>CM028129.1:58262500-58862500 GCA_016271365.2 Neoceratodus forsteri
GAAAGCCACCTATGGCCAGTGGCATCCAACTTAGCTGAAGTCTGCACATAGGTCAAAGGATTAGTGTCAGTCTTTACTAGTATCTTAGCCCCCTACAAGTACTCGTGGAATTACATAGATACATAGACAGTGTCGGCAGATAAGGGCCTGTGGCCCACCCAGTCTGCCCATTTGAGCTTGTAAGTTCAGTTTATGTTTTCCTAGAAGTCTGTCGCCCCTTACTCTTGACCTCCAGAATTCCTTTATGTCTATCCCATGCATTCTTAAATCCCATGATTGTTTCAGCCCCCACCACTTCCTCTGGCAGGGTGTTCCACTTGTCCACCACCCGTTCTGTGAAGAATTCTTCCTCACGTTTCCTCTGAATCGTCTCCTCCAACTTCATCCCATGCCTCTAGTCCTGGAACATCTTTTTTCGCTTAAAATAGTCTATTCCTGCACCCTGTTCCTCCCTGTAAGATACTTGTATGTCTCTATCATATCCCTCTCCTCCTCTCTCCTCCAGGAGTACAAATTCAGTTCCTTCAACCTGTCCTCATAGGACTTGTGATGCAATCCATGTACCATTTTTGTTCCCTCCTCCTAACCTTCTCTACCCTGTCTATGTCCTTACGAGGTAAGGTCTCAGAACTGTACACTTGTACTCAGGTGGGGCCTCACTAGTGTCTTGTATAGTGGAGTTATGACCTCCTTTTCCTGCTGGTGATGCCCCTGCCTATGCATCCCAGCATCCTATTTGTTTACCTGCTGCCTTGTCACTACTGTTTCTCACCTTGAGGTCATCAGAGATGATAACCCCAAGATCCTTTCCTGCTTGTTGCATGCTATATCCTCACCCCCAACTGATGTATTGTGCCAGGGTTTTTGTGCCCATATGCATTATCTTGCACTTCTTTGCATTGAATTTCAACTGCCAAACCCTTGACCATTCTTCAAGTTTCTGCAGGTCCCTTCTCATTCTGTCTACACCCTCTGGTGTGTCTACTCTATTACAGAGCTTTGTGTCATCAGCGAACAGTGAACTTCTGCCTTCTAGGTCCTGCATAATGTCACTGATGAAGATGTTGAATAGGACCAGTCCCAGCACTGATCCCTGTGGTCCCACTGGTCACTCTTCCTCTGTGGAGTGACAGCCATTTACCACCACCCTCTGTGTCCTGCCGCCCAGCCAGTTACCTACCACCACACTACTGCCCTGCCCACACCCATATTCCCCAGTTTGTGTAATAGTCTTCTATGTGGCACAGTGTTAAAGGCCTTGCTGAAGTCCAGATAGGCCACGCCCACTGCCCTCCCTGATCTATCTCCCTAGTCACCCAGTCAAAAATTCAACGAGGTTGGTCTGACATGACCTCCACCTGGTGAACCATGTAGCTTTGGTTCCTGTAGTCCATTGACAACCAGATGTTCCACCAATCTCTCCTTCAGTAGTGCTTCCATAATCTTCCCCACTACCGAGGTAAGGCTGACTGGTCTGTAGTTCCTCGCCTCTTTATTCCCACTTTTGTATAAGGAGACTACATGCTGTCCTCCAGTCTTTGGGTACCTCCCTGTTTCAGTGATCGGCTAAACAGGATAGCCAGAGGTTCAGCCACCACCTCTCGTAGTTCTTTAAGGACCCTGGGGTGCACCCGATCTGACCCCATTGCTTTATCAACTCTTATTACTTCCAGTTCCTTCAGGACCCTTTCTCGAGTAGAATTGGTCAACAATAGCCCACTTCAAAGCTAGGAACTCTAACTTATGTATAGGATAGTTCTTTCGGATGGGGTCAGGCTTCTACTGGCAAAGGCCACTGGTCTCAGGCCATTCTCGTGCTCTTGGTACAACACAGCCCCCAACCCTTGCAAGCTAGCATCAGTGTGCAGGACATAAGGTTTTGTTGGATTAGCATAGGCCAATACTGGAAAGTGGGTAAGTTGATATATGATCTCATGAAAAGCAGTCTCACAATCAGGAGTCCAGCGGGCCCCAAATACTTCACTTGGACGAAAATACACTCTTTCAGTCTTGAGGGACGCTGACTTTTTGTATCTTTTGTGGGTTGGGGGATACCCTTGAGTAAGGTTAAGTAAAGGGCGGATCACTCTTGAACAGTCCTTAATGAAACGACGATAATAACCACAGAATCCCAGGAATCGTTGCAGTTCTTTTAGATTTTTGGGCTGTGGCCAGGTGGTCAAGGCCTCAACTTTACTTGGGTCGGTCTCTATTCCCTCGGTGGATACTATGTGTCCCACATACTTTACTGATGTTTGAAACAATTGACCCTTATCAATGGACAGTTTAAGGCCAAAATCTTCCAGTCGGTCCAATACCTTAAATAATCTGCTTTCATGTTCCTCCAGTGAGCTGCCAAACACAATAACATCATCTAGGTATACCAGGCACTCTAGTAAGTTCATGTCCCCCACTGCACGCTCCATCAATCGTTGAAAAGTGGCTGGGGCACCTGAAATCCCTTGCAGCATCCTCATGAATTCGTAGAAGCCAAGCGGACAGATAAAGGCTGTCTTCTCACGGTCCTCTGGGGCCATCGGGATCTGGTAGTACCCACTGTGGAGATCCAGCACAGAGAAGAACCACTTGCTCCCATTTAGGCAGTCCAAAGCATCCTGAATGCGGGGCATTGTGTACTGATCAGGGATAGTCTGCCGGTTTAAAGTGCGATAATCCACGCACATCCTTACTGTCCCATTCTTTTTTCTCACTACCACAATGGGGGAAGCATAGGGGTGTCTGGATTCTTGTATTACACCAGCAGCTAGCATCTCTTGCAGGTGCTGTCTCACATCATCTATGTCAGCAGGTGTCAGACATCGAGACCTCTCACTAAATGGCCTTTCATCATGCAGATGGATATGGTGCTCAGCTTCTTGCATGCATCCTATGTCCCATTCCTTTAAAGAAAACACCTGGTCTCTCTGGGCAAGCTTCTCACTGATCCTCACTTTCCATTCAGCTGGCAACAGGGAGTCACTGAAATCAAACAAGTCAGGCGTTACTCTGTCATTCTTCTCCGAACTCTTGCTACTGGGTAGCACTGCAGTGTCTGCACAATGCACATTAGCCAGGGTGCAACCTCTATTTACTCGAATCTCTCTGTCAGACACATTATGAACTTGAACCATTACCCTTCTGGCATAAGCATGGGCTCTAGCAGGCAAAATACTAGGCTTGACCAGCAGCCCTCTGGCAATTTTCCATCGCCTGGTGCATCCAACATTAATATTTTATTCTTGACATCCTTTCTGATACGGACCTCTCCTGTAAGGTACACTGGGCATTTGGCGCCAGGATCAGAGACTAAGGATCCTTTTTCCAGCCAACTCCAACCGGTTCCTCTGGTTCCACTTTGTCAGCATCTCTCTGTGCCTCATAGGCCTTCTTGATCAAGGCCAGAATTCTTAAAGCTCTACTAGTCCTTGACCCCTGTTTTTCATAACACAACTGTGCCAGCCATCCAAATATATGTGCATTAGTCCGAATTAGTAAAGGAACCCCATCATACAGTCCAGTAGGGGGACACACTAAGGCCAGGATCTCTACTTGCTCTGCCACCCCAGCCACAGAGGTAGGAAAAGACAGCCAAATTCGGATATATCCCAAGTAGGGGTAGGCCTTCTCACTTAACCCCGAGACATGCAGCCCCTCCAACGGTTGTAAGGGTACATCAGACAAATGCTTCTGATACCAGTCTTGGAACATAATTGTCACTTGGGAGCCACTGTCTAATACAGCTCTTGTAGACACTCCATTCACCTTTACAGTGGTCTCCATGGAGGGACCCACTATCCTGGACCAGTCTGGAGAGGCGGTAGCGGGGCTGGGCAACTGACCTTGCCACAAAGGGATGTGAGTTAACATTTTTGGGACCTTCACTGTGGTCATTTCGTGCACCTCTTAGCCACTGTTTTGTGCTCCAAAGCTCTCCTTGTAGCTGGCTCACCACTCTCTCCAAGTCTTTCCGAGACCGGCATTCCCTCTTCATGTGCCCATCCTTCCCACAATTATGGCAAAATATGTTAGCTGAAGTTTGGGGTGACCAAAGCATCACAATGGGGGCTGCGGCATTTGTACTGTCAATAGAAAACCTTGGTGCCACCTCAGCCAGCGGCGGGGTGGACATTTGGAGACATCTCTTCAGTTCCCTCACTTCCATGGTCAAGGCATCAAGTTTTGAACTGTTGTCAACATGAGGTGCCCAGGTGGGCACCCCCACCCCCATAGCAGAAGCAGTCGGGCGAGTGTCAGTGCCCGTACTTGTAGGAACGGCCTTCATGATGAGACTGTCTGTTGCTTTCCTAATCTCCCTCAGCAGTTCACCCCATGGTGGCATACCCTTTTCCTTCTCAGAGCACCCATTAACTGCCAACCCTTGCCCCTGAACTTCACTTGATGGGTCACCCTCAGTCACTCGGGTCATAGCAGCAGCTATTGGTGCAAGTCCCTCCCAGGGGTTGCCTTTTCTCAACTCCTCGAATTTCTCTCATTAGCTCATCAGAGGAGGGTGGGGATTCCAGTTGATTGGCCAGGTGTAACTGAAGCAACAGCAGTTCTGAGAAGGGGGCAGACTTAAGGATCCTGTCTAGCCTGGTTCGGTCCAATTCAATCGCTGGCAAACTACACTTTCTGAGGCATTCTTGCAACAATTTTTCCAGCCGAGATACATACACAGACAACAACTCCCCTTGATACTGTTGTGCATTTCCTACTCTCCACCACAGGTCCTCATCGGAATCTGGGCTCCCATACACATTCTCCAAGGCCTCAAGATTGTCCTGTGCAGTCGCTTCAGGGTTACTGGCCCGTTTGGCACAGATGGTAGCCAGGGCAGGACCTCGGAGGCTCTCACTTATCCTCTTTCACTTTTCTGCTTCTGAGCATTGCCATTCTAGCACTTGGGGGGCAACATAGTCTATCCAGGTCTCCCAGTCATCCTCCCCTTGTGGGGAGGGTGCCGGAGAAAAATTTCAACCTGCGGCAAGAGTCGTGACTATTGGCATGTACAGACATAGGGGCTTGCACTGGCACAGAAGGAGGGAATAACGGGTGCTGGAGGGGGAGAGGTGTTGGTGGAGGAACGTTCTCAGGTGGCAATAATAGTTTCTTTAAATCCTCCACAGTTTTCCCTTCCCAGCAACAATTTAGCAAATCTCTCCTCAAAAGTTTTAGATAGTGGGGAGGGTCTCGTTCTCCCGGGTCTCTGTCTTTAGTTATCACTTTCCAGGCAGTGAGGACTTCATCTGTGGTAATGGTCTGTGGCACTTTAGAACTGTCTATAGGGTCCCTACACTCTATTAGAGCCATGAAAGTTTGGGCAAGCATATCAGCCAGCGCCCCACCACCAGAGGGTTTGTAAACATTTGACCTTGAAAGTATTCCCTCTACAGTGTCCGTACTGGTACCCAGCCGGGATATCCAAGACAAGTATAGCGCATTTTGAGGGGTCGATCTCCTGTCAGTACACCACTTCATTAACTGAGGTACAGCCAGCTTCTGTTGGGGTACCCATTTATTTTACCAGTAATTCGTGAATGTATTACTAGAGGACGCTTAATCCCAGCGGTGAGCCTCCAAGATGTAACCCCCAGGTGGCGCTATCCCAAGGGCTACTACCCCTGCCTGACTGACTACTGACAGGTTGAGGGGCCTAGGTCCAATGGCGAGTGCCTCCACCCAGAGGCCAGGGTTTGCAGTAGTTAAACTAACTTGGTCACAGCCCCCTGGGACACTGTAACCCCTTTCTTCCCACTAGTGGCTCACATATGCATCAGGAATATCTTCACAATGTACACTTACCCCAGGACTGGCTCTGTTGACTGGACACTGGGGACCCCCTGTAAAACAAGATGATACAATGCAAAAGCCACAGTACAATACTTTAACAAAAACTAATACCTCAGACAGTGTAACTTTGCTGAAACAAACAGATCTGCTTTTATTTAAGGAGCTGTTACAAGGAAGGGGGAAATCAGGTTAATTAGGTTAAACACATTAATAATCACAGTACTGTGCGCATAGTCAGAGTCCCAAATTGTCACTTCCACTGGGTACCCAGGATGGAGGGGGGCGGCTAGCCAGGATCGGTGCAGCTGGTTGGGGCCCTGCGATGGAAAAACACTGGCACAATACCCAAATTGTAATCCGGGCCGGTTGGCTCAGTTCGTGAAGGAATGAAAACAACAATTAGATGACACACTTGCAATTCGATAAAAAGATGGCAGGAGCTACCCTGCTTTGTACTCACAAACTCAATGCTGGGAACTGGATGGAAGGCAGATTGTCCTGAATTGCCAGGAGGAGCAGACCCTGTGGACAAGGTCCTTGTGACTGGACTCCACTGCAGTTTAGAGCAAATGGATGTAGTCTGGATTAAGCTGGGGTTTACTTCCAGCTTCATGCACTCAATTCACTGTACAGGGGATTTGAAACGTGATTCCCCACAAGCACTACACACATTTATATGTAAAAGGAAAGTACTATACCAGGCAGGCTGCTTCTCTATCCCGATCGCAATTACTGCACAATACCCTGGAGAACACACAGCAGATTTAGTTCCTGACAGACCGAGAGCGATTCAGCAATTTCTCCAGTCTTCTACAGGGTGAGCCTGGTTTCTACTCTTCAGATCTCCTTGATTCTCTTCACAGGTCGGATTCAGTCTGAACAGGCGCTTGCACAAGCTGCAGACCCAAACTTAGGGCCTTACACGCGATTCCTGTGCTAAAACTACACACTGAAGAAGCACACAGCTCCCTGTCTCTTCACTGCCCAAACTGATCTGATCTTTCCAGTAGACAGAGCCGGGCATTTCCTTTGAGTTCCTCCCAGTTCAATTGGCTGGTTTGGCTGTCACTCACAATCAGACTCCCCCTGTTGGTGCAAAAAAGCGCCGAAGTCCAAACTACAGTTCCCAGAGGCATCTGCCATACAGTCCCATTGTGGCTGGCTCAACTTAAGAGTCAAAGTTCTGATTTGCCAGCAGCAGACTCCATTTTAAAGGTCCCCCACGCTGACTGGTCCAGTTCAGCAGTTCAATTCCAACATAGAGGGGAAACACACACAGAGTCCCAGCTGCAATAAAACGGGTTAGATAAACTGCAATCTCACAAATGCTGCTAAATGATTACAGGCAAACAGTTACAGCTTTCAGATGGGCTCCCTTTGCACTCTTAGCGACTGCAAAAACGGAGCGGATTGGCAGCAGCCCGGGTGGGATTCGGGCATTAGAACACACAATCCCCCCTCCTCAATTAATTATGGTCACAAGCAGGCAGCTCTTAAAAAGACAGTACCAGAGGCTCTAAAAGCACTCACACTCAAGCAGCTTAAGCATGAACACCTCCAGACTTGGAGCACTTAAGCAAGCTCCTGGAAGACTTCTGGGAACCCCCATTTGCAGGGGATTACACAACAATTTCAGGATAACTGGGTAACACATGATATACATCACAGATGCTGTGCAACAACAAAATAGGTTGAGATAGTATAACAAAGTCATTTATGCAAGGGCTAACATAATTGGAGCAGGCAAAACACAGCAGGATAAACAGCAGCGAGGCAGAGTAGAGGATTAGACAAGCAAAGAATTCATTCAAGGAAGGGTAGCTTCACAAAATAGGTTAGAAGAGCAATGGAGTAGTTCCACAAGGTAGATTGCTGTATGGGGAAGATTTTATTTAATGATATCTTGGGAACACCTGTGAGTGGATGCTTATTTGTAGGTTCGTGTCAGTTACAAGAAAGTGAACAGGTACACAGCATTACATACAAGGCATTACATTACAAGCAAGTACAAAATTGCATTGGTAGAAAACAATACATTGCAAGCTAGGTAGACAATAAATTGGTGTGGATCACAAGACTGGGATAGCATTTAGCTTAAGGTGTAACATTTAGACTTTGCTTCCGCATTGGTGAGAAGGTGCCTGTGTCAGAGAGTTATGCCTACTTGTGGGGAGAGAAACAGAATGGAGAACAGGCACAGCTGTGACATAGTGAAGTGTCGCGCCTGCGTAGGGGTTATGAACAGATTTAAGGAAGTTGGAGACAGTGGGGCTAGGAGAGCAGCAGACAGGGGCATGAAGGCAGGGACAGAGAGGGAATGGGTGCCCAGTGAGGAGGGAGGGGGGCAGACGGGGGGACAATGAAGTGCTGTAAGGTAGGTGCCCTAGGATTAGGTAGAACACTAAGTGTTACTGCTTTATGGTGGTCCAAATGTAAGAAAGTTGTTTTGGTCATCATGAATGATTTGAGGAAAGTCATCTGGAGCAGACACAGACAGAGAAGGCAGTGAGATGGGATAGCAGTGAGGATTTAAATTTGAGGAAAGTCGAACGGATACTAAAGGGTGAGGCAGGGAGTTCCAGGCATTCATGGCAGAGAAGGCAAATAATCTTTGTGCCACAGCTAGCCGTGGTTTGGGCATAACAAGCAGGGGCAGAGAGGTGGACCTAAAGGCTCACTGTGGTTGCTGAAGTTGAACAAACTCACCAAGGCAGGGAGGAGTGTTTTTATGGACCAGTTTGTGCATCAGGCTGAGAGTGGAAAAAACGAAGCTTAGATTCATAGGTTTACCAACCCAAGGAAGAAAGGACATTACAGTGGTGAGAACGGGCATTGACCCCCATGGCGAATCTACCCACCTGGAGATAGGCCTGTTTAAGACAGGAAAGGACTGTTGAGTCGGCTGCAAGCAAAAGAGTTGCACAATATATTAGTAGGGGAAGGAGCAAGGCAGCTGCGATCTTATGAAGATGGCGGCCACGCTGGTGAGGCACATCATTGTAGTTCTGCAGCTCTGCAGTTCTGCAGTTTTATCTCTTTAATTTATTTTATTTGTTTTAGTTTAATCGCAATCCTACTGTTTTCTGAAATTGGGCCAAGTGTATCAGACATAGCGGTACAGCGTGATTTATTTGCGGTTGTTTTCATTTCCGGTCTGTAAATGCCGCTTGGCTAATGTCCTGCTCGCTTTCTTCTTAGTTGGGACTTTAATCAGGTCCTGCCTGCTAGTGCCTGCTATTTTGGGACTTGTCTTCTACTGCTTTAGTCGGGTCCTGCTCATTATTTCTTGAACTGGACGCTTAGGCTTCTCCTGCTTTTCTGCTTTGGTTTTTGCAACCAGAGTGCTTGCGGTGAGGAGGGTTTCATCCCCTGCGTATGGCACTGAGATGGTCCCATCTGTTTAACCCTCCAGATTGGCGGCATGAATTGGCCACTGTGACGGTGGACCATCGGACTGCTTGTGGGATTTGTGCTGTAGTGAGTGCTATGCCTAACTGCATCAGCGGTGTCTTGTTTCGGCTTCTTTGACCAGAGCACCGGCTTATTTGGAGTGGGAGTCGGCAGCCTGGGTCCAATTGTGGAATTATCGGGATGCCTTTGAAGTAGCTTTTCCTGACTTTTGGGAATGTGTTGAGCAAGGATTGTTGTTGAAGTAAAGAAGACGTGTCCCGTTGGATCTGTTTTTCGGAGACTTAACTGCAGTTCTGCCCTGGTAAAGGAGCTGTTCAGACTGGACTGCTCCATATTCTTTTTACTTTCTAGCAACCCTGGATTGTCTTTATGGCGCCTTTTTTGGTTCTGGCTTTTGCTCGTGCTTATTCCTAGACTTGTGGGCTACTGGGGATTTCGGTTTTTTTTGGCTCCCACAGGGTTGGGGAGGGGGGCTGGTCAGTGGTCCAGTGTTCTGCTCCTCTTCCCTAGACTTGCGGGGTGGTCGGTCGGAGGGCTGGCCTGGCCCGTGGTCGTAGTGGTGCGCCACTGATCTCCCGAGATATTTCCCCCTCATTCTGCATCTGAAGATATCTGTGGGCCCTGAGGATTCTGGCTGACTTCTTCAAGCTTGATAATTTCGTCTTTCACTTTTTGACTTCACTGAATATTTGCTTTGGCACCAGGATCACGTATAATGCCGTCTGACTGGTTTTAATGTGTTTGTCCTTTGGTCCCTGTATTTCTTGGATTGCAAGTACTTTTATGTTTTATGCATCTCCAGTTTGTGTCTTCCTGTCTTCAAGTTTTATATTTGGAAATTAGTTCAGGCAGTGAGAGGGCCCAGTGAAACTTGTATTTTCACCTCCATTTAGATTAGTGTGAGAGACTAACCTGGGGGGTGGATTACGTAACTTTTTTCCTTATATTATTATTGGTTTCTGTTTTATTTTGTTTGTTAATTTGGGTGTGTTTTCTCATTTTTGTTTTAGTGGGGCAATTTAAGGTATGATAAGAAGTTAAGTTGTTATTTGTTATCTGGTTTTTAGGTATTTGTAGAGTGACATGAGGTGAACCTCAAGTGTGGTTGATTTTTAGGGGTACGATATTACTGGCCTGGGATATGCATTTGCCTGTATTCCCCCCGGTCATGCGCTATTCAGCCTCCGCCCTTTTTATCCCCCTCCTCTGGCTTTTTCTACTTATCAACGTTGCCGTGCCTTAGGTATTGCCCGCAGGAGGGAGGATGGGGTGGGGGGAGTGAACAGTGGAGGCTGGAGGAGCGGGGTGCTCCCATAGGCGTGGTTAGGTCCAGGAGACGCCCTGGGGCGAAGTGGAGCATGGAGCGCGGACCATCTTGTTTGGTCTCCATACCCAAGGGCACCGTCATTGGTGATGGGCAGGTAGCCAGGGCAGTTCAGGAGTTTTGTCCAACCCAGGCGCTGTTGTGCAATGCTAGATCTGTCTGGAACAAGACCGCTGTGATTTGCAATCTTGTTGGTTTGGCAGATCTGGCTTGCATCACCGAGACCTGGCTGGACGATAATGCAGGCCCAATATTGGAGGCTGCAATTCCAGCCGGGTATACGGTGATACATCGCCCACGGTTGGACCGTGAGGTGGTGGGGTTGCAGTCTGTTTTAAGACTGAATTGACACTCACTAGTGTTCCAGTTGTGGAGACTATCTCCTTTGAATGTGCTGTTGTAGCAGGTGTGGGCTATCGAATTGCTCTCATCTACCGTCCACCCGGAGATGGGAAGCAATTCCTTAAGGAAGTAGCGGACGTCATCGTCGACCTGGCTTTCTAGTCTCCCAGACTGATGGTTCTGGATGATTTTAATGCCTGGATCAATGATGAACTCTCTTAATTTGGACAATACTTCCTCCAGTTGATGGATTTACTGGGCCTAACACAGGTGGTTACCACTGCTACACATAAAAGGTGGCCATTCCCTGAGCCTGGTCTTCCTTCTGGGGATCGAGGCTGTGATCGGGGTGGAACCAGTCGGATGGTCCGACCATTACACTGTGAGATTCGATTCTGGCATCCCACCTTGTAGGCTGACCTCTGTGGAGATGGTCAAGTACCGCCTTTGCGGATTATTACTTCCAATGGCCTTGTTGTGGTCCTTGACCTATCATAATTTCTCATGATTGCAATGATCCAGAGGCTTTGGTTTTGGCCTATAATAACGCCATCACCTCTGCCCTGGATTCTGTTGCTCCAGTTCGTGTGTGCCCTCTCTCCCTTCGACCTCGGGCACCCTGGTTTGATGGGGCCTTGAGGGAGTTGCGGCGACTAGGACACAGGTTAGAACATTGTTGGTGGAAATCTGGCCTTGATGCCGATCATCTTAGGCTGCTAGAACATTATCAATTCTATCAGTCAGAAATTTCTTGTAAGAAGGCAGAATTCCTGTTCAGGGAAATTTCTGCCGCCCAGAACCGACCAGCTCAGCTCTTCAGAACTGTGGACAGATTGTGCAACCCAACCTGTCTGCAGCTCCGAAGAGCGTTTTCACAATTACAGTGTGATGAGCTTGCTCAGTTCTTCGCTGATAAGGTGATGGACATCAGGTCAGAGATCCTCTTGACACATTCTATGCGAGTTGTTAGTGATCAGGACTTGGTGGCTTCCTTCGCTTTTCCTGGGTACCTTGACCGCCGGAAATCGAGAGGTTATCGGATTGTCCAGGGATGCACCCTACGTGGCTGTAGTTTAGATCTGGGTCCTACATCCCTTATTTTGGGTTGTGGGAGGCCATCTTCCGGTTCTAGCATAGATAGTCTGGTGCTCCCTTGACTTGGGTGAATATCCCTGTTCCTTGAAAGAGGCAGTGGTGACACTCATGTTGAAGAAAGCTTCATTGGACCCAGACTGTCTTGCAAACTACAGGCCTATCTCAAATCTCCCCTTTGTGGGGAAGGTGATCGAGAAAGTAGTGGCGGCCCAGTTGGAGAACCATTTGACCATACATAGCATCTATCAACCACTTCAATCAGGTTTTCGGAAGAGGCACAGTACCGAGAAGGCACTGGTTTGGGTGCTCAATGATCTCCTGATGGCGAGAGACCAGAGAAAACTGTCCATTTTGGTACTACTAGATCTGTCCTCAGCATTTGACACCATTGACCATGGGGTACTTCTTGAGCGCTGGAGATATATTTGTGGGCTTTCTGGGGTGGTCCTCAGATGGTTCACCTCATACCTCACCGGAAGAACTCAGAGGGTGGTTTCAGGGTTTTTTCCTTCTGATCCCACCTCTCTGCCTTGTGGGGTTCCTCAGGGCTCTATTTTGTCCCCAATGTTGTTTGCAGTGTATATGCTTCCCCTCGGAGACATTGTCAAATGGTATGGTCTGAGGTTTCATTGCTATGCCGATGATACCCAGCTATACCTGTCTTTTGGCCCCGACCAGGAAGGAGCCGTCTCGGTATTTAATAGCTGCCTCAATGAAATACAGGATTGGATGAGGTCCAGTTGGTTGAAGTTGAATTCAGGGAAGACGGAGGTGTTGGTTTTGGATCTGGATTGCCGGATAGGGGGTCCAGTGGCTGGCTCCCCATCTGGATTGTGCCTTGGGGCAGCCAGGCTACAGGTCTCTGAACAGGGGGTGAGACCTGGGGGTGATATTGGATGCTGGGCTGACACTTCGGCCTCAGGTGTCTGCTGTGATTAAGACATCTTTCTACCACCTAAGAAACATCACCAGGATCAAGCACCTTGTTCCGTCCGGTAATCTGCCAACTTTAATCCATGCCTTTGTGACCTCGTGCCTTGACTACTGCAACTCGCTTTACCTTGGGCTGGGGGTTGATATCCCGCAGCTGGCGAGAATCTGTTAACGGCTGTTGGTGGAATTTCTAGATCTTCCCACATCACACCGTGCTGCAGGAACTGCACTGGCTACCAGTTCAGTGGCAGATCACCTTCAAAGTCGGTTTACTGACTTCAAGCCCTTCATGATCAGGGTCCCGATTACCTGAAAGAACTCCGATTCCTTACCACCCTGTGAGCACACTCCAGCTCTGCCAACGAGGGGTTGCTAGAGATTCCAAGGGTGACTTTAAAATCTGCTGGGGCCCATGCGTTTATTTTTGCGGCCCCCTCCCTTTGGAATTCTCTACCCCGTCGGATCAGGGAGTGCACGACCATGGGGAGTTTTAAACAGGCTCTTAAATCTTTCCTTTGGGAAAAAGCTTATGGATGTACTATTTATTTGTAACCCCTAGATGGCGCTATCCCAGGGGCTACTACCCCTGCCTGATTTGCCACTAACAGGTTGAGGGGCCTGGATCCAATGGCAGGTGCCTCCACCCAGAGGTCAGGGTTTGCAATAGTTAAACTTACTTGGTCACAGCCCTCTGGGACACTGCAACCCCCCTTTCTTCCCACTAGTGGCCCACACAATATATCAGAATTACCTTCACAGTATACACTTACCCCCAAGGCTGGTTCAGGCACTGGGACCTCCTGTAAACTAAGATACAGTGCAACAATCACAGTACAATACTTTAACATAGACAAATACCTCAGGCAGTATAACTTTGCTGAAACAAGCAGCTCTGATTTATTTAGGGGGAATATAACAAGGACAGGGGGAAATCAGGTTAATTAGCTTATCACTTTACTCATCTACCTATAGCTCTGTGCACAGGCCTATCCCTACCAGTTACTGTCCCTGGGTACCCAAGCCCTAGTGGCTAGTCCAAACCGTGGCAGCCGGTAGGGGCCCTTTCCCACAGAGAAAAGAAAAATTAGTTTAAACAGTCAGCAGTACAGTGATTCCATTTGGATTTAATGTGGCAATTCAACAGGGAGCGACCCTGAATTAGTACTCACGACCTCCAAACAAGATAGGGTCCTTCAATGTCAGCAGGGCTACTCTTGAGCTCCACGAGACTCCTCACACATTTATATGGCAAACAGGCAGGCTGCTTCTCTATCCCGATCGCAATTACTGCACAATACCCGGGAGAACACACAGCAGATTCAGTTCCTGACAGACCGAGTGCAACTCAGCAATTTCTCCAGTCTTCTACAGGGTGAGCCTGGTTTCTACTCTTCAGATATCCCTTGATTCTCTTCACAGGACGGATTCAGTCCCAACAAGCAGTTACACAAGCTGCAGACCGGAACTCTGGGCCTCACACACGTTTCCCGACTAAAACTGCACACTGAAAAAGCACAGGCTCCTTCCCTCTTCACTGCCAGAGCTCAACTGAAACTCCAACAGACAAAACCGGGCACTTCCTTTGGGTTCCTCCCAGTTCTTGACTGGATTGGCTGTCCTCACAATAGACTGCTCCTGTTGGTCCAAAAAGGTGCCGAAGTCTAAACTACATCTCCCAGAGTCACTGCCCATACAATCCTCTTGTGGCTGGCTCAGATTATGAGTCCAAGTTCTGATTCGTCCAAGGCACCATTTTAGAGCTAGCTTACCCCACACTGATTGGTCCAGTTCAGCAGTTCAAAACCAGAATGGGGAACTAGGCAGACACAGTTCTGACTGCAAAGAAAGCAGGTTAGACAAACTGTAATTTCATTATTACTCTAAATGGTTTCTGGCAAACAGTTACATCTTTCAGATAGGTTCCCTTTGCACTCCTAGTGACTGCAAAAATGGAGTGAATTGGCAGCAGCTCGAGTGGTACTCAATCAAAGAAACACACAGTCCCCCATACAAACTAATTATGTCTGCAAGCAGACAGCTCTTAAAGAGACAGTACCAGAGGTTCTAAAAACACTCACTGATAAATGGCTTAAACGCCAAACACCATTCAGGCTTGGAGCATTCAAGCAAGCTCCTGGAAGTCTTTTGGGAACCCCCATTTGCAGGGGGGTTACATATTGAATTGTATTTATTATGTGGCTGAATCTGTTGGATTTTATTTTTTAATTGTACTGTGCCTTGGTGCCTGAAAGGCGCATAACAAATAAAGTATTATTATTCTTATGGCGAGAGGCTAAAGTGAGGAAGGGATGGATTCGGCAAAGCATGCTAAGCTTTTGGTTTATAGACTTAGTAAGGAAGATGACACGAGTGTCAAGAGAAAGTGCTGTGTCAGGGGTGACTCCCAAGTATTTAAAGGATTGAACTGATTCCAGGACATCATCATTATGGGAGACGATCACAAGAGGGAATTGGTAAGCGTAGAGGATGGAGGATGGAAGAACAACATGCTTTTAGGGTTTTTTTTTTGTGTTCAGAACTAGTTGATGTTCAAGGAACCAGTCCTCTAGAACATGAAAATCAAATGCTAATTTGTTGTTGATCCACCCAATGTCAGAGAAGGAGCAGTAGATAATGGCATCATCCGCACAGAGATGTACAGAGGCCCCTCCACAGTAGATAGGTAACTCATTAATGAAGAGGAAGAATAGGAGTGGGCCCAGGATGGAGCCCTGAGGTACTACATGGGAAACATGTCTGAGCTTGGAGAAAGAGCCAGCCCACTTGATCCTTTGAGAGCAGTTAGAAAGCTAGTTCTTGACCCAAACTAAGGCATTGGTGTCAAGACCAAGGTGATGTAGCTGACGGAACAGAAGACCATGGTTGACCAAGTGAAAGGCTTTAGTCATATCGACAAAGATAGCCCTGGTGGCAAGGCCTTGGTCCATGGCCTGGAACAGATCAGAAGTGATTTTGGTTAAGGAAGTAAGGGTGCCATGATTTTTCTGGAAACCATGCTGGAATGGGAAGAGCAGATGATGGAGGTTGAGGTAGTCCTGTACATACTTGCATAGAATACCTTCTTGGATTTTGGAAAGTGGACAGAGCATTGAGATGGACCTGTAATTCTCAACTGGGGTATTCAGGCTGCCCTTACATACTGGAACAACCACTGCAACTTTTTACTTACTCAGGAGAGTGCTCAAGAGAAAGGCCCAGATGAACAGATCATGGATGGGGCGAAATAGTAGCAGCCTCTCAATTTAAGAAATCTAGGTTCAGGGGTATCAAAGCCAGGAGAACCATCAGCTTTCAGATTGGCAAGTAGCCGGTAGACTTCCTTAAGGGTGGCAAGTTTCAGGTGGAAGGCTGGGTGGGCTCCAAGATTTACTGCAGGAGGGTGAGTCAGGAGGCGGGGTTGGTGAAATGTGAAGTATAGCTATGAAGGTTAGTGAAAAATTAATTGAAGGCAGAGGCGATGGACCGGGGGTCAGAGAGAGTGGTGTCCTGGACAGTAATGGAGCTGGGGACATCGGTGGTCTTGCCCTTGATCAGTGAGTTCACCTGCCTCCAGAATTCCCTAGGATTGCAGAGCTTCTCTGTTTGGAGAGACCTGTAATGAAGGCATTTGGCCATTTTATTTATTTATTTAACAAATCAGAAAGACCTTTGAGTCAAGGGCTCTTTACAGAGGTTCCACGTCAAGTCACAAGAATAACAAAAGGTTTCAGTAAGTAGTACAACATGAGGAAACTAATTACATAAACAAAAGAACAATATGACAAGATAAATACTGTGTTAAGGGCAGCCAGTGGCCTTGTCTGAAGAGGGATGAAAGGGATGACAAGGAGAGAAGGATAGGGGTGAACTGGGAAGTGGAAGGAGCAAAACGAGCAAGGAGGGAGATACCACAATGAAGCTTATGCAAGAAAGACCGATGGGGCCGGGTGGTACAGGGAAAGAACAAGATGAGGAAACCGAGAGGAAGGGGAAGTAGAAGTGGAGGGGTAAAGGAAGGGGTGATGAGGTAGGATGAAAAGAGGGCAGGAATGGGGACGGAAAAGGGATGAAGGAAGTGCTGTAGGTGGAATAGCGCAGCAACAGGGTAGGGCTATACAGGGGCAAATGGTAAAAGAGGGAGGTCACAGCTCAATTCAACTCAATTCAATTTTATTTTTAACCAGGAAATACAACAGTGAGATACTCATTTGCAAGGTGGTCCTGGGGGCATACACATAGTATACATAAAAGGAAAACACTACAGATTTATACAATCGTTCACACAATACAGTCGGTAATACATAACAAGGTACAGTCAGATTACTCAGATTTTTACATATCTACGTAAGTGCAAGCAGCTAACTGCATAATACAATTGGAATGGAAGGAGGTAAGGGAAAGGTAGAGCATGATACAAAAGTGAGGTAGGAATAGTAAAAAAGTAGAATGAGGGGAAAGCTGTAAGGGACTGAGGCTCAGGAAGTAGGGCACAGACAGACAGGAAAGCAAAACAAAAGAAAGAAGGCAAGCAGGAGAGCCAGGGGCAGTTATAGTGTTAAGTGCCAGTATAAAATATCAAGAGGGCAAGACCCAGTGCATTTAGATGTCAGCAAAGATTAGGTATAGCAATCACAAGATGCTCTGGAAACTAGGAACTGATGCAGCTTCGCTTAAATGGTCCCAAGGTTGCAATCATCGCAATCTCAGGAGGAAGGAATTAAATAAATTAGCAGCTCTAACTGCAATGGATCGCTGTTGAGTGAGGTTCAACAGCGGCGACAGTAAAAGTCTGACTCACAGAACTTCATGTGTTACAAGTGCCTCGGAAGGGACTAAAAGCTGAAGGCAACCTGGTGGTAGGAGATCAAGATCTGCCTTCTTAACCAGAAGGCAGGCTTGATATTCAATGCTAGCCTGGAGCTGAAGCCATTTTGCTTATCCGTAAAGGTCACAAGTGTGAGTACAATACACTGCACCAGTTAGTACACAGCATGCCTTATTCAGAGCTGTGGCGAGCTGACGTAGGGTTGTGTCTGTGGCAGAGCCATAAATGACCAAACCATAGTCAATAATAGACACAACTGAACTTTGGATAGCCAATCTGAGGGCTTCGATAGTAAGGCAGTGTTTGGGCCTGTGTAGAAGGTCTAGGCGAATGCTAACTGTCTTGGCAACATTGTCAACGTGGTTGGAGTAGGAGAGCGTACTATCCAGAGTAACTCCTAGGTATTTAAAAGATTGAGTCTGATCAAGGACTACACCCACCCTGTTTTTAATCACCAATTGTTTGGTTTTGTGCTTGCTGTGGGTACCATGGAACAGTATGACCTTTGTTTTTTTGCAGTTAAGCACCAACGTATGAGAGGTGAACCAGGACTCAGCTTCAGTAAAACTTTTCTGAAGTTGGGCCTGAAGGAGGAGTAGGATCAGCAGTCATTGAGAAAATGACCGCATTGCCCACTTAGAGGAGTACTGGTTCGAACAGGATGTCAGAATATTATTGAGAAAGGTGCTAAACAGAAGGTGTCCCGCATCGATCCTTGAGGAACCCTAGAGCCGACAGGCATTTTAACAGAAAGGGTAGACCCTATTCTCATTAGTTGCAGTGCAGTTTAATAGATAGCTGATGAACCACTTTAGGGCTTCTGAAGATATACCAAGCCCAGCAAGTTGATATGTCAGCAAATGGTAATTGACCGTGTCAAATGCTTTAGACAGGTCAATAAAGGTTGCACCAACAAGTTGACCCTGATCAAGAGTATGGTGAATGAACGCTATGAATTCCAGGAGGGCCGTAGATGTGATGTGTTCATTCCGAAAACCATGTTGTTGGACACATTGTAGGTTGTATTTTTCCAGGTACTCCACAAACTGGTCAGCAACAATCCTTTCAAGTGCTTTACATAACGGGGAGAATAGATATTGGCCTATAATTCCCAGGTAGTAATTTGATCCCCACTCTAAACACTGTGTAACCAGAGCGGATTTCCAGATCTGGGGGAATTGTGAAAGTATGAGGAGCGATTGAGAAGATTGGTGAGGAGGAATATAGGACTTCATCTAGGTAGGGTAAGAAGTTCCAGGTTGAGGGAATCACTGCTTGTCCTAGTTCCTCCTAGAACTTTACATAGGTATGTCTTGGCCTCACTTTCTGAGATAACTCTGAAGTAGAAACATGGATGGGTCAAGACCTCTTCTGAGTTGGTGGGTGAGGTGCTGTGCTGGGCAGTTCAAAGAAATTTAGGGGCAGAGTTTGGTTAAGGTCTGTGAAGGATGAATTAATCGTTGGCAATTAACATGGGTCATGGGTGATAGACTCATCAATATTTAACATAGTTGGAGCCTGCTTGGATGCTTTCCAGTGATTTCCAAAGGTTTTCCTAGAGTTTTTCCCCCATGAGCCGAGGTCTTGGAAAGATGTCCTTATAGTAATGTGCTTTGTGCACACGGATAGCCTTAGTACATGTTCCTGGCCATCTTATGGCCTATATGTCAGGATGACTGCCAGAGGTCCTGCTCTATGTCAGAGGTGGTCTCGAGCTTCATTGAGCCAGAAGGTTAAAAGAGATCCAGGGATTATCAAGTCCCTGATCCTGCATGTCTTGAAAGGCGTAGATGTCACAGGCATGATAAAGCGTTCAATGAAGTATTATAGAGCTGAGACAATATCAGGCGCGTTTGAATGTAAGACCAATCTTGTTGTCAGAGGAGAGACTTTAGTGGCTGCAGGTGGCCACGGGAGAGCACTCTACTTGTGATTGCTCTGGCAGGGGGCTTGATAAATTTGTTAGACCAATAACACTCGGTAGGAGAGTGATCACTGATAGTGTCAGGCAATACTTCAGAATGGGAGATATGTGTTGGATGATTCATTAGAACCCAGTCCAGGAGTGTGCTAATCCCAGTCTTATAGTTTATCCTGGTTGGAGTTGTTATCAACTAGGTAGAGTTCAGGCCTGTTAACTCATCCTATGCCTTCTGGCACCTGATGAGAGCCAGTTGACATTAAAGTCACCTAACAGGATGGTTTCTGTGTCATGTTTTAGACTCATGACACAGTTCATTAGGGGTTTTAAGCCCCGTTCGGTGAGGTCAGGGGCAATATAGACTTAGCCAAGGCTGAGAACCTTGTTGTGTGCACCGAGTATAACTTTAACAGCAAGGATCTGAATATCCTTGGCTGATTCAGGGAGGGATAGTGGATAGGCCAACAATGACTCCTTTAGGTATATGGCACAGCCACCTCCTCTTCTAGATAGTCTGTCCTGCCTAAGAAGTGAGTAGCCTGGTAGGATGATGGCCGAGTCAGGGGTAGATGGTGACAGCCATGTTTCAGTGACTGACTGACAGGATGTCAGGGTTGTACTACAACCCAAGCAGTGAAGGCATCTCATTTTTTAACAGATTGCAGATGTTCATACTGGCCAGGACAAGCATACCCTGTTTTTGTTGTCATTGACTCCATATGAAGAAGGGCCCAGATTAGGATGTACTCCAGAGATAAGGAGAAGTAAAAGAACAAGGCATTTCAGGAGTCGGCTCAGTAAAGGAAGTGTAAGAGGACGAGATTTCCCCTTTAGACGTATTTTAACAGGGCCCTTAGGAACAGCGTAGCTTTTAAGCAGCACAAGAACAGTGGGGTCAATAGAGGACAGACATCATCCATGTTTCATGTGCAGCCTGCTGTAGTGCAGCTTCCATGGGAAGAAAGGGGTGTAGTACGTTACATCTACACTGGTGATCATGTCAAGTGTGATAAGAGGAATCTCTGTGGTAGGGAGAACAGGGGTATGCGATGTGGGGTTCCATCCAAATGAGAGTGGGGCCCACAGTGCACAGAAAAGCACCAAAAATAGTTTTGCATCCTGTGATGCCATTGGACAATACAGGAACTAAATGAGGTCCAATCGGAGTTAGTAGGGAGGCAGTACAAGGAAGGTATATGGCAAGAAAAGCTACTGTGACTTTAAGAGGGTAGACTTCCTTAAATGAAAGAACAAGATCCCTCTAGTGGCAGATCTGTATAATCTGCTAATGGAAAAATTACACTTGTTCCTGAGCTGCCTGTAGACTTGCCAGTCTGCAGGTAGCCCACTGTGTTTATATCTCCGCCAGGCATTATCTCTGGAGGATATGAGTTTTCTGAGCTCACTGGTAAGTCAAGGGGCTTTTAACCCTTTAGACCTACACTTTTTTCAGTGGAGCGTGACCATTAACTATTGCAGTGAAGGTGGATATAAAGAAGTCAAGGGCAAGGTTGATGTCAGGAAGTGCATTGATGGGTCCTCAGTTGGCTTCATTGAGAGATGCAACAAAGGCGCTAGGGTCAAAATGGGACATATCCCGTACCTGGGAGATCTTAGCAGGGAGTTTAGGGAAGTTGTTGCGCCAGATGCAGTAGGTGGGGGAATGATCACTAATACTGTTGGGAAGGACACCTACATCTTTAACCCAATGAGCACAATTGGTGATCATCCAATCAAGCAGGGAGTGGTTACCGGTTTTAGTATTAATTTGAGTCAGTTCATTAATAAGTTGGACTAGATTGCTATCAGCAAGTACAGTACGTACCTTATCCGAGTGGGGGTTCAACCAATCAATATTGAAGTTGTCACAAAGTACGAGGTAATGATGTGGGAGTATGGCTAGGGAGGTAATGAAGGAGGGAAGGCAGGTACTGGCCTCCTTATGGGGCAGATAAGCACACACCACAATTATTTTCTTAGAAGATCAGTGTGAGTGGCTCAGCAGGTAGCACACTCGCCTCTGAGGCCAGGAGATCAGAGGGCTGTGTGTTTAATTCCCACATCTGGCACTTAGTTAATATCCCAATACTGGCACTGTAGTGCAGCATGAGGGGGGGTGCTGCACTTCTAAGGTGCCATCTTTCAGATGAGACATTAAACCGAGGTCCCATCTGCCTGTTCTCGTGGTAGCTCAGGTGGATGTTAAAGATCCCATGGCACTTATCGAAAAAGAGTAAGGGAATTGTTTATTGCAAAGAACAAAAACATCAGTTCATAACCATGACTACAAACCAAAAAAAACATGACAAGGAAAAAATGCAAAATAAAAAATGATGAACATAGCAATGAAAAGGACAACCAGAGATCAGGTTAAAATAAAAAACAACAAATTTGAAACATACAGTGCTGGAAGAAATATAAACAAAAAAGAAATCCCTCTGACAAATCCTCAAAAAAACTATTAAAGCCAATATACATGTTTCCAATATTCATGGAATTTGTGAGAAGGCAAAAACCCAAATTCAAAGTCTCTCTGGTTCTTTACTGCCAATTCGATATGGGCAAGCAAGACCGAAAGCAAAGTATAAGTGTGCTGTAAAGAAAATTGACATCTCGCTTGCCACATATAAAACTTGATGCATGCAAAAAACACACTTAAAGTACTAGGATGATATTGAGAAAAAAAAAAACCAGAATAATCACCAAGCACCAAACTTTCATAAGAAACATGTCTAGAAATACCCCAACCCCATTTAGAGAGCAAAGCTACCCAAAAAAAGTTTGGCATAACTACAAGAAATGAAAAAACTGTTCCATAGTTTCTTCAAGGCCTATGCATTCAGGTCAAATACATTGTCGCTCAGTAACAGCTTTGTGTTTCAAATTACCCTTAACCCCCAACCTCCCGTGGCAACTAAGCCAAGTCACATCCCACATTTTAGAGGGAAGGCATTTATCATTGAGAACCTTCAATGCCAGGTGGATTTTGAGGGGAAACATTTAGGGAAATCAACAGAAACTAGAAAATTCCTGTACATAATCTCAGTATACAGAACCTTCCGGGGAAGTTGGTGAACCAGAGACTGAGTAAGTTTCCACATCCGATGTTTAGTTGCCACCTGATAAAGTAAATTATGGTGCCCCTTTTTTTATTTAATAATTGGGGCCTCATCAGCCCATTTCAAAAGAAAATCCTTAATTAAATAAAAAGTCCAGAAATCCCAAGGATGAGACAAATACTGAGCAGGCTCCTTAAAAGCAGATTTAACAAAAAAAGAGAAATAAAACACCTAAGGGTTAATTAATCATACCAAGGCCACCCTTATTGATCCGTAAATAAGTGAAATCTCTCTTGACCAGGTTCAAATGACTCCCCCAAAGCATCTGAAAAAAATGCTGTACAATCGGGTTTCATAAAGTTTAGGCAAAGGAAAAATAGAACTAAAATACAAAAAATAATGGGAGAAGGAATTTTTTAATAATCATAATTCGCTTTTGCTTAGAAAATGACCAGGATTTCCACAATTGTACCTTATGTTCACCTAATTCAATACGAGATTTCCAAGTATGGTCAGCCAAATCCCGATTCCCAAAAAAATACCCCAGAATCTTTATAGGGGCAGCAGTAATAGCAATCTACCCAATGGAAGAAACAAAAGACCCTTCCCCTTAAAAGGTCCCCGAACTTTTCTCGGGATTGACAGCAGTACCAGAAATAGTACCAAATCGGTCCACAATATCAAGGGCAACAAGACCCAAGTTCTTATCACGTAAAATAAGGCACATATCATCTGCATAAATGGCCAATACCTGGGGCGGAACCTTGACTGAGGGAGTGAGACCAAAAATATTGGGTTGACGAAGGATTTCCTTCATCAACGGATCTAACACAAAAGTGTACAACAGGGGACTAATAGGGCAACCCTGACGCACACCCCTACGGAAACTCAAACTGTTCCCAATTAAACCATTCACCACAGGATAAATTACAGCCTGATCATATAAAGTACGAATCCAGGACCTGAACTTCGAAGAAAACCCATATTGCTGGAAAACCTGAAACAAAAAATCATGTGATACTCTGTCAAAGGCTTTAACAAATAACCTGAAAGCTTTTTCATACGGCTGCATTCACAGATATTCCGTAAAAGTGCAAAAATTTGGCTGGACATTCCTTCCCAGAATAGAGCAAGTCTGTACCAGGTGAATTAAAAAAGGAGCCACCTTTTGGAGTCTATGACACAGGATAGCAGAAAGAATCTTATAGTCTGTGTTCAGCAAACTAATCAGTCTCCAATTATCAATATTGTGTTTGATCCCTTTCTTATATAAAAAATAATTAAAACAGCAGAAAATTCTGGAGGCATAACACCGACATCTAAGATCTCATTATAGACACTTGCAAGGATAACACTGAAATCATCCCCAAAAAATTTGTAAAACTCAGTAATCAGGCCATCTGGTCCAGGTGAAATTCCAATCTTCAAATGTGAAATTTCTGACCTGAACTCCTCCATAGTAGTTGATACTTCCAACTCCTGTGATTGTTGAGAAGTTAGAATAGGGGGAAGGAAGGAAAAAAGGTCTGTCCATCTGCCCGAAGGATGAAAGGCCAGACCATATCTGTCCTGCAGTGCGCCTCGAACAATGTCCAGCATTTCAATGTCAGAAACTTTAGGAACACCTTTGGAATTCAAAAGACCATCCATCAGTTTCCTGTCCAATACTTGTTTACAAGCTGAATAGGGGTCTGACACTGGAGATGACTTTAAACCATAAGCCATCTCGTCATGCAAATGACAGGCCCTACTATACTGAAAATGTTTCATCCTAGTTTTTATATGGGATATTTGTTCCTGAATACACACATTGGAAGCAGTAGGAAGAGACAACAACTTATAAAGCTGGTCCCTATAACCTAAATAAGTGACATAATCTGTGGGCATGGATTTCTTGGTAAAACTAAAGGAGGAGCATTTAAATTCTGCTTTAGTGGCTAGCCACCATGCAACACAAGAATCATACAGCCCGCCACCAATTGCTGGTGTTGAAGGACCTCTACAAGGGTAATCTGAAAACAAACCTGGGACAGCAGGGCAGGACTAAGTTTCCATCTTGAGCATGCTGCAGGAAATCGGGGGTACATGAGAAAGACTAAAACAAACATTCAAAACTAAATAAGTGGAAAACTCACAAGGGGATAAAGAAAAATCAACTGGAAGTAGGTGGTGTGAGGAAAAAACAAAATCAATTCTAGTGGCATACTTGTTCCTTCTATTGGTAGGCCCCGGATCATGATGTAAGACCCTATATGTGTCAAGCAAAGAGGCTTTAGTGATGAGTGCATGAAGAGCATGAGAATCACAATAAACCTTTTGTTGTACCTGATCTTTGAATTTCAAATCCAGGCTACAATTGAAATCCCCCCCCCCCAATATAATATACCTTGGGGTAAATAGGTATTGTGCAATATCATGAAATAAGTCAATCCTTGCAGATTCGACTTGTGGGGCATAAATGTTGATCAGTCATAGAGAACACCCCTTAAAATTACAGTCCAGAAGCAGTGCCCTGCCAGGAACAATGTTCACTAATCTAATCACTTGCACCTGTGTGTGACAAAAAAGAATCCCAATCCCATCAGCAGCATCAGCTCCAAATGACCAAAAGGAAGGGCCATGCACTCAAAACTTTTTAGTCTGCACTATATCAAATAAGGAAGTGAATCTAGTTTCCTGTAGCAGAATAATATCTGTAGCTAAGGATCTACAAAAATGTAAAAAACCCAAACGCTTCTTATAATTCTTAATGCTACAGGTGTTGAGGGAAACTAGTTTCAAGGAAGCCAGAAACAAGGTCAAGTTTTATCTTTCTTTCTTTTACGACCAGATTTTTTCTTAGCCTCTAACAAGTCAGGCCCACCCTCATCGTCGCACTCCATTTCAGAAGCTGCCCCTGACCTGATAGAGATGTCCGACTCAGAATCACCATCCTGGTCTTGTAGAACCTGAAAGGTGTTCTGTGTATGAACTCCAACTGCCTGAGTAAGTTTTCTGACATGGGACCTAGTAACCCGCTTGGGGTGAAGCATCTGAAACTCAGAAGCAGGGGGAGCCGGGGCATGAAAACCCCCCCTGACTGTCCCACCCCGACATCCGCAGCAGACTGCGTGGTAGTGGAATCATCAGGGCAGGGATCAGGGTTCGAAGGCTGAGGCCCGGAGGAACCTGGAGGGGTTGTGGGGGAAGGACCTGCTTCAGGGGTACCATCATCCTCTGGTCTAGGCCTAAATCTGTCTTGGGCCTCTGATTCAAGGTTTCCTTATCCAGACCCCCTTGCTTGTTTTTCCCCAGCATATCGACACTGGTGATAGGTGTGGCCTTGTGCATCACAAAGATTGCAATGAAAAATGTTACGACAAGTCCCGCTATTATGGTCCAGTTCCTCACATAATGCACATTTAATTTTATCACAGGCACTACTTAAGAGTTGAGTGCTACTGCACTTGTAGCAGGCCTTGGGTTGTCCCGGATAAAAACAGACCCCCCTGTCTTTCCCCAAGAAAAAAATATTTGGGATATGTTGTACAGTATCCCCCACAATATGCAACTTAGTTTTAAATTTCCAACTCCCAGTCTAAATCCCTCCCCATCAATAATGGGTTCAGAGGGACCTAGCACAGTACATTTGCTCTCCAGCCAGAAGAGAATATCCCCGACATTAACCCCCTCATTACGGAACATAATGTTCACAGTCATGAAAAGAGGCTTGGTAATGGGAATAGCCCAAAAAGTAGTCCAAAGTGGTGTAGATTTCAAAGTCTCATATTTTAGCCAGAATTTATCGAGGCCAGCAAAGGATTTGAAGCCGACATCAAATGTGTCTTCTCCCCTGATATTAATGAGAGCATAAACGTCAGAAGCCTGGAAATTCATAGAATTCTTTAGAAGCCTTCAGGCCACATAAAATCTATCTAGGTGCTTCTGAAGACCCCCTCTACAGTGTAAACGCACTGCGTTATGCCTAGGGGCTGGTTCAAGCTTATTATTCCAAAAGAGGTCAGAAAAACGTGGTCTGGACTGAAACTGGTCCCTACGAGGGGAAGGAGAGGGAGAAGTATGAGGTAGTTCATTCCCAGCCCCTGTCTCAGCATCAGTACCATCTGGAAAAGCAGTATCAGAGTCAAGATGTTCACCTGAAGTCAGTGGAGTCATAACTGATGGTTCCTCTCGTTGAACAGGGGCCCCCTGAACTTGCGGCAACTCAGGCATAAAGGAAACCCAGATAGAATCTGGAAGCCAATGTCTATCCTTTAGAACCCATCCAGCATCAGCCAAAGCAGACTCCTTGCTCCAGTCAGTGATAGGGAAGGCCATGTCAGCAGCCCTATGCTTCTGCATTCCAGCGCGAGAAGCGTCAGCCGTCTGACTCAACTGTGGAGCCCTCTCAGTATGCAGAGTGTGACAATCAGCTGGGCCAGTCAGAGGAGCCGTAACGAAAGCTCTGCTACAACCAGGAACAGCCTCAGGAAATTATGCTTGAGACGCAACGACAGGTATGTCTCCAGAGAGTTTCTCCAAAAATGAAGTAACACCAAGAACTCCCGCTGCACGGTAACACCGTGCACATCAGCGCCAAGCTCCTGAGGTAACTCATTCTGACAAACGGGGTCCTGAGGCATAGCTAGCTTGCGCAACTCACAAGAATCCTCCGGTCTACCATTCAGCAAAACGTCCTTCTCGGTCAAAGGCTGAGCACAGTCTGCCATTCTGCATGCAGACGCCGGCAGCTCCCCTACTGTCAGCAATGCAGTAGGGGAATTAGTGTCCTGGGCAAATTTCCCCCATTCACTAAAAGTACCACCAACAGCTTAATCTGGTTCAAGGTCAGTTGGCATTCATCTGTGTGTGTGGGGTGGGGAGTGATGGGAGGGGCAGCTGCAGAAAGTGGGGTGGCTAGCTCCACACTCTAGCAGACTTGATAGAGCATGTGGCCTGTTCCTGCTGGCAAGTAGTAAGTAAGTAAGATCCCAGGGTCAGGGAGAGAAATAATGATTCCACTACTTGGGGGCCAGGACCAGACAAGATAATCTCAGTAGAGTTCAGGTCAGATCGGACATACAGTACATAAGAACCCCACCACCCCTCCCCCCCCCCATCCTTCCTAAAACAGTTGTAGCCTGTTAATGCTACCTCATGCTGGGCTTCAGCACACAACACAGCAGCCATATCGCGAAAATTTGAGACAAAAAAAGTTACACAAGGGACAGTTTTGTGCACTGCACACTTTTTCCAACTGTGCTCAATTTTCAGAAAGGTGGACTCTTTGTAACTCTTTTCACAGTCGGCAGCAGCTGGGCAAACTGTTTTGTACAGCAGAGGAAAAATGCTATTCCTGGTACACAGAGGGAAAAATTAATTTGTAGGCTAGTGGTATGTTTGGCCACTAGCTTTCAAAATCTGGTAGCTAAATTAATATTTTCAGTGGTCATCATTTTTAAGGGCTCAAATATCACTTCATGGGTAGGTTGCCAGTTGGCTGGTAGTTTTAAAATCTGGTAGGTTTTTACTGGCCACTGGCCGCCTGGCCAGCTGATTTGTCCCACCCTGGCCTGGTATCAGAAGGCATAGCATTTTGTCTGCAGCTGCAAGGAAAAAGGAAAAGTGCTGCCCATGTGAATAAAATGCTGAGAATAGCATTTTGCAGGAGTGGAGATTTTTTTCCCCTCATATCAGGGAGTTGCGCAAAGGGACTAAAGGTGTATTTATATGAAACTTACCTGCACCACCGCTGTCTACATCGCTGCTTCCGCTCACTCTGCACCGCCACCGACCTGCGTTCAAATGCAGAAGCTGTGCACTGCTGCAGAGCCATATTCTTCTTTTCTGGCATTGCAGCCGCCTTTCTGGCTATAAAGGTTGGGGAGGTTCAGAGCCGAGAGACATTTTTTCCGCTTTGGTCCTTGTTAGTCGAGCGATGGCCTTTATTATTCTCCCAAATGGCCGTTCTTATGTATAAAAATGGCAGGAAAATGGAGCCCCATTCACTTCAATGGGGCACACCCCGCACTGTTCCTGATCACACGGCATTACGTGCCTGAGCGTGGGGGAGTGTCAGCGCTATTAGGAAGTGGAAGGGATCAGCTGGCCACCGGCTTCGAGACATATTATGATCCTTTCCACAAATAAAATGAATTAAAATAAAATAATTAAAAGTGGCTGGTAAGGCTATGGCAGACATCAGCTACCGGAATACGTGAGTGAAAATCGCTTTAACCGGTACGTATTTACAAAGCAGTACATAGTGGTGACAACCCGTGAGTCAATGTGACTGCTCACTTACAGGGCTTTGTGTAACAACAAAGCCTTGTAAATAAGCTTGAGAAACACCTATTAAGCAGCAAGACCCGACAGGGTTCAGGGTACTGGTGGATACCCACATGGCCAGATGTGTGATGAGGCCCAATGCTGCAGGTGGAGGGCCTTACAGTCCCTGGAAGTTCAGGTATTCACCAATATTCCGTTATCCTGCTCTCTTGAAGGGTCTTGTGCTTAGAAAACAGGTTGAGCAAATTAAAAAAAAAAGTCTCTAAAAGATAAAAAAGACAGGAAAAACACTACACAATATTAGTTAGAAAAGTAAACAGTCCTTCTACAGATGGTTTCTACCTGCCAGTCATCAGTCTTTCTACACATGCAGAAGGTCGTCTGCTTTTTTACCATGGAACATGCAAATTCAATATTCTGCATTACACAATGGCTTTAAAATTAAAGGAATCTGACTGGCTAGCTGGCACCTTCTTGCCGTGGTAAACCCTAGCATTACCAATGGAAAGAGGTGCCAGCTACCCTTCGATGCACATTACCACAAGCTGAATTAGTCCGATTGAATTTTAACGCTCCCACCAGACACCATCTTGATTGTCACCGAGATTGTGGTAAAAAGAAACTCAAAATGAACTAACACTAGCAAAGTGCAGTATTTGTGCAAGCCCCCACTCCCAATTTTGAGCATGCCACAAGTCCAACACCCACCTCTCTCTAGCAGTTCACAATCCTGAAGTGACTAGTGCTACTAGTAAGCATTAGTGAAGTGGAGACTGGTGCCGAGGTCTTCGACCTCCAGTCCCCCAACTGCAAAAGTGAGGACTAGTAGGGCTAGTCCACCTGCGGCCATTGCCATTCAGCATGCTCTCACAACGCTCCCTCATAGTTCTGCAGGCAAAACAGAGAGGGTAAAAACAACAACAATAAAAAAATGTATTTCCCCTGCCCAAACTGGAAGAGGGCTGAGAAGCAACACATTCACGCATAAGCACACTGCGCATGAACGAAGACTGCTCCACTATTTAAACTGCACCATGCGGCCACACCAAAAGGTAATACTGGCTTCTCCAACAAAAAGGGAGCCAGGACAAAGTAAAGTGGAGCCAGAGACCGCGCTAACAAAGGTTACCCAGCCACACGAAAGCACTGGGCCGAGAATGAAAAAAAAACATCACTGCGCATGCACAGAAATCTGTTCACCTAGCTACGCAGGACTATTTTATATATAGAGGAAGGATATGCCTCTGAAAAGCAATAAAAAAAAAAAGTTTAAAAAAATACAATATTTTTTCCTTTAACTTTTTGTCTCTGCCAATTGTATAATCATAATAAACCATGACAATGTGTAGGTAATGCGGGGGTTTACCCATGCCTGGCATGGTTTGCCACACTAGGCATGGGTAAACCCAGCATCACCCACACCCTGTCATGGTTTATTGCTTAAGTTCTTAAACAGAATGTACCCCGCCCCCCAGAAGCACAGAATGTTTGCATGGAATGCATGAGCTGAAAATTCTTATGGCATATACAATCACACAGACAAACACATGCCTAATATATGGTGCTTTTCTCCCCTCGGGCAATGCTGTTTAGCACCTCACTAGAGACGGGGATCCAGAGCAATGGAGGTGGGCCGATGTGGTCCCTCTGCACCAGAGCAGCAGCAGGGAGGAGGCTAGCAATTACAGACCAGTCAGTCTTACATCAGCAGCGGAGAAGTTGACGGAGTCCCTGCAGAAGGACAGACTGATGGAGTACCTGAAGACCATCGACAACACAGCTTCATGGGGGAGGTCATGTCAAACAGTTCTCAAAGATTTCTTTGACTGGGTGACTAGGGAAGTGGATCAGGGGAGGGCAGTGCACGTGGCTTACGTGGACTTCAGTAAGGCCTCTGACACAGTACCACACAGGAGGCTAATAAAGCAGCCTGGGAGCTGGGAAGAAGGTGGTAAGCTGGGCATCAAACTGGTTGAGAAACAGCAGACAAAGTGTGGTGGTGAACAGCAGTCACTCAGAGGACAGGAGAGAGTGACCAATGGAGTACCAAACAGATTGGTACCAGGCCCTTTCCTCTTCAGTGTCTTCATAAGTGACATTGCTGAAGAACGGAAAGAGAAGGTGTGTCTTCTAGTGGCAAACGCAGAAATTTGCAGCAGCATTGACTCCCAGAAGGGGATGAATGCAAAGGAATCTGGAGAAACTCTTGGAGTGGTATAGGGAGTAGCAGTTTGGTTTCAATGCCAAAAAGTGCAAAGTTATGCACTTGGGTTGGGGTAACCCTGGGACTGTACATAAGATAGGGGAGGTAATTACAGTTGCCAAGTGAGAGAGGGACCTTAGGGTGATCCTAGCTAATGATCTTAAGGTGGCAGGGCAGTAGGCAAGGTGACCCAGATGTTGGGATAGATAGGGAAGGAATCTGGAAGAAAGATGGGAAAGGGGATATGACAGAGACCTTCAAATACCACACGGATATAAATAAAGATGCAGGGGGCGTTTTCAGAAAAAAGATGCTCGGAACAAGGGGCATGCTATGAAGCTGGGGGTAGACTAGGGAAACGTGAGGAAGTATTTCTTCACAGAAAGAGTAGATGCCTGGAACAGCGCCCAGCAGAGATGGTGGGGGCAAAAACTGTAATGGGATTCAAGAATGCATAGCATAGGGCATAAGGGAACCTCAGGGGTTAGAGAAAGGAGGGCTTTGCCGGAGATCTAGTAGGGTCTGCGGTATCAGAGTCAGTAGGTAAAATGGTCAGACTGGGTGGGCCAAGCGGTCCGAACCTGCCTTCAATTTCTATGTTTCTATTTCCAGCAGGAGAGGGGAGGTGATGCTGTCTCTGCATTGCTCACTGGTGAGACCCAACCTGGAGTACTGCATCCAGTTCCGGAGGCCGCATCTCTTGAAGGACATCCACAGGGTGGAGGCAGTTCGGAGGAGGGCTACTAAAATGTTACAGGATTTTCACGAGAAGCTATACAACAAAAGACGGCAAGAGCCAGGCATGTACTCCCTGGATGAGAGGAGTGCAAGAGGGGACATGATTGAGATCTATAAGTACCTCAAGGGAGTGAAAAAAGTGCAGGGAGGAGCATCTTTTAAAAGAGAAGGAACACCAGTACACAGGGGCCTGCTGTGAACCTTGAAGGAGGGAGTTTAAGAGGGATGTGAGGAAGTGAGGAAATACTTCACAGAAAGGGTGGTAGATGCCTGGGACAGCCTGCCAGAAGATGTGGTAGGGCGAAGACAGTGGTTAGCTTCAAGCATGCGTGGGATAGGCATGTGGGTATTATAAACAGAAGTAAGAGAGGAGGGAGGGACACCTGTGAGCAAGTAGGGTCTAGGGTGTAGTAAGCAGGGAAAATAGGACAGACTAGATGGGCCAGTTGGTCCTTTTCTGCTGACACATTCTATGTTTCTATACAGAGCCAGAGGCTCAGTGTTATCTTGGGCACAGTTAGCAGCAGAAATTGCTCTTTCAAGCTGATTAGGCTATGAGGGAGATTTTTCATGGTCATCAAAGAAACAACAGAAATAAAAAATCTGAATTGTGCTGGATTTTTTTAAAATGTATTTATGCACATATGAAAGGGGTAATCAGTAGAAAGGCATTCAGTTACTTATGTTTTTTTTTTTTGTTTGAGGAATTTTTCTTTTTAGGGTCTAGTTGAAGGTTTTTATGTCAGAGCAAAGGTGGCAGCCATGTTTGTGATAGAAATCAAAACTCAAGAATGAGTGAAGTGGCTCATGAATTCTGTATGTGAGTTGTCCAAATTATAGATCACATGTTGAATCTTTTTCTTTACAGGGGGTATTTGTACATAAACATATGCCAGTAGAATAGCAACAGCCAATCAGAATACAGTGCTGTATTTGACCATATATAGCCCATTTTCCAAAGGCATTTAGGACATGCAGTTAGGCAGTATATGCCTCTGGAATATGCAAATAGGGCAGCAGAGAAACATAGAATCTGTCAGTAAACAAGGACCATTTGGGCTACCTAGTCTGCCCATTTGTCCCTGCCTATACTGGCAATAGAGATCCTACCTGATCTCTGGCTACCTACCCCCCAAAACCAAAAAAAAGATTCCATTGTGCCTATCCCAAGCATGCTTGAAACCCACCACTGTTTTTGCCCCAACTATCTCCACTGGAAGACTGTTCCAGGAATCCACCACTCTTTCAGTGAAGATGTACTTCCCTCACATCCCTTTTAAATTGTTCTCCTTTCTGCTTCATTGCATGCCCCCTTGTTCTTGTGCACCTTTTCTGTTGAAAAATACTTCCCCATGTTCCTTATTTAGCCCTGTGAGGTACTTGCAGGTCTGTATCATGGCCCCCCCCCACTCCTCTCTTCCAGGGTGTACATGTTGAGATTCCTCAGTCTCTCCTCACAGATCTTCTGATGCAGCCCCTGCAACATTCTAGTTTCCTGCCTCTGGACAGCCTCCACCCTGTCTATGCCCATCCTGAGATGTGGTCTCAGAACTGGACACAGTACTCCCAGATCTCACCAATAATCTATACAGTAGTATTGGTGGGAGAGGGGGAATATGATTGAGACATATAAGTACCTCACAGGGAAGAACACGTTGCAGGAAAACACAATTTTTCAAAGAAAAAGGATGTTCCAGGACTAGGGGACACAGGATGAAACTGGAGGAAATGAGGTTCAGAGGGAACGTGAGGAAGCACATCTTCATAAAGAGAGTGGTAGACAAATAGAACAGCCTGCCAGAAGAGGTGTTGGGGACAGAAACAATTACAGGATTTAAGAATGCATGGGATAGGCACAAGGAGATCCTGGTAGTTGGAGGAAGGGGATAACCTAGTTCCAGGAAAGTCTGAAGAAAGTGCAGCTGCATACTTACCGTAACAGTAGATCTTCAAGAGAATCTCTTGTACCAGGTAATACTCTTGGGTCCTCACCAGAGGATGCACCTCTGCACGGGCAGCTTCTTCCAGCAGTCTTTGCCAAAGGGGCCGCCCACACTGTGACCTCATCATTGTATGTCTATATAAGTGTGGGCGGCCCCAGGCATCCTTTGTTCCCCGCCAGCTTCAGCTAACTGATATGCAAAATGAGGGAAACTGAGGTGCCCTAGAAACCTCCCTCTTATATATGTATACATTTTGTGTGGATGGAATAGAATTTGCTGTCCTACAGAAGGATGGGGGAAGGAGGGAGGGAACGCACCTGCTGCAAGAGATTCTCTCGAAGATCTACTGTTATGGTAAGTACATAACTGCACTATCTACTTTGAGGAAATCTCTTGCAGCAGATAATACTCTTGGGATGACTTCTGAGCAGTAATATCAGAAGAATGGAAGATCATAACAGAATGCCCTGCAGCACCGCATGACCGAAGGCCGTTCGGCGGTAGGAAGTAATATCATGAAGGTATGGATTGTGGACCATGTGGCTGCATTACATGTATTTGTACTGGGCACTCTTGTGAAGTAAGCAGCTATAGCGGTCATGGCTCTCATAGAGTGTACATGGACAGGGCCAGGTAGTGGTTTGTTGTATTTACTAGAATGTAATGCAGTTAGCCAGCCACGTGGAAAGGGTTTGTTTTGTAACAGGGAGCACTTCTCTAGATTGTGCGAAGGAAACAAAGAGTTGTGGTGTCTTTCTGAGTGGATTAGTTCTTGATGTGTAGTATCTAAGCATCCTGTGCACATCTAAAGTGTGTAGAAGTGATTCCCTTGGATTGGAATTTAGGTAACTCTATAGATTGATTCAGAGTATGTTTAGAAACCATCTTTGGTAAAAAGAAGGCTTCTAGGAAAGAAAACAAAGGTCGCAGGTGGCTAGGGTCAATTTTCCCAGAAGGAAATTAAGGTCCCACTGTGGGATAGGACGTATGATTGGGGGATGAAGATGTAACATTCCCCTGAGAAACATTTTTGCCAAGTGATGTTGGTAAATCAGTTTGCCTTTAATTGGTTCATGAAAGGCAGAGATAGAGGCCAGGTGAACCTTAATGGAGGATTAACTCAGGCCAGTAGCTGTGAGTGAGGATAAATGTTCCAAGACCTGTGTCACTGGACATGGAATGAGGTCCATGGACCGAGAGGCAGCACATATGAAAAAAACGTTTCCATTTTAAGTTGTAGGTTTGTCTGGTAGAAGGTTTGCGAGATGCCAGGAGAATGTTCACCACCAGCGAGGAGACCTGGAGATGAGATATAAAAAGTGTTTTCAGGAGCCACGCATGGAGGTGGAGGGAGTTCAGACTGGAGTGGAGTAACATGCCTCGATCCTGTGTCAGGAGATCTGGGCCAATGGGCAATGGTAGTCAGTCTGTCACCGTTAATTGTTGTAGTAATGGGAATCAGACCTGCCAAGGCCACAAGAGAGCAATGAGGATCATCATGGCCGATGCCAGCTGCAAGTTCAGCAATGTCCTTTGCAGGAGGGGATGGGAGGAGGGCATATAAATAGAGTCCTGTCCAAGGTTGGGACAGGGCGTCTAGAGATGGTCCTCTTTTGTTCAGGATAATAGAATAAACGTTGGGCAGTTGGTGGTTCACTGGGGAGCAAACAGATCTTTTTGGGGAGTTCCTCCCATCCCAAAGATTTGTTGAAGGACCTTGTGATGTAATATCCATGCATGGGTGGAGGAGTGATGGCTGAGGTAGTCCACCAAAATGTTGTCGTGTCTCAGTAAATGGACAGCTGTAGGGTGAGGTCCTGTTGTCATGCTTTGTACCACACTGTCAGATTTTCCTTGCATAGACTGAGGGACTTGGTCCCTACTTGTTTGTTGAGATAGTAAACTACCATAGTGTTGTCTGTTTGAACTAAGAGTGGGCCAGGGCGCAGGCATGGATGGAAGGCCCGGAGGGTGCACCTCACTGCTCTCATTTCCAGTAGATTCATATGGAGAGAGACAAAGCCTAGGCCCCACTGTCCCTGAGTTTTGTATGGACCTAGATGTGCACCCCAGCCATCGGGGAATGCATCAGTAGTTAGTGCTGGGGATCGTTAGAGATTGGAAGAGGACACCCTGAGAGATGTGGGGATGGCATGATCACCAATTGAGGGTAGTTCGGAGGCTTGGAGTGACCTGAACGTGAGCCTCAAAGGACTTTGAGTTTTTGATGCCACGATCTTGTAGTGCTTATTGGACAGACCGCATGCATAGTCTTGCGTGGGCTACCATTGAGATGGCTGCTACCATATGCCCTAAAAGGCATAGTAGTTGTCTTGCTGATACATAGTGTGCCTCTTGAACTTAAATAACCAGGGACATGAGTTTGGTTTGTCTGTCCTCTGGTAAGTAGGCCTGACCTGCGGCGGCGTCCCAAGACTGCTCCTATATATTGGAGACGTTAGGTGGAGATTGGATGGGACTTGGCCAATTTACCATATTCTCTAGGGCTTTAAATCATTCCAGAGTGGCCCGTAGAGAGGACAGAAGAGAGTCTGTTGAGTAATCCTCAATAAGCTAATCATCTAGGTATGGAAATACGTAGTGGCCTTGTCTCCAAAGTGCCATGGTCACCACTGCTAAGCACTTGGTAAATTCCATTGGAGCAAATGAAAGTCTGAAGGGCAGGGCTCTGAATTGGCAGTACTAACCTAGTAATTGAAACCAAAGAAAGTAGAGATGTAGAAGATGGGGTGGAGGGTCTAGAGGCAGGCTGATACTGAGCGCAACCTTGACCAGTGGCTCTATAGTTTCTCTGCTTTCTACCATTTCTACTGGACTGAAAGTATTGGTAGCGGTACTGAGGCAATTGCTGAGCACAGTGATACAGGCCATGGACTGTTCTAGGTTGTCTACCAGACACCTGGAGGTCATCCATAATCGTCTGGGTGACAGGACCAAAAGGTTTTGAGTCATTAAATGGTGCATTCAAAATCTTATGTTGCACATCTGGGGTAAAACCGGAGCCTCTGAGCCATGCATGTCTCCTGATGGTAATGCCTGTGACCGAGAGCTGCACTAAAGTATCCATAGTGTCATATCCTGATCTAAGGAGGTGCTGTGAGATAAAATTACCAGTGAACATAGTAGCAATTGCTCCTTTTCTGGAGAAGGGAGTTTGTTGACAAGAGCTGTGGCTGAAGACCACAGTGTACGCTGGAATTTAACCATATGTCCCAAATAGTTTAGAATCAAAAGATTCATCATCCCCGCTTGGTATACCTTTTTGCTAAGGTAGTCTGTGTGGCAGGAGTCTTTATCAGCTTGTAAGGAGCCCATGTGTCTAGGCTTTTTAGTGTGACCATGAGTGGCATTAATGATCACAGAATCTGCATCTGGGGTGCTTGCAAAGTAAGGACAGTCCACCGGAGCTTGGTACAGGCAATCAGCCTGCCAATACTGCACTTTGGTATGTCTCAATCAGTGGAATTAACACAACTAGAGACTCTTCCAATAACTCTAGATAATGTGCCATGTCTCTACGTTGCTTGTCTTGGTCTGTGGTTGAAAATCCCATCACTTTTTGGATCTGGGACATCAGATCATGAAAAGATGGGACACCCAGTGGAGAGGCTGCTGTGTAGGGAACAGCATCCCAGGAACAGAAGTCAAGGATGAGGCCTTGGAGAGAAGCCGAGGACAGGCATCATCACGAAAATATTCTTCTAACTCTTCTTAATAATCATCCTCCGGAAAATAATCCTGCTCCATAAAATAAGGAAATATAGGAGGAGTAAGGTCCCAATCTGAATAGAAAAATGTCGGTGGGGGAGGAGGTGAGCATGACTGATAGGAAGATTCCCTGGGAGAAGAGGTCTGAGTATCTCTCATGACTTGTAAAAACTGTCTAGACAACAGTAGCCATGTCTATAGAGGACAACATGGTGATAGGGGTTGCTTGTCTTATGAGAGATCACAGGAATCAAAGATGGTGTAAGTCTCTGCATATGCAGAGGTCTGGAGCCTGGGGTGTATAAACCAGGATCCCTGGAGCAATCAGCTGGGTCCCTATGGGTGGCCGGTTGAGAAGAACAAGGAATGCCCATAAGGGTAAAGCCCTCATCGTTCACCACAGAACCCGAAGCTGTCATCAACAGCAAAGTAGTTGCAGAAGATGGTTCTAAAAGGAGATACCATTGACGAGGCCAACAGTGGCTGTGTAATCGTTATTGGGGAATCCAGTGGATCGACTTCCAAATCAGCGGAAAATACTGAAAGGGCGCTAGACAATGTTGTCAACGACAAGGTGGGTAAAGTCATCAACAAAGTTAGTGTCTTGCGTGGCTACCTTGACGATGTGTCACCTGAAGTAATGGACATCAATAAACATTTTGTAAAAGTTATCCTGAGGTGCACCATCAAAGGTGTGCCACAAGTAGTCGTGGCAGTCGACGAGTGTGCAATCGTCTTCGACAATGAAGTCATCTTTGTGGGGGCACCGTCGATGGTGAACACTGTTAGCAGTGGCCATCGATGGGTGTAACTCCTGGGAGGATGAGGAGTATTGCTCCACATCCTAGTGATGCCGAAATGAGCGTCACTGCAAGCATTGTCAATGAAAGTGCAAATGGCATCAACAATGAAGGCATCTTATGGTGCACTGTCAACAGTGTACACTGGTAGTAGTGGCTGTCAATGAGTGCAACCCGGAAGAGGACAAGGAGTTTTGCTCCATATCCTGTTGAATTGTAAATGAGAGTCTGCTGGAAGAAGCTGCCATGCAGAACAGCACTCTCTGGCAAGGACCCAGGAGTATTACCTGCTGCAAGAGATTTCCTCGAAGAAGATGCACAGTTACTTGCATTCATGGGCAGACTAGGTGGGCCGAAGGCCCTTATCTGTGACATCTATGTGTGTATCTAGTAACACCACCTCCATCCTTCAGCTGGTGATCCCCCTCCCTATGCATCCCAGCATCCCACTGACAATACCTACTGCCTTGTTGCACTGCCTCACCACCATGAGGTCATCAGATATGATTACTCCTATGTCCGTTTCCTGTTTGGTGACAGTCAATACCTCTTCCCCCAATTTATACTCCACCTCTGGGTTTCTGTGACCTAGGTGCAAGATTCTGCACTTTTTCACACTGAAACCCAGCTGCCATTTCCTTGGCCACTCTTTGAGTTTACTTAGGCCTCTGCGCATTCTCTCCACCCCCTCTGCACTGACCACCCTACTGCAGATTTTGGTGCCCTCTACAAAGAGGCATACCTTCCCTTCCCGCTCTTCTACAATGTCACATATAATAAGGACTGGTCCCTGTACCAAACTTTGAGGTATCCTGCTGGTCACCCTCCCCTCCCCTGAGTGAGTACCATTCACCACCACCCTCTGCTGCCTATCGATCAACTCATTTTTATACCCAGTTTACCACCTTAGACCCCACCCTCTAACTGCCCAGTTTCCTTATAAACCTCCTATGCAGTACGGTGTTGAAGGCCTTGCTGAAGTCTAAGGAGGCCACGTCCACCACCCTACCCTGATCTATTTCCCTGGTCACCCACTCAAAGAAATCAATCAGGTTCATCTGACATGACTCCCACCCTCATGTCTCCATGCTGCCACTGGTTTTGTAAGCCACTGGATTTACAATACAACACATCCTTTCCTTTTAAAGTGACTCCATCAACTTCCCCACCAATGATGTCAGACTGACTGGCCTATTTATTTATTTCAATTCTGTTAACCTATTAGGCTCCCACTGAGTCCCGAAGATCCCCTTTTCAGGGGCGACCCGGAGTTAGTTACAAATACAAACATGTGACAATAGAGATGAACATTATGTGCATTCATTGCTAGATAACTCAATACATTCAGGACAATAGTTACACAATAACTAGACAATTTATAGTGAGTATTTTAGTACACAGCAGTAAATCTACAATTATAGCAGATATATAGATATATACTGATGTGCCTTGGGTGGGGGCAAGGCCCCGGCTTATTAATTCAGTGCTGTTAGAAGTCACAGCTATCCCTGCCTTATTCTTGTTCCACCTGGCCACTGTTCAGGTACAGGTGCACTTGCTTTTATTTAGCAGGTGCTCACTGAGCCCTGTACTGAAGGATCCCAGGAATCTGGATGACTGCAAGGCAGCAGGGAGCTTATTAGAACAGGAACAGAGTAGGCAAAGAATTTGCTGCCATCAGTTGTCCTTGTTCTGGGTACCTCCAGTAAGTTCCTGCTAGAGGTCCTGAGCACTCTGCCAGTCCTCTTGGATTTCAGTAGACTGGCAAGACTCTCTGACGGAGGGTCATGCATTAGTTTGAATGTGTGGCACAGAAGAGAGTACTGGAGCCGGTGGCCAAGGGAGGCCATTTAAGGGAGGCTTGCACCTCACAGCAGTGTCATCTTGGGTGTGACTTGGTGGCAAAGCAGTCTATCTTGTTATAGAGTGCCTGCATCCTACTAAACTCCTGTTTTGGTAGCGAGTGCAGAATTGGGGCAACACAAGTTAGGGTGGGAAGTAGGATGCTGTTAGCTATAGCTATCCTTGTTTCTGGGGTCATTTGTGGACTCAATTTGCACAGTAACCCCCGTTTCTGATGAATTGTTCTAGTGATCATGTCAACATGGGGCTTCAGGGAGACGTTCTGGTCCAGTATCAGGCCTAGGTATTTGGACTGGCTCACTACTTCAATTCCTGAGCCAGATGAGAGACAAGGGGTAGTACAGGGCTTTGGTCAGTGATGAGTCCTCTTGGGCCAGACATTATGGTTTTTGTTTTGGCAGTATTAAGAAGCAGCCTGTTTGCCTGGAGCCATCTCTCCAGAGACAAGAAGTCTTTTTGTGGGAGACTACTTAGGTTGGTTACGCTGGTACCAGTTCTATATATCACAGCATCATCAGCATATTGGATTACTGAACCACCCCCGCAGTTCCCACTGAGGTCATTCACAAAGAGTGAGAACAGGAGGAGGCCCGGGATTGATCCCTGAGGCACCCCCTCCTTGATGGGGCATTTCTCTAACAAGGACCCCACCATCTCATTTGTTGGGTACGGTCAGAAAGGTAACTCGTAAACCAGTCAAGGAAGTGCTGATCCAGACCAAGGCACTACAGGTTAGCCACTAGCAGCTGATGTTCCACCAGGTCGAAGGCCATGGTCAAATCTATAAATACAACCCCAATGGGTGAGCCATTGTCAAGGGCCTCAAGGACGTCCATTGAGAATTTGATGAGGGCAGTGTCTGTACCATATTTTTGTCTAAAACTGTGTTGGGTAATAGCCAGCAGATGGTTAGTCTCAAGGTAGTCATGGAGATGGCCATAGAAAAATCCTCTCCTGGACTTTGGAGAGAGTGCACAGGAGGGAGATCAGCCTATAATTTTCACTGGCTTTAAAACAGCTCCTTGCCCCCCAGTGGATGGGTACCACAGGGCTTGCTTCCACTTGATAGGAACGACTCCTGCAACTAAGGATTTGTTAATAAGCCATGTTACAGGCAGGGCGGCCGTGTATGGACAATTGGTTCCCAGACATAATGCTTATTTTTTTATTTATTTTTTGTTGACCGGGTAAGTGCACTAGACAAATCCTGCCTATTTTCAGGCACGACCTGGGGGAGGGGGATACAGATGAATGCCAACTGACCTTGAACCAGATTAGGTTGTTGGTGGTATTTTTAGTGAATGAGGGAAATTTGGCCAGGACACGGAGAATTCCCCTACTCTTTACGATAAGTGCCATGGGATCTTTAACATCCACCTGAACTACCACCAATTCAGGCAGATGGGACCTCGGTTTAACGTCTCATCCGAAAGACGGCACCTCAGAAGTGCAGCACCCCTCTCTTGCTGCACTACAGTGTCAGTATTGGGATATTAACCCAAATGCCAGATGTGGGAACTGAACCCACAGCCCTCTGATCTCCCAACCTCAGATGCAAGTTTGCTACCTACTGAGCCACTGACACTGCTAACTGACAACTGCATGTTGTGGTAAATTAGTAGCAGACATTATGTCATGGGGACAAAAGAGAGTTATTGAGTTGGTCACTGATGTTACTTGTTGCCGGTCAAAATGGAGCAAATCACAAAATGGAACAACCAAACAGTCGCCACCTCCCACGACTCGTGCACATCCCAGGAATCACTCGAACAGCATATTTTAAACAAAAAGGAACACTTACCTTTGCAGAACTGAATGGACAAAGAATCGTCAGCTGCTTAATTTCCCCCATACCTCTCTTCCTGTTTTCTGCCTTCTCCCATGTCATCAGAGTAAGGGTTATCTGCTATTCTTAAATGGGCTGACAATTCTGTGTCCATTCCATTTTGAATATATTCAGTCTGAATGCAGACTGGCTGCCTACCCATTTATACAAAATTAAGCTCCTTACGTCAAATTCAGAGTGGGCATATTATTGGGAAGGCTAACCGTTAATAAGAGGAAAACATGCCTGCATGTGAAAATGCATCCTGCAATGACAACCTAAATGCTAAAATCCAGTACAGTTCTAATTATTTATTTATTTAAAAGTTTGTAACCAGGAAAGGCACGCTGAGCCGAGGCTCGTTTCCAGATGTGACCTGGGGCAGAGGTTATTACACATACAAACAAAGAGATGACACGTACAAATACAGGGTAAAGCAAGATGCATATAATAAATGCATTATGATAAAAAAAGTTGATGTGTCATATTTAAAATATGAAGAGGAAAAAAGAACAGATAATTATGCAAGTGTCGAAATGTATACATGTTGAAATATATAGTGAGTAGAAGTTGAGGTTGTCTGTTTGGCCAAGATAGCCAGAAAAATTAAACTTCAGTATGCAAACATGAGGAAAAGGGATGCAGAGTGAGGAGCAGGGCCACGAGATGATAGGTGAAAGGGTAGAAGGACAGATCTAGGACACAGGGTAAGTGCAGGTGGAGGTAGGGGTTGGTTTGAGTGAGCGCTTAAGTACGGGGAAGGTGGGAGAGAGGCAGATTTGCAGGGGGATACTATTCCAGAGGGAGGGAAGCCTATAGGAGAAAGCAAGTTTTCCAGATGAGGTGCAGACTCTTGGAAGGGCAAAAGATCAGGTGCAAATAGTGCACAAATTATAGGGGGAGGGGTGGCGGGATTGAGTAGGGATGCTAAATAGGATGGGAGAGTCCCAAGCCAATATTTTGACACGAAGGTGATGCAATGGGCTAAGCGTCTCTGTGAGAGGGATTGGAGGGATAAAGAGGAGTAAAGGTCACAGTGATGCATCAGGCGTGGGGCACTCCTGGGGAGATGGCAGGAAGCATAAAAGAGGACATCGAGTTTGGCAAGGGAGGTGACTGGGGCTGTGCTGAACACTACAGTGGCATAGTCAAAGGCTGGAAGGATCCATTTGGCCATGAAGTCGTGCCTGACTGGAATGGAGAGACTGTCCTTGTGGTGACAGAGCAAGCCAAGTTTTGGACGCAGTTTAGAATGAAGAGCACTGAAATGGGGTGAGAAGTCCAGGGCGGGGTCTAGCCAAACTCCAAGGTATTTACAGGGGGGGGCAATTTTGAGAGGAGTGTTCGTTTCAGAACAGAAGGAGAGGAGGGAAGGAGTGCTGGCAAGTTTTTGCTTGGTGCCAAAGGTCATAGCATCAGTTTTATTTGTGTTAAGTTTTAGGCAATTGTTGTTGAAACAGGATATGACCGTGGAGAAATGTTTTTGTGGGGGAGGCTGAATGTCTATTGATCAAGGGCCGGATAAGAAAAGGACAGTGTTGTCTGCGTACATGTGGATCTTAGCATGAGTACATATGGAAGGGAGGGAGATCATTTATGAAAAGGGAGAAGAGAACAGGACCAAGGACTGAGCACTGGGGAACACCTGTGAGGATGGAGAGAGGGGTGGATATGGTATTGCTGATTTTGACAGACCGGTACCGGCCAGTAAGGTAAGAGTGGAACCAAGAGACAGCGGGTGGGGAGAGGTCAAGGGTACCAAGCTTGCTGAGGAGGAGGTGCGAAACAGAGTCAAATGCCTTGGCAAGGTCTACAAAGATAGCAGGGGTGAGCTGCCCTTCGTCCATGGCCGAATAGATGGCATCCATGAAACGAAGAAGGGAGGATGTAGTGGAGTGAAGTTTTCTAAAACCTGACTAGATGGGTGAGAGAATGTTTGAAGCTGGGATGAAGTCATTGAGCCTCGAAAGGACAAGTGATTCTTGGACCTTAGCAAATGAGGGTTAAAGGGAGATTGGTCAGTAGTTACCAGGAGCTGTGGGATCACCCCCTTTATGTAGAGGGAGAACCGTGGCTGATTGCCAGGCTGAGGGAACAGTAGAGGAAGCAAGAGACAGATTTAGGAGAAAGGTTAAGGGGATCAGAATAGAGGGTGCTGACAGCTTAAGAAGTTTAGGGTGCAGCCCGTCAAGGCTGGATTTAGCTGAATTCAGGGAAGCAAGAGCATTTAGGACTTCCGTGGGAGAGACCGGTGAAAGATGGAACCCAGATAACTGCTTGGGGGGGTTGGGGTATCTGTGAACAGTGGGGTACTAACCTGGGGATGGCGCAGGTAGTGAAGAACTTCTTTAGGACATCAACGACCTGGGCTGGGTCAGTTGATTGTGAGCCAGCCACGCGGGGCGCGGGGGTCAGGGGAGGGTTGGAGAAGCAAATGTAGGTCCGTCCAAAAGGAGATGGAAGAATTGTTGGGGGATTGCAGATGACATTTAAAGTAATCTGATTTAGCCTGCCTAATTTGTTTCATGCAAGTATTACGGAGGACATGATATGACCAGAGGTCGGCCACATCGTTAGAGGTCTTAAAACGGCACCAAGCAAGGTCGCAGGAATTGCACAAGGCCAAGATCTCAAGAAAAATCCAGGGATGGTGGTTGCATTTTACTCGTGTTGTTGTTAGTGGTGCGTGAGCATCCCAAACCTTTAGGATAATAGACACGAAGTGGTGGAGGGCTTCGTCGACTGTGATGGAGGATAAGACCGGTGACCAATTTGCCATGGTCAGATCATGGAGTAATTTGTGCAAGTCAAGTGATTTGAGGAGCCGAAACTGGATGTATTTGGGTGGATTTGAAGGGGGATGAATTTTCCTGACACAGAAGGTAGGGCAGTGGTCAATGAGCACATTGGGAAGGACTCCAGAAGAGCAGAAATGGTGAGGGTGGGTATGGAGCACCCAGTCGAGCAGAGTGTGAGACTGGGAGCGACCGTTGGGGCGAGTTGGCTCATTGATTAACTGGGTTAGGTTTAGTGCTTCTATCTGGAGATGGAGGTTATGGGAAGAGGGGGAGAGCCGGTCCAGGTTGAAGTCCCCAAGGAGGGTCAGTTCTCCTGCAGAGGCAAGAATAGTGACGGAGGTGATACAGGAGACAAGAGATAAGGGAGGAAGTTTGGGGGAAGCATACAGAACGCCAACAAAAATCAGCATGGATGAAGGTAGTGATTAAAAAGAAAGCACTGCTGGGTTCCTTTTCTTTTTGTTCCCTCAGCAGAAGATCGCCTTGGATAACTAAGCGAATGTATTTAGTTATTTACACCAACGGATTTTTTTTTTGTCATATTAGTCAGATGAAAGGATCGAATGATGCATTGAAATCCAATGGGAATATACTCTCCAAGGTAAACTGTACTTTCACTTGCCCTTGCCCTGCATCTCTTGCGGTTTTAAATGTCGCTGTTTCGCCATCGCCACTAAATGGTCACTGTAGCACCTTTTTGCCCATGACCTCTTTCCCAGCGATGGCAAGTCTTTTCGACTATATGACTGCACCATTGTGACTGCGGCCAATTGAACTTGCGACTATATGTCCGTGTGCCAGGGCAGCAGCTCTTAGGAGCTTAGGGAAATGGGCAGACTGGGTGGGCCAAGCGGTCCTTATCTGCCATCAAATTCTATGTTTCTACATTTCTAGGAGTCGGGGGTCAAGGCCATCCAGCCCAGGAGAACCTCTTACTTTAATAGTCTTCAGTAAGAGCAGTACATCCCTCGGGTGTGCTAACTTTAAGTGAGATTCAGGAAGCTGACGTGGTTGGTGGTCCAGGCCCTGCTGTCGAGAGGATGGGGGGGGGCTGGCTTTAAACTTTTCTAGATCTGTGAAGAATCGATTAAAGACATTAGCAGGGTCCTGGCCATCACTATAGGACTGACCCTCATATGTGATTGGTCCCTGGGAGGGTTTACTGTTGCCTTTCAGCAGACCGTTAATTTGGGACCAGAAGGATTTTGGGTCTGTTAGGTTTGCCTGTTGGAAGGATTTAACAAATTCCCTTTTTGCCACTTTTATCATTTTCTTACACTGGTTCTGCAGAGTCCTTTAACCAGTCCAGTCAGAGGTGAGGCCAGAGGTCTTGTATTTTGCCAGGCCTTGTCATGCTGGGTCATGAGTGATGTTTAGTTCCGAGGTGATTCATTTATAATATCGCCCTTGAACTCTTAGTTTTCTGATCAGGCGTATATGTTGGCAGCAAAGGAAGAAGGTGTTTTGGAAGAAGTCCAGGGATTCATCAATGGTGGGGAGGAGCTTGATCAGGCTCCAATCTAGGTCATACAGGTATGTTTGGAAGGCAGCTGCCGTGAACTGTGAGAAGTCTTTGGCAGTGAGTAGTCTGGGTGGGACATTTGGCGGCCTGTTTTTCCATACACAGAAAATCGGAGAGTGGTCGCTCAAAGCATCGGCAAGTGACCCGGCAACCTGGATATTAAGGGGATTGGAGGCCAGGACACAATCAAGGGTGATGCGGTTTCCGTTTTTTGCATTATGCCTAGTGGGTATGGTGATTATCTGAGACAGGCAGGCATCCAGAAGTGTCGCCTTTAGAGTCTATTCCATATCAGGGGCCCAGTTCAGGTTAAAGTCGCCCATGATTATTATTTTGGATGAGACAAGTTTAGTCAGTTCCTTGGTGAGCGTCTCTAGGGCTTGGAAGGCCACTTTAGGCGGACTGTATAAGCAGCCTATCAAGAGCGAGTTTGCATGTCCTAGGGTAACCTTAACAAATAGAGATTCGCTGCAAGTGCAGCCAATAGAGGGTAACGAGGTAGGAGAAACATCAAGGGAATCTTTAGTGTAAATAAGCACCGCACCTCCTGTTTTTCCCACTCTGTCTTTCCTGAAGGCATTATATTCCTGTAGGTCCACCTCTTGTGGTAAGATATGTGGCTTCAGCCAGGTCTCCAATATTGCTAGCACATCAAGCTTGTATATAGCCCTGCAGCTCAGATATTTTGGGGCGTAGACTACAAATATTCATGTGACTAGCCTTAGACCTTTGGGTAGGGGAGCTGATGGCAAAATTGGCAACTGGGGGGCCCAGGTTTGGTTGGATATCCCCAGCTAGGAGTGTAATCAGCTTTATGCCTTTATGGATCTTTAGAAGTACTACCTTTCCCCTCCTCAGATCGAAGGCCCGTAATATTAGGAAACAGGCTCCCTTTCTGGTTAGGCCATGCGTTACCAGTAGAAACTCAAAGATTTTGTCTGGCTCAAGTTGCTGTGTGATTGGTAATTGGTGGTCTGGTAGGTCTTTGGGGTGGGGGGTCCACCCATTTCAATCAGTAGATGGTCTGTGCAGACAAACATACAAAGGTAGAGGACGACCATGATAGGACCCCAGAGAGGCAATTGTCTGGAGGAGCCTAGCTTGGGGGAGGAGGGCAGTGGGCACCAGGGTTTGTCTGACATTGTGACTGCTTTGACTGCCTTGGAGGGAGGGACTGGTCCCATGAATGCAGTATGATTGAATACAAGTATGAATCCCCGGGTCTGACTTGACGAGAAGGGTTAGTCTCAGTATAATGGTGCAGCTATCCTATTTTGGTCTCGTTGTCATTTATACCCTGGGTTACAGGGGACCAGAAGGCTGGCGCTCCAGGAGCCAGGGGATATATAGAGAATATAAGCAGTAACCTAAGTATAGATCAGCGTATCCCTAAAAGACGCGAGCACTAGGCTTGCTAAAAAAAAATATTTACACTATATGAGGCAGCTGGGCTGGATTAGACAATTATGGAGCAGAGAGGTAGTTTCAGTGACAAGTTACTTTCTAGTAGCACAGAGGAACTGATATTCCATGCAAATAAATCAATGCAACCTCTTAAGACTAATACTGTACATCAAGTGAGCGATGGGCTTAGAAGTACTGGCCTAAGTAGAGCTTCAGAGAGATCAAAAAGTAGATGCAATAGTTCTTGACTAGGCAAACGGTGCTGTGCAATTTAAGGATGTTAGTCACTGCTATGAAATCTGCTCTAGAGCTCAACCTATAAGATCTGCATTAGAAGTCAGGCTAATTCATCTGGGAAAAAAAATGACTTTATAAGAGGTTTATGGCGATTTGACCAGGATTAGATCATTACAAGAACTACAGTGTAATCTTTCACTTTGCTTTAAATTAACATGGCTAGGTAGGGGAAAGTACACAAATTCAGACAGGAAGGCCTTTGCCAAGACTGATTACCTCAAGATCCGAAAGGACAAGTCACTGTGGCTCTGCCTCCTTGCCAAGCCCCTCTAGTCAGCACCTCTCTGGAAGCATTCAATTAGTGCCAGGGGAGGGGAGGCGGGACAAAAACCTTCCTGGGAGCAGCAGCGGTAGAAAGGAGGCTCCCGGTGCAGTGGCAACTTCAGCGGTGATGATTGGCAGCAGGTGGAGGGCAGGGCAGAAGCAGCAAAGCTGCCCTGAGTCCCCCGGTGTCCTCTTGTTCAAGGGAGATTGCAGCACACACTGTTAAGAGCCAACCAGCGGGCTGCTTTTCAAAGCGCCGGAGCAGATTCAAATCTGGCGCTTTTCTTTCTGTTAGTTCTGGTTAACTGAGGGTCAGGATTAACAGCCAACCCCCAGCTTTTGTAGTGGCAACGGATAAAAAAAAACCTTCCTGGGAGCAGCAGTAGTAGAAGAAGGATCCCAGCGCAGTGGCAATTTTAGCAAGCCATTACAGTTCCCTAGGAACAGCAGTGGTGGAAAAGAGGCTCCAAGTGCGGCGGCAACTTCAGCAGTGATTATCGGCAGCGGGTGGAGGGCAGGGCAGAAGCAGCTGTGCTGCCCTGAGTCCCCCAGTGTCCTCTTGTTCAAGGGTGATTGTGGCACTCCGCCGTTATGAAGAGGGACTACATCTGCCCTCCTCCAGTCCTCTGAAGCCGCTGCTGTTTCTATTGAGTTGCTGAATAAGGCTGTCAGAGGTGCAGACAATGCCTCCCTGAGTTCCCTCAACATCCTTGGGTGTACCCCATCCAGCCCCATAGCTTTGTCCACTTTCAGATTTGCAAGTCCTTTGAATACTGTCTCCTCTGTGAATGACTTGTGTCTACCTCCCTCCCTACAATGTTACTGCATCCTTTATGGGGTCCATCCTCCTTCCCTTGCACTGTGTAAACTAAACAGAGTTTCTGTTCTGTGTAGCTGTTTTTACCTAATCGTCCTCTGTACTGTTCCCCCACCCTTGCCCTTCTTAACTGCACAATCCCTCCCCTTGTCTTCCAGTTTTCACTCATGTACCTAAAACTCGCAACTCCTCCTCCTGGGGCTGTGTGGGTGGCTGTTTGTGCTTGTCTGTGTCTGTAGGTTAGTTTTTGTTCATTTACATGTTTTTCTGCTGGGAATACCTGTGCCATTCTTGCACACAACATTGGTGAAAGTCTCCTGGACTGAATTTCTGCAAATCGCCATCATCAGGTATCAGCTTTTTAATTTTAAATCAACTTTCTTGAAGCCTCCCAAGGAAGCATATGCCTTACAACTAGTCTTACAAACATGGTGATGCTGGGTCCTGCAACTGAATCAACATTTTCAACATTCTCATCTGACCACTCTTAAAGCAACTGCATATGGACTTTAAAGAACAAAGGAATTTTAACACATTTTGTGACTGAATCAACATTTTGTCTGACCTTTTCCAAAGGTATTGTATTGTCTCTGAGGACTTTGAAGATCAAAGGAAACATACAGACAAAATGATTTCCCATTGCATATGCTACTGTCTGACCTACTCCCAAGGTATTGTACTTATCTCTGAGGACTTTGAAGAACAAAGGAAACATATAGACAAAAGGATTTACACATTGCATATGCCCAGGCCACAGTTTATCACCTTTCAGGAACTTTAACATATTATGTGATCCTGGATCTCAACAGTACTATAGTACTTCTCTTAAACCCTCTGGCACCAAACTCTCCCAGTCTTTTTTTCATTTTCTCTGTGCTTAGCCATGAGTGTTAGCTATCCACCTTAGCCCACTAAAATCACACCCACCACCTCCTATTGCTCGCCACCTCCGACTGCCCAGCGCCCACACTACTTCTCGGCTCTCTCCTGCCTCGCTAAAAAATGCTTTGGCTTAGTCCCCACCACCTGTTCCTGCTCATCCTCACCCTCCTTTTCCTTTATGCCAACTCCTCCGCCTCTACCCTACCCTCCACCTACTCTCACCTTTCTATACTACTACCCAAAACATTGTACCATGGCTTTTTACTCGAAGTCTTAAACAAACATCACCCAATTAATACCTGGGTGCAAAGAGCCATATTTCCTAATTGAAACTGCCACATCATTATAACTCACTAACGATCACCCTCTACTGGGACTCCAGAAGATAATCCAAGCATCTTAAAAGTACAAGCAGAAACTCACTCCAACCTATTATGAACTATGAATGGCATAAGCACAGAAACTCCTGCTCCTCCTACTTTTAATATCTGGTGGATACACCAAACCCTGGTCCTGTTGCACTGAAGCCGACAAAAACAGGGAAAGTTGGTAGTGGTCTCTCCATTATCACTCTAAATATCTGCAGCCTCCTTCCCAAATTGGCATCTCTTCAAACTCTCGCTGGACAAAAAACCTGATATACTAGCCATTGTGGAAACCTGGCTATCTCCCAGCACCCGATCATGCGGTCTGGCAGGCTACCATCTTTTTCAGACTCGGCCGGGCAAGCAAGAAGGTGGGGGCTGTGCTATCTACATAAGGACAACCTCTCCTGCAATGCGGCAGCTTCACCCCCTAAATCGCCAGAGATGCAACTCCTCCCTATCAAACTGCTTCTTGGTGCACAAAACAAAGTTCTCACAGTGGCGAGTCTATATCCCTCCAAAAGACCACCGTGCCAGTATTAAGTCTGTACTTGATTTTGTTAGTCTGCAGCCCTCTGAAAATGAGCTCCTCCTCCTCAGGATTTCAACATAAACTGGCTTGCCTCTGACACTGGCTCTTACAAGATGACATCCTAGCAGCAAACCTGACTCAGATGGTAACCTCCCCACCGGAAAAATTACAAAACTGGTACAAGCACCCTTATTGACTGGGTTCTCACAAATCACCTGACCGGATAAAAACATTAAAGTCCTCCTGACTCCCTCAGTGACCACTCCCCAGTGTCCTGTACCTGGTCTAATAAATTTCTCAAGCCATCCCCCAAAGTTATAACAAGCAGAGTATTGCCTTATGGGAATCTTATCAAGTTGAAAACCCATCTCCTACAACAGGACCGGACGCCAATCCTTGAATCAACTGATATTAATACCGCACTAGAATACTTCATTAAATCTTTCAACTCTGCATGCAACTTATACACCCCAGTAAAAAAAACGTAAAATCAAAGCGCTATCAAATCCATGGATTACTGCCAAACTACTTGCCGAGCTCAAGGTTCGGGACCACCTCTGGGCAGTTGCCAGAGACACAGGCTCACCTCATGATACCTTAAAATACAAGCAGGCATGAAATAGATGTACCTCACAAATTAGGCAAATGAAGAGCGCCTATTTCAAAAATGCCCTTGAATCCACCTGGGGTGATGGAAGAGCTTTTGGGACAACATCCGAAACATAATGGGTAAACAATCAAATCGTCACCTACCATTATGAAAGTTGATGGATCCACCACTCTTGACCCAAAGTCTATTGCAGATCGCTAATAAGACATTCACAGACCTTAGTGGGGTCCTCCCCAGATTTCTTCTCGGACTTACCTGTGCCTAGCCTAGTATCACAAAACACCCCTCATGACAAACCACAATTTTACTTCAAGAAAATCAAAGTGCACGAAGCACACGAAGTACATAAGAAAGGCCTGCTCCAAATCCAGAACAAGTAGTGACACGCTAGATCTAAAATCCTGTCTCTTACCCTGGATGAAGTAATTCACTCCTTGCAAAATTCTTAATCTGTCACTTTGCAAAGTCAATTTCCCAACAAATGGAAATCTGCCATAGTTACGCCAGTCACAAAGGGACAAAACCTCAACAGAAAACTATCGACCAATATCAATACTCCCTCCCTCTCAAAGCACTTGAGCGAATAGTGGCAGACCAACTCTCTGATTACCTGGACAAATACAATCTACTCTGTAATCAACACACGGCTTTAGGAAAGGACATAGTACAACAACAGCTTACTTGATTTCTCTGGAGAAGTCCACTCAGCCCTGGACAAAGGGTGCCAAACAGGTGCAGTCTTTATCGATCTTACAAAAGCTTTCGACATAGTCCATCATGGCCTACTTACCTCCCTACTTTCTAGCCTAGGCCTGGCGAAGGTCCTTGTGCTTGGGTAAAAGTTACCTGTCCAATCGGTCACAGGCTGTAAAATCTCTAATGAACTCTCCGACTTCAAACCAGTTCTCTCGGTGTACCACAGGATCAATTCTTGGACCGCTCCTCTTAGCCTGTTCCTTAACTCCTCCCAGATATCTGCCAGGAGAAAATAATCTTATCGCTGATGATGCTGTAATTCTCTCTTCCCACAAGGATCCAAACTCCCTCTGAAAAAGCCTGCAACTTCTTTCTCTAGTGTTGAAAGGTGGTTCCTGGATAGTAAACTTGTGCCTAAACCACAATAACACAAAAGCCATGCTCTTCTCCAATCACCAAAACAAAAATAGGCATACTCCACTCACCATACAAACCTCTGGGAATTACACTGGACCAAGTAAATACTTTCAAATACCTTGGCATCACTTTTGACCAAGGGCTCACCTTTGCAACCCACATTGACAACACTGCGAAAACAGTGAACAAGCCTTGGAATACTATTCCGTAACCGTCAATTTCTAAATCAAGCGGCATTGAGAATAGCTATACAGAGTTCCATAATCTCAATCATTGACTATGGCCTTTATTTATGGCTCAAGCTACCTCCACTGCTCTAAGGTATCTCAATCACTCTAAATAAGGCCTGCCGGCTCCTCGGGGCTCAAAGACTGACTCACCGTGTGATCTGTACTATGAATCAGGCTGGTTGAACCTATCAAATCGTCTTATTTATCTCACCTGCAATGGCAAAAATCTATCTTGGGACTGACTCCATTATGTATTCAAAACCTACTCCGACTGAATCCTGGCTCACGACCCTCCACCAGATCTGAGCAGCAACCTTTCCTGGTTCAGATGCGGACTGCACAGGGACAAAGATCTTTCGCATACAGGGCCCCGACATGGTTCAATGTGCAGTCCACCTACTCTATCCTCAACCTGCTTGAAGCTTTCAAATCCATGCTCTATGCCCACCTCACCACCACTAGCAACTGTGATTGCGCTAGATAAGATACTACTCCTCATGTCCATCCTCACATCTGAGGCCTCTTCCTCCCTGACTAATGAACCCTCTGGTACCTCTACTACTTCCTGTCTCACCCAAACTCACTCCCTCCTTTTTCCTGTCCTCTCACTTACTCTCCCGCTCACCACCTTCCCTCCTCTCTAGCCTCCTTTTGGCGCCTAAAGATCACCCTCTCCTGGAAGTTCCTTAACCTCGAAATGTCTACCGCTTGAACCTGTTATAGCTTGTTTTTCTATGAAACTTAAAATGTTACTGCCTTAAACTGTTAATAGCAAATTTATGATGTAACTTTCCTGTCTGGTTTTACCTGTAATGTGTATCGTGCTTTGTTAAATGTTCTTTGTGACGTGGAACCTTTGTAAAAGAGCCCTGGCTCAAAGATATTAATTCCTAGACTAATAAACTAAACTAAACTAAAAAAGGTCTTGTCCTCATTAGTTACCTTTTGGCTATCCTCTCCTCAAATTGCACCTTTGTGACCCGCACCTCTTTCTCTACTTCCCTCCAGGTACACCTCCCTCTATCCTTGTCTCGCTATATCCCTTTGTACCTCCTGAATGCCACCCTTTTAGCTTTAATCTTTTCAGTTGCTTCCTTTGAAGACCATAGCGGATTTTTTTCCCCGTTTTTGGTCACTTCTTTTGCGCAGAGATTTATTGCTCTCACTATGACATCCCTTAATTTGACCCACTGTTCCCATCCAGGCCATCCGCCCCGCGGCCCCATGTATATTTATTTATTTATTACTTTGCTAACTGGGTAGGTGTACTAGTCCAAGGGACCATTTTCAGGCATGACCTGGGCCAAGAGGCAAGACAAACATAATACATGATATACACAATGGTAGTGCAACACGTAAGAGGTGCAGGTAGGAGGTCAAGTACATCAGAAATTGCAGCAGAGCTACAATGCAGCAGAGTAAATTAAGTACACCAGCTGTTACAAGGAAATAATACAACATAAGTAAGGATAAGTACAGTAAAAATACAACAGGTAAGCAAAATCAATGCAAGACAGACAGGTCAAGCACAGAATTACAGCATTAGGTTGGGCCCAGCTAACCCAAACCAGCTAACCCACTCCCCCCACCAGCCCCGGTGCATTGACTAGCTACCAAATGATGGCAGAGAAAAGGGAGGAGAAGAGTAAGGTAACTTTAGGGTAGTCAGGAGGGTGGGGAGGATTACCTCTGCGTACAGTTACAGCAATGTTTGGCAAGTAGCCAGGAGTTGAGGTTTTGTTTGAAGGCAGTATGGGCATTGGAGAATCTAAGGGGCATCGGAAGCCCATTTCAAAATGTGGGGGCAGCAACTGATAGAGCGTTCCTTCCCATTTTGGTCGTAGTGCGTGGTACCTCAAGAAGAGGAACAGTGGGGGAGCGGAGGCACCTGGGAGAGGTACGGAGCTTACAGAGGATGGAGAGAGGGGAAACAGCAATGTGTCTTAAGATGTTGTCCACAAAGCAGCCTAGGGTAAATTCAAAGTGGCCCTATAGAGAGAGCCAGCCGAGGGAGCAGTAAAGGTCACAGAGATGTGTGAAGAAAGGGGCGGACAACAGCGCAAAGCGACAAATGCTGTTGTTGGCCAACGCGAGTCTAGTTCTGAGGGTGACAGAGACATGACAGTAAATGGGGGAACAGTAGTCCAGTATAGGGAGATAGTTTCCTCTGACTATAGCTAGGTGAGCCTTGTTGGACAGGTATGGCTTTATGCAGTAAGCAGCCCCAAGTTTCTGTTTTTTCTTGTGAAGAACAGTGTTGGTATGGTCAGTGAAGGAAAGAGTGGAGTCGAGAGTGACCCCCAGATATTTAAAGGAGGAGACATTTTACAGGGGAGGCCCGTCGGGTGAGAGGATAAGAAGGGGTGAATTGTTGGCAGTGGATTTGGTTAGGAGTGGCCTAGATGCAAATAACATGGCCTTGTTTTTTTTGGCATTGACAAGTAGTCGGTTGGAGTAGAACCAGCTACGGGCAGTACTGTAGTTCTGGGTAAGGACAGACGATATTCGAGGAAGGGATTTGTCACTGTGGAAGATGACTAGGTCTTCCACGTAAAGGAGAGTGTTGCAGTTGAGGCAGTCAGAGGGGAGGGTTTTGACAAAGATAGAGAAGAGCAGAGGGCCCAGGATGGACCCTCGGGGAACTCCAGTGGATAAAGACATGGCCAGGGAAGTGACTGAGCCAATACAGACCGATTGGGAGTGGTTAGAGAGGTACCACTGAAACCATTTAGTGGTTTCCTCAGAGCAGCCAACAGATTGCAGTTTAGAAAGGAGGAGGGTGTGGTTTACCAGATCAAAAGCTTTCAATGGGTCGACAAAGACTGCACATGTAGCACAGCTGCGATCCACATTGGTGAGGATGTCACTGATGAACAGAGCCAGAGCCATTGTGGTACTATGATGCTTATGGAAGCCGTGTTGCTGAGCACAAAGGAGGTTATATTGATTGAGATATTCAGATAGCTGGTGGTGGATAACTGTCTCAAGGAGTTTACTAAGGTGGGGGAGAATAGATATCAGTCAGTAGTTATCAGGGGACAGGGGTTCCCCTGCTTTGAAGACAGGAATCACCTTAGCAGACTTCCAGGTGAGAAGCATGGAGGAGGTGGACAGGGCAAGGTTAAATATAAAGGTAAGTGGCCTGTCAATTACTGGGAAGACTGGCTTTAGGAAAACTAGGGAGAGGCTGTCAGTACCAGGGCTGCCCCAGTTGGGTAGACCCGGGTAGCTTAAAGGTGTCCCTGGGAGATAGTCTTAAAGTAGAAAGGGGATGAGAATGATGTAAGAAGAGAGAGGAAGAGGGCTGGGGGCAACATTAGATCTGGGCAGGGGTAGAGTAGTGGGGTGAGGAGGAGGGATAGTAGGGTGGCATGGAGGAGAGGGGTGGAGGGAGGTGAGGGGTACTGGGCCCGGTGAGGGGGGGTTACTGGGAGAGAGTTTGCTGAGAAGGGCCAATAGGTCTGTAAATTGGGAGTTGAGTGCTTTGGCCACATTGGAGGGGTTGGTGAGTAGTCCAGAGGGGGGATTTAGGTGAAGGTTGGGGCTGCTTGTGCAGGAGGGAGCCTATTGCATCCCAGAATTTCCTTGGGTTGCTGAGGCTGTCCCTCTGTATCTTGTGGTGATAGTTCCATTTTAGGGATCTGGTCATGTATTTACAATAGTTGCACAGGTGGCGGTATTCATTTCACAGTGTAGGGGAAGGGGTCAGTTTGTTGGCAACCCACTTACAGCCCCTCTCCTTCATGAGGGTGAGGGATTTGGGGGTTAACCAGTGTGTGCACCCACCTCTGATTCTCCTGATGGTGATTGGGAAGTGTCAGTCCTGTAAACCTAGTAGAGCACTAGTGAAGTAGTCAACCGCAGAATTAAAGTCGGTGTGGGCATAGAGGCCCCACCAGTTGATGATTAACATCCCCATGGAGGAGAGAGATTACTCAGGAAGTTAAAGTTAGAAAGGTTAGGTACTTGGGTTGGGGGGGGCGGGAAACCTTAGAGGACCAGATGGCAAAGGTGAGGGAGTGATCACTCAAGGAATTGGATAGGGTGCCTGCCTGGTTGATTTTGTCCTTTGTTGGTAACTATCCAGTCAACCAGGGAGTGGGAGGAGGTGCAAGTGTTGATACGGGTGGGAAGGGTGATCATTTGAACCAGGTTATGCAGTTTTAGCATATTTGCATAGTCAGTTTCATTGGTGTCTCGCCAGTTAAGGTTAAGGTCATCGAGAATGATTTTATCTCTAGTGGGAGAGAGAGACTCGTATCCATTAAGCAGGCTTTGGAGTCCAGCTACACCCTCCTGCAGGGGGTTGTAACAGCTACCCAAGCAGAGTTTCTTGATAGACCCTAGTGTTAATTCAGCAATGATCCAGTCGCTAGGGGAGCCATCATCAGAGCATGGGGGGGGGGAAGCATGGAGAGGTTCTTTGATGTACGCGGCAGCACCGCCTCCCCGTTTTTTGCCTGGCCTGTCTTTGTACAAGAGGGTGTAACCAGCAAGTTGGAACAAGGAGTCAGACTGCCATGGTTTCTGCCAGGTCTCTGTGAGGCAGAGGATGGTGTGTAAGGGAACTAGGCTGTCTCTGGGGCATTCATCCATTTTTCAAAATCTGCCCTCCTGAATTCCAGAGACATTTTGAACATGCAGATGAAATGAGGCACTGAGCAGTGAGGCATTCCAAACATTCAAACTGGTTTCTGACCCAACGTCCACCTCCTGAACTTTCTGTCAGAAACCCAGCTTTGGAATGAAAATGTCTGCTTCTTTGTGATTTGTACAGTTGCCAGGAAATGACAAGCTAACTTTATTACTCTCTATAGATTAGTGATACTTCGAGGCATTGGCCGTTTATTCCTCAGGGAATAACGCTACTGGGCACCACAGTGCTATTATTTCCTTAGGCAACAACCAATGCCTCCAATTAAAATTATTATTATTAACCCTTGTATGGCTGTGGATTGATATATCAGTCCAAAATTCCTATACATTCTAATTCTGTCGGCAGCCTAAGGGTTAAAAAGCTGGAGTACTGCCTAAAAATAATGTTCGTTTTTAAAGGCAATCAACCACTGCCTTTTATATCGGATGTGCTTTTTCCTTTTCTTTTGGTTGATCAGGGCATGGGTGGAAGCTGGAGGGGGGAAGATTCAGGGGAGAAAGGAGGAGGTGCTACTTCACTGAGAGGGTGGTGGAGCCATGGAATGCGCTGCCCAGGGGGCTGGTGGAGGCAGAGATGGAGGAGGGGTTCAAGAGGGGGTGGGACAGGTACAGGGGAAGGGTTCTGGAAGCAAAATCCAATGCAGCAAGAATATCCAGAACTGGGAAAGGAGAAGCCAGAGACGGCGAGGGGGGCAGCAAGGTCAGCTCCCAGGGTGGGGGCTGACCAAACAAGCAGACGCAAAAGACCATTAGGCCTATTCTGCTGGCATTTTAGTATGTTAGTATCAGAAGATTGTTCACTTGACATTAGTAGGTGTGCTCTGTGGAACTTCATTCTGCCTGGCAGCTGACATATCTAGCTCTGTTCCCACAATTACATATTCAGCATTGTGACCTCACTGACTGTGACATCACTGATGCTTAATAACAGTCACTCAGTAGCTGCCAGGTTAGTTGCCTGTGATGTTACTGTCTGTGAGATCATAGTGCTGAGGATGATGTAGTGGGGGGGGGATCAGAGATAGGTAAGCCAGCTACCAGGCTGAGAGCTGTTCCACACATCCAGCACAATATTATCACATAGAGAACTTTCTAACGAGCAAAAGGAAAAAGGAAAATACTTCAGAAATAAAAAGTTACAACTGACAACAACTTAAACTTTGTATAATTTTTTCTGTCCGTCAGTTTTGGTTCTGCCAGCTTTCTACAATTTTTCTTGTTTTTTATGGAAGGGAAGGATTGGAGATCACTTGCCTTTCCCAAAGATGGAGACGTACAGAAAGACACCCAAGAGCACCCCGTGGTCAGGTCCTAAACAGTCAACAGTTTTATAATATAATATACAGGCAATGAAAATTTCCTAGTAAAATCCACCCCACAATTTTTGGTAATCACGCTCCCTATAAACTGATAATACCAACTTGCTTATGTTACAGATGTGATACTGCAGACTTGCCCATTCCTCTGTCCTATAGGATGTTTAAAAAAACTCTGTCAATGGAATGGTTTTAAAATTTCAACCTGCTGCTTTGTCAGTCCTTTGTTTACACCTGTTAGCCAATACAATTTAAAAAATTTGCCTCTAGGTTATAAAGAATTGTGCATACACATGAGTGTATTATGGGCTACATTTGCTCTTTTAGGGGTCTGCTGGCATTGGCAAAGACACTGGCAAGACCCCACACACACCACCCAGTCCAAAATATGTAAGCAATGAGACAAGAAAGGGTGTGCACTGTGCTAGCACAACACACTCCTTGGGGTGTACAGGTAGCTTGCCGTCACTCCCTGGAAGTGCATTGTGCCAGAACAATGCTTTCCTTGTAGTGTCTTATTCTGCTTATAAAATGGGTAAACTGAGAAAATTTAAAAACCAAAAATAGCAAACCTTTGTTTTATTAAAAATAGGTATTTTCTTTTCTTGAAAGTAGCCAGTAAAAAGTAGTCCCTCCTCAGCTGTCAAGCATCTGTCCATCCACACATTCAGCAGACAGACTCTTGCTATATCTTGGAATGCAGAATTCAAACTTCTGCAGAATTCTACTGGCTGAATGTTCACCACTGTCCCCACACAAACACACACAACAGAAGGCCTCAGTAAAGCCAAGAATACAGTTGGGGCAGAGCAAGCAACAAATATTTACCTGCTAGACAGGTAAGGATGGAGGTGGGGGCATGGTCAGACAAGAAGCTCAAAAAAAATAAAAAAATTAAACTGAATAGTACCTCACTTTAATTTGTGTATATGTGTGCAAGGACAGGAATATAAAGTAAAATAACATTTAATCCATTTGTTTATTCTTTTTATATTGAAGGAGTTTATTTTGTTTTTTAATTGTTTGGTAACCGAGTAAGGCCCACTAGGCACACGTGCCAGTTTTCAGGGGTGGCCCAGGAGCACTGGGGTAGTTATGTGATTTGTTCAGAGTCACATAGTATGCGCGTGGAGGTTATGGGGATTAAACCCAGGTCTGCTGGGTGTACCAAGCTCACTCATAGCTTGTTACTCAAACTTCTAAGCTATACTGCCAGCCCAATTTTTAGGGTCTAGGAGATTTTTTCTTGAGTAAAAGTGGCAGCCATATTTGTGATGACTGTGACAACCCACCTCTCCCTCTGTGCTGAAACAGCTTTTAGAGAGGTGTCTGTCCTCAGGTATTCGCTGCCACCAGCTGGACTGTCTCCAGCACCAACCTTCAAGCTTACAAACTTGAATAATCAAATGTGCAATTGCACAAGTTAAAGTCTGGTAGTGTGTCTCTCTCGGGTGGCGGATGCTACACAGAGTTTACCTCAGCCAGTGGAAACCAAATATTACCTTAGAAAAATGACATCACAGTCACAACTGTTGAGCAAATAAATAGCTTTTTACTTAACAGAAAGTGCAATGAGCATTTACCGGATATATATTTACAACACAAGAGAATAACACTCATATAGGAAAAATAAACAAATGTTTTTAAATAAGAGATGGCAAAAGAAGAAGGCTATGACTGAAATATGCTATCACTAAACTTACCCTTTCCTGTCCTTCTAAGAGACACTGGACCCTATTTTAACTGCCAGCTCCCATGGACATAGCTACAAGGTAGGCTCCAAACTTATGTTTCCCCTTCCAGCTTCCCAAAGCAAGAGAGAGCCTTCTCTGTCTTTCAGAAGGTTATATACTCTGTGGAGAATAGGTCATTCCCATTCTCCCTTTGAATGCACCAACCAACTAACATGTACGTATTTAATTGTCCCAATCAGAGTGAACACTTATCAGTGACCAATTATATTCCTTTTTCACCTTAAGTTTATATTTGAATGATCCAATACATTCAAACTGCCCTGTGTACGTGTCTGCAAGTCTGTGTGTGTATGGAGATGTTCACTCGAGATTTATGACCCAGCTCTTATCTAGCAGCTAGGAATTCCACAAGCTGGATGCTGCTGGACAGAGGATTTTAGCCTGAGTGTATTTTTTCAAACTGCTAAAAAAATAAGGCACCTACAGAATCCAGACCATTAACTCTTTCCTTCCCATTTCTGTCACAATGGCCATCAGGAATTTCCAAAAGGCATTGGTACTGTTAGTGTGCCGAGTCCTGTTTGCTGACACTTTTTTACCTGTGTGTTGTGCTTTCCCAATGCTCAGGTCCTGACCAGTCAGGAAGCATATTTTCCTTATCCATTTTATAAAGCCCTGTAATGCTCTCCTGCTTATGTAGTATCCTTTGTTTTTCTCCCTTACCTGAGATGCCAGGGTAGAAACAGAAAATATGAGCAGAAAAAGACAACTGGTCCATCCAGTCTGCTCTGTTATACCCTATCCTACGGCAGTATGCTGACACTGCCAGGAACACTTGCATCTCAGTCTGTGGACTGGTTGTTGTACACCTGAGTTGCAACAAAGGTATTTGAACCATCACTCACAGCCAGCCATTGACGGTTCTATACATTCTCCTTCTGACTTAATATTACATTTAAAGACATCAACTTGAAAACAAGAGACCACCCACTTCTGGTTAATCCAATACATTTTTGTACACACATTTTTTTCTATACAGAACGGGTGATTAATCTGTTGGATTGCCTACCACAAGAAATAATCATAAATAATACCAAAGACCAATTTAAAAATAACCTTGACAAATACATAACAACTGCGAGACAATGGTGAAATGTTTAAATAAGTAAATACAGCTCCAGTCACTGGTATGTGCGTGCGTGTGTGTTTGCACTGAGGATGGGCAAACCATGGGGTCTGGATCGGCCTTCCCCCACTCCCCCTGTCCCTCCCGGAATATTCTTGGCATGATGTCCCAGGCTGCTGCTCCTGGTTCTTTCTGGCCAGATCTCCTCTAGGTTCGAGGCTTCACGGAACCCGAAGGGTGCAGTTGTGGTTTTCTTTTGTTCAACTTTTCGCACCAGTCAGTCCACTCCAGATTATTAAATGAACTTCAAGACGAAACTCGCCTTGTCTCTCACCAGTTTCAGCACAAACCGCCTACAAGGACTTGCGGTACCAATCAGCTGAGCTCTTGTTTAAGTGGTCAGTACCGATGAGAGCATACCGCTGTGTGCCGAATGTTTGTGTTAGAAGGGAACATACAGAACTCGAAATCCCTAAAGTTTAATAAAGGGACACCCAACTAGTTTCTAGTTTGGGGTGGGCAGTTGTCGGGGTTCCCTAAACTCTCTTCATACACAGCCGCACACCGATTATAAATAAAGCTGGACTTACCGTCCCCTTTGTGTTTTTCGTCCATTGTGCAAAGGTGCGCCTCGAACTGGAGCAGCGCAGAAAGCTTCAGGGAGTAAGGAAGAGGGAGGAGTGTAGTTGCTGTGCAGCGGGCAGCCTGCCCCTCCCTGCAGACATCATAGACGTTTTCTCTGGCAGACCCTCCCTACAGACATCTCGGACTGCCTCTCGGCTCGTTCACTATAAGACAGTTTATTGCAGCCCTTCCCAGCACCTAACCTGGTGTCCATAAAATCAGGTGGTGGGATGGGGTACACTTAACTGCAAGCGCTGTACACTATGTATAAACTAATCAATCTAGGGCCTAATTGGCCCTTGTGCATATATATATTTTTCTGTTTTTGCTTTGCTTTGCTTTAGAACGTAGGGGACTCAGAATGGTTATCGCCTGAAATCGGACTTTTCAGGAATCCTCACTTTCCTTGCGTGGGCAGCACCTTCTATGCGGGCAGAGCAGATCCACAACTGAACTCCCTACCTTTTGTTACTGAAATGAGGGTCACTGACCCTCATAATAAGGGACACATCCTCAGTCATGCAGAGAGAAACTCAGAACACTGGAAACCATTGTGTTTACTAGTACAAAAAATTATTTTTGATTTAACATTTTAGAATATCATGAATTTCTGCTTTAATGTCTCAACTGAACAAAAGAGTAAACAGGTGTTAGAGGGGTCACCTTGGAGACTGGAAAGGGCACCACAATCCGCACAGGGGTTGTGTACAGACCCCCATGTCAGGGGGAGGGAATGGACAAGGATATGATAGAAGGCATTCTTAGAATGGCAGAGAAAAGGGAGATACTGTTGATGGGAGACCTGAATATGCCAGATGTTAACTGGAGCACATTTGCTGCAGCCACATCCAAGAGCAGGGCCATTCTTGATGCCCTACAGGTGTCAGGCATTAGACAGCTAGTTTCGGAACCCACTCGTGAGGGAGCAATCTTAGACCTCATACTCTCAAGCGGGGCAGTGAGAGGATCTCAGATCTAGAAGTGGGTTGCCATCTGGGGACAAGTGACCATCAAACTGTGTGGTTCACATTAAACTCAGCTACAGAGTCAAGCCATACAAAAGTGAGGGTACTGGACTTTAGGAGGGCTGACTTTGGCAAGATGGAGGTGCCTCAGAAAAGCACTAGCAAACAGGCTAGAAGGAGGTGTGAGCAACAACGGGAATTATCAAAACTGCCATCACAGAGGCAACAAGCCTTTGTGTGAAGCAAATAAACAAATCAAAATGAAAGAAAAAGCCACTATGGTTCTCAAAGAGGTGGCTGTGAAAGTCAGGAAGAAAAGATAGCATTCTGGAAGTATAAGGAAACACAGAAGGAGCTGGACAGAGAGCTGTACCAGTTAAGGCAGAAGGAAGCGGGGGAGTCAGAATAGCAAAGGCCCAAACTGAGGAAAAGATAGCCAACTCAGTTAAGAAGGATAAAACCTTTTATAAGTACATCAGCGAGCGTGAAAGACAAAGGAGGGATAGTGAGGCTGAATAGAATGAACGTGGGTGGGCAGAGGGACAGTGAAAAGCAGGAATACTGAGCAGAATATTTCTGCTCAGTATTCACAAAAGAGGAGGGGAAGTGCCTAATCCAATTAACAGAAGCACTCTTGATAGGGAGTCGATCCCAGTCCTTTCACAGAAGAAAGGGTTCTGCAAGAACTCCTAAAACTGAAGGTGGACAAAGCAATGGGTCCTGATGGAATTCACCCAGAATTCTAAAAAATTAAGGGAGACTTAGTAAAACCACTGGCTACTCTTTTAATAAATCATGGAGGATAGTATGGTACCCGAGGACTGGAGGAAGGTGGATGTGATTCCCTTCACAAAAGTGGGTCCAAGACAGAGGCAGAAACTACCGACCTGTCAGTCTGACCTCTGTGGTAGGAAAGTGATGGAGTCACTTCTGAAGGAAAGAACAGTCAGTACCTAGAGGCCAGTGGACACAGGACCCAAGGCAGCATGGGTTCACAGCGGAAGGTCATGTCAGGCGAAACTAATAGATTTCTTTGACTGGGTGACCAAAGTAGTAGACCAGGGAGGGGCTGTGGACATGGCCTACCTAGACTTTAGCAAGGCATTTGACACAGTCCCACAAAAGATTAATAGTCAAATTAACCAGCCTGGGAGTGGGACCCAGGGTGGTAGCCTGGGTAAAACATTGGCTGGACAACAGGACACAGAAGGTAATTGTAAATGGAGTCCACTCTGAAGAAAAGGGGGTTACTAGTGGGGTACCAGTAGGGTTCAGTATTGGGTCCAGTCCTTTTAATGTCTTCATCAGTGACATTGCAGAGGGACTGGAAGGAAAATATGCCTTTTGCAGATGACACAAAGATCTGCAACAGGGTTGATACACAAGGAGGTGTGGAAAGGATGAAAAAGGACTTGGCAGGTTGGAGGAATGGTCAGAAGTATGGCAGCTAGGATTCAATGCAAAGAAGTGCAAATAATGCACTGGGAAACAAGAACCCAGGGAAGAATGCACAATGGGAAAAGGACCTGGGGTAATCATATCAGATGACCTTAAGGTTAGCAAGCAATGTGAGAAGGCAGTAGGAAGGGCTGGGGGTATACTGGGATGTATAGGGAGAGGCATCATCAGCAGAAAACAGGAAGTTGTTATCCCTCTGTACAGACAGTTGGTGAGACCCCATCTGGAGTACTGTGTCCAGTTCTGGAGACCCCATCTCCACAAGGACATAGACAGGATAGAGGCAGTCCAGAGGAGGGCAACTAAAATGGTGCAGGGTCTGCAAGAGAAGCCGTATGAGGAGAGACTAAAGGAGCTTAATATGTATACCCTTGAGGAAAGAAGGGAGAGGGGGGACATGATAGAAACTTTTAAGTACCTCAGTGGAATCAACAAAGTCCAAGAGGGTAGCATCTTTCAGAAAAAAGGACTTGCAAGAACAAGGGGACACAATTTAAAAATAGAAGGAGGCGGTTCAGGGGCAATGTGAGGAAGTATTATTTCACAGAGTAGTGGATGCATGGAACAGCCTTCCTGAGGAGGTTGTGGGGTCTAAAACTGTGGGAGAATTCAAGAATGCATGGGACAGACATAAGGCAATTCTTGTGGGGGGTAGGAAGAAATAGGCTGTTAGTTAACTAGGATCTGCGGCCTATCCTGTAGGTAGGGAAATGGGCAGACTAGATGGGCCTAGCGGTCCTTATCTGCCGTCAAAGTCTATGTTTCTATGTTCTAACTGACAGTACTTTTTCTGTTTGGGCAGCACCTTTTCCATGAGGGATGGAAATTCTGAAGAGTAAAAGGAGGAATGTCTCCCATAATCAGGGACATTTGAGAGGTATGCTCAGGTTATATGAATAATGACACTTGTAATACAAGACAGTGAGTTTTAACGGGGTTCAGGGGACTAAAATGACAGATATCTTTCCTGATGTGGGACAGCTGACGTGACACAAACATGGATGGCCGGATTCTGACTTCTGAGCGATACATATATTAGACAGTGTTATGGGTAGGACTTCTGAGGTCAAATGAGGGACATCTCAATGCTGGAACCGTTCAGAGGTATGGATGGACAGAGGTTATGGGGTAAAATAAGGGACATCTCTCTTACTGTGGGATAGATGACAAAGGCATGGGCAGAGGAGTTCTAGAGCAGTACATATAACACCCCCGTAGTAATCCCACTCACCTGCGCTGCCCCGGGGGGACCGAGAGCTCAGCAGTACCTCCCCGAGGGGCCAGGTCTGAGTCTTTACCAGTAGTTTCTGTGGTGCCTTGGTGCCTCCTCCTGGGGCCCCTGCGTCATCTCCTGTGGGTAGAACAGGTTCGAATGTTTCCCCAGGATAAATAATGGTCTTCCCTCTGATGACTGCCTGTGATGACCCCCCAAACCCACAATCACTCCCTGCAATGGCTTTACACACACAGCAGGTGAAACAGATGAACAATAAATATTCAGTTTATTACCACAAGCTAATACAAAGGAGGTAGGGGCTACTCCTCCAAAACCTCCTGGTTACCAAACATTCACTTATCCCCACTTCCCCCCTTTCCCCTGGGTGCACCCAGACCAGTCACAGTTAGTGGGTACCTCAGGGTCCCTTAGTCTGCAGGCCTACTGTTTACCACTGGGGCCCTTACACACTTGCACAAGTTCCAAGAAAACAAAGATAAACTGGTGTAGAGGACGGTTCCCTCCTGACCCTCCTGGCAAAGAAAACAATGGTCTCCCCTGAGCTGCAGCTCAGGGTACTCACAGTGCCCGGAGAGGGCAATGACCCCTGCAGTCCATAGCACGTCGTCTCTCACTAAATGGGTTGCATAATTCTTCGCCTGCCTGGCCTTTTCCAGTCACCAGGCCTTTGTATATGGCCTTCACCAGGCAGGCCTGTTCGTCCTTCTCTCCACGATTCCTCTGATTTTTGCAATGGGGGGGTCACAGCAGTTCAACTCCCCCTGGTACCTTTTTAGTTTCCCCGGCTTCCCCCCTGGCAGGAAGATCTGTCCCTGATGCAGCAGCCTCCCAGACACCCCAGGCTGGAGGTTGCAGTACCTTCAGGCCAAACAGTCTGCCCCAGTACTTTTGAGCAACCAACCTGAGGGGACCTCCTGCACAGCCCCAGCGGCTGTCTGGCTCCTTCCTGTTCCTTATGATTGAAAGGAGGGAGAGAGGGAGGGAGTGGAGAGGGATGCAGCCCCAGTGCCTTTACCAGGCAAAACCACCAAAATAGCCCTCTGGTTTCCTTTGGGAGACCTCTCTTCCCTTTCCTCCTGCTCCTCCACCCTGCTCTCTCTCTCTCTCTCTCTCTCTCTCTCTCTCCCTCTCCTCTCTCTCTCTCTCCCCAGCCCTGCCTTTCTCCTTCCTTTCTACTTCCTGCCACGGGGGAGGGGTAACCAGAGCCTCCCATGCCTGCAGGCAGTCTTTCTCCTGTCTTGCTTTTTGGAGGTGGGGGGGAAGGGTAGAATTGCCTTTTCTCTTTGTAGGAACCCAAACAAGTAGCATGCACTTTTCTAGCTAGACATGGCCCAGATATTCAAACTGCGCCCAAAAAGTGCGCAATAGCAGGAGCAAGCGCAAGTCCATTGCGCCCATACGCAAGAGGCGCGATATTCAAAAACTGAGCCGGCCAAACTGCGCCTACAGCCGACGACTGAATATCGCACCACTTGCGCCATAGCGCAACTAGGAAGGGGAAGCTGAGCAGATCAGATGCGCCATAGTGCAACAAGGGATGAGCAGCTGAGCAGTCCAGAGGCACCATAGCACAACCAGGGACACCCCCCAGCAGCAGAGCAATGTAACTGCACAACCAGGGACGTAGGGGCCCACCACCCATGCCACAGATGGGCACAGGAACACACAGCAGAACAGACATCGTCCCCCCACACCCCATGCACTGCACAACTGGGGGAAGGCTGGAATGACCACCGGCCCATGGAGACCAGCAACCAACCCACAGCTGGGCCATGGTGCCCCATCACACCCCCTGGCAAGCTGTGACTGGCACACAAGGAGGGCTGACCACCCCATGCCATACCATCCCCCAATGCAGAGCACACCCTGCACCATGACCCCTACAAACCCTGCCCAGGAGCAGCGTCCACCACTGCAGAAAACCCCATGCATGCCACTACCCCCACTGTGATAATGCAACCCTGTGCACCACAGAACCATGCAAGGCAGCTCCACCACGAGCACCCATCAGCGGGTGGCAGCACACAGCGATGCAACAATGGCATACACAGTGCCACCACACACAGCCTCCCCGGGGTACTGCTGAGAGACCAACCATGCGTCGGCACACAAGGTACCCCACATGGGACAGGGCATGCCCCGGACCCCACCACCAGTGGTACAGCACACTGCACACTCTCCTAATGACACACCCCAACCCAGCACTGGCCACAACAGCCAGCGCAGACACCCACAGTGGTGCGTGGAAGCATGCACCACACCGCGTGCCACACAGTGCATGGATAGACACCCACCCATACCCAAGGGCACAACAACACAGGGATGCAGTAGCAGGGCAACCAAGCCCACAGCATGGGCCCATGTAAACTGTGTACACACAACCCACAGTCCTCCATGGCACAGGAGTGCCAGCCACCCTGCGTAGGCACTGTGGACCTGTACACCACCATCATTTTCCCGGAGCACAAGTCACAGACAGTGGTGCACATCCCCTGCAACACACACAAGTCACAGCATGGAGGTGGGTCAACAACTGTGGAGGCCACACTGTCACCCGAGGCAGACATGCACCACACCAGTGACAGGGGGCAACCCAGCATTGTGATGGGTACAGTGGCTGCCCTGCATGGACAGCCACCACTGACATGCCAGTAGACTGTGCAGGTCTCAGACATGCATGGGTGTCAGCTGCACAGGCCATGGATGGGTTGACAGGGGCACCATGGACACAGAGCATGCACCATGGACCACTGCACACAGTCATCCAGTGCACAGGGCACAACACACACACCACAGACACTGACTGATACCTACCCCCACACCATAGTCACCTCCCCACGGGGACACACACATACCCATGACTGCACCACCCCTGATGCCATGCTCACCACTGCAGTTGAGCACCTATAGCCCGCTGCAAATCAGAGACCACCACAGTATTCATATCAAAATATCTGTATTAAAACAACATATAAAAGGTAACTATGTACAATAATATATACAAGGTGGGGGGGAGGGCCACAAACAAGGTGGGGGTGGGTAAGGAATGGGTGGACAAATGGGACAGGAAAGGAGGGGTGTGAGGGTGGGTCCAGGGGGGTAGGGGATATCAGGGGCAGAGGGACTTTTAATGGGAGCCCCGCTCCCCGCTCTGGCTTCCCAACTGCCTGTGCCTCCTGAGGACCCTAGTCTCATCTATCCGGCGAAGGATATCCAGGGACGCCCTCACCACTTGCAGGATCTCCCGCAGTGCCTTCCGGATGTCGTTGAGCTGGTGGACATCTAGGACAAGGGAGCACAGTCAATAGGTGTGAATGCACAGCCCCATACAGCCCACCCACTGTGCATGGCATATGGCTGTGGGACATACCTTTGTGATGGTGTGTGACCACCCACATTGATCATGTCCGCATGACCTGCCCACCCAGGCGCATACAGCCATGCGAAACACTGCACACACCCACCGGCCAAGTCACGCACAGCACCACCGTGGCCATTTAGTGACATGGTTATGTGGTGCAAAGGCAGTGGCACAGCCATGTACACGGTGCACGCATGGACCACCATCGACGCACTCCCAGACATGCATTGCCACTGGACAGTGCTGACTGTAACAAGTTGCGTGCGTGGCAGTGGTGTCAATGGATGGTGGCCATGCCCCAGTGCCCACCCTGTTACACAGCATGCAGTAGTAATCATGGAGGTATGGCACTCACCATCATCGGGCCGGTCCCTTGGGCGCTGTGGACCCTCACCCCACCTGGCCTCCCTCTCCTCTGCGTTGCACCACAGCTCACGGGCCAGGCACCGCTTCTCCGGGCCTGTGGTGCAAACATGGAGAAAGGAACATCAGTACAATCCTGTAGCAAAGCCCCCCTGCCCCTAGGTGTGTGTCCACCCATCCAGCCAGACCCACACCCTGATAACACCACCACAGCCAACACTGGACGGTCCCTCCCCCATGTGCTGGACATATACAATCGTGATACCCATATGGAAGATAAAAGTGTGTTGACGTAACACCTACCTGGCCGTGGCACCATGCCCCTCCTGGCTTGTCCCCGCAGGTGGGCTAGCAGCTCCGGCTCCCTCCGCCGCAGGTCCCCATACCTATGGCGGCACTGCTCAGCTGTTCTCTCCCATCCGGTGGCCTCCTCCAGTGCAGTGGCCACCTCCTCCCACACCTGGCTCCTGGACCTGTCCAGGGGTGCCTCCCCAAACAGTGGTCCATGGTGTGGCTCCACTATGGCCACTAGGTTGGCCAGTTCCACCTGTGTCCATTGAGCAGCCCTCCTGCACGCCATTCTCGCAGCTCGGTCTGCAAATATGGTGCTCTGCAGCACGGCTCCCCACGTACAGATGCTGCGCGGTACAGCGCTGCCATTCCCTACGTCCTGTCACCGAACAGCGTGATAGTGGTGCACTCATGCCTGATGCATGGTGCCTAGGGGGCAAAGGTCGGGCACAGGATCAAGGGTGTCTGGCGCACGGACACGCACAGCGCCATTGGAACCCAATGCTGTAGCGCAATTGGCTGCCTGTGTGCTACCTCCAGTAGCGGCCTACCGCGCTGTTGCCTCAGTGCGCCTATGATGGTCTAGTGCCACAGTGCCATGTAGGTGAACATCGCTATAGCACCACTGGCACAATGGTGGCCATGTCCTGCATTGCTTCCCGTGCACAGCACATCAGCAGCACGGCACACACCTGCGTCAGCAACCCGGGCATGCACAGTGAGGTGTGTACTACGCATGTCACAGAACTGCACCCTTGGCTCAGCACGTTCAACACAATTGCGCAAAGCGCAACAGCGCGATATTCAGTTGTCATATGCAAAACAGCTAATCAGCCATGCAATGGCGCAGCACTGCAATTTGCATCCACTCAAAGTTGTGCCTCACCTCATTTGCATGGGTTGCGCTATAAAAGTGCGACATTGGGCTGCAGTGGCCATAGTCAGTTACTGCAGTCTATTGGTGAGTTGCATGCTGTTTGGGAGTGTGGACTGTGGATTTAGGGACATGCATGGGACTGCGCAGTCACAGGTAACAACTGTCATTCTTACAGGCTAAAAAATGACTGAGCAAGTTGTGGGAGAGGAGGAACACAGTGGTGGGAGGAGGAGGAGGCCTAATTTTAGCAAGGCTGAGACCAAAGCCCTGTTTGAGGCCTACCTGGATCAGGAGCCGCTTCTCAGCGGACGGCAGGGAACACCTCAAGCCCGTGCTGCTGCATGGGAGGAGGTGGCACGTGCTGTGAACCTGCATGGCAGCCACCAGCGCTCCGTGCAGGAGTGCAAGAAGAAGTTGGGCACAGACAGGAGGAGGATAAAGGAAAAGTGGCTGCCATCAGGGCAGCATGAGCTGCGACAGGTGGGGGACAGCCGGAGGTGGTACACCTGACCCCACAGGAGGAGAGGATTGCTGGAAGCATGCAGCGTTGTCCCATTGAGGGTGTTCCGGGTGGTGGCTTCCAGACAGGTGGTGGCCCATCACTGCATGGTAAGTCATGGTCTGTCTATGGGGGGGCAGGGTAGGTCACATGCTGTAATGCGACTTTGTTTTCCCTTACAGATCCTGAGCATCTGCATGGGTTAGCGGTGGTGGGCCTGTCCACTGAGGACAGTCAGCTGGAGATGGAGGAGGGCCCATCCACCTCCACAGGTATACGTGGCTCAGTGCAACAGTGGGCCCGACTGGCTGTCCACACTGCTGTTGTTGGAACAGTTGCAGAGGAAGCCCTGCTCATGTCCCAGCGTGACAGCATCCACGGATGCCAGCATGCTGTGACTCGGGCCAGTGCAGAGTCCGTCACCGATGATGATGTCGCTAATGGCATGGGCAGTGACACGTGTGTGCCACGGGATGGCCACACATCAGGTAACATCGCGGCCATGGCTGTGGGTGGTGCTGCCGTGGAGGCCTGTATGTCAGCACAGTCCCAGCCTGTGCCTGTCAGCGCCAGTGGGGTAGAACTGGTGTTTGTTCAGGACAGTGGGACTGTTGCAGCCACTGCGGCGGCACCACTGAGCCCTGGAGAGCGGCAGCCAGAGGGGCAGCATCCGCAGTTGTCCAATGGGCTTGGGGGTTCAAGGTCCAGTGGCGGCATCTGTGCACTGCCTGTGGACATGCCCAGACCTGGTCCTGAGCATCAGGGCCGCGCACACCCTGAGGGACAGGATGCCAAGGAGGCAGACGACCTCTTGGATGAGCACACCCACCTACTGCAAGCATCAGTCCAGCAGCAGATGCAGCTTGCGATGTCGGTGGATGCACTACGTGTGGCTCTGAAGCGGGCAGAGGAGCGTTGCAGCATAGACACCACTCTGATCCTGGCAGGGATGGACCGGTTGCGGGAGGATGTGACCGCTGCCATTGACAGGCATGCACAGGCATTCACTGCTGTCATGGCCACAATGGGCACACAGTCATGTGCCCATGCATCGTGGACACCACGCAGTGCACTGTCAACCCCCCCGTTCCCGGCGTCGTGCGACACCCTCCCTGTCGACACCGGGTTCAGCTGTGGGCATCCCGAGCACACCTGACACAGGCATGTTTGGTGTGCTGCAGACCCCTGCGCAAGCACGGTTGCATTCACGCAGTGGAACCCCTTGGGGACCATCGGTGCCAACCCATGAGGCCAGTGGTCGGCCTGTCAGTGTTGGCGGGTCTTGGCGGGGCCGCCCACGCATCCATGGTGGCCGGGGCACTGTGTCGCGTGACTGACCTGTCTCCCAATGTGGCTACTGTCTGGTGCTGCCCTGTGTGCATTGTGTCTTTCAGTGGGCAGTGCATGGGTGAGTACCCGGCCCTGCATGCGGACACACAGTCCATCTGCACAACCTCCCGGCTGCTATCCACAGCTGCGTGTGCATGATGATGCCTGCATTGTGCTGTACACCAATGTGCAATGGTGCTCAGCATCTGACACACGCACATGGACAAGCAGTGGGCGTGGTGGTCTGTGGACATGTGTGTGGCTAGGGGCGGCGTTCTGGGTTGGTGTGCCTCCTACCCTTTGTGCAAGTTTGGTGCATTGTGTGTGTGTGCGTGTGTGTGTGTCCATCTGCGTGGCATGTTAGACCTCACCCATCCCTGGTTGTGTGTGTGGTTCCATGCCCTGCCACTTCCCTTGATGTCATGCACCTCTGGTGTGTGTTCATGCTTGTTTGTGGGTTGTGCCTTAGCCACTGGTGGTTGCACATGGCCCCATGACTTACCTGGGTTGGCTGAAGTGCTCCTCCGTGATGGTGTCCCGGTGCAGCTGTGCCAGCTGGAGCAGTCGGGGGTCCCGTCACCCAAGGGGGGGCTGCCCATCACCATCGTCACCAGTGTCCTCATCGTCCCCATCACTGTCCTCCTCTTCGACCTGTACGGCTATCCCACATTTGTTGGCCATGTTGTGCAGGATGCAACAGGCCAGGAATAGCCCGCAGGCCTTTGAGGGGCTGTACTGTAGGGCACCGCCGGAGGTGTCCAGGCAACGGAAACATGCCTTCAGCATCCCGAACACCCGCTCGATGACATTACATGTGGTGGCGTGTGCCTCATTGTAGCGTTGCTGCGATGGGGTTGAGGGCCGCTGGTAGGATGTGAGCAGCCAGGGACGGAGTGGGTATCCACTGTCACTTGTGTGTAGAGGGTGGAGGTTAGTTTGATGATCATCATCACCCTGCCCCGGGCCATGTAGGCCACTACCCATGTCACCTTTGACCATGCCCCCCCAGGCCCTATGATTGTCCATGTGGTTTGCATACTCACCCACTAGGTGGCCAGTGGGGATATCTCCACTCTCGAATCTGTGGCACAGTGCCGACTGGTGCCAGATGAAGGCATCATGTGTTCCCCCAGGGTGCGTGGCATGGACATTGATTATGCACCCCCTGGCATCGCACACCACCTGGCAGTTGATGCTGGCATAGCCCTTGCGATTGATGTAGGCGGCCCCCTCGGGGCCAGGTGTTGTGCGGATGGCCACATGGGTGCAGTCTATTGCCCCTAGCACGCCAGGCATACGTGCTACCCTGTGGAGCTCCTGTATGTTTGCTGTGCACTCCACCAGTGTTCTGGGGAAATGGATGTACTCCGCAGCATGTGGCAGCAGTGCGCTGAGGAATTGGGTGAGGTGGCATGACGTGGCCAACTGGGTTATGCCTGTGGTGTCCCCAGTTGGTCTCTGGAAGGTACCCGTGGCGAGCAAGCACATGCAAGCTGTCACTTTGGTCTCCACTGACAGGGCATGGCTCCATCATGTGGGTGCCTGCATCACATCACTGCACAGCTCACAGAGCCGCCTCAGAATTGCCCGATTCAGGCGTACAGGCCCACAATCTGGGTATCACTGTACAGCTCGAAGCTGGTGCGGCTCGGTACTGCCTCTGGGGGCATACCGACGGGCCCTTCCATGGCCACGCCCCTGCTGCCTGCCTTCTCACCCCTCATAACGGCCTCCATCTGGAAGGTGGCACTGGCCATGTCCCTGGCTTGTGTTCACCCCCTGGCAGCTGTTACTGTATTCCCCCGCTGTCCTCACTGCTATTTCCTGCACCAGGAACACCTGCCTGTGCTTGCCTCACTGCTGTGTGGTGTACCTCCCTTCTGCAATGTCTCCCCACACCTTCCCCTGTGGCTATTGCTTCCAGGTGCCCTTTCCTGCCTGGCCCTGTGTGTCCCTGCTGCCCAGTGTGTCCTGCTGTGTTTTGCTCTCATATGTGGCTTCCCTGTAGCGTTCTTGCGCCTCTCCCTTGCTCCCTTTTATTTTGGCTCATTTCCGCTATGGCGCAACTTCCGCTTGCTCCCCTATTGCGCATGGCGCAAGTTGTTGAATATCACACTGCGCCATTTATGCATGGTTCCTCCCCCTTCAGTTGCGCATGCCTTCATTATCATTGCGCTGTTGCTCAGCGTGATTTGGGGGGCGCAACTGCCTCCTGCTGAATATCGCAGAATGGCGCATTTTCGTACCTGCGCAGGCACATCCCTATTGCGCATGGCTCAACTCTTTTGAATATCTGGGCCATGGTTCCTAACTAGCTCCAACAATAATCCCAGTCACAGCTAGGCTTGCATCAGGTCCAGCCACATCAATGGGCCAGGCAGGAGTACCCCCAGGACAGCGGGAGCCCTCTGCCCACCTTACGTAAGCGCCAGGCTGGGGGGGGCTTACATACACATACTGTGAAATAGTAGAGAGGTATTTAATGGGGTTGGGGTAAACTGTGGGATATTCCTTTTAATGCTGAACAGTTGAAAGATATGGATAGACAGGTGCTGGGGCTAAAATAAAGGACACCCATTCACACAGTAAGGACAGTGGAATTGAAAGTGGTAAACTATGTGTAACAGCCCTTTGACTCACCTTGGCTGCTCCAGGGCCCTCAGGGTAGTTCAGCACACACCTCCGAGGGGCCCTGCCTGGGTTCCCGTAGTGGTAGCAAATGTGGCGCGGTGCCTCCACCTGGGGTAATGGCAGGGGACACCTGTGGATAAAGTACAGGTTACCACCCCCCAGGAAATAATACGCTGCCCCAGTAATACTTTTCCCCACACAATAGCCCCCCCCCCAGCAGCACTCTTTCAATAATACAGTGACAGTGGATAAAATGCAAATAGTAACCTTATTTATTGGGGAAGGGAACACAAAAAGGAGAATATCAACCACAGCTTACCTTAGTTAGTCAAAAACTTACCCATACCAGCCCCCTCTTCCCACCCCTAGGCGCACCCAGATTGTCTCTGTATGGTAGGTACCTCACTGCTCAGTGATGCAGGTGTCAGGGCCCAGATAAACATGAAGCACACTTTGGACTTGTAATCCTAGACTTGCCAAACTTGTATGTCTCTAAATTTCAGTGCAGGGATTGCCGCAGAATGCTATCTGGCTAGCTAACTAAAAGATTCCCCAGAGCCACAGCTCGGGGTACTCACAGTTTTGCAGTTCACACTGAGGGTTCACAGCCAGATGAGTTGCACGGTACTGTGGAGGTTCTGCGTTGGTGGTGCACCACCAATGGGAAAACCAGGAATGAACAAACTCGAGGGGTGATGATCTTCACCTGCCTGACCTTGCCAACTTCGCCTATAGGCCTTAATAGACAGATTTCACTCAGGCAGGCCTGTTCCGTCCTTCAAGTTCAACCTGGGGCATCGTCATCTTAAGTCCAAGGAACCAAGATTTCCTGTTTCTCAAACCCTTATGATGCACATCTAACCATCCTACAGACCTGCACAGGGCAATGGACTTCCACAGTCTCTCACCTCACAGTCCCTCTATCGGGATGCTTCCACAAGCAGTGCTGGGTCCTGTCCCAGCAACTTGCCTCAACAGTTACAGTCTCTCCCCTGGCTGAACGTTCACTTCCCCAACCAATTTCTGCACTGTGGGGAGTGGGGGGCTCATTCAAGGTTCACAGCCCACCTCTTTTTTTTTTCCAGTTCACACAGCTGTAAAACATTTTTTCCCTTTTACTGCTTTAGTCCCACAAAACAGCTACTGTTCCTCCTGCACTCAGCTTAGTAGCTTGAGGTAGCCAGGGTTCAAACAGCCAGGCAGACTTGGTAAACAAAGACAGTCTCCTCCCTCACAGCCACCCTGCAGCTCATCTCAACTACCACCACTTTGGTGCGAAAACCCAGTCATAGTCCCCCCGAGCAGCCTCCCTCTCATTGGCTGTAGCTTCCCAGGTGATCTCAGGGAATCTTTCTTTTTACCCAGCAGCTCCATTCTGTAGGTTTTTGAGGGGGCTGCCATTTTGTCTCCCTGTAGGGCTCTCTGCTGTCCAGCCATGATTTATTTAATATAGCCCCTTTATTTATTTAGTTGTTTAACCAGGAATAGCACACTAAGCTGAAAGCTTTTTTACAGGAGCAACCTGGGAGCACAAGGAGGTTAAGTGACTTACTCAGGGTCACACAGTATGCAAGTGGAAGCTGTGGGATTCAAACCCAGGTCTGGTCTGCTGGATGTTACCAAATTTGCAGCTCAGAGCCTTAGACCACTGTGCTATACTGCCTCCTCACTTTTACAGGGCTAACTCCATAACCACTCATGACCGGATGCCTTCTGGTCACTATTGGTGGCCATCCTTGGCTCCTCTGCTCATCTTGAAGCCAGAGATATACTTTTTCCTAACAGCTGCATAGCTGAGCTGAAAATAGGAGTGCAGCTCCTTTAAATTTCCCCCCCAGACAGCTGTGCATGCTCAGAGGGAGTGTGGCCACCATTTACTGTGTGGGCCCAGCTCTCCAAAACTCTGGGACTGCAAGTCACTCCCTCTCAAATGCCCACAGGCAAGGAATTCCTGTCCGATCCTTGGTCCCCCTCTGCTGAGACTCCCCGGGGGCGAGGACAGCACTGCTGTTGGCAGCCACAGCTGCAAGGACACAGGCGGTGCCGGGGTTCAGATCCCACTGGGGACCGCTTATAGAGGCATCAGTGCTGGGGCCGGATCCCACACAGGCAAGTCACACTGGGGGGGCTTACATATGGGATAATTGAGAGGTATGGGCAGGGGTTCTGTGGGGTAAAATGAGGGGCAGCTCTCATAATGTTGAACAGCTGAAAGACATGGATAGAGGGGTCTTGGGTAAAATAAGGGTCCAGGGATGTCCACTCTTTTCCAAAGACTCCTGGAAGCAACAAAAGACTTTGGGCCCCTATCTAAATTGCCACCAAACAGATGGGAGAACCTGCAGCCTGCTAAGAACTCTCTTCATTTTTAGCACTAAGGACTTTTTAAGGTAGCTCCTCTACTGAAGTGGCCCACTCAAGCCTCCACACAGCTATGGGGTGCTTTGCTGCAACCCCCACCCCTTCCCTCCTGAAGCCAGCATTCCTCAGAGCACAGGTGAGAACTGAAAAATAATTCAATTTACGATCCTACATTGAGCGCCTACCGGTCCGATGTGACCTCACATCACTGGACATTTTGTTTCTTTTTATTGGCTAACAGTGCTGATAGTTTCTACCGATGCTTACCGATGCATTTAGGCTAGGGTCTTCACAAGTGTGCTGGTTACTTTAAGGGGACTGTTATTTCGAAGCCTAGCGCTAGTTGTGTTACTCATTCAGGATTCAGGGCAGGTGTTTGCTCAAATGTTGCTTTCCTCATTCTAAGTGCCTTAGTGGAATTCAAGCATTGTATAGAGTCTTACCTGAGTTTAATTGCTCCTGGGTCTGTGTTCTCTTGGCACCATTCTGTATTTCTCAGCTGCGCATATGCAGTCTGTAGCCCCCCCTGTGCAGCCCTCCCTAACTTTCTGTCTCCTTTAACCAACAGACTTCTCTACAGAAGCAGCCCACTCGAGCCTCCACATAGCCATGGAGTGCTTTGCTGCAACCTGCCCCCCCGCCAGCATTCCTCAGAGCACAGGTGAGAACTTTGCTTGCCCATCACCGCAGCAACTGCCCCTTTCCTTCATGTGCTGTTACTGGTCATGTAATACATCATGTGAAAGCAGCCTCTAACACCTCACTTTCTCCCTATACTCTCTGGCCACTAGGAATCACTAGTGCTATCCCCTTTCTAGCTGTTTCACTTCACACACACCCCTCCCCCCCCATCATCTTTCTCACCTTGAGAATCTTGCTTATCCAAAACTCACCCATTTCCTCCTTCAGCTCACCTCCAGAACCCACCCTCAGTAAGGTTCTCCTCTTTTGGCATCCTCGAGGATTTGAACCCTGTACCTTCTGCACCAAATGTGGAGACTCTAACCCCTACAATGTCTGGTAGTCTCAGCTGCTTATTGCATTTAGCAACCCTTTATCCCATCTTTCAAACACCATTATATTCTCTCACCACCCTTCCTCGGCAGCCACTGTTCACTCTTTCCCACACCTGTTTGCTCATCCACCATGTCTCTCCTCCCATCTCTCCTGCTTCCCCCCTCCTGCGCTTCCCCTGCACCGACCCACCCACTGTACCCCCATGTCCCACCATCCCCGATTCCCCCTTTCTTTGCCATTCTACCATCACACTACCTCCTAAACCTCCCGACCATCCACTGCTCCCTCTCCAGCCATCCCATGGCGACCCCTTGTCTTCCCTCATTCTACCCCTCTCCCTATACTACCCCTTGTTTCACACTGAGCACACTACCGTCACCTCATTCAAATGCTCCAGACCTAGAAAAAATAACTCAGTATCCCTCATCTCCGTCCTCACCAGAGCACTTATCCTGCTCCTCCTCATTTGAAGGCACCATCCATCCCGGCCCAGGCCCATATGTTCCTGTGTTGGCAAATGGAGTGTTAGCAGGAGGTTTAGTTTGACGCCAAGATGGTGGCCATGCTGGGCTAGCCATTCATTTGTAGCATTGTTTTGCCATTTTGCCATTTTATTTCTTTGCTGCTCTATGTGCTTTCAATTCCGTTTTATCATTTTATTGCTTCCCGTTGCCATTGTTAGTGCTTCTGTTTGCCACCATTAGTATACCTGCCTTCGTTTATTATCATTAGTGCACTTGTTAGTGCATCTGTCTCTGCTCTCCACTTTTGGGGTTCTGTTTAAGCCTGTATGTGGGCTGGCACCTAGTGTGTTGGCAAGGAGAGCTGTGGAGAACTGCGGAGACTTGTCAGCGAAGCTCTGTTTTTTCTAAAACATTGACTCCCTGAACCCTTATTTTCTGCTGATCTCCTTGCTGTATTCGGACTGTGTTCTGGAACTTCTACTGTTCTTTTGCCCCTGGGGTATTTGGGCAGTGAGTGGACTGGTTGGGGATCATGGAAATTAAGCCAGAATCAAGCAGCCCAGGGATTGGTGATTGTTGCCCCAGTGCGTGGTTCCTGATCATCGGCTGTGTTCCCGGAGTGTCCCTGGAGTGCTTGTGTACGACGCCAGGAGGATTCTTGGGAGCTGTGATCCGGTGAAGCAATTTGGAAGAGCTTTTAGACAACAGGGATATGAAGCTTTTTGCCAACTTTTTTGGAGTGTTGGATGTTCCTTATATTTGCGACTGGGTGATCTTGGGCTTTAAAGTTGGGTCTGCAGGGTTCCTGAAGGGCCTCAGGGTTACTGTTACACACAGGGGTGGGGAGTGGGGCTGGCTGGAGGGCCGGTCCATTATTCCCCTTCCCTAGACTCTTGGGGTAGCCAGCTGGGGGCTGACTTTTCCTTGAGTTGAAGTAGTGGGCCACTGACTCGTTGGGGTAATTTTCCTTCGGAAAAGCTGATAGGAACCCGTGGCCTGCTGGTGGCCTTTCTGATGTGGAATCGGAAGTGGAACTGGAAGCATGAGATTTGAAGATTGGAATTACATTGCTCGTTGTTTTTCTGTTGACATTGGGGCTGGTATATTGAATTTTTGCATCCTGGGTTTACATAAGTCTGTGTTTGGAAGTGTTTACAGCCAGACGGGACCTCTGCTGACTGCAAGTACTTTTCCTTTTACATACTTATTAAATGGAAATGGTGTGAGCAGTGAGAGTGCTCTATAACATCTTTGAATCTGCCTGTTTCACGATATTGTGAGAGATATTATCTGGAGGGTGGTTTCTAAATTATTTCCTTTTGTTTATTATTTTTATTATTATTATTTTGATGTTTATTTATTTGTTGTATAATAAGCAGTGAGACTGCTTAGTTTTAGTAGGCACCAGGTAGTGAGAGGACCTGGGTGCAATAAAATTGTTTTTGGTTAGTTTAAATTTGGTTGGCCCCCAGGTAGTGAGAGGACCTGTGGGCTAAATCAATAAATAATATTATGTGTTAGGGAGGTTTATATATTTAGATGGTTTAGCTTAATTTAATTTAGTTGTCTGTTATTTTATTTTAATTTGAAGTAGGTATAATTATTTAGTTGTGGGAAGTGTGAGAGAAGTTTAGGATAGGTGGTGATCTTTGGGATTTTATATAATATTTATGGTGGTGTAAACTGAGCAGCTAGACATGCCTGCTTGCCCCTCCTGCCCTGTGCTATTCAGCCTCCGCTCTCCGTCCCCTCCGCCCCTTCTCTTCTGCCCCCCCCCACCTGCTCTTACCTATCATCGCTGCCGGGCGTTGGGGATTGCTGGGGGGAGTCGGAGTGGGGAGGTTGCGGACAGCTGAGCAAGCGGGCTCTCCCATAGGGGTGGTTAGGCCCAAAAGACACCCAGGGGTGAAATGGTATCTAGAACGTGGTGATTCAGTTCTGGTTCCCATACCCAAGATCACCTCTAGTTTGGGAGGGCAAGTGGTTGGAACAACTCGCCAACCTCGTCAAACTTGGGTGCTGTTATGCAATGCCAGATCTGTCTGCAACAAGACTGGTTTTATTTCAGACTTTGTTGCTAGGGCAGATCTGGCTTGCATCACTGAGACCTGGTTGGATGGGAATGCGACCTCTTTTTTAGAGGCCGCTGTTCCCACCGGGTACTCGGTTATACATCACCCGAGATTGGATTGCGGGGGGGTGGTTTGTTTCAAGACTGAATTGGGCCTAACTGGTGTACCAGTTGAGGAGGCCAGGTCATTTGAGTGTACTGTGGTAGCTGGTGTAGGGTGCAGGATTGCCCTCATCTACCGTCCACCAGGTGATGAGAAGCAATTCCTGCAGGAAATTGCAGATTTCGCTGCTGACATGGCCTTGGAGTCGCCCAGACTGATGGTTCTGGGCGACTTCATTGCCTGGGTCGATGACGAATCTTCGCTTTTTGGTCAACATTTCCTCCAGGTGATGACATCTCTGGGCTTTACACAGGTTGTTTCCTCAGCTACACACAAGGGAGGTCACTCTCTTGACCTGGTCTTCCTCCTGACGATCAAGGCCTCCAATCTGGTGGTGGAACCAGTCAGTTGGTCTGATCATTACTCAGTTGGGTTCAATTTTGAGGCCCCCCTAGGTAGGTCAGCCCCTGTGGAGTTGGTCAGGTACCGCCCTTTGGTGCAATACAAAAAAAACGCTTTCCTGTGTCTGAAGAAACACTCCCCTGCGATTTGACTGACTACTCAGTCTTCATCCCCTAATGAAGACTGAGTAGTCAGTCGAAGCACGGGGTGTGTTACTTCAGACACGGGAAAGTGTTTTTTTGTGTTTGTAACCACAGAAGAGCAATTTTGCTATTTTTATGCTGTTGCCTTTACAGTGTTGTAAGGAATAAATAGAACACTAACAACGATTACAAATTTGTCTGTGGTTCTTTGCAAAAGAGTGCAGAGTTACATTTTTTTCAATAAAAATAAAAATTGATTGATTAACTATGGGACAGTTGAGAGGTGGGACAGAGAGGTTTTGAAGGGTAAAGTCAGGACTATCTTTCCTAATATAGACCAGTTGAGAGGTACTAAGAGAGTGATTCTTAGGAAAACTGAGGGATGACCCTTACAATGCAGCACAGTTGAGAGGTTTGGGTAGAGGGGTTCAGAGGGATAAAATGAGGGACACCCTTTGTAATGTGGAACAGCTGAAAGGTATAGAAGAGGTTCTAAGTGATAAAATAAGGGATGTCCTCCTATTGTGGGACATGTCCGAGATATGGACAGTGGGGGTCTGTGGGTCAAAATGCGGGATGGTTCTCATAATGTGGGGCATGAGAGATATGGACAGTGGGGTTCTGTGGGTTAAAAATGAAGGATACCCCTCTTCATGGGCGACATTTGAGAGATATGGACAGAAGTGTTCTTTGGGGTAAAATGAGGGAGACCCCTCTTCATGGGGGACAGTTGTGATGTATGGGGCGGGGCGGAAGTGTAAAATAAGTGGCTTTTCATGTAGGCAGTTCAAAGGTATGGACAAAGTTTAGAAGGGGATAAAACAAGGGACCTCCATCCTAACGTGGGACAGTTGAGATATAGTGTGGTTCAAGCTTAATATGTGAAAAAAAGCCATCCCGATGGCCCAGCAGCTGCCTATCCCACTGCCATGCAGGCAATCCACATTCAGAAGTGGACATGGAGTGTCATTTCAGGAAGCAGGCCAGGCTGTAAACAGCTGCTGAAGGACAGCGTGCCTCAGCCAGGGAGGGTTGGTGGCAGGTTTCAGCATGCAGCATCCCCTGTGGTTGGGTCAAGGGAGCTTGCTCTTTTTGCAGACGGCACATTGCATCACCAAGGCTGACTATTCACAGCTGATGCCAAGGAGAGAAGAGAAGACTGGAGGGAAGAAAACAAGGAAGTAAAAACACCCTCCTGTCAAAATGATGGTCTGAACAAGGTATATCCCTGAAGATGACAGCAGAAAGAGAGGATACAAACTACGTGAAAACAGGTCTGAAGACATGGGAAATTGCCAGCAGAAGAAGACCTCACAGTCTATCTCATCTGCCCAATTAGGTGAACATGCACCCTAGGGGTACTCAACCACCCCCTTCCCCACCCACTCTTTCATTTTCAGTCCCCTTAACCAGCCCTTTAAGTCCGTCCTATCCCCTCTTGAATCACTCCACTGTATTAACCCTGACCACTTCTGTAGGTTGTTGACTTTCCACCACCCACTCAAGTGAAAAAGTACTATCTGATGTGACCTCCTGTATGCTGTTTTTAATGATGCCCCAGTTTTATCCTCTACACCCCATGACCCTTGTACACTCTCCAACCTGCCTTTCAATCTCTACTTTATTTACCAAAGTGTGCTTTTCTGCAGTCCAGGACTCTGGGTTTTGATTTAGTATGCTCCTTGGCAAGTGAACCATACTGATAGGTGGTCACTATTAGCCAGTGCTTTCCTTACTCTTATGCCCCTGACATCATCACTGTTCAGAAGAACTAAGTCCAGGTCACTCTGTCTCTCACTGACTTCCTGACTCTCTGAAGCAAGAAGCCTATCTGGAATACAAGTGCTAGTCTTCTGGTGTTGTCCTTGGTATACTCCAGTCAATGTCGGGAAGACTGAAATTTGCCATGATCACCACATCCCATGTAAATGGTTTTACCTTTTTTGATTTTCTCCTCCAGCACCATGTCTGCCTCATCCTTTGATTCAGTGGTCTGAAAACTACCCCCATTCTCACCTTCCTGCTCCGGCTGGTTTCCAACTGTGCCCACAGTGACTGCTGCTGTATCCTCATTCCTTGCCAGTGGTCATATCCTTGGTTGTCTTTATTCCCTCACTCACATACAGGGTCAGTCCTCCCCTTACCCTTTGCCCTGTCTCTACTAGATTGAGAACCATGGGATTGTGAGGTCCCAGTCATGGTGCAGTATCCTCCAGATTTCAGTCATGGCACAAAGTCCAGCTAGACTTCTGCAATCAGTGCCCATAGATCGCTTCATTTGTTTCTCCAACTCCTAATGTTAATGCATATGGCTTTCCTGGAGTCTTGGTAACCCATTTTATGAAGGTTCACACTGGCACCCCTCATTTGTTTTGGTTTCTGACTTATTTTCCTGGCAGTGCCTTTTGTTGTAGCAGTATGTTCTGTGACTGCCCTGTACATGTCCACCATGATCCTACTCACCCTCTCCATGTGTGTCCTGTCTCTACTCTCCTGGGGAGCTATGTGGCTCCCACCATGAGATTGCCTTAGGTCACATGCCCTGGTGCAGCCCCTTCCCATGCCTAGTTTAAATTCTGGCAGATGAACCCCTCTAGCTTCCTCCGCAACACCCTGGTCCTGCCTCCACTGAGATGCAGGCAGTCTGATGTATACAAAGCCTTTTTGTCCCCGAGGGTTCCCAGTCCCTACATACCCAAATCCCTGCTCACCATACCAGACCTTCAGCCAACCTTTCTAGCTTGGCTTATACCTGGCATCAGTAGCACTTCTGAGTATGCTACCAAGGCTGCAATTGTTTTGAGTTTACCAGCTGCAGCATATATCTCCCCAAACAACCCCCACCTCGAGACCATTGTTTCCCAAGTGATCATAACATCTGACATCCCACCCTTCTGATCAAGGTCTGGAGACTGAGCAGGGTCCTGTCTGCCGTCAGACCTGGAAGGCATACCACCTTTCTTCTGCCTGATTCGGTACCTCAGTCAGCCTCCCCCCTCAATGTTACCATCGAGTACCCCAACACTAAGACTTTGTTCCTATTCTTGCCACCCTTCTCACTTTTAACACCAACAGACTCCTCCTGCACGATCTGGGTCTTGTCGCTAGGTTTCTTCTGCACAGATTGGACCTTATTTCCTGGAGACAGTGTCTGATCTGTACTATCAGTGTGGATCCCGTGGGTAGTAGCCCTCTCCAATGTCTTTTAGGGTTGTCATTGCTTACTTGTACCACTCTAGAACTGGTACCCGCCCCTTTCCAACTTAATTTCATTCCCTTCCCTCATTACACCATTTGCCTCAATTGCATTTGGAAACCTCCTGGGAGAAGGTGATCCGGACCCAGGTCCACAGCAAGTATGTGTACCCCTCAGGTTATAAAGCTCAGCTCTGAGGTGGTTCAGCTCCACCACCAGGAACCCCAGCCTCCTACAGACTAGGTCAATCACCATCTTCCAGAGCAGCTGTGCCACGTTCCCCATGACATACTACCTCTCCTCATCCTTACGCCAGGCCAAACATTCCAGACCCTGCTGTGGGGAGGAACAGAAGGTACTTCTAATAATACTGTAGGTATGTACTCAGATCGGATGTTGAGGTTTTATGTAGGTCTACATCACATAGGGAGCTAGAGGGTAGTTATCTGAGAGTTAGTTATTGCTAGTGAGTTACAGTGTATGCCTACCCAGACAGTGTCAAGGTAGGTGGGTAGTTATCTGCAAGACACTTGTTCTAGAAGTTATTTGTAGCAGGGCTGCAACGGTGGGGGTTGGGGGTGCAAGAGATGTGGTTGCAGTAGGCCCTGCACTGTCAGAGGGCCCACTACCTCAGAGGTCAATCAGTATTAAGAAAACCTTTTATTGTCAGTGAAAACCTTGTAGCTTTTTTTTTGTACATTGTTTATCCATTTGAAACAGTCCATTGGCAGTGGCAGCAGTAAGGTGTGTGCTACAGATTCCAACTCCAGTTTCAAGGTGTGGGTGGGGATTACAGAACAAAGAAGCAACAGGGCACATTACTCAATTCATCTGTCTGCTCTTGGTGCCAGTTTCATTAGGAAGAGCAGAGACAAATTACATTGTTCAGTTTCTTAATCATGGTGCTGGGGGGGGGAAGCAGCATGGACAAATGACAGATTCTCAGCAGGACTGCTGCAGAAGGGTATGCCCTCTATAATGGTTTGCCTGAGACCCTGGCACTCAGTCTCCCGGTTCTGCACCTCCTCCCCAAATCAATTCTGACTCAGACTTGAAAATCCTTTAGTTCGTTGAGTTGGGGAGCAAAGCCCCCCCCCCGATAGAAAAACAGCTGGAGTCTCCTGACAGATTTATGTCAATCACAACTTGCGGTCAACATAAATCTGTCACTGTGGTGTTGGTCGACAACATAATTGCTGAACCGACATCGTAGATCCCTGCAGAAGAACTTAAATGCTATAAATATTTATGTATTAATGGTTATTTTATGCTTATTGGTGGGGCGGTAGGGCTCACAAAATATTTTGCAGGGGGGGCCTTTAATATCATTGGCACAACTCTGATTTGCTCATGTACAACACAGAGGGTGTTAAGTTGTAAGACCTTCCACCCAAGTTATATTAGCCCTCCTGCAAGTAGATGTGCTGCATGTTCTCATTTCAGGCCTGCAGGAATTGTGTTTGTGTCTACAGTTATATAGGACCTTAGCAACTGTGCTTCCAGTTGTTTTTGCTTGACCAGTGACTGCATGAGCAGAGTTCCCTGCAGAACAGACACAGTCCTCCTGCTCTGTGACCTTCATGCTCTCGGGTCCACAATGCTCCTGGGTCACTGAGCCTATAGAATTTAAATATCTTGCCACCGCTATGATATTGACTAGCTGTATTGATGTGACCCACCCTCTAACTTAATGGTGCCATGCTGTGCTGCCTGCTAGTCCACCCCTCAGCTTCCCACAACAATGCATCCATCCTTTTTTATGTTGGCGCGCTTGCGCAGCCAACATCTTGCAGTAGTGCAGATTTGGAGGTGCGGTCACTGTTAGGTAAATGCAGGGCATGCACCACTAGGTGCGTCCCGCATTCCACAATCAGCCAGCAGCAGGGGCTGACACCCTGCCTAGCTAACGAGGCAAAGACATGAAAGAAAAGGTGCATTGCAATGAGTGCGAAGCTCTCATGCAGCATGACCACAACACGCCTCCCCCTACGTGCAGGCAACATGGCAGCAGTGACTGCCGCTGTTGCCTGTCAACACCCCCATTTATTGTGTGCCAATGGGGGTGCCCAATCCCCGTCGGCATCATGTAACCCCCCCTTTTTTTGATTGCCAAGGTGCCCAATCCTCGGCATTATATTGCCCCAACAGTTTTTCTTTTGCCGACGGGGGCCCAATCCCCATCAGCATGTATCCCTCCCCTTGAATTTTGCTGATGGGGGGGCCCACTCCCCATCGACGTAATGTGTTCCCCCCTATTTTTTGCTTGATGAGGGGGTGCCCAATCCCCCTCAGCTCCTGCGGGGCCCCCCTTTCCTTGTTTGCTGACAGGGGTGCCCAATCCCCCATCGGCTAAAGCACACACACACACACACACACACACACTCAGGTAGCATGCTGGAAGCCCACCCCAGTGTGCCAAAAGCACCTATTAAAACAAAAACGGTCCCCTGATGTCTTTTATTTATTTTTTTCACCTGTAAAGCAAAAACGGTCCCTCGTACTCTTCCAACCCTCCTACCGCAGGCACCCACTGTGCACCCTGCCTCCCCACTCACCCCCACCCCATACTTACCTCTGGAGTCTGGCGCGATGATCTTTGGTGGACCGGGAACACGTCTGCCCTTTTCAAAGCCAACTGTGAACTGTGGAAATGCTGGCAAGCTGTATGATGGAATAAATAGGGGGGTTTCAACTTTAGTGCATATCTCGGGCATTTTTGGGAATTTTTACACCAAATTTTCAACATGGGGTTTTTGGGACCCCTCCTCATGAATTCTGGCACTGTCATATCATTGATCAGTCCTGAAAGGTGATTTCACAGTCACTGCTCGACATCACCATTCAGAACCAATTAATGAGATGACAGTGCCACTGTTCATGAAGTGGGCTCTCAAAAATCCTATGTTGCAAATTTGGTGGGAAAAATCAAAAAAATTACTGTTTTATGAGCGTACATTGCGCAGCTGCTATGCAGACTCGTAACTTCACGAATTCACAATATTTTCGTGCCAGATTTTCAACAGTGTCATTTTTGTACACCTCCTTGTGAACAGTACAGCTGTCATTTTTCACATCCTGGCCGAAATGTGTTTCTGCACTTCCAGTGCACAATAGCGCGGTCGCTGTGGGAAATCAGTGTTTGGGCCAGATTATGAAAATGACAGTGACACTGTTTATGAGCAGAGGTCCTAAAATGCCTATGTTGAAAATTTGGTGACAATACTCCATAAAATGACTGTGTTACGAGTGTGCGTTGGCAGATTGCACGCACGCTCATAACATCGTGCATTTGTAATATTTTCACTCTGGATTTTCACCATTGGCATTTTTCCATACTTCTTGATGAACAGTATAGCTGTCATTTCACATATCCTGCCCAAAATGTGTTTTCGCACGCCCGGCGCAGAATAGCACGGTGGCTGTGTGAAATCACTTTTTGGGACAGTTTGAGGAAATAACAGTGACACTGTACATGAGCAGAGGTGCTAAAATTCCTATGTTGAAAATCTGGTGCTGAACGTCCATAAAATGACTGTGTCACAAGCATGTGTTGCGCATTTCCCACGCACCCTTGTAACTTCACAAATTTGTAATATTTACATGCCACATTTTCAACACTAGCATTTTTTATGCCTCTTTATGAACTGTACAGCTGTCATTTTTCACATCCTGCCCAAAATGTTTTCCCACACTGCACTACCAAAGCCAATGCCAGCGCGACAACATTCGGCATTGACAAATGCTTGTTCCCCTTCCTTTCGATGCCTGCTCAGCAAGGTGTACACAATCCATTTTAAATAAAAAACACTCCATACACTCTACATGGCAGCTGACTTTGCTGGAAAACAGCAAAAACTTGTTTATTTTAAATTTAGTTTACCCAGGATCGACAGCCTACCTCAGACACTGGACATTTGTTATCAGTGGGGTCATATGCATGTGGAAATTATTGTATGGGGTGCAGGTAACCAGGAAAAGGCACACTGAGCTTGGAGCTTGTTTCCAGGCGTGACCCAGAGGATAGGGAAGGGAAGTGCAGAATACAAGAAGACTGTTACATAGGTAGCTTATTATTATTTATTTGTTTATTAGATTTTGGTGGCCAACTAGGCTCACTGAAACAAACTGTCCCTTTTTCAGGAATAACCTGAAATTAACTACCATACAGGGAATACATAGACAGTTTACACAGAGATACTAATTACATATGGTGTGCACACATAAATTACAAATACAGTATATACAATGGATTTACACTGCAAAAACATGTGCAACCGGGCCAGTTAGGGAGGCAGTATAGCGCAGTGTTTTAAGGCTCTGAGCTGCAAATCTGGAGACCTGGGTTTGAATCCCACAGCCCCCACTTACATACTGTGTGACCCTGAGCAAGCCACTTAACTTCTTTGTGCTCCCAGGTTGTACCTGTAAACAAGCTTTCAACTAACTGTGCCTCATTTAGTTAAACATTTGGAAAAAAATAAAATTATGAAACACAAATACTCCTAGGCACTTTGCACTATCAGAACTTGGTCATAGTACAGAGATAAATTCAGTGTGACGGAGTAACAAATTAGCTAGCTGAAGCAGGGAAGACTGCATTTTGAGACCAGACTTGGTCTTTGGAGGTGGGTCTAAATCAGGATTTCTCAGTTTAAAGATCTACTAACTCTTACTCATATCATCATCTGAACTGAGTGCATAATTCAGAAAGGACCTACGGTATTTGTTAAGAATCCTATGGAAAAATATTTAATTTGCAAGAGCAACACAGTCCAACCATTAGTAAATATTTGCTTTCATCATCTTATAATTAATTGTTGCAGTCCATGGGGCCCACCCACTGTCTTGTGCCACTTTGCTTCTGCTTACCTTGGCTTTTATCCCTTTCCGACTCCTAACAGCTTGCTGACTTACTCTGTCAGTGATAAGTGTGTTAGTAGAAACAGAAACAAAGCAAACAAGGCAGCAGATAAAGACCCAAGATCCATCCAGTCTGCTTACGGTCCCCACCTACACCCCACTGTCTCCTCTCAGAATAAAGTTGCAGTTTACGATGGGGACCAGTATCTGTGCACTGCCAGTCCGCAGAGCTCGGCACTGTAACACTACAGAGCATGCCCAGTGTGCTGGTGGTATTTCTTTACTCCAGCTACCCCAATAGTTACTATTTATTAATTTCAAAAGTTTCCCCAGGAGAGGCATACTGAGCTGCTAACAGCTCATTTTCAGATGCATCCTGCGGGTAAGGGGATGTGGGAGTTCATCTACAGCAAACACAATACATCAAGGAGCATGCTCAGAAATTGGAGACAAATCAGCGTAATGGATACATTATAGACAAAACGAAAAAAAATGCTCAAGCAGAGGGCTATGCGGGGTCTGGACTGTCAGAGAAGAGAAGCCGAGCCAGAGAATGGTCTTCTATTTGAAAACCTGGTCCAGCCTTTTAGTGAATCCCCTGTTCCACTTCGCACTTAGCTGAGCCTTGTTCCTCTTTACGCCTAGTTGATCCCTGCTCCACCTTCTTAAGGGACCTTATCATATGGCAGTCCACAAAGAAGACTTCTGTATCTTTTACTGAGTGGAAAAATATTCATAAAATGTTTATAAAAAAAGAAGAAAAATAATACTTGCTGGCCCGTGCCCATAGCTTTAATGGCAATCAGGAGGACTGTGCATGAGCCTGCATTTCCTGGTGTGTGGGTGTCCCAGCCGCAGAACTGAAGACAGCAGGGTGCTGCACAAAGCCAGGTGTCTACTCACTTGGTTGCCCTCTGCTATGCATAAGTGACTTTGCATAGTGACTATGCCCCCCCAACCCGACCACTAGGGTTGCTCCCCAAGATCTGGTAGGAATACACTGGAGGGAGTTGTAGAAGGCCTCCCTGGCCCCCTATTACACAACAAATGATTGTATTGTTGCCTACATGCCACACATTAGAGGTTTATAGCAATCAAGCCCTAAATGTGTGCCCTTGGCTCGGAGCTTACACCTGAGTGCTATTAACTGTTCCAAAGAAATCAAGCTGTGTTCATTTCAGTGTACCATATACTTAGCACATCATCAGGTGGTAGAACACTTGCAGTTGGTGGAGACACTAGCTCCTATACCTTCCAGTGTGTGCTTAGTTTGTGAGTGTTTCTTAGGTGTGAATACCTTACTGCAAAAGTTTTTTTTTTTTTTTTAAATGACATATGCCAGTTGTCTGAGTAGGAAACCTTTGTTTATGAATATTATATTCCCTTCTTGAAAGGAGTCTTCCTTATGAAACCTAAGTTTACTTATAATCTTTTACAAAACTAAAACCAAATAATTCATCAAAGTACATTCAAAATCTAATTACAGAAGACTAAATAGAGGACCTAAAGGTACAGTTAATCATCTTATTGCAGGACATACTTTTTGCAAGATACATTTTCTTGAACTAATCAAAAGATTTTTACACACAAGCTTTTGAATCCACAAAGTTCCTTCTTCAAGTGCAATGAGGTTAACTAACATCTTGGAATTTACACGTGTTCTAGTGATCGATGCATAACAGAAACAAAACCACCCAGAAAAAAATTAATCAATCCATGATATATTAATATATCCCCTGGAGCCACTCATAGCTGGATAAGAGTGGTTTCATGCGTGTTCTGCTCAAGAGAGAACAGTGAAGTGATGCTGAGCTGGTCTGGCTTGAGCAGAACACCAGTGAAACCACTCATATCCAACTACGAGTGGCAACAGGCATATTATCAAATTATCGATCAAGTGCAATCAATCTTTTTAGTTCTTTTTTTTTTAAACTTTCCAGAATGTGCCTATTTCCAGGGCATCTGCATGTAAGATGCTCTTCACAGAATAAGAGTGTCACTCACGTAGGGTTATCAGAGCAATCCGACTGGTCGAGAGTGCTCCCTCGATCTATAAATTATATTGTTTTCCCAGTATGAACATCATCCTGTACATTAACATTCATAGAACTGAGAATTTAGAGCTTTTTTTATACTCAGTTTATTGAAGCATTTAATACAGTAAGACACTGAGCATTCAGCTGTCTCATGAAGCAACTTATGAACAGTTGAACAGTGGATCTAGAATAACATTCATACTCTTAACATTAGAAAAATAAAAATGAGCCAGCCCAGTGGCGCTGAGGGCTGAAGCACTGGACGCCTTACCTCGTGCTACACCAGCGACCTATGTTCGGGAACGAGCATGGGCCGGCGGGGGTTGGCAGGGGAGGAGAGGGATCTAGTGTCTGATAGACTGCTCTCCTTCCCTGAGGAGGGGGGCTCCAGCAGTCAGCATTTGACTGGCCCCTAACGGTGGCTGGGGGGGCAGCATGCCGATGCTTCAGGATGGGGGAGGAAAAGAGGCAGACGCTAGGAGAAGTGCATGTGGACGCATGCTCACTCTCTCTGCATGGGCTTTATTGCATGCCTTACCTCCCTAAGGGGAAAAAAACAGAGGAGAAAAAGTGACTTAGGTGGCTGGATGAAGCCAATCTTCGCAGGTGCCACTCCCGAGAACAGCAGAAACCTCCAGCACCAGATCTGTTTTGGCGGGTTAAGGGATCCTCCCCAGCACCCCGCCATGGGGGGTAAGCCATGGAGGAAACTGGAAAGTAAACAGAGAGTTGGAGACAGGGCTGGGGGATCAGGCGAGATGGAGTGCCGCCCAGGACAAAAGGAGCATAAAGAAACTGACTGTAAAAAAAAAAAAGAAAAACAAGAAAAATAACTACAATGGTGGGTCATATTAGCACTAGTGAAAGATTATTCAAGCAAGCCTCCAAATGCTGCTTCTGCTATATTATGATATATGTAAGTAAGTAAATAACATTTATTTATACAGAAATTTATGCCATTAGGGTTCAAAGAATCCCTATTTACAAGGCATACCTGTATAGTACAAATGTTAAGTTGTTACAAAATACAAATACACAACATTCAAGTACACATACCATTCATACAACTTTTGCTACCAAAACATTGTTATAAACAACAAACATCTTATACGGTATTGTTTAAATATTACCTATTACATAAGCATTTAAAATGCAGTTAATCTTTTACTGCAGTCTTGTATTCTAAAAAAGACAGATTTGGGTCCCTAAGGAGAGGGGGGGAGCCTATTCCAACTCATTGAAACTTTATATTGAAAGGTCATTGTACTATAACTATTTTTTTAATTTTGGAACAAAGAAATCTTTAGCTCCTGACTTCCACAAATTTAATCCATGATCTGTTTTTTTAAGATTTCTTATCAAGTGATTTTGTGAGTTGTTTTCATATAATCCTTTTATCTGTTTTAGTCAATGTCCCTCTGCCCTCTGATGTAGTGTATTCCATCCTAACTCTGTATACATCTCACAATGATGGGTACTAATATCACATTTTAGCACAAATCTGGCTAATTTATTGTAAAGAACATCTAAATTATGCAACTGTTTTTTTGAGGCGTGCCTATAAATATGACTCCCATAGTCGATCACTGGTAGTATTAATTGATTTACTATATTTAAACGCATATCTTTTGTTAGACAATTTGATATACGCCTCATTACCCCTAATTTTGAATTTGTTTTTTTTATTAATTCAATCACATGTTGTTCAAAATTCAATTCTTGATCAAGTAAAATCCCCAAATATTTATAAACCTGTGTTTGCTCTAGAGTTTTTCCATCCTGAGTCTTTATTGTTATTTTTAAGCTGTTTTGTTTTTCTTCTCTACTCCAAAATACATTGTCTGTGTTTTTTTGTTGTTAATCAAAAGTCCAAGCGATGAAAAATATTTCTGCATAACTAAGAAATCACCCTGTAAATTTTGTTCTAATTCACCTAATTTTTTACCCGATGCAATCAAAACTGTATCGTCCACATAAAGTCTAATTTGTGAACTTTTTATTAGCCTTGGTAGATCATTCAAGTAAACTAGAAACAAGAGGGGACCCAGGATTGAACCCTGGGGAACCCCTCTTGTAACAGAACCCAAACCAGAATTATAATCATTTACCGTTACGAATTGGGATCTTTCATCTAAATATGATCTAAACCATTCACAGGGTTCTTCCTCCACACCTAGGTGTTTCAGCTTTTCGATCAAAACACAATGATTCACTAAATTGAACGCCTTTGATAGGTCCACGTATACCACACCCACCGACTTCTCCTCCCCCAACGGGGTAGAAACTAAATCTAGGAAGTCAGTGAGTGCGGTAGCTGTGGACCTACCCTGTCTGAAGCCCGACTGAAAGGGAGTAATTTTCTGATATTTTTCCAGATGTTCCATTAATTACCCATGAACGATTTTTTCCAACATTTTAGAAACTGCTGACAATAGTGCTATTGGGCGATAATTTGAGGTGACCAATAAGTCACCCCCCTTATAAATTGGAATTATTTTTGCCTTTTTCCATATTAATGGATATAGTCCTTCCCTTAAGCTCCAGTTAAAAATATCCTTCAATACTGGTGATATCACTCGTGCAGCTTCCTTTAATAATCTATTTTCTATCTTGTCAGGACCACAAGCCTTATTTATCTTTAAATTACTTATTAGTTTGTATACTTCAAAAGTTGTCGCTATTTTAAAGCGAAACATTGGTGCCTGATGTTCCTTGCAATTTACAATTTCTATGTTCTGATCCTCAAACTGAACATTTTTCATATTTGTTTCTATTCCCAAATCCAAGTCAGGAATATAAGGTGCATACTTTAGGAGTCTGAACTCCATTGATCTGTAAACCAAAAGTCCGATCTGCATGGAGTCATTCTGCACCCTGAGGGACACTGTAGTTAGAAAAATTCTCTGAGTCTGATGTAAAGAGATTCATAGCGGTGGTCACAAACAGAGAACCTGTGAAGGAAGAGATGGAATGATACAGAGAAAATAAATACATTTAGAAGTCTAGAAGCAAGGTCTGAGGTTGCACACCAGAGTTGTGCTTCAGGAACATAATATAACTCCCATCTAGTCCATCTAGTCTGAAAATGTGGGAATCTATGCTGCAGAGCAAAAGTGATTCTCAATTTTATAAATAGATTGTTTAAGACCAGTCCAGTCAGCCAACCCTGGGGGATCAAGACTGAGCCATCTTTTAGTGATGGCTTTGATGGCTGCTGATGTTAAAACTGATTATAAGTACCTGGCTTCTGCTCCTTTTAACTCTGTGGGATGTAGGCTCAGTATTAAGTGTTTGGGCTCCAGTGGGGTTGTTATACCAAAAACTTGTGTGAGGTGTTGTATGACTTCTGTCCAGAAGGGGTGAAGTTTCGGACATGACCAAAAAAATACAGATTTGTGTAGGTGTGGTCTCCCCACATTGTCTCCTGCAACTGGGTGGAAGCGAAGGGTCAAATGTAGACACCACAGTGGGGACACGGAAGTACCTAACTCACAACTTCCATAAAAACTCCCTCCATACTGGGGAAGAGGTCATTTTCTAAGTGCCCTCCCAAACTTTACTCCATTGCTTGTCCTCTAGGGTCCCTGTCAGTCCCTCCTCCCATTTATGTTTAATAAAGGTTTGTTTATTTATTTATTGTATCAGAATTACAAACCTTTGAGTCAGAGACTCATTTCCAAAGGCTCCTCATCCTATAACACAGGACAAGAAATACATAATACAGTATTAATAAATACATACAGTAGCAATGTGCCGGTTGGTAACAATACAGGAATTTAAAATGATAAAATTCAAGGATATATACATTGTGGATTGAACAAGGAAAGAGAACCTATACAATGAACGTAGCTAAAGTAAATTGCAGAGAAGACCTGGTAATGTAAAAAGTTAACATACAACTGCGAAATAGCATTGTCCCCCGATAGAGAGAGACACATATTTATAAAAAGTAAATGGACTGTCGGTTCCCTACATTCTGTCATCGCCTTCCTCATTCGGGTATTAATGTAATCCCGTAACTGGTAGTATCTAAACCTGTCTGTTGTAAGCCAGTCAAATTGTTGCTGGGCTGCTGTGAAAGGGATGACTGTGCCTGCTTGTATGAGCTGCCACGGGGCACACACACCTCGTTCGGCTAACCTCCTGAACCAAGGGTCTGATCAGGCTGGGACAAAGGGTGGATCTTCCATCAAACATGGGTATTTCCAAAGTTGAGCCTTAGTGTGTCTGCAAGAAACTTCCCTGTGCCATCCCTCTAGGTCTGCCTGAGTCCCAGAGAAGACAAGGCATTGTTGTTTAGGTATATGAAATAGGTTAAAAAGGACTGCCTGGAGAGGGGGACAGGTTTTTTCCTTTAAATCAATGGTTTTGCAGTGAGTGGTATATGAGGCATTGCCTCAAAGCAAGGCCACCCTCACTTGAGCAGCTGCCCAGTAACCTGTAAGATATGGTATGGCCAACCGTCCTTGTTGTTCGGTAAAAGCAATACTTGTTTCCATATTTTTTAATTTTTAATTTTTTTTTATTTTAATTTTAATGATATCTTGGAGAACACTTGTGAGTGGATGCTCATTTGTAGGTTCTGTGTCAGTTACAAGAAGAAAGTGAACAGGCTTATAGCATTACATACAAGGCATTACATTACAAGCAAGTACAAAATTGCATTGGTACAAAAATGACACATTATAAGTTAGGTAGACAATAAATTGGTGTGGATTACAAGATTGGGATAGCATTTAGCTTAAGGTATAACACTGAGACATTGCTTCAGCATTGGTGAGAAGGTGCCTGCGTCAGAGTTAAGACTACTTGTGGTAGGAGAAACAGGGTGGAGAACAGGCACAGCTGTGGCATAGTGAACTGTATGCCTGCGTAAGGGGTTAAAAACAGATTTAAGGAAGGTTGGAGACAGTGGGGCTAGGAGAGCAGCAGACAGGGGGCATGAAAGTGGGGACAGAGAGGGGAATGGGTGCCCAGTGGGGAGGGGAGGGGGTAGACGGGGGATGGGATAATGAAGTGCTGTAAAGGTAGGTGCTCCTAGGATTAGGTGGAACACTAAGTGCTACTGCTTTATGGTGGTCCAAATGTAGGAGAGTTGCTTTGGTCATCATGAATGGCCAACAGAGTCACAGTTGTCATCTGTGGCAAGGTGCTGCCTGAGCTTTCACTTGAAAGCACCAATGGTTATGGTATCAGAGATGTCTGAAGGAAGGGCTCTGGTCCAGTGTGGTGCACAATAGTAGAATGCACATTGACCCTGTGCAGTGCGGCATCTAAGCTCACTGAAAATTTGTCTGTGGGTGCTTCTGGTCAGCCTGGCACTTACATGGTGCGTGAGCAGATTCTGGACTCCTGGTGGCATCAGATTTAGTGTGATTGTTTTGGCCAGTAGACAGGTATAGTACTTAACTCTGCTCTTTAGCTGGAGCCACCCTCCCTGTGAATAGAGCTCACAGGTGTGAGTAAGCCTTGTAGCACCTGTGAGGAGTCAGCAGGCCTTATTAAGGGCCAGAGAGATGCGATGGAGGGCTGAGTCTGGTGCAGAACCATAAACTACAGGGATTTATTTAACTCCAAAAATTGATTAGCACTTTGCTCATAAAAGTGCTAAAACATTGTGAAAATATATAGCACTTGCTTCACTGTGTTTAACAAACATAACACTTCTAGGAAACCTATATAAATACCTTCTGTACAGTTAGCATTGTTCCTAGAAAAAAATTGCTAATCAATTATTTAAAACCCTGAACTACTAGGCCATATTCAACAAGGGTAACAACTGAGCTGGTGATGGCCATGTTAAGTGCTTCATATGTAAGGCTGTGCTTGTGGTGGTGGAGTATCCCGATTCTGGAACTGATGGCCTTGGCTGTGTTGTCTATATACTGTGTATAGGACAGGGTGGAGTCAAGGGTGATACCCAGGTACTTAAAGTGCTGCACGAGGTCCAGCACATCACCACTCTTGTTCAGGATGGATAGTGGGAAGGTCTTGTGTTTGCTGTGGGTGCTGGAGTAGATCATAGTCTTAGTTTTCTTGTAGTTAAGATTAGTCTGTGCTCCTTAAACCATGTTTTGGCAGCAGTAAATCCCAGCTGGAGGTTGTTTTGAAGTCGTTCGGGGTTGGGGTTGCAGGTGAAAATGACGGCGTCATCAGCACTCAATAGCATGTGACTGGTGCAAGAGCCTGGAAGTTTATTTAAGAAGATACTGAAGAGAAGGGGCCCAAGTATTGATCCCCGGGGAACTCCTGAGTGAACAGGTTTGCTTTCCGAGACAATGTCCCCAATCTTGACCCACTGTGAGCAATTGCTGAGATAGCTTTTAAACCATAGAACTATATCAGAAGAGAGACCGGTGTCGGCTAGCTGTTCAAGGAGGAGTATGTGGTGAACCGTATCAAAAGCTTTCGATAGGTCGATGAAGGTAGCCCCCACTAGCTGCCCTTGATCCAGGGCTTGGTGGATATAACCAGTGAATTCCAATGTGGCTGTGATAGTGCTGTGTCCCACTAGGAACCCATGTTGCTCTGGGCATAGGAGTTGGTACATGTTTGGGTATTCCACAAGCTGATCCGCCACTATCTGTTCAAGAGGTTTGGAGAGTGGTGGGAGTACGGAGATCAATCTGTAGTTCTGTAGTGCCTGATCTCCACTTTTATGAACTGGTGTTATGGAAGCCAACTTCCAGAGCTGGGGGAACTGAGAGTGGCAGAGGGATATATTGATGATGGTGGTCAAGGGTCTTAGTACTTCCGCAAGTGCCATAGTGATGAACTTACGGTCCAGGGTGTCTCCACTGTGCCTCAACTTGCCCAGCTCCTTCTCAATGTACTTTCTAGCCTCAGTAGTGCTGACTTCTTTAAAGTAAAAAAGTGGATGGTTCCCCATAGGGGACTGATCACCCACTGGGTGCTTCTGGACTGAAGAGTCAAAGTAGTCTGCTGGGAGCACTCCACTGAGGTCCGTGAAGGCAGTATTTAGGGCATTTGCTATTTGGAGTGGATCCACTGTTGGTACATTGTTGACCAGGAGCTTGGAGGGGGCTGTTTTGGGATCCTTGCAAGTAATATCACTGAGGATGGCCCAGAAGGATTTGCTGCAATTCCAGGAGTTGGAGAGAGCTTCCTTATAGTAGGAGCATTTTGCTAGGTGGATAGCTTTTGTGCACTTGTTTCTAGCTTTTTTATATAGTTGGATATTGGCAGCTGCACCATGTGCATGTGACTTTATCCAGAGTTGGTCTTGAGCACTGAGTTGTAGCAGGAGTTCTGGCATTATCCAGGGCTTGCAGGGAGCTTCACATTTTCTTGTTTTCAGGGGGGCATGTTAGTAGTATAAGTTCATATATCTTGTCAAATGTTAAATTTCAGCCAATCAGCACATGCCACGTGATTTGACAGGTGGGTGTGGCCTAAAGTGGACCAATCAGAATCATCCCTTGTTTAACTGGAAGTCCCTCCCTAAATGCATTAGCCCCACCCACTTCCACCAGAAGTGATGTACGCTCGATCCCGTGTCCTGCCCCTTGAGCAGGAAATGACATGCATTCGAACCCGTGTCCCGTCCACTTGTGCAGGAAATGGCACACGTTCAAACCCGTGTCCCACCCACTTGCACAGGAAATGACCTGCGTTGAAACCCTGGAAATGACATAACACCACCATTTTGTAAGTGTCCTACACCCCTCCTTCTCCTGCACTCCTCGAACTCCTGCCACGCCATCCTGGCTTGAACCAGAGTCACCACCGTCCTAGCTCAAACTCCTGTCTCCACCTCATTTCTCCTGTGCCCACATCATCCTGGCTCAAACCCCTGTCCCTCTTCACCACCATGACCCCACATCCAAAAAAATAAGTTAGGGATTATATAGTGTTATGTGCCCCCTATTGGCTTGGGTGTATAATTTCACGGGCATGTGTGTGGTTTTTTTTTTGATTAGGATATTTTCGGAATGCTGTATCTAGGAGGCAGACTGATCATGCAGAGGTTTCACAGATCTGTTTGGAGACCCCCCCCCCCGAGGGAAATCCAACTGCCTGTGTAAGTACTCCTTTTCCTGTTTTATAACAAGGTATAAAATAATTAACAAGCATCTTTAGGACTGTGTAAAACTTGCACCAAAAGGTTACCTCTGTGTTTATGTATATGCATGTACCATTCATAAGCTAAAATGGGGACCTCCATGTAAATAAGCTGGTTCAACAGTTTCTCTGAATAGCATGGCAAAATGCTGGCTGTGTGTATATGTGTGTGTGTGTGTGTGTCAAGATTTCTGTATTTACAGGGATCTGTAAAAATGTAGATATAAGCTTTTGTTTTAAAAAACAAAACTGTGTGTTTTAAATTGAGAGCAAGAAAGGCTAAGAATCTGATGTGTGTGTGTGTGTGTGTGTGTGTGTGTGTGTGTGTGTGTATGGGAACTTCCATGTAAATAAGCCAGTTCAACAGTTTCTCTGAATAGCAAGGCAAATGCTAGCAATCACAAACTAATCATTTATACCCCATCATGAAATACAGAATAAAATTCATTTGAATCAGAAAAAAGGAAGACTTTTATGTATGTTGGAAATATAGATGGCCTCTTTGGAGGACACACAAGTAAGAATTTAAAGACTGAGAAAAAACAACTGTTTTCATTTACACACAGAATCATTAGCTCCCTTTCTAGGTGCTCTGCTGTCTAAAAGAGAATAAAAAAAGTGATTCTCATGCTATACATTTTAACAAAATAACAGTTATCATTTGAAGGGAGGTGTGTGAGCTATCTTACACTGAATTACTGATTTAAAGGATGCAGCTGTTTAAGGAAAAGTCACAATTTCCATTTTGAATTTTAAAAACAGTATAACTAAGCTTGTACACAACTGCCCTTATTATAAGCTGTGCCCCTTTCTGTTTTAAGATTGAGAAAAAACATCTGTTTTTCATTTACACAGAGAATCATTAGTCTTTCTAGACCCCTGCTGTGTAAAAGAGAAAAAAAAAACAGGTGATTCTCATGCTATACTTTTTAACAAAATAAGTTTTATCTTTTGATTAGTGGAATGTAAGCTGCTACACTGAATTACTAATTTAAAGGATGCAGCTGTTTAGAAAAAGACAAGATTTTCATTATACGTTTTAAAACATAACTAAGCTATACGATTATTTGGTTCTAAAAAAGCAGTCTGCATACCTTTTAATTAGACTGTGACCAAAGTTTTAGCAGAATGGTAAAAGCATTAGATGCCTTTCAGCTGTCACTGGGAGTTAAAACAAAGCCTGCAAGGAGCTGTGTAGGACTTATATATATTTTTTTTCCCGTGGAGATGGGTGGGGAGGTGGTTGGATTGACAGTACCAGATGTTCAGGCAAAAGAATGCACCCTCACATTTTGGCATTTTATAGAAGTTTGAGAATGGCTATGATGCTGTAGCATGAAAGGAATGCAGGCTGTGTGTGTGTGTGACCATTTAAGGTAATGTTCTGATTAGATGGTAGATGGAGGGGGCAGCTTATTCACAATCTTATATATACCCCTGCCTGGTTAGGCAGATCTAGAGGGCATGGGTGGAAGCTGGAGGGGGGAAGATTCAGGGGAGAAAGGAGGAGGTGCTACTTCACTGAGAGGGTGGTGGAGCCATGGAATGCACTGCCTAGGGGGCTGGTGGAGGCAGAGATGGTGGAGGGGTTCAAGAGGGGCTGGGACAGGTACAGGGGAAGGGTTCTGGAAGCAAAATCCAATGCAGCAAGAATATCCAAAACTGGGAAGGGAGAAGCCAGAGAAGGCAAGGAGGGCACAGCAAGGTCAGCACCCAGGGTGGGGGCTGACCAATCGAGCAGACTTGAAAGACTGTTAGGCCTATTCTGCTGGCATTTTAGTACGTTAGTATCTTAGTATAACATAGACAGACATCCAGAAATACAGTGTGATTATTAGAACAGTTTTTGGAAAAGCATCACAGAATGGACCACTGGGGAGAATGTGATAATGAAGATATGTCGAATGCCTTATCAGACAATAATATGCTTAACAGTCCAGGAAGTGCAGTATTTTATTTCTTACAAAGCATAATAATTAAGATTTTAGCTGAAAAGGTTTAACATATAACAGCTATGTGTAGTAACTTGTATGCATTGTTGTATAACTTAAAAGGCAGACACCTTTTGTCTGATTGATAGTGTATTAGATAAATAAAAATGCTATGAATGTAATAACTATTGGACTCACTACATATTGTTGACTAAAATATAGTTAGGGTGTGCTTTTTTGTGGGGGGTGCAGAACATCATTTAGCTTGTGTGTGTGTGTGTGTTCTGATTGGGAGGGCAGTAGTACAGATTATGTTTTAGACTGGTATGCATTTACTGCTAACTCTGTACACCTGGTAGTATTTTCACCTAAAATGTAGAAATACTTATCTCATACTCACCCGCCAACCACCTGAAATCAAGGTTTCAAAAAACAGCTGAGAATAGCAATGGAAATCTAGAGATAACCATAGTACAAGGAGTACTCCTAATAATTGCTCCAGATCTAATCAAGGGCTCACAGGCTCAATAAAGAATTAAAATGGGCACCTTACAACAAAGGAGAAAAGGGGCTGTCTAAAATGTAATTAAAGGGAGCAGTTTGACATTTTCATTATAAAATGCACTGCTGCTTAAAATTTTGAGTTGGTGATATTTTGTATGAATAGGTGGGGGGGGGACCAAATGTGCAGTAAATAGTCACAAGTGGATAAATCTAATGACTTGGTCAAATGACTGGGAAGGTGGTAAGAAGGAGGCAATAGAGAGTGGTGGTAAACTGGGCCCAATTGGCAGAAATGAAGGTCATGAATTACGTACCAATGTGTGGGGGGGGGGGTACCACAGGGTTGAGTCCCGGAACCAGTCCTTTTTCAATATGTTCATCAGCAACAAAGTAGAAAAACTAACGTGCATGCCTCAGTTGGAATCTTTCTACCCCGCCCATGCCAGCAAGCAAGAGCCAAAGCCCAAACTACATGGCCAGGCTTGTCTCTGATGCAAAGGTTTGTAATTCCGATACTGTGTTAAATAAATAAAATAAACAGGCACTGAGGATTGTCCATGTTGAGTGGAGCTTAGCAACTCTTCCATCAAGTGGGGATCCCTCTATACTAGACATGAGTCCCTCTTGCTTACCTTGGGGAAAAGCTGTACCTAACCTGTACCAGTGCTAAAAATCATAAGGATACTTCAAACACACCATCAGCCCAGACCCCTCAGTAGTGTAACAGTTCATGAAATGTGCCACTAGCAACATAACCTGATTCAGTATGTACCTTTGTATCTGTAGTTTCCTTCTCCCCCACCTCTCCCCTTCCCTCCTCGGGACAAAATTGAAAACAGGCAGAATTGCCCAACTGTCCTTTCCTAGTCAATAGAAACGAAATAAATAAAAGCTTAACTGAAGTTTTCTTGTCTAACAAATGGCATTAACTATGTGGTGATCCAAGCCATGTATACTATCATCCAAATGTAGGAGATTTAGCCAAGAACAACTTGGGTTTTGAGAGGGTCAGATCCCATCCTGGCATGGGTTAAGTTTAGTAAGTTTTTGAGGGACGGTATCTACTAATAATTATTAGGTTCTGACTAATAAATATTTCTTGGCTTCCATAATGTCATGCATAGTATTGTGTCAAAGTATTTTTGTAAATTTCAAATGCAAAGCTTTAAAAATGTACTATTTGCCTCCTTGAGGACAACTAGGTGTCATTTGCTACACATAAAGCTCAGAAATGATAATTAATCATCTATGAATGCTACTTTGTTCCCTCTTTCATTTGATGGGTTTACCAAAAAAAGAAACAAAAAAAAACAAACAACCAAAAGACATTTTCAAACCAGCCAGCAGTATCTTGGGTTAGTGTTGATGTAATTCAAGTAACACGTACATCATTTTCCTCTAGGTCCTGTCAGCTTGATACACATACTATATCAAATAGTCAAAAATCAGTCCCTGCTACACATTTTCTGATGGGTCTTTTATTATTGACCTCCTCTGCATTTTATTAAGGCCTCCTCTACAGGCAGAGGAGCCAAATGACAAATGATGCCCCCTGCCTGGCTGTCACTAGTTCCATTCTATCCTTAGTGGATTATGGTATAGTAATCTATGGATCTGCCTCTGACACTGCTCTTAAAAGAATAAGGCTCTCCTTCAATTAAGTGTGTTGCCTCATAATGGGGGCACCAAAGCTAACCCATACCTGCGATCTTTACAGTCAAGTGAACTGGCTAAACTTTAAGGATAGGCTAGACAATCACACCTGCCTGTTTGCCAACAAGCTTACCACCTCACTCTCCCCTCCCTCAGTCCAGCAGCTCATCTCTCCTGACCCTACGCCCTCATTCTACTAGGAGCTCTGATTAGGCCCTGTACCTAGTCCCTTTCTGTAAGACATCCTTGGGGCAGACATCGTTCTTCCACAGGGCTCCTGTCCTGTGCAGTGGCCAGCTTCTTCTGGTTTCCTCGACAGTGAAATTGGGTCTCCTTTAAAACTAAACTTTGCCAGCATCTACTCTCTATGAATAGTTGTGACTGTTCCTAGCCTTTTCTGGTCAATCTGGGACTGCTCATGGCTTGTCCCTCAATTTCCCCCTACTCCTCCCACCTTATCTTGGTCTAATCTCTCTCTCCCTCCCCACTCTGTTCCCCCTCTGCCCTTTGCTCATCCTTTACTTGTACTATTTCCTTTTCCTCCTTCTCAGTACCAAATATCCCTCTTCTCAACTTTTCTACCTACCCCCCCACCAGCCATCTCATAACTCTCCTTAACTGACGTCTTTCTGGCCTCCCTTTCTTTTCTTTTATTCCCTGTTTGTTTACAAAATTAGCTAGCACTGCATGCACCATGTTTGTTTCATAATTATGTACTCCACCCTCAGTTATGATGCACTGCATTACTTGTATACTCTTATCCTATGCATTATGTACTGTATTCATTTCCTGTAATGTTTTGCACCCTGTCCATTTTAAACCTATTCAGTGTGTTTGTTTGCCATACACACTGCCCTTATTTGTGATGCTCTTACATATAATGTACTGTATTATTTGCATACTCGTACCCTAATTAAAAGGTATGCAGACTACTTTTTTAGAACAAATAATCGTATAGCTTAGTTATGTTTTAAAATGTATAACGAAAATCTTGTCTTTTTCTAAACAGCTGCATCCTTTAAATTAGTAATTCAGTGTAACAGCTTACATTCCACTAATCAAAAGATAACACTTATTTTGTTAAAAAGTATAGCATGAGAATCACCTGTTTTTTTTTTGTTTGTTTTTTTTTCTCTTTTACACAGCAGGGGTATAGAAAGACTAATGATTCTCTGTGTAAATGAAAAACAGATGTTTTTTTCTCAATCCTAAAACAGAAAGGGGCACAGTTTATAATAAGGGCAGTTGTGTACAAGCTTAGTTATACTGTCTTTAAAATTCAAAATGGAAATTGTGACTTTTCCTAAAACAGCTGCATCCTTCAAATCAGTAATTCAGTGTAAGATAGCTCACACACCTCCCTTCAAAAGATAACTGTTATTTTGTTAGAACGTATAGCATGAGAATCACCTTTTTTTATTCTCTTTTAGACAGCAGGGTGCCTAGAAAGGGAACTAATGATTCTGTGTGTAAATGAAAACAGATGTTTTTTCTCAGTCTTTAAATTCTTACTTGCGTGCCCTCCAAAGAGACCATCTATATTTCCAACATACATAAAAGTCTTCCTTTTTTCTGATTCAAATGAATTTTATTCTGTAATTCATGATGGGGTATAAATGATTAGTTTGTGATTGCTAGCATTTGCCTTGCTATCCAGAGAAATTGTTGAACTGGCTTATTTACACAGAGGTCCCTGTACACACACACACACAAATACACACACACACACACACACAAGATTCTTAGCCTTTCTCACTCTCATTTTAAAACACGCAGTTTTATTTTTTAAAACAAAAGCTTATATCTACATTTTTACGGATCCCTGTAAATACAGAAATCTTGACACACTCACACACATATACACACAGCCAGCATTTTGCCATGCTATCCAGAGAAACTGTTGAACCAGCTTATTTACAAGGAGGTCCCAATTTTAGCTTATGAATGGTACATGCATATACATAAACATAGAAGTAACCTTTTGGTGCAAGTTTTACACAGTCCTAAAGATGCTTGCTAATTATTTTATACCTTGTTATAAAACAGAAAAAGGAGTACTTACACAGGCAGTTGGACTTCCCTCGGGGGGGGGGTCTCCAAACAGATCTGTGAAACTTCTGCATGATCAGCCTGCCTCCTAGATACAGCATTCCAAAAATATCCTAATAAAAAAAACACACACACATGCCCATGCAGTTATACACCCTAGCCTATATAATACTATATAAACCCTAACTTATTTTTTTGGGTGTGGGGGCATGGTGGTGAAGAGGGGCAGGGGTTCAAGCCAGGATGGTGTGGGCACAGGAGAAATGAGGTGGAGACAGGAGTTCGAGCTAGGATGGTGGTAACTCTGATTCCAGCCAGGATGGCATGGCAGGGGTTCAAGGGGTGTAGGAGAAGGAGGGGTGTGGGACACTTACAAAATGGTGGTGTTATGTCATTTCCAAGGGTTCAATACAGGTCATTTCCTGTGCAAGTGGGTGGGACACGGGTTCGAACGCATGTCATTTTCTGCACAAGGGACAGGACACGGTTCAAGCGCACATCACTTCCGGTGGAAGTGGGTGGGTAAATTTTGTGATAAAGCATTTGAGTGCAATGTCTACATTGTTTGTTTCATGTAGGTCAGACCAGTCTAGGCCTTGAAGGTCTGCCTTCAGTTGTGGTAGGTGCCCTTTGAGAAGTACGTGGCTGGTTATGGTTCTGGGCAGGGGCTTGCTGAAGTTGTTTTGCCAGGTGCAGGTAATGGGTTAATGGTCACTCAGTGAGTCAGGGAGGACAGTGGTGTTGGTTATGTGGGCTGGTCAGTTTGAGAGGATCCAGTCCAGCAGTGTACTAGTACCAGTTTTGTAGTTGACCCTAATTGGGGTTGCCATCATCTGGGAAAAGTGAATAGTCGCTAGGGTGTCTCTGACCATGGCAGCTGCCAGAGAGGGCCAATTAATGTTGAAATCCCCAAGAAGAATGATCTCAGAGTTAAGTTGCAGGGTGGTAATAAAGTCCATGAGGTCGCTAGCACCAGGAATTGTTGTTTTAGATGGGATGTAGACTGTGAAGATCGTAAGCGCCTTGTTGTGAGTGCTCAGCAGGATTCTGATGGGTAGGATTTGCAGATTGGTGCTTCTGTTGCGGAGGGGAAGGATATGCCCCTGAAGTGTGTCCTTTACGTAGACTATGCAACCCTCTCCTTTCTTCAAGGTATGGTCCTGCTCAGAAAGGGTGTATCCAGGCAGCACAATGGCAGAGTCCAGTACCATACTCTTGGTCATTTATTTTCCCTTAGGAATTAGAGAAAGAGAGGTTGCCATTTTAGTAAATCTTTTTAGTTGCCAGACATGGGACACACTGGAACAAATAAAGCAATCTAGGGATGGTATTCACCTTTAAGGCTTGCACCTGGGCATGCAATGAGAGAGGTAACAATGACCATCTATGGAGATCGACTGAAAGTTCGGCAATATGGAGCCAGTATAGCTCAGTGGTTTAAGGCTCTGAGCTGCAAATCTTGACACCTGGGTTTGAATCCCACAGCCCCCACTGGCATACTGTGTGACCCTGAGCAAGTCACTTAACTTTCCTGTGCTTCCAGGTCGCACCTGTAAACAAGCTTTCAGCTTAGTGTGCCACTCCTGGTTAAACAATTGGAAAAAAAAAATAAGGGGGACATAATTAAAGTTATAAAGCTAAGAGGCGGTGATCTCTTGATGCATTCTTTAATATTTCATTGAAGCCAGATCCCATTTCATGAGATAGTTTTGTGGATGTCAGAAGGAGCCATATATTAAAAACTTGGAATCTCAGTGTGATGCAAATCCCTCACCAGGGACTTCCAGTTCACTACCACCACCTGGGTTTTTTACCCACAAGACCCAGGAAGCCTGTTTCTGACTTCCTCCTTTGCACCCTGTTATGTGTTTGTAACCTGTGATGCAACAACTACTTAGCTACCACTTGTATAGGCAACTGCCTTATCTGTATGTATGCTTCTCACCTGTATGACACTGTACTATATTTAATTGTCCTAATCTCTCAGCATTATTGTCTTACTCTATACCCCACTGAAACCTGTGATGTAACATCTGCTTAGCTACCACTTGTAAAGGCAACTATTTTATCCACATGTATGTTTCACACTTGAATGATAAAGTTCTGTATTCAGTTGTCCTAATCTCCTATCGTTAATGTCTTACTCTGTATCTGACGTGGAGCCTTTGGAAACAAATATATGACTCCAGGGGTTGTAATTCCTATGTACTTCAATAAATAAACACAAGGTCAGGAAGATCAACACAATAACTGTGGGTAGAGTGCTCTCTCGGAGACGGACTGCAAACAGAGTCCAGCAGTAATAGAATTGCCCCTTTAAATAACACACAAGCAGTCACTGATTGTATAAAAATAGACTCTTTACTAGAATACTACAAGTATTTACAACAGGATGTATTTGTAGGAAACAAAGAGGTTGCACATTTACTAAGAAATAGAAAATAAAATCACATTAAACAGATAGGTGTTGTACAGCAGAAGTCTAAGCTATACTCCCCTACAATTCTTTCACCTGCCCTAGCTAAAGAAGCACTTTCCCCTCACTGTGCTATCTTACCTCAGCTAGTCTTTGTAATGGCAAGGGCCCTGGTCTTTAGATGTTTCAGTCCAAGAGTGTGAGCTTGTTTTAAGCCCCTCAATATATTGTTTTGCTCCAAGTGGAGAGGGTCCTACTCACTCTGAGTGACAAGCCCTGGTTGCCCAGCCCTCTTTGAGTGTGTGTGTGTGTGTGTGTGTGTGTCTCACCCCCACCCTTCAGCACCTCCTTGCTACCATAATGATGTCCACCTGGTCCCTTTTGTTCAACATGGGAACATCTCCAGGAAGGATCCCCCCACTGGGTTTATTGCTTTATTGCCTCCTCCCTGGCTTTCCTGTTAAGTTTCTCATGAGAACCATTGGTTCTCTACATAAGCTGTCATATACAACTTGATCATGTGATCTGGTAGCCATCTTGTACCTGAAGCAGATGCCTATTTAGAAAAGAATAACTTAATGAAAAGAATACATGGTTCTGGTCCCCTTTCCTGACACACTCAGCCTTCATAGTACTAAGGGTGCAGCCTGAGACCTCCGAAAATTGCTTTATTTGACTGAAGACTGCTGGGAGTGAGTAATCTGGATCACTTAAATATAACAAAATGTCATCGGCATATAAGGCTAGCTTATGCTCGAAGCCACCAAACAGTATGCCCCCAATAGTCGAAGTCTGGCAAATACTCTGAGACAGCAGCTCTATGTAAAGGGCAAAAAGTAAAGGAGATAGGGGGCAGCTTTGGCGTGTACCACGTCCAACGTGGAATTTATGGGAAATATTTTATTTGCTCAAATATAACCAGAGGATCACTGTATAATTTAAAAAGGAAAAGTATAAAGAATTGGGCAAACCTGAAGCTGGAACGGTCTGCTTTAAGGAAGGCCCAAGTAACCTTATCAAAGACTTTTTCAGCATCCAGCTTTTTGGTCTCGATCTAGTACTCTGTTCCATTTTGTCACCTCCTCCAGATACTTGATGCAAAACCTGAAGCTTTAAGTTTAAACAGGAGGTGTTTTTATTCCTGGAGGGTCTTGAGCTCTGCATTTAGGCTCTGATCAGGTCCGTGATGTCACTGGAAGTCTGAGAATTTAGAGCTTTGACTGTGTCGTTGCACGAGTTGAGAACTCTTGAGCAATGCTGTGATGGGTCATTAGCTCATGTACAGAGTTCGGCATTTATGCAGGGACATAGTTAAAGCTCCAAATTCCTGGTTCCATGAAAGGAAGTGTAAAGAACATTGTCCAGACAAAGAAAACAACACACAACCCAGCTGACAATTTTAACTTTTATTTAGATACAGTTAAACAGTCAGTGTCAGTGGCTCAGCAGGTGGCACACTCACCTCTGAAGCAGAGAAATCAGAAGGCTGTGGGTTCCATCCCCACACCAGGCACTTGGGTTAAATCCCAATACTGACACTGTGGTGCAGCATGAGGGGGTACTGCACTCCTGAGGTGCCATCTTTTGGATGAGATGTTAAACTGAGGTCCCATCTGCCTGTTCTGGTGGTAGTTCAGGTGGCTGTTAAAGATCCCATGGCACCTCAGGAAGAGAGTAGGGGAATTTTTTATTCACAACTTCAAAACAAATAATAGCAAGCAATGTTAATTCACATCAAATTATACAAACTTAAAAGAAAAATCAAAAAGGTATTTCAATCATACAATTTAAACATAAATAAAATTCACAAAATATTTAAAAAAGGAAAAGAACTGAAATGTCAAATGTATTAATTTATACTTGTCCCCTTTCATAATTCATAAAATGAGAAAAACAAACAAGTATTTCAATCATACTCCTGTCAGATTACTTTCAAAATGAGTATTTACCATGTTAAGAAAAATTAGAAAGCTACCCGAAAAATCCTCTATTGTTTGAAACATAAACACTAATATAAAAGAAAGTATTTAAACATAGCAAATACAAAAACAGTATTAAATTCATACTTGCAGAAATAACATAAAACTGTAATATAGTAAACTCAGTATGTTAGATACTTGAAACATTTTCAGAAGAGAAGTCATGTAACTAAAAACATAAAGATTTCTCCATCAGCTACTCTTTTCCCACCCCTCAAAAGAAAGAAAAAAGGTCATAAATATTATATATATATATATATATATATATATATATACACACACACATATATATATATATATATATATACATATATATATACATATACATATACATATATATATATATAGGGCCAGATATTCAAACTAGCCTCAAAAAGTGCGTAACAGCAGGAACAAGCGCCAAGTTAATTGCACTTTGCATGTACCTATAGCGATATTCAAACATGGAGCAAGACAAATTGCAGCAGCCAAAGTCTGAATATCACACAACCTGCGCCATAGCGCAACCAGGAAGGGGAAGCTGAGCAGAGCTGATGCGCCACAGTGCAACAAAGGTGGCCCAGCTGAGCAGTCCAGAGGTGCCATAGCGCAAGCAAAGAGGCCCCAGCAGCATAGCAATGGAACTGCACAACCAGGGAGGTAGGCAGGGGCCCACCACCCATGCCACAGATGGGCACAGGGACACACTGCCGAACCAACAATGTACCCCCACACCCCAAGCTCAGCAGAACTGGGGGAGTGCTGGAACAGCCACCGGACCATGGGGACAAGCAAACAAAGCATATCCCGGCCGTGTTACTGCAGCACACCCACTGTTAGCCTGAGACTGGCACACAAAGGGGGCGGAGCACCCCAGTGTCCAGCGGCCCCCCCGTGTGCACAGCACTCCCAGCACTGTGACCCCAAGACACCACCCATGCGCAGTGACCAGCACTGCAGGAATCCCCAGGCCCCCCCGGCACACTGCAACCTCGTGAACCACAGAACCATACAAGCCACACTCACCATGAGCACCCAGCAGTGGGTGGCAGCACACAGCAATACTGACTGGAAGCCTCACCCACACCAGAGACACTGCCCCACACACATACACACACATACCCATGACCATACCACACCAGATGCCATGCACACCACTGCAACTGAGCACCTATAGCCAGCTGCAAATCAGAGACCACCACAGTATTCATATCAAAATATAAATGTAATAATAAGATGCATAACAAGAACAACAAACAACAACATATTTACAAAGCAGGGGTGGGGGTATGGGTATGAGGTAGGGTGGTAATGAGGCAGGGTGAACAACCGGAGAGGGAAGGTGGGGTTCGCTGGCTTCAGCTACCCGCCTGGCAGCCTGCCCTCCTCCTGCCTGGTGCTGTGCCCGTGGCCTCTCTGCGCCGCCGCATCCCATGCTGCAAGTCCAGGAGAATGGTGTGTGTTGATGGCCACCTGAGTGAGCCTCCGCGAGGCCCGCTCCATCAGGCGCGAGGATCTGGATACCTAGGACAAGGATCAGAGTCAATGGCTGTGACTGTCCACATCCCTGAATCCCACCCATCATGCATGGCAGACAGCCAAGTGCCCGCCCTGTGATGGACTGCACCCACCCACAGTGACCGTGCACAAGACAAGCCCAACCAGCCAGCAATGGCCATGTGTACCACTGCACACACACACACTGCCCATGTCCAGCACAGCACAACCAAGGCTGCCCAGTGACGTGGCTACGTGGTGGGATGCTAGTGCCACAGCCATGTGCCCGGTGCATGCATGGACCTCCAGTGATGCACACACACACACATGCAGTGCCACTGGACAGTGATGACTGTCACATGTTGCATGCATGGTAGTGTTGTCCCTGGAAGGTGTCCGTGCCCCCCAGCATGCAATAGCATCCATGATGTAATGACACTCACCCTCATCAAGCCGCTGCAGCAGGTGCTGCTGCAGCTGTAGCTGCGGCTGCTGCTGTTGCTGCTGCTGTGGCTGTGGCTGTTGCACACCTCCTCCGCCAGCCACCCTGGCACCGCCATCCCAGGCCTCAGCCTGTCCCCACCTCTGCTCCTCCATGCCTGTGGGAGACAAAGAAAGAAAAACACATCAGTGAGATCCCAAAGCAGACAGCCCCTTGCCGCATTGAGTGTGCCTGCCCACACAACCAGACCCAAACAGCACACACCTGCAAACACCCTCACAGCAAACCACAGCCCAACCCACCCCCATGCGCAGATTACATTACACAGTCACCCATGCAGACAATACCAGTGCATACACAGCACACCCACCTGGCCTGGGCACAATGCCCCTCCTGGCGTGTGACCTGAGGCGCGCAAGCAGAGCACGCTCCCTCCTCTGCAGGTCGCCGTAGCGGTGCCTGCACTGCTCCAGGTCCTCCTCTGCCCAGTGGCCTGCTCCAGGGCAGCGGTGACCTGCTGCCACACATGGGTGCGTGGCACCTGCAGGGGCACTCCTTCAAACAGTGCGCCATAGTGAGGCTCCACCACAGCCACCAGGTTAGCTATTTCCAAAGCCCCCCATTGTGGTGCTCTCCTGCGTGCCATTTTCAAAAAGTACAGTGGCAATATGGTGCTCCACAGTGCGGCAACCCCACGTGGAAATATTGCGCAAGACAACTCCATCACTGCCTATTGCGCTGTTCGGACAGCGCCGTCAGTCCACATCGCGCTGTCACCGAACAGCGCGAGCAGAGCCATGCCACATGCCAGACGACAGCACCAGGGGCAAAAGGTCAGCAATAAGGTCATGGGTCAGTGGCGCACAACACGACAGCGCCATCGACGCCCACACGTCTTGGGCGATCAGACACCTGCGTGCCAGTGCCACAGTGGACTATTGCGCAGTACTGCCACAGCGCCATATGGTGACCAGCGCTGTAGCGCCATTGGCACAATGGTGGCCGTGGCCTGAATTGCTGATCGCGCACAGCACGTCATCAGCGCGGCAGACACCTGCGTAAGCTACCTGGGCATATGCAATGCAGTGTACCACACAGTCACAGAAATGTGCCATTGGCTCAGCCGGCTGAACCATATTGCACAAAGCGCAACGGCGCGATATTCAGCTGACACATGCAAATCATCTGATCAGCCATTCAAAGGTGCAGTGGCATGATTTGCATCTCATTACAGTTGCTCCACTCCTAATTTGCATGCATTGCGCTATAAATGTGCGACATTGGGCTGCGCTGGCCAGATTCGGTTACTGCAGGTGAGAGGTGAGTTGCATGCTGTGTGATGTGTTGGCCAATGGTCATGGGATAACGCTGTAGACTGCACAGTGACAGGTGTCCACTTCCACCCATACAGACCGACATGACCGAGCAGAGCCAAGGTGAGGTGAGGATGGTGGAGGAGGGCCAACTTCACCACGGCGAGACAGAGGCCCTCTTCCAGGCCTACCTGGAGGAGGAGCCACTACTGGGTGGATGGCGGGGCACCCCTCAGGCCCGTGCGGCTGCATGGGAGGGGGTAGCTCGGGCAGTGAACCTGCACGGAAGCCACCAGCTCTCTGTGCAGGAATGCAAAAAGAAGATGGGGACAGACTGCAGGAGGGTGAAGGAGAAGGTGGCAGCTCTCAGTGCAGCACGTGCTGGCACAGGCGGGGGCCAGCCAGCGGTGGCGGAGCTGACCCCGGCTGAGGACCAACTGGCTGCATCAATGCAGCGGAGTGCTATTGAGGGCATACCAGGAGGTGGATTCCAGACAGGTGGAAGCCCATCACTGCACGGTATGACATGGTGGTGGTGTTGGGGGGGGGTTGTTCACATGCACTCACTAGTCCTCACTTTCTGTTACAGATCCTGTTCATCTTCAGGGGACGGTGGTGGTGGGTCCAGGCAGTGAGGAAGACCTGCCGGAGTTGAGGAGGGTCCATCCACCTCTGTCACCAGCCAGCATGCACTGCACCAGCATGCACGCCTGGCTGCCACCTCTGTTGTCGGTGAGTCAGGTGTGGGGGGTGCACTGCCTGTGTCTCAGCAGTCTGGCATGCAAGCATGCCAGCACGCTGTGACTGTGGCCATAGCACGTACCTGCACCATTGATGATGCAAGGACTGAAATGGGCAGTGACATGTGTGTGTCCCATGATGGACACACAGCAGGCCAGCACGTGCCCCTGGACCTAGCTGGTTCCAACGTGTGTGCCACCATGTCGGCACAGTCCCAGGCTGTGCCTGTCAGCACCAGTGGGGCAGCACCGGTGGCTGTGCAGGTGTCTGGCACTGTTGTGGCCACAGCAGTGGAATGAGTGGTCCCTGGGGCACAGCAGTTGGAAGGGCAGCAGCAGCAGCAGTCACCCACCAGGTCTGGGGGTACAGTGTCCAGCGGTGGCACATGCCCACCGCCCTTTGATATGCCCATTCCTGGTCCTGGTGAACAGTGCCCACCCTCAAGGGTTTCGAGCATCAGGACCTTCCATACCCTGGGGACAGGATGCGTTGCCAGGCACAGTACCCATTTGAAGAGCACACCGCCGCCATGCGGAATCAGTATAGCAGCAAAGGCGAATGCAATGTCCGTGGAGGCACTGTGTGTGGCTGTGAGCGCCATCAGGGACTGTGCTCTGATCCTTGCAGAGATGGTCCATGATGGATGGACATGACCGCCGTTGACAGGCAGACCGGTGTGTCGCAGGCTAGTCGCTGTCGCCTGCGTGGGCACATGCAGGTGCCTGTGCACCGCACTTGCCTCATTGTACACCTCCACTCCCTGTTCCCGGCGTCGTAGACACCCAGCCTGTCGACGCCGGGTTCTGCTGTTGGCATCCCGGCACCCCTGGTGCAGGTATGTTTGGCATACTACAGACCCCTGTGCGGACAAAGTCACGACTGCAGGCAGGGACCCCTGGTGGTCCATCGGTGTGCACCCCATGTGGCCCTGCTCTGCCTCGCCAGTGCTGTTTGGTCATGGCGGGCTGCCCACGATCGCTGGTGGCCATGGAACAGTGCAACATGACTGACCTGTCTCCCAGCGTGGGCCCTGTGTGTTGCCTCAGTCCTGTGGCAATGTGCGTCATGGTGGGCAGTGCACCGGTGGTGCCTGCCCATCACGCCGACATATGAACCACCTGCACACCATCCCGACTACTTACCACAGTGCGTGTGCATGATGATGCTTGCATTGTATTGTACACCAAGGTGCAAGGGTGCCCAGCATCTGACACACGTACTTGGACTGTACATGGGAGGAGGTGGTGTGTGTGGATCTGTGTGTTTGCCATGTCTGTTCCTGCTCTGCTGTGCACCTGCCTATGTACGCTCGGTGCCTGGTGTGTGTGTGTGTGTGTGTGTGTGTCCATATGACTGTTCGCCCCTCCCTGATGGTGTGTTTGTGTGCCTGGTCCCTTCCACTCCCTTGCCATCATGCACCCTGGTGTGTTACTCTGTGTGCCTGTGGGTTGTGCCTGGACAGTGTTGGTTGCACATGGCCCCTTGACTTACCTGTGTCGTGCATAATGCTCCTCCATGATGGTGTCCCGGTGCAGCTGGGCCTGCCGGATCAGTCGGGGGTCCCGCCGTCCAAGGGGGGGCTGCTCATCACCATCATCACCAGCGCTGCTGGCGTCCCCATCACTGTCCCCCTCCTCAACCTGAATGGCTATCCCACAGTCTTTGGCCATGTTGTGCAGGATACAACAGGCCAGGAATATCCCACAGGCCTTTGAGGGGCTGTACTGTAGGGCACCGCCGGAGGTGTCTAGGCATCGGAAGCGTGCCTTGAGCATCCCAAACACCCGCTCGATGATGTTGCGTGTGGCGGCATGCACCTCATTATAGTGTTGCTGCGATGGGGTCATGGGGCACCGGTGTGGTGTGAGCAGCCAGGGATGGAGTGGGTATCCATTGTCACCTGTGTGGAGATGGTGGAGATGAGTATCATGTTCAGGTCCATATTGCCAATAGCCCTGTGTGCCACTACCATGGCACCTGTGGCATTCCCACCCTTGCCCCACGTTTGCAATTCCTACATGCGTACTCACCCACTAGATGGCCTGTGGGGATGTCCCCATTCTCGAATCGATGGCACAGTGCGGACTGATACCATATGAAGGCATCATGTGCTCCGCCAGAGTGTGTGGCACAGACATTGATTATCCCGTGGCATCACACACCACCTGGCAGTTGACACTGGAATAGCCCTTCCTGTTCCTATATGCGGCCCCATCAGGGCCAGGTGGCGTGCGAATGGCCACATGGGTGCAGTCTATGGCCCCTAGCACGCCAGGCATACTTGCTACCCTGTGGAACTCCTGCATGTTTGCTGTGTGCTCTGCCGTGGTGCTGGGGAAATGGATGTGCTCCGCAGCATGTGGCAGCAGTGCGCTGAGGAATTGGTTGAGGATGCATGACGTGGCCGACTGCATGATGCCTGTGGTGTCCCCTGTCGGCCTCTGGAAGGTGCCCGTGGCGAGCAGGCACATGCAGGCTGTCACCTTGGTCTCCACTGACAGGGCGTGACTCCGTCATGAGGGTGCCTGCATCACATCACTGCACATCTCACAGAGCCACCTCAGTATTGCCCTGTTCAGGTGGTACCGACCCATGATCTCTACATCTGTGTACAGCTCAAAGCTGATGCGGGCACGGTACTGCCTGTTGGGGGCGTACCGCCGACGGGCCCTTCCACGGCCACATCCCCCTGCAGCATGCATTCTCACCCCCCTCATTACAGCTTCCATGTGGAAGCTGGCACTGTCCATCTCCCTGGCTTGTGACCCCCCTGGCTGATGTTGCTCTGTTACCCCCGCTGTCCTGACTGCTACCTCCACTGCACCGGGTACCCCCGCTGGCCTCTGCAGCCTATGGCCCACACAACTTCCCTTGCCTGCCCTGTTCTGGACTGTCGCTGTCTGTCTCTCTCTGTCTGTCTCGCTTGGCATCTCTGTAGCGTTCTTGCACCTCTTCCTTGAGCCTTTTTATTTTGGCTCATTTCCGCTGTGGCGCAACTTCCGGCTGTTCTGCTATTGCGCATTGTGCAACCCTTTGAATATCACATTGCGCTCTTTGTAGGGGACCCTTCCGTTGGCATGCCTTCATTTGACATTGCGCTGTTGCTCAGCCTGTTTCGGTGGTGCAACTGCCTCCTGCTGAATATCGCAGAATGGCGCACTTTCGGACTTGCGCATGCGCAACCCTATTGCGCATGGCACATCCCTTTTGAATATCCGGCCCATACTGTATATATACACAGTATATATATATATATATATTTCTCTATATGCATTTTTCTATCCAGCTATAAACACAGGAAACAGATATTTTGGTCATATGGTCTAAGAAATCTTATCAAACAATCAGAAGATATTTCATGGTAGTAGGAAAAGGAAATTAAATAAACAACTATGAATTTCTGAAATATAAGACCCTTCATCCTGCGTCTAACCAAGAAATGTGTCTTCACCACAATTTATGAAGATCAGGCAAAACTTGTTTCTTTTTATGGTTTCATATTCTCTGTATAGCTTGCAGGACTGCATTAAAAACCTCTTCTGGAGGGTGTGGCCAGCAGCCAGACAGAGCAGATGCACTATACAGGAGCTCCTGACATTTTCTTTCAGAAAGGCACTTTTAAGCAAACATTTAGTTTTTCTTACTAAACCCTGACGATGACTGGTGAATGCAGATTAGAGTGCGAGGCTTAAATCATAAATCAATATGGGCAAAACATGCCAGATGACACGACACGACTCCAGTAAAGCAAAAAACCAGCAAGAGACTCCGAACTGTACTCCAGGCGATTAGAGATTTGGATAGAAAAGTAGATGGCCTGGGCACACGTTTTACAGCAATGGAGTCACACTTAGATTTGGTGGCCTCTGAAGCAAAACCCACGGTGGATTTAGTGACCATATTGGTGGCAGCTGTGGCAGGGATCTTGGCTGAGAAAAAGACCATGTGACTCCGGCTTGACAGCCTGGTCAAACAATATGCGGGCTAATAATCTCTGTCTTCTGGGGGTCCCAGAAGCACACAAGGGCAAAAATCTGCTGGACTTTAGTCTTGCATTGCTGACAATATAATTTAATTTAGATTTACAGGGACAGATCATAAAAACCTACCGCCTTAACCCACAGAGGAGGCCAATGGACAATTCTCCACGCACTGTTACGATCATCACTGCGCGGGTGCCCACATTAGAGATGCAGTCCTTGCAGCAGTTAAATCCTCTGGGCCCTTGAAACTAGACTCTGGGGATTGGATTTACTTTTTCCCGGACTTGAGCTATGCAATGCGACAGAGGCTCAAAAGTTTTGACGCTGTTCGAGCAGGCCTGCGAGCTCTAGACATCAATCACTCACTCACTGCAGATACCAGCCCACCTGAGAGTACATTATACCAGTAAGACATACCTATTCTCTGACCCTACTGAAGCAGGCAAAAGACTGGGAGCCTTTAAACAGGACTTTGTACACAGTCCCAGTGCCTCACATGATGAAGAAGATGGGGACTAATTTACATAACTTTTGCATTTCCTAAAGTTCTGCCCAAGTGGGTCGTGCTGAATTTGGGCTTCTGAACATTGCATAAAAATGTTTTTTCAGTTGTTTAGCTTATAGAAAGGGGGCATTGCAATGGTAAATTTTAAAAGTATGTTCATATTTAGATAGGCATGTAGTTGCCCCACTCAACAGGATGCTTTCTACTCGGACGTTTCTAAACTGTACAGGCTCAGGCCTATGTTGGGATACTGAAATGCCATGTTTAGCGACGCTCTTTTAGTAATGTTGATAAATGATCAGAATTGCTCCTAACAGCTAATTGTTTACCCCTTATTGGCAGCCTGTATTTATTTGTGCTAAGGTCTGTAGTGCCTTCTAAATGTACTTGAGTTCTTCCTTATGCAAGTTTTTAGGAGTTACCCTGTATTAATATAGTCATGTTTTATACCTAATTTCCTATTTTACGGTATTACATGGACTAATAAAACACCTGTGGTGTCATTTGATGCTTTGCACCTGGTAAATATTAGCAAGGTATTTTCGATCGTCTAGCCCACGTGCATGCTGCAATGCTCTCTTCTTGGACTATACCTGGATGTTCTAGCTATCTCTCTTGTGGTATGAGACCCCACTACATGATGTAACTAAAGTAGTAGTACAAGGATCCTGTATTTGCATTGCTACTATTGTCCTCTTTGAGTATGCTGTTACTCGAAATGTTTTTTTTTTTTTGTGTAGAACACAATGGAAAATGAATAAAAATACAGTCCAAAAAAAAAAATATGTTCTGCAGTTTTGTGTTGCTGTCTTAAGGTTAAACCAAACCTTGCCTGCTATAATTGAAAGGTGATACAAAGTAAAATTATTTGGAGGGTACTGCTGTCAAATGTTTTCCACTTTTGAGGGATAACACCTACTATAAAAATAGCATACCAGCATTAACTACTTGGAAAGGGCTATTGGTCCATTTCATGTCTGAATACTGCCAGAAGGAAATGGCATAAGGGCAATCTAAAAATGCTGTGCCATTGTTTCAACAAGTGTTGCAAAATCCCCTGGGGCGCAGTCTTTCCTGCTTATCTTTATGTTTCATGTCGGTTTTGACTCCAAGTTTAAAGTGAAAACAAAGCCATAGGAAGTCCTACATATACTCAGGTGTTCTCCAGCTAATAAGTCTGTCCGATATAATTTTTATGTTTGCTTGCACGCATGTGCAAGAAACATAGTGCCATCATCTGAGATTTCGGAGGTGTGTCACCTCCTCCTCCAATTCAGTCAGTGTGTTGGCAGGCGGGGCCCCTGTAAGCCAATGCATGCTGGAGCTGTCTATGACAAGCTCCAAAATGCAGTGGCATACAGTTGAAAGGGGGAGCTACGCTTCAGTGAGCAGTGATAAGATATCGCCTGATCATGCGCAGCTCCCCTACACACACACACACACACACACACAGAACGCATGCATACCGCGGCTGCCCCCGCACACGTAGCTCGACGGGGTGCCCAATCCCCGGCCGGCTTGTGCTGCACTTCCCCCAAGCCTTTCCACATGCCACGCTGGGTGCCCACCCAGCATGGCAACTGATAGAATAGCTGACGGGGTGCCCAATCCCCTGTCGGCTCCACTGTCCTCACCCCAGTACTGGATGCCACGCTGGAGCCCACCCCAGTGTGGCAACTGATCATATGGCCGACAGGGGTGCCCAATCCCCCGTCGGCTTCACGGCCCCAGCCATCTTTGTGCCACGCGAGAGCCCACCCCAGCATGGCAAATGTCCCATGTTGTCTTTTTTTTAACCTGCAAAATAAAAACAGTCCCACGGCGCTTCTCCCAGCCCCCTCCCACAACCCGCACCCACCCACTGCACACCCTGCCTTCCACACCCCCTCGCCCCATACTACCCCGGAGCTCGGCGCGGCGACTTCGTGGACTGGGGAACACGCCTGCACTCTTCAAAGCCGACCGCGAACTGAGGAAATGCCGGTAAGCTGTATAATGGGCTAGATAGGGTTTTTCAACTTTATTGCATATCTCAGGATTTTGGAATTTTGCACCAATTTTCAACATGGGTTTTTGAGTCGAGATGATGTCACTGTCATGGCGTTATTTGGGCCCAAAGGGTGATTTCGCAGTCACTGCGATAAATCACCCTTCGAGCCTGAGTAACACCATGACAGTGACATCATTCATGAGAAGGGGTCCCAAAAACCCCATGTTGAAAATTTGGTGCCAAAATTCCAAAAAATGACTGTTTTACGAGTGTGCGTTGCGCAGTTCCTAAGCAGGCTTGTAAGTTTGCGAATTATAATATTTTCACTCCAGATTTTCAACATTGCCATTTTACCACACCTTCTTATGAGTAGTACAGCTGTCATTTTTCACATCTCACCCAAAATGTGTTTCCGCCCATGTAGCGCACAATGGCGCAGTTAGTGTGCGAAATCAATGTACAGCACAAATTAAGAAAATCACAGTGACACTGTTCATGAGCAGAGGTCTTAAAAGGCTATGTTGAAAATTTGGTGAAAAAATTCCAAAAAATGACTGTTTTACGAGTGTGCGTTGTACAGTTACATACTAACATACTAAAATGCCAGCAGAATAGGCCTAATGGTCTTTCGTGTCTGCTCGTTTGGTCAGCCCCCACCCTGGGTGCTGACTTGCTTCCTGAACCCTTCCCCTGTACCTGTCCCACCCCCTCTTGAACCCCTCCACTGTCTCTGCCTCCACCAGCCCCCTAGGTAGTGCATTCCATGGCTCTACCACCCTCTCAGTGAAGTAGCACCTCCTCCTTTCTCCCCTGAATCTTCCCCCCTCCAGCTTCCACCCATGCCCTCTAGTGGCCCCTTCCTCCTTCCTTTGAAGCACCCTCACTGTTCCTCCCCTATTTACCCTCTTCATGTACCTGAAGACCTCTATCATGTCCCCCCGGTCCCTTCTCTCTTCCAAAGTGTACATATTTAGCTCTTCGAGCCTCTCCTCATAGGTCCTGTCCCCCAAGCCCCAAATCATTTTGGTTGCCCTCCTCTGGACCCTCTCCAGGAGGTTAATGTCCCTCTTTAAGTGTGGCTCCAAAACTGCACGCAGTACTCCAGGTGCGGCCTCACCAAGCAGTTATACAGAGGAGTATCACTTCCTCCTTCTGAGGTGATCCCCCTAGCGATGCATCCCAGCATCCTGTTGGCCTTGGCTGCTGCCCTCCTACAAGTCTCAGAGTTGTTCATCTTGACATCCACCACCACCCCCAGGTCCCTCTCAGCCATTGAGACTTGTAGTATTTCCCCAGGGTGTACACTTGGCCTGGGTTTCTGGCCCCCAGGTGGAGTACCTTGCATTTCCCTGCATTAAACCTCAGCTTCCACTTTCTAGACCATCTTTCCAGAGCCTCCAGGTCCCCCTGCAGGGCCACCCTCCCCTCCTCCCCATCCACCACTGCCCCCAGTTTCGAGTCATCTGCAAAGAGACTCATCTCACTCCTGATTCCTGTCCTTATGTCAGATACGTAGGCGTTGAACAGAAGGGGCCCAAGGACTGATCCCTGTGGGACCCCACTAATGACCCTCCTTGGGAAGAGATTATCCCACCAACTACGACCCTCTGGTCCGGTCCTGGAGCCAATTGCTCATCCATCGGATCATCTGGTTTCCACCCCATTTCTCCTAGTTTATCCAACAGGCCCCGTGAGGAACAGAGTCAAATGCCTTGCTGAAGTCCAGAAAGAGGACATCCACTGGTCTACCCAGGTCCAAGGCACTTGTCACCCAGTCATAGAACTCCACCAGGTTTGTCTGACACGATTTCCCGGGATGAATCCATGCTGTCTATCATCCAGGCACCCTGACTTATCCAGGGCCCCCCCTAGCCACTCCTTGACAATGTCCTCCATCACCTTGCCCACCACTGATGTCAGGCTGACAGGCCTGTAGTTCCCTGCCACCTCCCTTCCTACGCACGCTCGTAAGTTCGCGAATTTTCAATATTTTCACTCCAGATTTTCAACATTGCCATTTTACCACACCTCCTTATGAGCAGTACAGCTGTCATTTTTCACATCTTGCCCAAAATGTGTTTCCACTATGTATACCTAATGGCTTAGTTGATGTGCTAAATCAATGTATGGGGCACATTAAGAAAATCACAGTGACACTGTTCATGAGCAGAGGTCTTAAAATGGCTATGTTGAAAATTTGGTGAAAAATTCCTAAAATGACTGTTTTATGCGTGCGTTGCTATGCAGTTCCTATGCATGCTCGAGGTTCTGCGAATTTAATATTTTCACTCCAGATTTTTCAACATTGCCATTTTATTATACTTCCTTATGAACAGTACAGCTGCTATTTTCATATGTCGCCTACAAAATGTGTTTTCAAGACGCAGAAGCATAATGGTGCTGTTATGTGCGAAGCAATGTTTAGGAAAGATTAAGAAAATCAGTTACACTGTTCATGAGCAGAGGTCTTAAAATGGCTATGTTGAAAATTTGGTGACAAAGTCCATAAAATGAATGTGTTCTGAGTGAGCATTGCGCGGTTTCCACGCACCCTCGTAGTTCATGACTTTTATAATATTTTTCAGTCCAGATTTTTACCAGTGGCATTTTCCACACTTCCTTATGAACAGTACAGCTGTCATTTTCACAACATGGCTGAAGTGTGTTGCACTTTCAGCGCGAGATGCATGGTCACTGTGGGAAATCATTGTTCAGCACAGATAAAGAAAATCACAGTGACACTGTTCATGATCGGAGGCACCAAAATGCCTGAGTTGACAATCTGCTGTAAAAAATTCCCAACCTAATTATATTACAGGTGTGCATTGCACAGTTTCTATGTACGCTTGTGACTTCACCATTTTTTTAAATATTTTTACTGCAGATTTGCAACATTGCCATTTTTTACACCTTCCCATGAACAGTACAGCTGTCATTTTTTACATTCTGTTCGGAATGTTTTTGCACCTGTGGTGCTAAAATGCCGTAGTCGCTGTGCATAAGCAGCTTTCGGCTAACAAACTGATATTCCCCCTGTTCATGAGGTGGGGTCACAAAAAAAACATGTTGAAAATTTGGAGTGAAAATACCAATGAATGCCTGAGGTATTAGGGTTTCCAACCATAACGCCCAACTCTGTAGAGAATGACAGGCATCAGGGGTGTGACTTGGGATTCTTGCCTGTAATGCTCATACCATTCCACACCCTGCAGCCAGTGAGAGGCATCGAGGTATGCCTTGGACTCTTCGGCCCCAAAGTTCACCCCATTCTCCTATATCGCACCCATCTCACCGTATACCCAGCTGTACTTATCCTTTGCCCCTGGGACATCTAGTGCAGTGGAAGTACTAAGCAACTGCCTGGCCGAGATTAATGGCTGGATGGCCTCTAGCTGGTTGTGACTGAACCCAGATAAGATGGAGGTACTGGTGGTAGAGTCAAACAGGAGGCATGATAGTATGGTCTCTGGGGCAGATACTGGATTAGTTCTGGGGTCTGTCCCATTGAAGGCCTCCTCCAGGGTGCACAATCTTGGCATTTTCCTGGACAGTGGATTCACATTTGAATATCAAGTGTCGTCTGCTGTCCGGTCCGGTTTCTTCCATCTGAGTAGCATTGCTAAGATCAAACTCCTGGTTCCGCCCCAGACCTCCCCACCTTGGTGCATGCTTTCGTGACATCTAGGCTTGACTACTGTAATGCGCTCTATGTCAGGGTCTCTGGGGGCACCCTCCGTCAACTGCAGCTGGTGCAGAATGCAGCTGCTAGGCTGTTGACAGGATAGCCAAAATACTGGCACATCACCTCGGTGCTGCGTGAACTGCACTGGCTGCCTGTTCAATGGAGGGTACTCTTCAAGGTGGGCTTTCTCACCTTTAAGGCCCTACATGGGCAGGGCCCTGGCTACCTGGTGGACCTTCTAACACCTGCTGTCCCGGCCCGATCCCTTCGATCTTCCTCTAGGGGCCTCCTTGTGGTTCCCAGGATGAGGTTAAAAACTGCCAGTGACAGAGCTTTTAGTGTCACCAGCCCTGTCCTGTGGAATTCGCTGCCTCCTTCAGTTGAGGCATTCAAAGCCCACCTTAAAACCTATTTATTCAGCTGGGCATTCCCGGACACAGTCTTGTAGTTGAATGTGTCAGCCAGTTTAGATTTATAGGGGGTTATTTTTGAAATCCTGTTGATATTAGACCCTCATTTTATTGTATTTTTTAAGTGTTTATTGAATGTTTATTTTATGGTATTAATTGTTTTGTTGATTGTACGGTGCCCAGAGCCTCTGGAAGTGGGCACCTGAAAAATTACATTTGCCTTGCCAAGCCACCTTCTGCTATTGTTAAATAGGTGATTCCTTGTTTCAGGGGATTTAATTGGTGGCCCCAAACACACTAGAAAAAAATGCTATACCACGCGGTTTCTAATTTTCTTGAGGGGGGGAGATGATGCTGAGAAAGGTAAAAATAGTCAACAGAAAAGTTTTAATCATAAAAATACACTTCTTTTTCCCCATTTTCCATTTGTTCCATTTAGCAACAGCGATATTTCCTTCCTTCGGTTTAAGCTCCTAGTCATACATTTGCGGGTCAGGACCTCCAAAATAAATGCCTAACATTTTATGGTAGCCCTGCACCACGGGGAAACCTAGAAATTCTGATGAGGTACATCCCCCTCGTCCTATGGGAATTACATAGCTCTTAGCCATCTTTATCTGTGAGTTTGAAACAGTTTCAAATTCATCAATAATCTGTTTAGCAACAATCCCAGATTGTCCATTGGCTATAATAATCACTATAACATCTGCATGCGCTATTGAGCAAATATTCCCATCATCGATTCCTACCGATAAACCTTCTAAAAAAATATTTTGATTTAAAAAGTGTAATAGTGGGTCAAGGGTGAGGATGTAAAGAATGGGACTAAGGGAACAACCCTGAAGAACTTCCCTGTGCACTGGTATGTGGTTACCTGCCCAGCCATTAATGCTGGGTATTATACTTAATGTTTTATAACAAGTTTGCATCCAGAAAATCGGCAGGGGCAGGAATCCATGTGCTACTGCCCATAAATATGTGTATGCTGTTCTGTCAAAAGCTTTCATTTGATCATGTCCCATAATTTTTTCGTTACTTCCTTTAGCCAAGATTTGCCAAAAGAGAATCAGTGCATCATGGATTTTTCGAGATGCTACTCCACTGAATTGAGTTGGATGAATTATATTTTCCAATGCTAAGGAAAGTCTGCTACAGAAAATTTTCATTTAAATTTTGCTATCCGTGTTTATTAACGTTCTGGGTCTCCAGTTACTTAGATCACCCCTTTCACCTGCTTTATATAAAAGCAAAAAAGTAATCCAATGTTCATGGATTTTGGCAGTTCTCACTTTTCTAAACTGTCGTTATAGACAAATGATAATTCTGTTTGTAATTTTTTAAAAATGAATTTGCATATTTTATGGGGTAATCCATCAGACCCTGGTGTAGTTCCTGTACTTAAAGAGTAAATAGCTGCTCTAACTTCCTGTTTGGTGATTGGTGTGAGCAAAACATTATGCACTTCCAAGGGTAACATAGGAAGGTTGCACTTCTCCAACCAGTTTTGAATTTGTTGAAGGGGAAGATGTTCACTTGTAAATGCATCAGACAAAAAATCTGCTATTGTCTGTAAGATATTTGTTTTGTCTCTATGTTCCCAGCTTTAGTTGCTAAATAAGAAATATTTTTTTGTTCTTTTTTAGATTTACAGTTGTCTAGAGGTACAGTATTACTTTTTTCCTTTTGTACAATATTGCTGTTGCTTCTCCAACCCTCTCATGTTCTCTTGCTGTAGTACTGCTAGTTTGTCTTTTATTTTTGTTATTAAAATAAGAGCCCCCTCTACTCCATCACAGACTGTCTGAGTTAGTTGCGGTAACTGTTCTCTAAGGCCCAGATATTCAAAAATGCGCCAACGGCTGGCGCAAGTCTGGCGCAGTGCAAATCCGATGTGCCATGGTGCAACAGGAGCCATATTCAGAGGTTGCTCTGACCACACTGTGCCAGCACAACCCGGCTGAGTATGGCACAGTTGCGCCATGGCGCAACCATGGATGCACCATGATGCAACCAGAGGTGCACCATGGCACAAACACAGGTGCACCATAGGCAGAGAGAGAAGCCCCAGGGCAACTGTGGTAGCAGAGCAACAGAGAGCGGGCATGGCACATAGAGGAGACCCAGGGACAGAGCCAGAGAAGCACAGTGACAGGCCACAGGAGGCCACCACCAGCTGGGCACAGCGGGGCGCACACAGGCACCCAGACCCCCACCCCAGAACACAACAGTGGCACAGACAATAGGCAACAGGGGGTGCTAATGGTGGATGGAGGGCCACCAAGGGGCCCCCCCACAGGCCGTGCCCCCCCTGCACATCCAGACCAGAGCAGACCACACCCAGGACCATGGAGCCAAACACACACACACATACCCACCACACACCCCTGAAGCCACCCCATGGGCACCCCAAGGCACAGCCACCACCGAAGGGAAGGACACCATCACAGTGGGACACATCTCAGCACACAGCAGTGATCCACAGAAGAACAACACATGCCCCCAACACATGCACACCACACAGACAGGCACTAGGGCCACTGCAGCATGGCACCTCATGCAATGTGCAAAACAGACACAGGCAGGTATGTCAAAGGATATATATTGTGGAAAATCAACTATTTACAACAGAAGGGTGTGGGGGAGGGTAGGAAAGTGAGGGTTCCATGGGAAGGAGGACTGGAAGGGGAGGTACGGCTGGGAAAACAGGGGTAATCAGGGCCCGACTAGCGGCAGCCATGACCTGCCACCCCCTGCAGTCTTCACTGCCTGCTGTCCACTAACAGCACCCAAAGGACCTGCAGCACCACCTCCATGGTCGTTGAGGTGATGAGTATCAACTGCCGCAGGAGCCAGCAGTAGAGGGGCCTCCTGCACTGCCACCGGATGCCATGGGGAAGGGACAAGAGAGGTGGTCAGTGCAACATCCCAAGGAACCATGCCCATCCACGGCATGCAATGGGCTGTGGGATCGCACCCCCAGAGGGTCCGTACAGGCCACACACAGGGGGGTGGGCCAACACCTGCCAGCAATGCAGCACACCACAACAGTGCACAGCGGTGGTCCCCACCGCACGGTGGCCACCTGACTGCACCATAATAGTCACATGGCACAGTGCTCTGGCAGCACCACAGCAACATCAGTGGCAGCCGGGTGCACACCCACCCCACCAACAGCTGGCACAATGGATGTGCCACAGTGGCGGGCACCAAGCACAGTGTGACACACACAGCTGCCAAGGCACATGGCACAGGCGGCCATGCCCACACCAATGCACCCACCACCCCCCATGGACAGTGCGAAGCACAATGTCAGTGCCTACCTACTCTCTGTGGCCCCACTGGTGTGGGATCAACTCCGCCACCACCCTGGGCCACAGCAACCTGCTGTCCTACCATCGCTGCCTTTGTTCTGTCTTCAGGCCCTGGGAATGGAACAGAAACAGGTACACATCAGTAACCAACCACAGCAGCTGCCAACCACCTCCACCGCTTTGCACTGAGTGAGCCCCTGCCCGACATGTCCCCCACAGTGGCATCACAACACAAGCAGCGGAGGGTGATGACACCCTGCAGTGCACACAATGGCAGTACACTGCCCTGCAGGACATGTCAGGCAGCCTAGCCAACATCACAGTACAGCACCAGGGCACACATGCACTATGGGTCTACTCACCTGGCTGTGGCACGGCTGCATGCCTGACGTGCACCTCCAGCCTCCTGAGGTGCTCTGGGTCCCTCTGAGACAGGTCACTATAGTGGTGGTGACACTGCTCCCCTATCCTGGCCACCCCTGTGCACTGCTGCAGTGGCGCCCACCCAAACAGTTGGGGTGCATGGGGCTGGATGCAGGCAACAAGGTTGACTAACTCAACCTGCATCCAGTTGACCACTCGTGGTTCTCGCTGCTGTGCAATGCCTCAGGTGTGAGTCGGTGAGCAAATTGGCGGTGATAGGTGCACATGGCCACAGCATGCACCTGATGCGTGGGCAGAGGGTACATGCGCTGTGTCCGCCCATCGTGCAGTCTCGGAGATGTACGGCATGGATGTGGCTAGGCAAGGTCATGGGTGCGGGGGTCACCCAGGGGTAGAGGTCAAAGGTCGGCCACCGCACAGTGCACACGTGTGCAATAGCAGGCGTGGCACAGCATGCGCCATGGACCACATCATGCAGTCTGCACACAGTGCGCAATTGGTGACAGTACACCGTCCGGTGCATGTGCACTGTGGTCCTGCGCACTGTGCATGCATGCACATTGTGCACAGAGCAAACTCACAATATTCATCTGCCACATGCAAATGAGCTCATCAGCCAATGTGTGGTGCACTGGTGGAATTAGTCATTACTGTTGCACCAAAGCTCATTTGCATGTGATGCGCTATAAAAGCACCACGGCTCAGCACTGCATCCTTTTGAGGTAAGTTGCACATGCTGCTGCAGCACACTGGGTGTGGCCAGCAGAGCAGGGGGGGATGGAACAGGGTGCTCTGCCACTGACACACTGTGCTGTCCATGTCCACAGGAAGTGACATGTCGGAATGTGAGGAGGATGAGGAGTATGGGCCTGCTCACAAGCGCAGGCCCAACTTCACTAAGGCAGAGACAGAGGCCTTGTTTAAGGCCTACCTCGACAGGGAGCCTCTGTTGAGTGGTTCCACAGGCACACCACAGGCCAGGGCTGGGCATGGGAGGAGATGGTGGCATGTGAGAACCAGCAGGGCAGCCACCAGTGGTCAGCACAGGAGTGCCGCAAGAAGGTGGGCATGGACAAGAGGCACATAAAGAAAAAGGGTGCTGGTCATCCGTGCCATCAGAGTGGGGCCTGCAGATGCATCACAGCTCACAGTGCAGGAGGAGTTGGTGGCAGCTACCATGCACCACAGCACTGTGGAGGGTGTGCCTGGAGGAGGATTTCAGATGGGTGGCAGCCCATCACTGCATGGTACATATGTCAGCCACACACTGCCGGTGGCATGGAGGGTGCGTACACAGGCATGCTGGCATGTATTCTGCAGCCATGCATGTACTGTGCATGTGTGTGCAACACCATGCATGCCATGATGCCAGATGCATGCAGTGGCTATTTGGGGGGGCACATGTGGGCATTGCATCACTAACACACCTATTTTCTCTTTCAGCACCAGCACACCTGCATGCAGAGGATGGGGCACTGGCAGCGGCCGTGGATACAGGACCAGCCCCGGAGGACCTTCGATCTACCTCCACAGGCATCTGGAGGTCTGATAGGTTGCAGCACACCACCACAGTCCAGGCAGATATCCTGGACAGGGGGTCGGATGAGGCCCTGGATGTGTTACAGTGGGATGTCAGTCTCGGTGTCCTCTGCGTGGAGACACAGATCGGAGTGGGGTCCGACACCGATGACGATGTCACCATCATCCTGGACAGCATGAGCGATGTTGTGGGGGAGACGCCCATGCCAGACACCACCACAGGCAGCATGCCCAGCGACCTGACAGCGGGGGGAACATCTGCCTGCCGGCAGTGTGGGTGCAGCTGTGTGCACTGCCACGGCTGTGCCATATGGTGGTGGTGGTGGTGTGGCTGTGCAGACACTGGGCAGCGTTCAGTGGCCAGACAGGCAATGGCAGCAGGCAGCGGGTGCCACAGGGTGGTCGGACACTGGGTCCACTGCCAGGGTATTAGCTAGGGATATACCCCATGAGGACCCCACTGTACAGCATCCACCTGAGAGGGGGGTTGTGCAGCATGGCCGGTCACCACAGGAGGGTCGGTGTCCCACCCAGGATCCTCAGGACACCGACCCGCTGGCAGTGCACATCCATTTGCTGTAGGCCTCTGCAGAGCAACAGGTGCAGCTTGCCGCTGGGGTGCATGCACTGCACATGGAGGTGCGCCAGTTGGCCAAGCAGCACAAGAGGGGCACTGCACAGCTCCTGGTGGGGATGCAGCACAAGCAGGAGGCCATGACTGCATCCCTGGATTGCATTGCCAATGCGATCACGGATGGCTTCATGATACTGGCTGCCACAGGGCATGGCCAGCCACTGCAGACCCCATGCAGTGCACTGTCCACCCCATGATCCCAGCATCGGGCAACACCCATACTGTCAACACCGGGCTCCAATGTAGGCATCCCAGGCTTGCCTGGGGCAGGCCTGTTTGGGCAATTTACACACCCCCGCGCTGACTCAGTTGCAGTCCCGCGGTTCAACCCCCTTGGGGGCTGATACTAACACCCCCTGTGGCTGCCGATCGTCACCGGCATGGCCGCCCCCATGGCCGCAGTGGCCATGGTTCTGTGTGGTGGCCCTGATGTGCGTCCCTCCCTGACCACAGTCTGCAGCTGCTGCCCTGTGCACACACAGGTGGCGTGTGTGTGTGTGCATACCAATGGTGTGGCACCTGTGTGTCACGCCGCACGCTGCCTGTGTGCGTGCTTGCCCAGCCACTGGACCATGTGGCGTGGGCATGATGAGGGCAGTTCAGCACCAGTTGCGCCTGTGCCCCGGTGCAATGCATCTAATCCCCATCACTTGCCACCGCTTGGGTGTGTGGGTGCATGTGTGTGTGTTGCTGTGTGTGGTTCTGTGTGGCTGTGTGCCACTGACTCCCCTACCCCTGCACCATGTCTCTGTGTGTGCATGCCCATTGCCATGCATGCCCCAGCATGTGTGCTGTACCTGTGTGTGTGGCCCATGCATGGGTTTCACGCCACCTACCTGCGTGCACCATAGTGCTCCTGTGCGATGGTGTCCCGATGTTGGCACACCATCCGTTGCAGCCTGGGATCCTTCCACCTCGGAGGGGCTGTCCACCACCATCCAGCCCATTGTTTCCATTGTCCCCACTACTGTCACCCTCATCATCCTCAACAGCTATCCCATGGTCAATGGCCATGTCGTGCAGTATGCAGAAGGCCGGGAATAGGCCACAGGCTTTCAAGGGGCTGTACTGTAGGGCACCGCCAGACCTGTCTAGGCCATGGAAATGTGTGTTCTGCATGCCAAATACACACGCAATGATGTTGCGTGTGCTGACGTGTGCCTCGTTGTAGCATTCCTCTGATGGGAACGATGGGTGTTAGTAGGGGGTGAGCAGCCTGGGCCTCAGTTGATAGGCACCGTCTCCTGTGTGGATAATGATATGGATAGCCCTCTGCCATCCTTTGCTGTGCCCCTTGCCTGTCCCTGGCACCCTTGCCAGCATGCCCACCCAGCTCTCCCCCATCCCATGGCCTGCTCTGCCCGTCACCCCTTGCCCATCCCATACTCACCCACTAGGTTGCCCGTGGGGATGTCCCCACATTTGAACCTGTGACACTGCACAGAGTTGTGCCAGATGAATGCATCATGTGCACTCCCAGGGTGTGTGGCACAGACATTGGTGAAGTGCCCTGTGGCATCGCACACCACCTGGCAGTTGAAACTTGAGCTCCCCTTCCTATTGATGTAGGCCACACCCTCTGGGCCAGGTGGCATGTGGATGCCCACATGGGTGCAGTCAATGGCCCCAAGCATGCCAGGCATACGTGCTACCCTGTGGAACTCCTGCATGGTTGCTGTACACTCTGCCTGTGTGCTGGGGAAATGGATGTATTCTGAAGCACGTGGCAGCGGGGCGTTGAGGAACTGTGTGAGGAGGCATGACGTGACTGACTGTGGTGTCCCCTATTGGTCTCTGGAAGGTGCCCGTGGTGAGCAGGCACATGATGGCTGTCACTTTGGTCTCCACAGACATGGCATGGCTCCATCTTGTGGGTGCCTGCAGCTCTTCACTGTACAGTTCACAGAGCTGCCTCAGAATGGCCCGATTCAGGTGGTACTGGCCCACAATCTCTGTGTCGGAGTAGTTCTCAAAGGTGGTGTGGGCACGGTACCACCTGTGTCGGGCATACCGCCAATGGGCCCTTCCTCAGCCACGTCGCTGTTCCTCCTTCCCCCCCTCACATCCCTCATTATGGCCTCCATCATGAAGGGCACACTATCTATAACCCCTAATATTCACTATCCCCCTGGGCAGTTGGCTACTGTGGGCTGTGTGCCATCCTGGTGCACTGCCTGGCACTGTGCCTGCCTGTCCCTCTCACTCTCTCTCTGCCCCTGTCTCCCTCTCCACTGCCACCTCTGTCCCTCTCCCTCTGTGGCTACCTCTGTCTGTCTGTCGCTCGCTCTGTCTCTCTCTCTGTCTGTCTTTCTGTCTGTCCTTCCTTGTTTCGTTTTTTCTGTCTCTCTCTCTCTCTCTCTCTCTCTCTTTCTGTCTCCCTTTCGCATGGCACAAATGCTGTCTGTGTGCTTGTGCCCTGTATTTATAGGCACAAGTCTGCTCAGCGCATCTCAGATTTGCTCCGCACTTGCGCCATGGTTCCATGGTTGAATATCCCACTGCACCGGATATTCATGGGCACGCCCCCTGCATTTGCACCTGCATTTATTATCGTTGCACATTGGTGCAATAGGATTTGCACTGCACACTGGCTCCTGCTGAATATTGCTCCTTGGCGCAAGTTCGCACTTGTGCCGGTGCATCTCAGTTGCGCCATGCGCAACTGCTTTGACTATCCAGGCCTAAGTGTTTTTTGTCTGTCTGTAGTGTATTTCCCATTTAATCTTCCCATTAGGGTTACCACCTGTCCCTATTTTCACAGCGCAGTCCTGATTTGGGCAGCTGTGTCCTGCAAAAAAACATGAAAAGTGCTACATGTCCTGACATTATAGTAGAAAAAAATATTTTCTGACTTTCCTCTAAATGATACGAAACAGTATAATATCTTAACTAAAATACCCTAAAATAATAAGAAACACTAGAAACAGCTAAAAAAACTATATCACTTAGTCTTAATTGTTATTATTTAGAGAAAACAAGACTGTTGCATTGGTTGAGATTACATATTGTCCTGCAAAAAATCATATTTCAGTAAGAAATGTCCCACTTTGGGTTTCTTGAAAAGTGGGAACCCTACTTCCCAATGTTTTCAATAATCAATAATGTCTGTTTTTGTGTCCTCCCACCAATCTGCTCTGTTATCATATAAAAAAAAACACAGAGAGTCGTGCCTCGAGTACATGATTGAGACCTTCTACCATCAAGGGGTTCTCTAACAGATTCAGGTTACATTTCCAGGTCCCAGGCCCTCTTTGGTGCTCTGGATGGTTACCCATGCTAAGTAGCAATAATCGATGGTCCCAAGAAGCTACAGTGACTACGTTTGTTAGTTGAATTTGTAACTGTTCTGTTATAAAGAATAATCTACCCTAATGGATTGTCTGCCACAAGAGTAGTTATGTGGTGGTGGAGCCTGCTGGGCCTGAAAAACATCTTTAGGGTCCATGTCATATATCATGATTGTAAGATAATTTGTGTCACAACAAGTTTTACAAGTCTGTAAACCTTTGTCAGTGTCAAGAAAGCTACAATTAAAAGCTCCACCTAGTATGACATTCTTAGATGTGAGAAGCAATGGCTTAGTTTTTTTAAAAAGCTCTACCCTATCAAACTTTAGTTGTGGTGCATAGACATTTATAATCCTAAAATCCATGTTTTTTATACATACGTCTAAAAATAGGGCCCTGCCAGGAAAAATATCAATCTGATTCTGTATTTTAACAGCAGTGAGAAAACAAATCCCAACCCCTGAAACTGTGCCATTGCCCTGTGACCAACATCACTGACCCCGAATCCAATTTCTGTTTGCTTCCTCTATAGCATAAGGATGATGTAATCTTGTATCTTCAAAAAGAACAATGTCTAAGTTCGTGTTATGGAAATTCAAAAAGGTGGCAAGCCATTTTTTTTTCTGAAAGTAAGCTGTTAGCATTCAGTGATGATAAGTGAAGTGTATACGAAGTACGATCCAGAAGGGAAAAGTCATTTCACTTTGCATGATGCTCTGGTAACTCTCAGTGCCCTTTGGCTTTTAAGTCTAGTATCAGCCATTGGTTCTGGGCCAGTCATTGTCTCTTGTTGTGAGGATAGAATTGAGGCAGTGTCAGAATCTCCCTCCAGATCTACTTCAGAGTTGTCCCACTGTAAAGTCCATATCCGTTTCTGGTTTCTACAATATCATCTTGCTGTTCTGACTGTTTTTCTTTAGTAGGTCTTTCTTTCCTTTTACCCCTTTTTATATTTGCTTGCACACATGTGCAAGAAACATAGTGCCATCATCTGAGTTTTCGAGGTGTGGCAGCCCTCTTCCAATTCAGTCAGTGTGTTTGCAGCCGCGGCCGCAGTTCTCCAATGCCTGCTGGAGCTGTCTATGACAGCGTCCAAAATGCAGTGGAGTACAGTTGAAAGGGGAGCTACGCTTCGGTGAGCAGCAATAAGATATCGCCTGTTTATCTGCCTCCCCTACACACACACACACACACACGCCACACACGCCGCATACTGCGTTCTCTCCCCACGCACACACACTGTAGCCGACGGGGTGCCCAATCCCTGGCGGCTGTGCTGTGCCCCCAAAGCAGAGTTACATATGCCACACTGGGTGCCCACCCAGCGTGGCGCGACATTGTATAGCTGACGGGGTGCCCAATCCTCCGTCGGCTCCACTGGTCCCCCCCCAGTACAGGGTGCCACGCTGGGAGTCCACCCCAGTGTGGCAACAGATGGTATTGCCGACGGGGGTGCCCAATCCACTGTCGGCTCCACGCCCTCCCATCAGCAATCCTTGTGCCACACTGGGAGCCCACCCCAGCATGGCAAACATCCTGCGTCAGTCATTTAATAAAAAATACCTGAAACTTAAAAACGGTCCTCACTGTCTCTGCCCCCACCCGCCCACCCACTGCACACCCCGCCTCCCACACCCCCTCACCCCATACTTACCTCCGGACTCCTGCGTGACGATCTTCGGTGGACCGGGAACACGTCTGCACTCTTCAAAGCCGACCGCGAACTGAGGAAATGCCGGTAAGCTGTATAATGGGATAGATAGGGTTTTTTCAACTTTGCTGCATATCTCAGCCATTTTTGGGAATTTTTGCACCAAATTTTCAACATGGGTTTTTGGGACCCCTTCTCATGAATGCTCTCACTGTCATGGTGTTAATTGTGCCTGAAGGGTGATTTTGCAGTCACTGCACGAAATCACCTTTCGGGACTGAGTAATAAAACGACACTGCCACTGCTCATAAGGTGGGCTCTCAAAAAGCCTATGTTAAAATTTGGTGGAAAAATTCCTATAAATGACTGTTTTACGAGCGTACATTGCGCAGTTCCTATGCACGCTCGTAAGTTCGCGAATTTTCAATATTTTCACTCCAGATTTTCAACATTGCCATTTTACCACACCTCCTTATGAGCAGTATAGCTGTCATTTTTCACATCTTGCCCAAAACGTGTTTCCGCCCATGTAGTGCACAATGGCGCCATCGGTGTCCGAAATCAATGTATGGGACACATTAAGAAAATCACAGTGACACTGTTAATAAGCAGAGGTCTTAAAATGGCTAATGTTGAAAATTTGGTGAAAAAATTCCTAAAATGACTGTTTTACAAGCTGCGATTATGAAGTCCTATGCACCGTAAGTTTGCGAATTTTCAATATTTTACTCCAGATTTTCAACATTGCCATTTTATTACACTTCCTTATGAGACAACAGCTGTCATTTTCACATCTTGCCCAAAACGTGTTTCCACACATGTAGCGCACAATGGTGCAGTCGATGTGCGAAAGCAATGTATGGGACAGATTAAGGAAATCACAGTTACACTGTTCATGAACAGAGGTCTTAAAATGGCTATGTTGAAAATTTGGTGACAAAAGTCCATAAAATGACTGTGTTACGAGTGAGCATTGTGCAGTTTCCACGCACCCTGGTAAGTTCATGACTTTGTAATATTTTCAGTCCAGATTTTCACCAGTGGCATTTTTCCACACTTCCTTATGAACAGTACAGTTGTCATTTTTCACAACATAGCGAAATGTGTTTCACGCTTTCAGCGCAGAGATGCGTGGTCGCTGTGGGAAATCATTGTTCGGGACAGATAAAGAAAATCACAGTGACACTGTTCATGATCGGAGGTCCCAAAATGCCTTGTTGACAATCTGCTGTAAAAATCCCAACCTAATTACATTACAGGTGTGCGTAGCAGTTTCTATGCACGCTCGTGACTTCACCAGTTTTTTTAATATTTTTACTGCAGATTTGCAACATTGCCATTTTTTACACCTCCCCATGAACAGTACAGCTGTCATTTTTCACATCCTGTTCGGAATGTGTTTTTGCACCTGTGGTGCTAAATGCTGTAGTCGCTGTGCATAAGCAGCTTTCCGCTAACAAACTGATATTGCCACTGTTCATGAGGTGGGGGTCACAAAAACACCATGTTGAAAATTTGGAGTGAAAATACCAACGAATGCCTGAGGTGTTAGGGTTTCCAACCATAACGCCCCACCCTGTAGAGAATGACAGGCATCAGGGGTGTGACTTGGGATTCTTGCCTGTAATGCTCATACCATTCCACATCCTGCAGCCAGTGAGAGGCATCAAGGTATGCCTTGGACTCTTCAGCCCCAAAGTTCACCCCATTCTCCTATACCGCACCCATCTCACCGTATTTCCTGATGGAATGGGTTGCGCATAAGGGGCCAAAGACCCCAAGGCACAAAGTGACACTTGTCAGTGTCTGCAGGGTAGGGTGTGGTGAAATGGCATGGCCGTTATGCCTGACGACCCAAAGGCACACCCCAATGCCTGTCACTCTCTGCAGGGTGGTGGTGGGGTTGGCTTCAGTTCAGTACTTCACTGCCATTTCTATTATGCAGCTCTGTAACTTCTACACTACCAATGCCAATGCCAACAAGCAAACATTCGGCATTGACAAATGCTTGTTTTCCTAACTGTTGTAAAAACCGGTTCTTTGTTTACTGACTGCTGGGGAGGGGGAAGTGTGCTCTCCTCCTGTGAAATATCTGCAGTTTGTGCTGAATCCTCCTGATTTACAGAGCTACTGTCACCCACCTCCATAAAGGCATCATTATGTTGTGTAGTTTGTTCTTGTTCACAATTAGTTTATGCTGTGCTGGGTTTCTAGAAACGGGCGTTATGAGAATTTTTTTGCAGTTTTAACGTAGAAGTCCTGTACTCCAAAATCTGCTTTGTCATTATTTTTAGCCGCCCAAGGGCAATCAGTGAAATTGTGTCCAGTATCGTCACATAAGTTACATTTTGGGTCCTTATAACAGTGTGCACTAGGGTGTCCTATTTCCCCACAACAGGTGCATTGTATTTTGTCACAATTAGTGCTTATATGCCTGTGGGATCCAGTTTTGAAAGAGGCCTTGGGTTGGCCTGGGTAGAACAAAAAACCTTTCTCTCTCTCCCTACGTAAAAGCAATTTGGGACATGCGTTATGTCATTTATTGCTTGGTGCAATTTGACCTTTATTTTCCACTCCCTCCCCTCGTCCAAAAGTCCTCATCGTCTAACATTGGTACTGGGTCTCCTTGCACAGAACACCGTTTCTTCAGCCAACAAAGGACATCAGTAATGTTCACACCCTCATTTCTCAATAAAATCGTGATAACTCTGAAGGGTTGTTTAGTGAAGGGGATAACAATAGAATCAGCCCACAAAGGATCCGTTTTCAAATTTGCATATTTGCACCAAAATCTTTCTAAAGTAGCTGGAGTCGGAAAACTGATGTCAAAAGAGGCATGATTAGGCGTATTAGAGCATAAACTTCAGAGGGGTGAACCCCAAGGATTGTTTAAGCAATCGTTTACCAATAAAGAAAATCTGTCTGAAATTGTGTCTCTAGAGCTTATGTACCTTAAACGAATTGCATTCCTTCTTTTTGCCAGTTCCACGGGTTTGTGAAACAAATTGGCAAAGTAGGGATTTGCATTTTCTTCTCCAGCTGCACTTTGCTCATTTATGGGAGGGGTGGTGGGGGGGGGACAGCTGTATTTTGTTCTGTAGTGTCCCCATTAACGCTACGAGAGTCAACACTAGTATAATTTACACTGACATTAGAATTTAGTGAAGTACCTGTAGGATCAGGAGCATTACCCGATCATCTCGTGGCCTCAGACCTCGTGTGCGTATTTTCGTCCTGTTCCATCCTAGAATTGTTTGTCTCAGCAGGCATATCCTCTTTAGTGGGAATCCAGCCCCCTGTTTCTGTTTCTGACCAGCCTGCATTCTGTGAGGCTTTTTTTGGCGACCAATTTTTTGCAGTTCATCCTCTCTGTGTGTTGTTTGGGGTGCGGTCCTGCGGTCTGTATTGGGGCATTCCTGTGAACTCTTAATGGCCAACAGCTTGCTTGGATTAGTCATACCTTAAATATCAGACAAGTGATTAGATCTCTTTCTTTTTCTTTCCTCCTCTTGTTTTTGTTTTGCAGTGCGGATTTGGCTGTTGATTTTTTCCAGCCCCACCGCTAAACATTTTTGTTTTTCTTGAAGGGTAAGCTCTTCTCCAGGTGTGTCATACATTTCATCTCCTTCATCTTCGTTGTCCAAATCAGAGCTTTCCATGCAACTATGCCCATAATCCCCTGAGTTGGGGGCAATTTGCTGGCCACTCTGTGGGTGCATCTCAGCTGCCCCTTGTTCGAGGAAATGCAGACCTCCTCCTTCATCCATGGTTGCAGTTGAAAGTTGGACTTCTCCATCTAGTCCTTTCCAAAACCTGTAATTGTGACCTGTGAAGCCAAGCCCAGATTTTCTGCCTGCTCACTGTGTTCGCCTCCTCCTCCTCTGTCCGGCTCCAAACTGGACCCCTCCATCCTGTCCACAGGAAGTGACAGCACCCCTGCAGGCACAGTAGGAGAATTTCCCCAGTGACTTGGCCAAATCCCCCTTCCCCCATTCACTAAAATACCACCAACAGCTTAATCTGGTTTCAAAGTCAGTTGGCATTCACCTGTATCCCCCTTCCCCGGGCCATGCCTGAAAGTAGGCAGAATTTGTCTAGTGCACTTACCCAGTAAACAAAAACTAAATAAATAATAAAATATGGATCATTTGGGGGAATGTATCATTTTTTAAAACATCATTATAAGCATCTGCATATTCAAACTTCTAAAATGGCATGGAAAAAATCTAGAAATGTCATTGGCCATGAGACGTCACCTGAGAGGGCATTAACTCTCTATAAACACACGGTCAGATGACAAATTTCATTTCCTACCCCCCCAACCCCAAAATAAACCCTACTTTAAGCCATTTTCTAAGTATATTAAGGCCCCACAGGGTGTGCATAAGAACACTTGGTCTTCGGCCTCATGCCTGACTACACCCCTGGGACGTACATCCAAATCCTATAATGTACACCCTGTCGTGGCTTATTATTTACATATTTTCCTGTCCCCTTTAATTAACTGATGAGAGGGTCATGAAGAGTGTACCTCATACCAGAATTAAAACACCTAGTAGACAAGGGCAGATCACATTAAAACACCTCATTACCAAAGTAAGCCCTTAGGGCTGTTGCACTGCATTTTATAAAAACTGAGTTGCTCCACACCTGGGCACAGTCTACAGCTGTGATAGCTTTGGTTTGGTAGTCACTAGGCTGCACTTGGTTAATGGTGTCATTCTGCTGTTAAGAAACCAGCGTACTAACTCACCTGACTGTTCCTGTGGTAGGCTTTATGCTGCCGCTAGGGCAGCTGTATAATTTGTTAACTGAACTGCACAAACTGGACTATGCATAATTAAACATTATTTTCTGTTCCTAGGGCCCTCAGCTCAGCAGGGGTATGCTTTGTGTATGGACAGCCACTGCACACTAACATTAGTTTCCCTTGTGCTTGCAGATCTTAACTTTGCATACAGGCAAAGCTGAAATTCGGCTCCAGAGCCCCTCCACTCATGGCCCTCACCCCTTATAAAGTACAGCTGAGCAACAGGACTGCAGCCTCTCCTATGTTTCCTCAGTGCAATAACCCCCGGCATGTAGCTGAACAAAGAAGTTTAACTCAAGCAACTGTGGATACCTTGGGGCCTCATATTTTCTGCTACTCTTTTAGTGTACTGTACCTAGCTGAAGGCCCCTTCTGTCCCAGAAGATGTCTAGCCCTCCATACTTCACCCTCCCTTCCCCTCCCTGCCACCCAGCATTACACCACGTACTGAGTGGCCTACTAAAAAAGAAAGATGCCTACGCCTTAAGTTACCAGACTAGCGCTACCTGCTCCCCCTTATCCTCACTGCCAGAAATAGCACACCATCTGACAAGCCTACTGAAGCCACTTCATTCAGGAGATGTAGAAACCAACCCAGGACCGGGGTCCCTGAGCAACACAACCATAAAAGCGTGCTCCAGACCCACCTGGGCTACCACAAATGGGCTGAGGGTAGCCCACAGGAACATCAACAAGCTCAGGCCAAAACTGCATGAACTGGAATCCTGGGTAGATCTTTAATCACTAGATATCCTGGCCATATCATAGAATTGATTACACCCTTACATTACCACATGTGAAGTCAACATTCCAAACTATACTGCATTTAGAAAGGATAAGACCAAGAGAAAAGGAGGGGGAGTGCTAATTTTAGTGAAAAGCACACTTCCCTCAAGTGAAATCACCATCACTTTGCCAGATACATGTGAACGGGAATGTATTATAATGAAAGTACTACCGGGTGGGGAATAAACGCTGTCCATCTGCTGTGTATATACTCTCCCAGCTAAGGCGTAGACAAACATATCATAGGGCCAATGATTTTCGGTAACACTTTAAGTTTCCTTAACTACACTGTAGTTACAGTGTAATTCCCTGGGTCATCCTTGGGACCGCTTTTGTAATTTTCTGTAATTTTTCAATAAATGGAAGTATTTCTATTAATACATTGAAGTGAATTATTTCTCCAAACCGAATGCAGAGCATTTGTGTTTTGAAATAAATAGAATCCCTGTTAAGGAAAGGTCGTCAGAATATATTGAATCCAGTGGGCTACAAGACCAAATGCAGCATAGATTCATGGGGGGGAGTGGGGGTTCAAATCTGATTGATTCCGTCGACTGGGGTGTCCTAGGAAATAGAGCAAGAGAGGGCAGTGGACATGGCCTATCTGGAGTTAAGCTAGGCCTTCGACTCTGTGCCACAGGAGAGACTGATTAAGAAACTGCATCCTAGGGGTGGGATCCAAAGTGATGAATTGGGTTAGAAACTGGTTAGTGGGTAGGAGACAGAGGATGGTTGTTAACGGCACCCACTGTAATGGTGGAAGAGTAACCAGCAGGGTGCTGCAGTGCTTAGTACTGGAACTGGTCCTCTCCTTCATAAGTCTTCATAAGTGACATTGTAGAAGAACTGGAAGGGCAGGTATGCCTTTTTGCAGATGACACCAGAATCTTTAATAGGATGGACACTCTGGAGTAATTGGAGAAAATGCAAAGGGTTCTTGGAAAACTTGAGCAGTGATTAAAAGCAGGGAAGTTGGGGTACAATGCCAGAAAGAGCAAAATCATGCACCCCAGACATAGGAACCTGGGACATGAGTACAGGATTGGGGGGGGAGGAACTGACAGTCACTAAGCAGGAAAGAGACCTTTAGGTTATCATATCTTTTCTTTTGTTGTTGACTCTATTTATGCGCCACTTCCTGGAACCCTCTCAGGCTGCCCTCCACTAACCTCCTGCCAGCAGACCCCCCTGCTCAGAACCCCGAGGTAGGGCCTCCTCCACTCGGGCGCCCTATCTAGAATCTAATTTGCAGGCCAAGGTGGTGCAAGGGCAGATGGGGCAGAGGCAAGGCATATTGGGCATGTGGCAGTGTGGTGCTGAGGGAGCCGTCACCTATCCAGGTGCGGAGTATTTCTTGCTGTTTTCTACCAGGAGTGTGAGCATTCAATGACGTCTGCATGGCTGAGCCGTAGGCATCTGCTGTGCTCCTCCCCTATGCTGTTCCATGCTAGTAATACCCCTGGTCTCCACCGGGGTCCCTGCTGTGCTGGAGACACCCTGGAACCCTCCCCAGGCAGAAGAGAGAGCAGTCCATCAGACGCTCAATCCTCTCCCGACCCCCCCGCTGACCCCCAGCGCCTGAGCTCATTTCTGAACTCAGGTTACCTGTGTGGTATGAGGTGTGGCATCTGGTGCCTCAACCTTCAGCACCATCGGGCCGGCCTAGGATATCATATCTGATGAGCTCACAGTGGCAGGGCAATGTGACAAAGCAGTGGGCTGCTGGATGCATAGCGAGACATATCTCCAGCAGGAGGAAGGAGGTAGTGTTGTCACTGTATCCCTTAGTTGTGAGACCCCACTTAGAGTACTGTGTCCAGTTCTGGAAGCTGAACCTCAGAAAGGATATAGACAGGGTGGAGGCAGTCCAGCAGAAGCAGGCAACTAAAATGGTGCACAGTTTGCACCAAAAGTCCTATGAGCTATGAGAAGAGACTGTGGGATCTCAGTACATACACCCTGGAAGAAAGGAGAATGAGAGAGGACATGATAGAGACCTACAAGTACCTCACAGGGGTGAACAGGGTGCAGGAGGGGAGTCTCTTTCAGATGAGGAAAAGCACCCGGAACAGAGGGCTTTTGATAAAGCTTGAGGGAAGGAAGGCTAAGAGGGATGTGAGGAAGTACTATGTCACTGAAAGAGTTGTAGATGCCTGGATCAGACTGCCAGCATAAGTGGTGCAGGTGAAAACAGTGGGGGGCTTCAAGTGTGCATGGGATAGACATAATATACAGTAAGTAAATTGGTAGGGCTGCCGGAGACCACTTAGGGTCTGCAGAGAGGCTAGGCAGGGACCATCTGGGTAGACTGAATGGGTCAAGTGGTCATTTTCTGCCACCAAATTCTAAGCATAAGGGAACCTTAGAGGTAGGGGAGGGTAAAGCCTGAGATCAAGTAGGGTCTGTGGTGTTATAGTAGGTAGGGTAAATGGGCAGACTAGATGTGCCAAGCGGTCCTTATCTGCTGTCAGTACCTGTGTTTCTGTGTTTCAACTGCATCGTATACAACAGTCAGGGTGTGGTTGTTTAAATGGCTTTATGATGCTGGTTCAACAACAATTTCATCGACTGGCATCACAGCGATGGAATTTATGTTGACCGCAAGTTGTAGCTGGCATAAATCCTGACAGACTTCTGATCTCTTTTTCTTCTGGGGGGCTTCACCCCCCCAAACCCCTGTTCTAAATATAATCAACTCAGAGTCAGAGTTGATTCTTCAAGGGGGTGTAGGACTGGGAGACAGTGTGCCCGGGTCTCTGGCACACCAATACAGCAAACTGTCGATGTTGTCAGCATCAACATAGTTCACTGTATTGGTGTCGCTGTCGAGGAGGTACGACATTTAAATAAAGCTCCTACAATGTAGTCCAAGCTAAAGAATTTCACTCAGGTACTTCACTCTCTACAGATCGTTCACTGAGATGGATCAACGAGGCTGAGGTTCTTCTAGATGTAACTGCATGCATGAATGCCATGACCAAACATATGTGAACTACTGCTCTAGTATCAAAATACATAATTCAATGACAACATAGCATTCTTAAAAGTTTTGAAGTCAAACCTTTGACCTTCAAAAAAGGGACTACACACCCTTAACTATATTTACTACAAAAAAAGATGTTAAAAGAATAAAACATTTAGCTGGTCCAGGGTTAGCTGTAGTGCCTGGCTTTATAGTAGCTTACAAATTTTTTTTTTATGTATATTTTCTCCCCTTGGCATGGTCGGCATGTCATCCCGACCAACTCCACGGCCCCGAACCAGAGATCAGGCCACTTCCTCAAATCTCCCACGGATTATCCCCCGTGGCAGGGTGGTGAGGAACTAACCACAACCCAACTCGCCCAGATGGGTCCCACTGAGGAGGCACCATTCAGGTTGGGCCAAGGAGGTCGGAAGATCATGCTGCCCGACCTGTGCCACTTTTTTCCTCTGGTTTTCTTCCCCCTTGTGGCACCAATCTAGTAGTACCCCCAGTTGTCACCAGGGGCCGCTACAGAGCGGTGGCTCCCTGGATCCCTCCCCAGGATAGGAGAGCAGTCCTCTGGATGCTCAGTCCTATCCCTCCCCTTCCAACCCCTGGAGTAGCTTACAAATTAATAATATACGAATAACAGCACTCACATGTCCCTGTGCATCGAGCCTTAGATTCTCATGTTAGCCCTAGTATTTCAATAGCTGAAGTTCATGAGAACTGGAAATTCTCTGTGTTACACATATAGCCTTCTTTATTTAATGAAAAAATTGATTCATTTCGGCAAAAAAAGCAAGACAGACTTACAGCGTACTCCACAGCAACTGCGGGTGCCTGTCAAAAAGTCACAGTGCTCAGCATACAGAAGACCACAGGAAGGCAGCACTTGGGGTAAAGGTAAAAAAGGGGTGAGTTCACAAGTTGTTGCTGTAAATTTATTTAAATATGAACAAGAGCAGTAACACTGCATGGTCAGGTGCACAACCCCACCGCTGGACAACGTGCATTCACCCCCAAACCATCTCCGGTGGTCTGGTGCCCGATCCCACTGCCAGAACACAGCACAACCCCCTTCAGACTATTTATGATACTAGAGTGCTCAACCCTGCCACCAGACAATGTTCCACGCACCACCCAACAGCATGGCACACCTGGATACGCACCACTGGTGCCACCAAACATGCCAAAATGAGTGCCAAGTTCCACGGGTCCATCATCCCTTGTCATCATCTGTGACCCTGTGAAAAAGAAAACAGTCCCACAATGATGTTTGTCCCCCCGACCCTGCCACCCCCACTTAGCACCCACCACCCACAATCCCCCCCCTCCACTTACCTCTCTAGGCTCTACCACCATAATCCTGTCTGAACCACCAAATGTCCTGCTCCCACCGACCCTAACTAGGAACTGAAGGAAAACAAAGTAAGTTTGATTAATGACTTTTTAATGCATTTTTAACTTTTACTCATACTGTAACTTTTATCATTGTTTTTACATTTTTGCCCCAACGTTTCAAGATAACCTTTTTTTACTCCAGCTCATGAAAAGGGAGGTGTAATTTTTCAAATCCCGTTTGAAAATCTTTTTCGCACTCTGCAAAATCACCTTTCATATGGGATTTTAAAAATGTTACTTGTCTTGCTCATAAGGTGGGGTCAGAAAAAGACTATGTTCAAAATTTGCAGTCAGCTAGCCCATCAGTGCAGTGATAGCTCTACCACTCAAAATGCTGGCAACCCAAGTTTGGGAACGAGCCCAGGTCATCAGGGGGAGGGGGGGTTGAGCATCCCAGAGGATGCTGCCCTTCCCTGTGAAGGGCGGTCTTGTTCACTGTGGCCACACACCCTACTGGATGCAGGGAATGGTAGGGCTCAGTGTGACCAGGGGTGGGGTGCAGTCGTGCTAGTTGTGAGTGACATCACTTAGTCACATGCACACTTGCAATCCTCAACGGTATGACTCCTGTGGGGTTGGGTGAGAAAAAAACAGAGGAAAAAGGAAGTACCCAGTGATGAAGGACTGCCTGGCACCAAGAGATTCCACCTGCTCGACCTGCCGAGCCTGCTTCTCAATACGACTAAAACTGTTCGAGGATAGGTCCCTCCACATCGTTCCCATGGGGGTGGCACCTAGCACCAGAAAAGAAAGGGGGATAGATGGTATGCCTTGGCAGTCTGAAAGGAGACCAGGTGTAGTGTGTGTACGGGGGCCTAAATAGAAATTGCAAAAACAAAAGGGGGGGTCAAAATGTCAAAAAACAACACAGTTATGAAGAAATGTTGAATTTCTTTCAGTGTTTACTCATGACTTTGTGATTTTCGCCCGATTGTAGACCCAAATTTTCAACATAGCACTTTTGTTACCCCACCTCTTGAACAAGGGAGATGTAATTTTTCAAATCCCTTCTGAAATATGTTTTCATAGTTGCTATGCAAAATCATCTTTCAGAAGGGATTTATGCAATTCCACCAGTCTTGATCATAAAGTGGGTCATAAAAGGACTGTGTTGAACATTTGGGGTCAAAATAACAAAATACAACAAAGTTATGAGCAAACATTGAATTTTTCCAACATTTACTCATAACTAATTTTTTTGCAGATTTTGGACCCAGATTTTCAACATAGCCCTTGTGTTACCCACCTCATGAAAATGACAGGTGCAATTTTTTAAATCCCCTTCAAAAGATGTGTTTTGCAGTCACTCCACGAAATTACATTTCGGATGTGAATTAAAAATTCCACCTGTCTTACAAACATATGAAATTTGCCAGCAGAAAAAGGCCATTTGGTCTATCAAGTCTGCTCGATTTTGCAGCTAGCAGTTCTATTCGGCATCTGCCCCTCCCTCCTCGCCCCCTCCCTTAATCCTCCCTCTTGCCCTGTCCCAGCCCCTTTTGAAGCAGACCACTGTTTTGCAGGCTACCTCCTCTGCTGGTAACACATTCCACCCTGCCACCACCCTCTCTGTAAAAAGTTTCTCCTCATTTCCCTCCTGAACCTTCCCGCCTCCAATCTCATGTCTTGACCTCGAGTGTCCCTCCTCTCCCTTACCCTGAATAGCCCCTCCATACCAGTCTTGTTTATCCCTCTCATGTACTTGACTGTCACGATCATATCCTGTGTCCCTCCTCTCTTCCAGCGAGTACATGTTCAACTCCTTTAGCCTACTGTTATATGTTAAATCCCCCAAGTCCCTGGATCATCTTAACTGCTCTGTGCTGCACCCCTTCCAGTAATTTAATGTCTCTTTTCATGTACGGGCGCCAGCACTGTATGCAATATTTAAGATGAGATGTAACTAAGGGGCTACACAGCGGCAGAATCACCACCCCCCCGGACGTTATTCCCCTTGTGATGCAACCCAGCATTTTGTTGGCCCTTGCTGCTACCTTCCTACACTGTGTTGAGTTGTCCATTGATCCCATGATGTCCACCCCAGATCCTTCTCCTCCACGGTCTCTGTCAGCTGCACTCCCCCCAGTTGGTAGTTTCTCCTTAGATGTTTTGCCCCAAAATGCAGTACCTTATATGACGTAGACAGCCAGCTCTGAGTGCTCGAGTGCTGTATTAATTTTGTTATTACATATAAAAAATGTGAAGGGAAGGGTCAGTTCAAGGAAAAGGCTGTCTTACTGGAACTCACACATCAAGACCCCCCAGGGATAAGTTCAAAGGACAGGAGGTATTTTAAACTACAGAGATCTGGGGTGCAATTACCTTGTCAATTTGCTTTCATCCCAGGAAATAAGATTAGCCATTCATAATGCCCTCAGGGAGATCCTTTGACTTGCATATTTGCCAGGAAGGACTTGTGGGGAGGAGTGTCGAGAGAGGCCAGAATGGACATTGAAGAGGTTTGATGTCTAAACCCTTGAATTACATCAGAGAGACCTGAGGTGTAGATTCCAAGGTTCAGATGGGATTAAAGAGGCCAATACACTTTTGCTTTGAATACAGTGACTTAGATCAAAGAAAATTTGAGATGTATGTGTAGCAGAACAAAAACCAGTTCTGACCAGTTAACCTGTGGAGAGGAAAGTCAGTGAGGTCATCTCATATGTTTTTTTAAATATTTTATTTGGAGACCCTGTATTGTAAAATATAGAGTTTGATACACCAAGGTGGAGTTAGTGACCTTATGAGAAGGCCAGCTCAGAACTGTGGTTTAAGTGCTGAAAGAAACTGACAGAGACGCACAAGAAAAATATTTCTGACTCACACAAGAGAATATTATCTGACTGAGGGAGAATCATCACAGCACTGAAACAGAGTAAGATTAGACCAGTCTAAATGTATGTATTGCAGGAACTGTACTTTTTCCTGTTTGTTTTAAGGCTGTATGTGTTGGAATATATATATTTTGTTCTGTAATTATTGTTCTGTTTTGGTATTTTTAAAGTAAAGAGATTTTTTTACAAACGAAACTGCTGGAGTGCCTTGACAATTCTTTTTATTTTAAGTGGAGCTTTTAAAGGTTATAAGTACACTGTGTATGGGCTTATCGTATACCAAACTGGGAAATGGATAGAGTTTTCTAAAAGTCTTGCATTGAGTTCTAAGGGTTCATTTGAAAGACCTGGTTGGATGCCCATAGGCAAAGATATCTGGCCCCCCGAAGACAGAATTATCTGACCCTGATAATTGGGTACGCTAACAAGAGGTTATCAGTTTGAATCCCTTCAGAGCTTGAGACTAAGGTGACTTGAACCCACAAAACAGACAAGAGGGTTACCTTATCTGTTCACTGTACACAAATCATACACTCAGAGGTTGGCAGTTTGGGAGTAGAGGGTTGACCGGCTGAGCGAGTTTGTGACAGATTGATTGGCAGCGGTGGCATAAAAAGTTTGGTGGTATAAGCTTTATTGTTCAGTGTGTTAGCTTGAAACCGTTTAGCTCACTTGGAAAAAAAGAAAGACAGTGTTTTATTTCAAAAGGAAACAGAATTATATCCCTTGACTTACAGTTAAGTTCCCACCCATTTTTTTTTCTGACATGCCAGTCAGTATAGTATTAGTAGTGAGAGAAGAAGAAAATGTCTTCTGACTACAGCAAGCACACTGTAGATTTCTTAAAGCAATTGTGCAGGGACAGGGAGTCCCATTTGGGGTGAAAGCCAGTAAGCAGAACCTCATAGAGGCCCTGATGGTAGCAGATGCCCAGAGCAGTGAGTCACCAACTGTGACTGAAAAGGACCAGACCTCGAGTGTGGTAGAACTAGTGGCCAGTGAGGGGTCCCGAGCCGATGAGGCAGACAGAAGGGCCACTGTCAGTGAAGGGCCACAACAGCAGGGACAAGTCACCAGTATCCTGAATCCGGAAGTTCTCAGGTTGCAACTTGAGTTGCCCAGGATGGAGCTGGAGTCCCAGGAGAGGAGAGAAAGAGAACAGAGGGAGGCAGACCATGAGGAACGTGAGCGCCAGCAAGAGGCAGAGGAGAAGAGAGAGTGAGAACACAGAGCTGCAGAGGACAGGAGAGGAGAGAGGAGCGCCAGTGGTAACACAAACTGGAGAAGCTACGATTCCAACCAGCGGCACCAGGGCAGGTAAATGCCTTGGGTTTAACTGGGACTGCAGAACTGGGTTACAAATTGAACTCTAAATTAATAGCTGAGTTTAAGGATGGGGAGCATATAGACGCCTTTTTAAATTCTTTTGAAAAAGTTTGTATTCAGGCTAAAATTCCTAGAGAGTCCTGGAGCTTCCAGCTATCCCCACTACTTACAGGAAAAGCTCGGGATGCATTGGGTCACATGGACAATAAAGACAGTGATGATTACAGCAAGTTAAAAGCAGCACTACTATAAAAGTTTGAATTAACTGCTGAATCATACAGAGCTAAATTCCGTAAGCTCAGGAGAAGCCCTGATATGAGCTATGAGGAGCTAGCCACGAAACAACATCATTTTTTAAAACATTGGTGAGAAGGAATTGAGGCAAACACTGTTGATAAAATTGAAAATGTGATTTTATTAGAACAGTTTTATTGGGCATGCCCAACAGAGTTAAAAACCTGGCTAGAGGACCGAGATCCAAAAACAGTGCAAGAGGCTGCTGAACTCTCGGACCGCTATGCCAAGAGAAGACCTGCACTGAGAGCGAATGGGGCGAGTGTGGCAGCGCAGAAGGGGAAAAGCACGCCTTCAGGGCAGCTAAAACCCTCACTGCCTCCACTGAAACCAGTTAGCCCCAGGTTTCAACAAAAATATTTCTCTGAAGTAAGAAATGTTTGTTGGTTATGTAAAGAAACTGGGCACATTGCCAGACAGTGTCCAAGAAGGGAAAACAATAATACACAAAGTAGTACCAGAAAGGAAGTAGGTTGTTTGTGTGTCCCTGGAAGCATGCCAGTGAACATGAGGGAACACATGCACCCAGTCATGGTAAATGGCGTACAGACGCAAGGGTTAAGGGACACAGGGGCATCCCTGACATTGGTAAAAGGGGATCTGGTACAGCCTGGTCAGCTTATACCCAATAAATACGTGACTGTACAGGACTTTGCGGGTGTAGAGAAAACCTTGCCACTGGCCAGTGTTCTCCTGGACTGAGATGAAACAGGGGGAACTGTGCAACAGGTGTCTGTAGCTAACACATTAGCAGTGGATGTGATCCTGGGTAACAATCTCTAGCAGGGGGTGGTATGTGCAGTTACCCGTAGCCAAGCAGCCAAGGAAAACTGTAGTTCCCTGAGCCCCCCAGAAGCCATTGGGGAAGATACTGAGAGGCTGGTTCCCCAGCCTGTGTCTCCAGAGGGGGAGACTGATAAAAAGAGGGTAGAAATTTCCCCAGTAGCAAATAACCACACAGCTACAGAGGGTTACTCCAAAGAGGGAGGGGTGACCCCTTGTCAGAGAGTAGGGATTGACAGTGATCCTGAGGGCCCTGACGCTGGTGCTAGAGACCCTAGTTTAGTGACTGAAGGGGACCTGTCCCATGCCTTGGGAAGGTGTGAGGGGTTCGCAGCTGCTCAGAGAAGTGACCCTAGTTTAGAGAAGCTGAGGGCTTGGGCAGACTCGGACAGTGCACGGGGAGGTGACGGCAGACATAAGGTTTATTGGGAAAATGGACTTATGTATATACAGGCAGTACAGACAGAGGAAGGGATGCTAGGCAGGCAGCTTGTCGTTCCCCAGGGATATCGTGAGCAGTTGCTCAAGGTTGCCCATGATATTCCCTTATCTGATCATCTGGGAATCGCATGAATTATTCAGCAGTTGGCCCAGCATTTCTACTGGCCTAACTTCACCCAGCAGGTGAAAGAGTATTGCAGGTCTTGTCACCGGTGCCAAGAAATAGGGAAGGTGGGCCAGAAAACCCAAGCCACCATGATTCCCTTGCCCGTAGTGGAGGAGCCATTCCAGAGGGTGGGAATGGATATTGTGGGGCCTTTAAATACCCCCAGCTCCTCAGGGAAAAGGTTCATCCTGATTGTGGTGGATTATGCCACCCAGCACCGAGGCAGTCGCCCTTTCCTCACTGAGGACAGACCAAGTGGCAGATGCCTTACTTGGGATTTTCTCCCGTGTTGGGTTTCCACAGAGGTAATCACTGATCGAGGGGGTTCTTTTATGTTAGACCTAGTGAAATGTCTATGGGGAAGTGTGGGGTGGTGCAGAGATGCACGACACCGTATCACCCACTAGCCAATGGGCTTGTGGAACGCTTCAATGGTACCCTAAAGTCAATGCTCTGGGCATTTGCTGAACAGCATGGGAGGGACTGGGAGAAATACCTTCCCCACCTGTTGTTCACATACTGGGAGGTGCCCCCAAGAGTCAACAGGATTTTCTCCCCTTTGAACGCTTGTATGGACACTGGGTACGTGGGCCCCTAAACTTGATCCGGGAGGACTGGGAAGGCAAGCACACCACCCAGGGAACTCCCACTGTGGATTACATCCTAAGGTTTAGGGAAAGGCTGAAGGAGCTTATGGGGAATGCCCAGAGCAACCTGGCAGCTGCCCAACAGAAACAAAAAGTATGGTACGACCGCAGAGCCAGAGCTCACTCGTACATGGTGGGTCAGAAAGTCATGGTCCTTATTCCGGTCCGGAAAGACAAGCTGCAAGCTGAGTGGGCAGGACCATACAAAGTGGTTAGGAAGGTAAATGACATAAACTACATTGTGGAGTTACCTGACCATAGACAGACAGAAAGGATGTACCATGTCAACATGATGAAGCCATATGCAAATAGGGCTGACATGGTGTTCGCAGTGTGTAGTCATGGGGAAGGGACGGACAAAGGAGACCCCCTTCTGAACTTGCTGGAAGACAGTAAGCAGGAGTCCTCTGTGGAGGCAGTAAAATTGTCTCCCCAGCTGAGCTCGGGCCAGATCCTGAAAGTGAGAGAGGTTTTAGCAGACTTTGCTCCCTTGTTTAGTGCCAAGCCTGGACTAACCCCCTTAGCAACACATGATGCGGAGACAGGGACACAGACGCCCATACGGCGGACAGCATATCGGGTGTCGGAGGCTGTCCAAAAGGACATTAGGAGGGAAGTGGAGGAGATGCTGGATTTAGGGGTAATCCAGAGATCCCACAGTCCCTAGGTCTCACCCATAGCCCTTGTGCCCAAGCCAGATGGCTCGACTCATTTCTGTGTAGACTGTCATGGACTGAATGCAGTCATGAAGTCAGACGACCACCCAATGCCCTGGACAGACGAACTCCTGGACAAGTTGGGGGGGTGACCTACCTTTCGACCATTGACCTGACAAAGGGGTATTGGCAGGTAGAGTTGATGGACAGAGCTAGGGAGAGGTCAGCCTTCATCACTCTGATAGGCTTATTTGAGTTCAAAGTAATGCCTTTTGGAATGAAGAACGGCCCAGCCACTTTCCAAAGGTTGGTGAACCAGGTGTTAAATGGCGCTGAGGAGTACGCCATGGCATACCTGGATGACATTGCCATCTTCAGTAACAGCTGGGAAGAACACCTGTCACACCTTAGGGAAGTGCTGGGCAAAATACAGAGGGCTGGGCTCACTGTCAAAGTCGGGAAGTGCCAGGTGGCCATGAGGGAAGTGGCATACCTCGGGCATGTGGTAGGCCGGAGACAGTTCCATCTTAACCAGATAAAAATAGAGGTAATACAGGCATTGCCCAGACCAGAAACTCAGAAGCAGGTCAGGAGTTTTCTTGGGACAGCAGGGTAGTACAGAAAGTTTGTACCTAATTACAGTGCTCTGGCTGCTCCCTATCTGACCTGACAAAGAAATGGATGCCCAAGAAAATTACCTGGGGTTCAGCCTGTGAGAAAGCCTTTACCAAACTGAAGGAGGCACTGTGCAGTGCTCCTGTTTTGACAAGTCTGGACTATAGCAAAACTTTTGTAGTTCAGACGGACGCCTCAGATGCGGGTATTGGGGCAGTATTAAGCCAGACATCCAGCGAAGGGAGGGACCATCCGATAGCCTACCTGAGCTGAAAGCTGCTCCCCAGGGAAAGAGCATACTCCACGGTGAAAAAGGAGTGTCTTGCCCTAGTGTGGGCCCTAAAGAAATTGGAGCCATACTTGTATGGGCAGCCTTTTGTGGTGCAGACTGACCACAACCCCCTGGTTTGGTTGTCACAGATGGGGCAAAACAATGGCAGACTGCTCAGATGGAGTCTTGCTTTACAAGGGTATGATCTGAAAATCGTACATAGGGCCAGAGCAAAAATAAAAACTCAGATGGACTGTCTAGGGTCTATGAGGAGTGAAATGATTTGGGAAGCTCATCCCATGTAGGGGATGGATCCCCCAAATTCAGTCTAGGTGGGGAGGAGTGTGACGTAGACAGCCAGCTCTGAGTGCTTGAGTGCTGTATTAATTTTGTTATTACATTTGCCTGTAGGCAAAGATATCTGGCCCCCCGAAGACAGAATTATCTGAGCCTGATAATTGGGTACGCTAACAAGAGGTTATCAGTTTGAATCCCTTCAGAGCTTGAGACTAAGGTGACTTGAACCCACAAAACAGACAAGAGGGTTACCTTGTCTGTTCACTGTACACAAATCATACGCTCAGAGGTTGGCACTTTGGGAGTAGAGGGCTGACCGGCTGAGCGAGGTTGTGACACCTTACACTTTTTGACATTGAACCCTAGCTGCCAAGGGTCCAACCAGGTCTCCATCTTTTTCAGATGTTCCCGCAAACTCTGCCACCCCTTTATGTCACCCACCACCTCCGCTATTTTGGTGTCATTGGCAAACAGGCTGATCCTGCTCTTGATACCCAGGGAAATGTCTGCAATAAATATCCCAAATAACAATGGTCCCAGCACTGAGCCCTGTGGAACCCCTTTTGTTACTGCCCTTGAGGATGAGAGTTCCGCTTCCACCACCACCCTCTGCTGCCTTCCATGCAGCCAGTTTGTCACCCATCTCACCATTTTTGCTCCCGCCCCATGCCTTCAAGTTTTATTCCAAGTCTCCCATGTGGCACCAAATCGAATGCCTAGCTGAAGTCCAGGAACAGGACATCCACTGTATGGCCAGTGTCCATCTGCCTAGTTACCCGGTCATAGTAATCTACCAGGTTGGTATGGCAGGATCTGCCTGTGACAGAGCCATGCTGTCTACTGTCCTGCAGCCCATTGTACTCCAGCAGGGACACCAGCCTCTCCTTCAGGATCATTTCCATTAGCCTCCCCACGATGAACACGAAGCTCACCAGTCTATAGTTCCCTGGTTCATTGTTGGAGTCGCTCTTATGTAGGGGAACCACATCAGCCAACCTCCAATCCTTGGGTATGCATCCTGAATTCAGTGAGGCATTAAATAGGCCTGCCAAGGGTCCCTCCAGGATCTCTGCTAGCTCCTTCAGTATCCAGGAGTGAATGCCATCTGGCCCTGGTGCCTTGTCCACCCTCAGCACTCTCAAGCCCTCCAGCACTCTACTTTCTGTGATCACCCCATCCGTTACTCCCTCCCCAGCCTTTACTGCCCTCCCCATCTGAGAAGAGAAAGCAGTAAGGCACAATTATGAGAACATAATTAGTTGATGAAAACCACCAAAAGGAGAACTACTGAAAAAGGAGATATATTAGAAACACTGAAGTGGACTAGATGAAAAAATTATTCATTTTAGTAATCTTGTTTCTTTCAAGGTATTCTTCTATGTACATAACTATTTGCAGTCAGCCTCCTAAGCAGAGCTGCCCAGAGAAAATTGAACTATATGGAAATGATAGAACTATCATTGGCTCATTACACATATTCAAACTGCTGCCCTTATCTACTGCAACATTCCATCAACGTATCAGATTTCTAAGGTGCCTACAAGGCAACCTATACTAAGACTTATCCAAATATACTTATCTAATGTAACACAACTTAAACTGTCCATGACAGCATGAAACATCCTTAATATTATTATAATCCTAAACCCTCCCTGAATGCCAGAATCACCTGGAAAAAGAAGGGAATTAAATATTTCCCACTAGGGTTAGAAAACATGTATGCCAGTGTTTGGGACTTTCAATTATAAAACTTGATAAGGAGTGCAGCAGCTCTGGTTCTGGAAGGGGAGGCAGGGAGGACAAGTTATGAATATAGAAGAATACCTTGGAAGAAACAAGATTACTAAAGTGAGTATTTTTTTTCCTTTAACCCCAGGTGTTCTTATCTATTCCTAACTCTCTGCAGACTTCAAAGCAGTACCTTTGGAGGTGGGCAGAGAACCTACTTAGGAAAGAAGCTCTGCAGGACTGCTGTGCCAAACCTGACATTACTCCTGGACTGTGTGTCCAGACTCTAATGTTTAGTAAATGTGTGTACTGTCCTCCTGGTAGCTGCTTTACAGATTTCCACTACTGGAATATCTATATTATAGCAGCTGTGCCCCTAGTTGAATGAGCCCTCAGGCCTGCTGGGGGTTCCTTGGCAAGTTTTGAGTAGCAAAACTGAATGCACTGGACTGTTCAGCAAGAGACTGATCTCTTAGAAGCTGGGGTGTATTTACCTACATCCCCATAAGTAAGAAACAGCTGTTTGTCATGTTTATGATCCCTGGTATGGGTTATATAGTAACTTAAGTTCTTTTGACATCTAGGCTATGGAGTCTGCATTCACCTGAACTCGGAGCAGATTTACACAGTATTCTGACATGATCCAGATTACTGTCAGAATCCTGGTTCATGCTCCAAATAGCCATTTTGAGATTTGACAGTTAAAATTCCAGTCAAATCAACTACTGAAAAATGGCCACTGTGAGAGCAGGTTCATCGGGTGGAGCACCACTGAAGCGGAGGAAAATAAGTTCATTTTTTGAGCAGTAAGTCTGCTCAAATGATGTGATTTTGTTATTTACTTCAATAAAATAAAAATAGGTTAGTGTAATTTCACATGCTCCGGCGCTCACTAAAGCTGTGTTCAGTCAGTCACCAAACAGCCTTGCCGAAGACAAAAATACACCAGCTCGATTAAGTGGAACTCCATCTATTTATCTGCTGTGTAACGGAAACTCCCTCTGATATGTATGTGACTATTATAGTTGTTTTTGTTTGTTTGTTTTGTTGTTTTGCTTTATGTGCCTTATTGCTTTAAATTATAAACTGACTCCCACTGTTTTTAAGTGAAGAAATTGTCTGTCAGAAGATGAACCATTGGACTTAGTCGGTAAACGAGGTGCTCACACGAAGTCTGTAGGGCTGCGGGCAGAGGTGATGAAGGAATTGTCTCAAATCTGTCAAGTTAACTTGCTGTCTGCAACCTGTTAAAACAATGCTGGTGCCGACGGTATGAGAGAGTTGGACTGTAGTGGGTCAGAGAACACTGATGATGTAGAGATCTTAGTGAATGTCGGTGGGGTGAGACAGATCTTGTACAGAGACATCTTGGACCAATGTACCATATATTGCATTCTATCCTGTGTGCTTAAAAGATTAAATAAATGTATTATTTTTTGCAGGTGATGTAGTGGTTCTGGTCTCTCCCTATATGGTGGTCCTCAGGGAGGGTTGCAAGGTTTTTCTGATGAAACCGCTCATAAACAGAAATCATTCGCTTCCAGTTCTTCCCATCTCATCAGCTATAAATAGCCTTTTCCTGCACTTGGGCAACAGTTCATTAGAAGACTGGGGGAATGACTTAAAGAGCAGGTTCTCACTTTAAATTATTATTTTTCAATAGAGTTGAGTTACAGCTGATTAAGGTCAGTTCAAGTCTCGAAGCTGAAAGACTGATTGTCGGACCTGTTTGTGGTGCAGTTTCTTACTGTCTTATACTCACTTTGTAGGCAACCCACATTTCAGTCTCTGAAACAAATGGAGTGTGAGTTTACTGAAGCCCCAAGTATGTATGACATCAGTTAAAGAAAAACGTCTTTGGCTTAATGGGACGTCATCAGCGTGGCCGTGCTCCCAGTACTGTCCTCTCAGATGTGCCCACTCATGTCCGATAAATGAGAGCTGTTCCTCATCAGCCATGGTTGAGGCTTTCATTCACCGAGCAGCAATCTGACTGAGTAAATCAGGAATAGAGAATTAGACTAATAAAATAAATATTTGAATGCCTAACCAGTTTCTTTGTTTCTGAATAGTGAAATCAGAATTCTGTGCCATCTGTATAGCAGTGAATGGTGTACAGTATGAAGTAAGTGTCTTTACCCTGAATCTTTACATAAGGAAATATTCAGTAAGACATTTGCATAATTAAATCCATATCAGGTTAGAAACTGGTTTGGTGTTCAAATATGTATTTATTTATATATTTATTTTATTTGTCCGATCCTCTGTTTCTCATTTACTCAGGACACTGCTCAGTGAATGAAAGCTGCAGCTTGCGCTGTTGCTTCAACTATGACTAATGAGGAACAACTAACTGTCATACATTGAGCATGAATGGGCACGTCTGTGAGGACAGCACTGCGAGCACTGCTGCATGGATTATGTCCGTTAAGCCCAAGACTGTTTCTCTTTAACTGGCATCATACAGATAGGCTTCGGGAAACTCTCACTCCATCTCTTTCAGAGACTGAAACATTGCACCTACAAAGTGAGTATAAGATATCAAGAAACTGCACTGCAAACAGATCAGACAATCAGTCGTTCAACTTCAGGACTTAAATTGACCCTAATCAGCAGTAACTCAGCTCTATCAAAAAATAAAAGTTTGTAACAAGAACCTGCTCTTTATTGTTGGCTCTCACAGACCTTCTCGGCAACTTATGCACCTGCCACATACTCCCTTACCCAGGACCGTGATTGCTGGAACTTGCTCCCCCTCTCACTGGTTCAATGAGTGGAAGCCATCCATATGGCGGCACTCCCAAGATTGCTTTGCCTGTTCCAAACAATACCTCTTGCTCCCCCTCTCTACCTTTGCCATCGGTGTCTATGCTGGTCCCTGCAAGTCATCATCTACTGTAAGCTATTATTTTTATTGTGTTAACAGAAAAGCATAGTAATTTAAAAAAACAAGTGCTCAGCCATCAGTGATGTTAAAGGTAGGAATGGGACCGCCGGGCTGACCAACAGGTGGACCCACTATAGCAGCAGTGTTATGGACACGCGACCACACTGCCTAGGAGGTACAAAGCTGATTATGGTTTCTTTTACTTTTGCTATCTATTTTTTTTTTTCAAACAAGAATGTTGGGGCCAGAGAGGGAGCATGGCTGGTGAGATGTTCGAGTGATGGTGTCTCCCCCACCCCCGCCAGACAGGAGCGATGCTGGTGAAACATTGGAGTGATGGTGCTTCCGGGGTCCCCCCCCTTAGTTTATTACCATGGTTTTTCATGTGCTTTCTTCTCCCGGTACAGTGGCACCTGTGTTTGTAGTGGTACCGGTAGAAGGCATTAAAGTAAGCTGGCCCATTGGCGCAGCGGTTGGATTTCCGCTTGCGATGCCGGCGACCCGGGTTCAGGAACGGACTCGGTTCATTGAAGGGTCGGCCAGGGGGAGAAGGATCAAACGTCCCCAGGACTGGTCTCCTTCTCTGGGACGGAGGGGGGTTGTGTGTTCGGTCCATGAGCAGCACCCAGCAGAGGCTGGGTTCGTACAATGCGCAGATGCCTGCAAGACTTCAGAGCAGGAGGACGCTGGTAGTCATTGCACGTCCCCGCCCTGCTTACAGGGGAAAAATGCTGCTGGGTCGCCTCCATGGCACCCCTCCCTCTGGGCCCCAATTAGCCTTTGGTGCCAATGCTCTCCCGGCCAGATATTTGTAGTGCAGAGCTGGTAGGGGAGCAGCTCCGCAACCCCACCCTCTGAGGGGGCAAGCCAGGGATGACTGTGGAGAAGCCTGGTGATTGCCAGAGGTGGTGGTACAGAGGGGACTGTGACCAAGGGCTGAGTTACCGATGACCCAGCAGGCAAAAAGCATACTAAATAAAAGATAAATAAATAAAAGAAGGCACTAAAGTAGCTGAGATGATGTTAGGGGCCAGAAAGGACAGTGTGGCCAACGTGAAGTGCTGTGTCACATGTTCACTGTCTTCAGGTCAAGAGGAGTGGGGGCTGGCGGAGCGGATCACTCTGTTGTTTTTCTGTTTTTTTTTTTTCATAGAAACTAGGAGCAGACTTTCTTTTTTTTCACACAGAATCGGAAACACGGCTTTCACTTCTTCAGCTAGGAGCGGGGAGCACTGAAGCTGATGGGAGGGATGGCTGCGGACTGATTTTTTTTTATTACATTCTATGCAGTCATGAGTATGCTGGGATAACATCACAGGTCCAGTCCCAAACTGACCAATCACAGCCCAGCATTCTTTCTTGCCATTGTATAATAGTGAATACATTATACCATGCTCACCAGGGTAGTAAACCTTTCTTTTGTGTCTTGCAAAGTTTGGTGAGTACAAAGCAAACACCACATTGTGCTCCTCCTGTTGCTACCATCTGCTAGAAGTAGATGTGAACCAGGAATCAATTGCAGTCTTGTACGTGTGTCTGTTGGTGGGGGGAGAGTCAAAGAGGATGGGCTTGGAACAGGAGGTGGGACCAATGGACACCAGGAAAACAGACAGGGGGTGGGTGCCACTAACCAATTCATGCTTGGAATATTGGGTAGTGGGTGAAGAGTACTGCTACATATAAGTGCAACGAGTACACTAAAGATATAATACCTTGTACCGCAGATTTGGTCCAATTGGAGCTCAGGTTTCTTTTCTAAGGTTAACTTTTCTAAAATGTTAATAGGCCTTCCATAGTATGAGACTCCTCTCCTGAGGTTTTGGCAGCTAGAACTGCTCAGCTTCACTTTGTCGTCCTCTTGCCCAAACACCATCTGGAGCATAGGATGGAACAGCCACTCAGATTGAATTTATTCAAAACATTCTTATTGTGAACAAGATGCGCAAATATCCTTGTTGACGACCAACATTTCGGATCTTAACCCCTTTCTCAGGGCCTGTTGCTGAAACCTCATGCTGTCAGTCTCTTATACTATTAGAGATGCCCAAGTAGATTACATACCGTATGTCAACAGAACCATGACAAAAAAACTGTGGGTCAGATTCACAAACCGATATGGGACTAAGCCCCACTTCGCAACTCTAGTTGCAGACTGAAATCTCTGCAGCTGCGAAGATTAGTATCCACAGATCCCCACAGCTGTAGGTATGTTACACCAGAACCCACCGTCCATAACATTTTTCAGCAGCTAGGGGGACTTCCATGGCAACACCACCAACAAGCTGCCATAAATTGTGGAATTGGTTATAAACCAGCTCCACCTTTTCTAATACCACAGCTGTGAGAAAAACTGCAGGGCCTAGATTCTCAAAGATCTTGAAAGTCCTGCAGCTGCAGGAAAAACTTGGCGTAAGTGGGTTGCCACTTGCAGAGCTCAAATTTCACCCACTGCTACAGCCTTCTCAAACGGGGAGCTGGTTTATGACCAGGTCCACAATTTACAGCAGCTTACAGGTGGTGTTGCTATGGAAATACCCACAGCTGCGGATTAATGTTACAGCCAGTGTGACAAGCCATAACATCTTTCACAGTTGCTATGGATGAAAATAGCAAACTCCATAGCTACAGAGATTTCAATCTGCAACTGGAGTTGGGGTGTGGGATTTAGTCCTCAAACCATTTGAGAGTCTGTTCCGGATACGTAAGTGACAACTCACTTGTGCCAGGTCTTTCCTGCAGCTGCAAGACTTTCATGAGCTTTGTGAATCCAGCTCACAGTCTCCCAAAGATGCAGAGATGTGCCAGGTCCCACGGGTCGTAACATTTTTCTACAGCTGCTGGGACTTCCATGGCAACACCACCCACAAGCTGCTGCAAATCATGGAGCCGGTCATAAACCGGATCCGCTTTTGTGAATATTGCAGCTGCAGGAAAAACTGTGGATCTGCAAGTAGCATGAGCTGCCTGAGGGTTGTGCTGTTTGATGCGCTGTTTGATATCCATTTTTTCCGTGTGTTTTGTTTGCATTTGTTTGTTTATTTATTCATTGTATTTATTAGTTTAGTTAGATAGGGCTAACGAGTGAGGTATTTAGTAAATATAATGCTCTTTTTTTTTTCGGGCTTCTGAATGGGTTTTCCTGTGATTCACTTCGTTTAGTGAATCATATCCTTCAGTCCCAGAACAGCCGTGTTTTATTCGTTCCGCTTGGCCGTCTTCTGGAGTTTGTGATACGGTCCCTGGGAGCGACCGGTTTTGTGAGCTCTGTGAGCTTGAGAATGAATGACTTTGGAGTGATTTTTGATCTAGCTCAGTTTGCCATTGCGTCTACCTTGCAGTGAGAGGGTAGATGGGAGGTGGGACGAGCAAGAACAGGAGTCGACTGTCAGAGCAAGCTCAGGGCTTTTTTGGACTGTATTCAATAGATACTGATGTTGAGTTCTGCTCCTATTGTGTGCCGTGGAAAGAACACTGCTAGCAGGACCAGGGAAAAAGCTGCTGTGCACGAAGTATTGTGGCAAGTGTGGTCTTTTTTTGAGGATTCTTCAATGACTGTTAAAGGAGTACGCTTACTGCAGAGGAGTATTTGGATTTGGGATTGAGACAGATAGGAGGGTGGGGGGGGAGCTCCTCTTTTTGGTCGGGGTTATTCTCACTAGTCACCTCTTTTGACCAGGCAGGAGGGACTCAACGATTCCCCGGGGAACTGGAGAGCCGATCGGGTTCTCCTAGGCATCCTGCGGGTTGAGTTTGGTGGCTTAGCCCTTGGGAGGTCGTAGCTGGGGATCATTATGGGTTGGCTGGTGAGGTCTGCGGGTGTTTCACCTGGAGGGGGGCCCCCCCACCCAAGGTACCTATCTTATCTGCTGTAGTGGGATCTCTGATCATCAGAAAGAAGCCAGTAGTGTGGTGTGCGTATATTGGATGTTACTGTTGGACTTATTTTTTGGACATGGACTCTCTTTTCTTCTACTTTGATGCTTAACTCTGGAATCTGGGACTTAAAAGCTTTACATCGCTGTCCATGGGAGGTGGGAGCTTCCCTGGCCTAACTGTAAAGTATCGGGCCTGATTCCTATTGACATACTGGATTCATTAACAGTGTATTCTACAAGTCCTGCTGTTGCCATCCAGTTCTGGGACTTAGAAGCTCTAACATCGCTGTTCAAGGGAAGTGGGAGCTTCCTTGGCCCAATTGTAAAGTATTGGGCATGATGTTTCTAGACCTTTTGGATTCATTAACAGTGTATTCTACAAGTCCTGCTGTTGTCATCCAGTTCTGGTGAGAGAAGAATTTGGAGCGGGACTTAGAAGTGTTGGTACTGTTGTCCAGGGAGGTGGGAGCCTCCCTAGCTCGCTAAGAAAGCATCTTTTCTAACTTCTTTTTGATTCATTGGATTCATTTACAGTTTATTTTTAAATTCTGTTACTACCACTCAGTTCTGGTGAGAGAAGAACTGAGTGGGGAAGGTATTGGTTGCATTGTCTAGGGGAGGTGGGAGCTTCTCTGGACTATACATATTTTTTTTTTTTATTCAATTGTTTAAACTGAGAATTGCTGTTTTTTTTTTTATTATTATTAAGGAGTAATTATTTAATTTTCCTTTTTTAAAGTTTCATTTTGGGGGATTGTTTTTTAATTTGTAATAATAGTAGTTAAAGAAAATTCAGCACACGGATTGAGCTGTGAGAATAGGGACGGATGTTGGTCTCCATGGTTGTTCACTATTCCCCCTCCGCTCTTCTTGCCCTCCACCCCTTTTTCACTCCTCCTCTTCTTGAGTTTGTAGTTTACCAGCGCTGTAGAGTGCTTGGCATTGTATGTAGGAGATGGAGGGGGCAGGGGGTTTCGAACAGTGGAGAGGGAATGAGGGGGGTCATCGTAACAGGGTGATGAAATCCAGGAGACGCCCTGGGGAGAAATGAAACTCAGAACATGGTCCTATATGTCTGGTTTCCATACCCAAGGGCACCACCGATTATGGTGGGCTGGTGGCCCCGGCGGCTCGGGAGGTTCGTCCGACCCGGGAGGTGTTATGTAATGCCGGGTGTATTAAAAACAAGACTGCAATTATTGCAGATCTTGTTGAGACAGTGGACCTGGCATGCATCACCAAGACCTGGCTGGATGAGAACTCTGGCCCCATTTTGGAGGCCTTTACACCAGCTGGGTACTCGGTGATACACCGCCCAAGATTAGACCGCGAGGGGGTTGCTGTCTGTTTCAAGACAGAATTTAACCTCATGGGCGTACTAGTTGAGGAGACTAAGTTATTCGACTGTGTCATAGTAGCAGGTGTAAGTTGTTGGATTGCTGTCATCTGTCGTCCACCCGGTGATGAAAAGCAATTCCTTCAGGAAGTGGCAGACTTCATCGTCGACATGGAGTTTGAGTCACCCAGACTGATGGTTCTGGGTGACTTCAATGCCTGGGTCGATGAAGAACTCTCGCAGTTTGGTCAGCACTTCCTCCAGCTGATGACTTCACTGAGCCTAACACAGGTAGTTACCACTGCTACTCATAAACACGGACACTCCCTTGACTTGGTCTTTCTCCTAGGGATTGAGACCTCCAACTGGGGGTGGAACCAGTTGGGTGGTCCGATCATTACACCGTGGGGTTTAGTTTTAATACCCCCCTTCGTAGGCCTACCCCTGTGGAGATGGTCAAATATGGTCCTTTAAGAGATGTTAACTCTTATAGCCTACTGACGGTGCTTGACCTCCCATCCCTTCCGTTAGCAAGCAGTGACCCAGAGACCCTCATGACGGCCTATAATTTGGCCATCTCAATGGCTCTGAATTTCATTGCTCCTGTCTGAGTTCATCCTCTCTCCCTTTGCCCTTGATCCCCTTGGTTTGATGGGACTTTGAGGGAGATGCGGAGACTAGGATGAAGGTTAGAGCATTGTTGGCGCAAGTCTGCTCTGGATGCCGACCACCTTAGATTGATAGAGCATTATCAAGCCTATCAATCTGCAATCTCCCATAAGAAGGCAGAGTTCCTGTCCGGGGAGATTGCAGCTGCTCAAAATCGACTGGCTCAGCTTTTCCACACTGTTGACAGACTGTGCAACGCAGCCTGTCTGCAGGTGCGGAAAGCTTTTTCGCAATTAGAGTTTTCGCGATGAGCTCGCTTGATTCTTTGCTAATAAGGTGGCTGACATCAGAACAGTACTTCAACCGGCATGCTCTAAGGGTGTTGCTTGGGATCAGTCCAAAGTCACTATGCCTTGGTTTTCTTGGAGTACCTTCAGCCGACCGGAGTTCATGGACGTCATGCAGATTATCCAGACTGTGAGTCCTACGTACTGTAGTTTGGATCCCGGACCAGCATCCCTAATTTTGGGTTGTATTGATGTCATCGGCCTGGTCCTTGCACATATAGTCTGGTGCTCCTTGAAATCCGGACAGTTTCCTAGCTCTCTGAAGGAAGCGGTGGTGACACCCCTCTTGAAGAAATCTATCTTGGTCCCAGACTGTCACGCCAACTACAGACCTATCTCGAACCTTCCCTTTTTGGGGAAGGTGATCGAGAAAGTAGTGGCAGCACAGCTGGAGGACCATTTGACCATCCATGACGTCTATGAACCACTCCAGTCCGGTTTCTGTAAGAGACATAGGACCGAGACAGCACTGGTTCGGGTGTTCAATGATCTCCTGATGGTGAGATCAGAAGAGTCATTCTATCTTAGTCCTTCTGGATTTCTCATCAGCATTTGACACCGTGGACCATGGGGAATTGCTAGAGCACCTGAAGTACATCTTTGGACTGTCAGGGACGGTCCTCAGGTGGTTTACATCGTTCCTCATGGGTAGAACACAGAGAGTGGTGTCCGGAATTTATTCTTCATACCACACTTCTCTGTCATGTGGAGTTCCTCAGGGCTTGGTGCTTTCCCCCATGTTGTTCGTGGTGTACATGCTTCCCATCGGAGACACTGTAAGAAGGTATGGGCTGAGGTTTCACTGCTATGCTGATGATACCCAGCTCTACCTGTCTTTTACACCTAACCAGGTTGGAGCTGTCTCGGTTTTTAACAACTGTCTGAAGGAAATCCAGGAATGGATGAATGCCAGCTGGCTGAAGTTGAACTCAGGAAAGACTGAGGTGTTGGTAGTGGATCCGGGTCGCCAGATAGGGGGGTCAGGGGTTGGTTTACCCTCGGGAATTTTTCTCAATAGTATCTCACTCCCGGCTTCTGAATGGGTGCGTAATCTGGGGGTAATTTTTGATGAGGGGCTGACTCTGCATTTACAAGTATCGGCTGTTGTCAAATCTTCCTTTTACCATCTTAGGAATATCGCCAGGATTAAGCACCTGGTTCCATCTGGGGATCTTCCCGCCCTGATCCATGCCCGTGTGTCCTCGCGCTTGGATTATTGCAACTCCCTTTACCTAGGGTTACCTGGGGTTGAAATCCGCCACTTGCAGCTAGTGCAGAACGCAGCAGCCCGGCTATTGATGGGGTCTCCTCAATCCTGTCATATTTCGCCTTTTCTGCGCGAACTGCACTAGCTGCCTATTCAGTGGCGGATCACCTTTAAAGTCGGTTTACTGACTTTCAAAGCCCTACACAGACAGGGCCCCGACTACCTGAAAGAGCTCCCGTGTTTTTACCGCACCGGACAATCTCTCCGCTCGGCTGACGAGGGGTTGCTAGAGATTCCAAGGATATGTCTGAAAACATCTGGGGCAAGAGCTTTTGAGTATGCTGCCCCTACCCTTTGGAATTCTCTACCCCACCGGCTTCAGGAGTGCACAACTGTGGAGGGATTTAAACAATCCTTAAAAACCTATTTGTGGCTGCAGGCATTTGGAAATTGAATTAGTTGATTTTATTAACTGATGTTTGATCTTTTAATCATTATTTTACTATTGTGTGTTGCATTTTAAGTGTGTGTATTTATTAATTGTACGGCACCTTGGTTTTTGATAAGGTGCCTAATAAATAAATTTTTATTATTATTATTTAACCCATTCTTGAGCTTTATAAATCTGGCACCATATGTTTAGCATTGCTGCTTCTTGAATCACTAGACAGTTTGAGATTTCTTAGCCACACACAGACATGCAGGGGCAGCTACAGTATGTACTGAAATCTAGAAATGTTTCCAAGCTTGTTTGATAACAACTTAAGTGACCTTTTACAGCATTTAAAACCTCTTAAAGACATAACATAGCATTTCCTAGGATGTTAATGGTGCTATCCTCAACTCAGAATCTGGCCCCAAACGTAAAATGAAACCCTACCCCCTTTAAAAAATATGCTCTGCAAAATAAATAAAAAGCTTCTTTGTTATTTTGAAACAGTTACATGAACTAACTTTAGTAAAATAATTATATTTGCAGTAGTTAAGTAAGAATGCTTAGATAGGGGACTTTCCCATAGTATTCAGTGGAGAAAGGTTACAGAGGTGGAGGAGATGTCATGCAATTTTGTAAGGGTTCGAGGAATACTGTAGAGTTCCTGCGGGTTCCTGCCCATTTAAATGTCTGTACCTTTGTGCAGATATAACTAGCAGGAGTAGTTTGCTCCTTGATTGGTTGAAAATAGTTTTCATAATCCTGCGAAAACAGCATGCAGATGAAGCTTCCTCTTTCATGTTTGGAAATTGCAAGGAAGTGCCATACAATAAAAGCAAAATCCGGTGATGCCTTTCACCAGGAGCTGGACTTGCTCACCCGCCATTCATGTTCCCTAGCCATTGTGCAAGCATGGAGTTGGAGTACTCCTGCTGTGCTAATGCAGAACTAGCCGTGTTGCGTGAGCACTGGGAGGTTGGAACTATACTTGCCCTTCATCTGGCCAGTTCATCCCTAATGGGAAATTCATAAAGTATGAGATCAGGGCCTTACGGGTCCTGGATGGGTTTGTCCTATACTGGCCCTGATGTACATGAGACCATTGCACATGGCCAGCACATGCCTGATCTTGGTCAGTAGTATCACAAAAATCGATTTTGTAAATCTCTCATAAGGATGAATGATGCTTGCATCACTTGATCTCACATTTCTTCAACCCTTTTGCCCCATCTGCATACATTTGTCCTTGATCTTGCCTTAAACTCTTTGATTTCCTTTTTAAATTATTTCTCACTGCTGGTCTAGTAACTGCTGGGGGTACAGTTGTAAACATCCACTGTGTGTTTAAACACTCCCTGCAACTACAGATCACGTGCAGCCATGTTTTTCCTTTATGTTTCAGGGATTGCACACAAATTTGTTAGAGACTGGAGGCACTGCATGTGTATTCTGGTTTACCAGACACGCTTCCCGCATGCTGTAGCTGGGTAGGAAATATTGGTACTTTTTCATTTTCTGACTACAACTGTAGATCAGGAAGGGCTTGAACGCTGGTGTGGGGGAGACAGTCTCCAAGAAGAGTAACTTCAGACCCAGGGCCATCCACCTGAAGGTTAAGTGTAAAGGCTAGTGGACTGCCAGATAGCCCTGTGCTGCTGAGCTGGCAACCTAGGCTCAAAAGCAGACTCAGGAGTTATCTTCGTTGCCTGGGGAGTCTGGGGGATGCTCCACGGCAGCGTTATCTGGGGAGGGATTGCAACGGGTTCCTGCCCCCCCCAGCAGAAATCTTTTACAGAGGGCCTGGGAACCTGCTCCTCCACAGGATGTTGTTTGCAGGGCCAGCAGCTTGCAATTAACAGGTGCAGAGGGAGGCAGGTGGAGAAAAAGAAAAAAAACATATGTTAGAAACCTCACTTCTGTCAAGATGATGATGGGTGGCACCTATGGTCCCAACACTATAGGAATCTACAGAACCAAATGATGGGGTTAGCAAGACATGAAACTGGGGAGCCGCCAGGAAGCACAGCTCCAGGCCTAAGGACTGGGTGAACAGAGGTGGCAGAGAAAAAGATAAAAAAGTTAAAGCTACAGAAGCAGGATGCTGGTAAGCTTTACCAGGTGCCTAGTATTTAGTTACTGTACGTATTTTTTTTGTTTGAAAATTGGTGACCAGGAAAGGTGTACTGAGCCAAAGCTCATTTCCAGGTGCGACTCTGTGGGAAAGAGAATCAGCAGGAATAACAAAAAAAACAACAGTGCATTGTAATTCACAGAAGTAAACTGCAGACACAAAGTATACTAATTTGCAGACACATCTTGGATCAGATTAAAGTGCAAATATCCGTGAAAGTATCGAGCCAAGTCTGCATGCAAGATACAACAAAAATTATGCCATAAATTTAATCAGTCAAGCTGGTAGTTCACTAGGCAATATGTTTAGAAACGGAGAACACCAAAACCCATTGCTGCCGGTGTCAGACAGGGAAGACCTCTTAGGGGAAACAGGAGCAGGTCAACAGCGGGAGGAAATTCATCTGGTGCCCCAAAGAGTGTGAGGTGGTGGAGAGATAAAGGGGGCTGGTTTCAGACAGCTGCAAGGCAATACTAGAAAGTGGATTGCCCAGCAGAAGAATGGGGATAAGTATTGGAGAATATTCATTGGTCCCTGGAGTGAAGAGAGTATGGAGCAGGTATAAATGGGGAAAGAAATGATGGGAGGTAGTAAGGAAGGGAACCAAATCAATGCTTGGAGATGAAGGAGGAAAAGTGTGACTGGCAACATGTTGGTAGGGGGAAGATGAAAAGGAAGAAGTAGAGGGAGCAGTGGTGAGTATGAGGAGGAGAGTTTGTTGCAAAGCAACAAAAGGCATTACAAAAGGTATTCACTCTGGTTAGAGAAGTGTGTGTGGGGAGGAGGGATGATACCGTAGACCACATTGGTGTAGTCAAAAACCAGGAGCACCATCTTGGTAACCAACTCTTGTCAGACCAGCAGGGGAAGGCAGTCTTTTTATGATACAGAGCACCCAAAAAAAATAAATTTACCACCCTCTCTGATCAAGATGGTGGCCATGCTGGGCTGCTATCTGTTTGGGCTCTAACGCTTGAGCCTGAAAACTGAGGAGAAAACATGATTTGGGGTTTCTCTCTGCTAGCGTTTGTGATTGTAGCTGGATAACAACTAAACGAGGGGAAGAGGTCTGATATTTAGCCTCATTAAGGTATCTTAGCTATGATTAGAGTGGGTTAATTAGTATGGGCAGATATTGTATAGTGAGGCAGATTAGGTGGTTTTAGGTTTTTATTTTTGGTTATGGAAATAGCACTGAGTAAAAGCCTGCTACAACTTCTGTTTTTGCTGGCTGCCTTACTGTTCGGAAGGAGAGTATTGGAGTATTGGAGCCTTGGTTAAGCACCCACGGCAGGAGAAGAGGAGTGGGTATTGCTGGCTGACATTGGAGGACTGGACCATCAACCGAGTGGATTTTTGTTGACTGGTGTGCATGATCTCTAGTGGACCCCCCAACCCCGCACTGGTGGAGCTGTTTACTGCTGCTGGTGGCTACCTCTAGGGCTTAAGGGACCTGCGGTGCTGGGAGATGGTTGAGCAGCGGGGTTAACTGGTGAAGCCAGAGGTGGGAGCTCTGCTGCCTCTTGGGAGAACCCTGCTGGTCTCCTGCTGCTTGAGAGTAATGGGTGTTGCAGATCCATGGCCTGAGCAGCAGCCCACCCCCCACCCCTTCTTTGTATGTCATCTTGATTGGGGGTTTGAGTGGTTTGGGACCTTTTTCTGGAAGACAGTGGACCATTTTGCTTAATGGTTTTGGTCATACTTGACCTTACAATGCTCCTCACTGTTGGCTCTGCTATTCATCTTCTGGCATGGCATTGGCATCATGGGATGCAGTGGTTACTTCAGTATTTGCTCTAACAACAGCCCTTGAAACTGCAACCATTTCTTGCCTTCAGCCATATCCCCCTCACCCCTCAGATCCTCTGTTTCACTGAAGGTTGTACAGATCATTATGATGCCTCTCTCCCTCTCTAATAGGTGCAGTTAGATTATAGAGCCATGCCCTGAAATATGAGATATGGGGTTAAACATTAAGTGTGTTTTTACCTCTTGACCATTTAAATGAAAAATGTTCCCATAGAAGGTGCCATCATAACTGAACTAGTGTGTGGCCTGTGTTGATGTTCATCGTGTTTACTACTAGCATTCTCTACACTGTATTAAACAGCAGCTAACACCTTCAGGGTAACTTTAAAAAATATAATATTTAGACACAGTTCGACTTATGCTTCACATTAGTTCTGTATTTGTCCTCCCCATTTAGTTATTATTGAGGCCATTTGCATGAAAACAGGATCTCTGTTAATCAAGAGTTCATCTATTCCGGTTGTTATCTCCCTAAACTGAGGTCATGATGCACCGCTTGGGGTATCACAGTTACTTCCATGGCAACAGACTGTGATGTCACAACAGAGAATTATGACATGAAGTGGGGAGTAAACTACAGAGGCAGATGATCTCTAGCAGATAAAGCTCATGTATCCGTGCAAATTTCCTTAGTAATAAAAGATTGGGAGGAGAAATCTGTAGAATATTTATGGAATGCAAGCTGAATTGCATCTAATTATAATGTTTTTCAAAGTTTTCTTTGAGGCATCAGTAGCTCTTAACATAGAAACATAGAAACATAGAATTTGATGGCAGATAAGGACCGCTTGGCACACCTAGTCTGCCCATTTCCCTACCTAATGGATAAGCTGCAGATCCTTGTTAACGAACAGCCTATTTACTCCCACCCCCCACACTAGAATTGCCTTATGTCTGTCCCATGCATTCTTGAATTCCCCCACTGGTTTTGACTCTACGACCTCCTCAGAAAGGCCGTTCCATGCATCTACAACCCTCTCTGTGAAGAAATACTTCCTCACATTACGTCTGATCTGTCTCCCCTCTATCTTCAAATTGTGCCCCCTTGTTCTTGCACATCTCTTTTTCTGAAAGATACTACCCTCTTCGATTTTGTTGATTCCCTTGAGGTATTTGAAAGTTTCTATCATGTCCCCCCTCTCCCTCCTTTCCTCGAGGCTATACATCTTAAGCTCCTTTGGTCTTTCTTCATATGTCTTCTGGTGCAGACCCTGCACCATTTTGGTTACCCTCCTCTGAACAACTTCCACCCTGTCTATGTCTTTGCAGATATGGGGTCTCCGGAACTGTACATGGTACTCCAGATGTGGTCTTACCAACTGCCTGTATAACTATACAACTGTCTTTAATAACATATTGCATTACTCTTCAGCCCCTCACCATTTGCAGGCATTGTGTAATGGTCTTGTAACCACCATCTATGCTTCTGCATTACCAAGTGGCTGCGAACACCCTGTTAACCTCATATTGGCTTTTTTGAGGGGAGGTTCGTCTGCATCCCAGGATGGAGTGCCTGAGTCTGGTGAAGATGGGCTTGATCCCTTACCTCTGCTGCACCTCCATTGTGGGGAATATGCCTAACTCTACCTTTGTGCCTTTGCCTTTTTATTTCTTGTAGCATTTGCCAGGAGTTGCTAAGGGAGTTGCAGGGCTGGCTGGACACTCACGGTGTGGGCTGCAGCACAGTTGTAATGAGAGCAGATTGGTTCTCTGTTACATTTGGTGAGCAAGGCTCTGTTGTTCTGCCTCTGTTGGTCCCCATGAAGCTCCAATCTGTTGTACATGAACTGTTGGGCTTCTTGTAGGGTGTGTATTGAATAATGACTGTCATTTACCAGCTTTCCTGTAGTCTTTCAGCACAGTATACATGTTTTCCATGTTTACCATTTGAAAAGCTGCTGACTCACTTACACCGACTGTATAACTTGTTATCAAAGAAGGTGTTGTTTGTGTTATCTAAATTCCTTAGTTGCCATGTAGCTATTTATGCTGCTTATGGTAGATGACAGTCGTTATTTATTTCAGTGCACCACTTCTTCCCATTGAGCCAGCTCTCATCTTATTGCTTGTCACGTACTAGTGTGCTGCTGCTCCAGTAAGCTGGTGTCTGATCACCAGTGCAATCTGTGAATCAAACTAGCAAATGATAGAAAGAGAAAAGAGAGAGAGAGAGGGACGGTTGAGTACTTGCTAATCCAGTGCCCAATTGCCATGGTAACACTCTGCTAATCAAATTAGTCAGCTCAAAGCCAACTAATCTCCTTTGTAGATTGGTAAGCAAATTAGCTGGCCTGCACCCTGTCGTGAGTCTAAACTGAGAAATAGGGTATTGGGCTTATAAAACCCATTCTACCCATTAGCGCCATATGGCGTCAGAACCATCTGTTGCTTAACCTGACCCAAAATGGTGGCATCAAATAGAATGAGTTAAATAAAATGGACTTTGTGACTGGTGACGGAAGTGGGAAGAAAGGTGAAATGCTATGTAAAATTGTATTGTGACTGAACTGGTGAGCTGGAGGTTGGGAACTGGGAACTGCAGTGGAGACTGATCTCCAAATAATAAAACACTCCCTTTAATTCTGCAGCGTTCAGTATGTGGTTGTGTGTGTGTGTGTGGTGGTGGTGGTGGTGGTGGTGGGGTTGGGTGAGGACCAGTAAAGGGAGGAAGGCAATAGATCATGTTGCTCACTGTCCAGCTTAGTAGGCATTTGTCTAAACGCCGGAGGTTGTGGCTTTTTTTGGTTTTTGTTGTTTTCTTAACATCCAGCTGCTCCCGTCAGCCATTATTCTCTAGTTAGTGTTTTTGTGGGGCAATTTTTTTAAATTCCACCATTTTCAACACCGGTTTGGCCAATGAGGCCTTTCCTTTCCATCCATGCTGAATTGTGGCATCAGCTGTAGTTACTCCTTGGGTCATGAGTCAATATCTTTAGACACATCCAATTTGATTGTTGTACACGTGGACATGGGGTGCTGATTCTCAAATGGTGAATGCATGGTGGTGGAATCCCAGAAGTTGAACTGCTGTCATTTTACATGCTGGTGCTCACACTGCCAAGTTATTACATGAGACTTTGGCTGATGATTCACCAACTGAACCAGGTATCATATCTATTTCTTGGAACATGTTTTGTTCAGTGTGAAACTTCATATGGGCAGTCATAAATCATTTTTTTTTTCCTCGCCTCTATTTCCTTAGATGTAATGCTGATCATAACCCTGAGACAAATCACATCACCATCGTTCAACTAAGTCAGTGTCCACCTGTTCGTACAGAATCCATTGAGGATGATGTGCAACAATGTAAGTAATATGTTTCAATAAGCATTGTCTTCCAATATTCATAGTTAACTCTGTTACAGTTCCATTCGGGGCATCCATACTGCCCATACCCATAGCAGCTACTTTGTTTAAGTAGTAAAGAGTATGGATTAGTGTATGATAAACCAGTCAGAACAAAGCTCTTCTTCTCCTCAGATTGGATACCATGAAGAACGATGACCTTGGGAGCAAAGCTCTAGAGGTCTATTAGTTGTCATGGTACTCATGAGGGGGAAGATTAGCCTTGCTCTAAATGCAAAATCACACATGCCCACACAATGCAAAGCATCATGGGCTGCATATGCAAATCACCACAGAATGTTGTGCTGGTTCAACTTTAAGCAGAATTGCATGGTGCCGAAAGGCCTCTCACACAGTTTGGAAAGGGTGCCAACAGAAGACATAGACACGTGTTTCGTCCTACCAGGACTCATCAGTATGTCTCATTTGTTTGACACCCCAGTGGAATGAACCAGCTACCCTAAGACGGTCTGTCTGGGTTATGCTGTGGTGAACCCATTAAAATAAAAAAACTATTTAAACTATTTAAAAGACAAAGAACCTCTGTGCGCAAACACTGCTCTCTCTGCATAATGTATGGGCATCAATTAAGTAATAAGGCATGACCAGTGGTTACATTAATGGTCAGTTAATCCTCCCATAGGGTGTAATGTGGCGTGAGGCACAGCTGAGTGCCATATTGCCACTAGGGAGCGATTAACTGGCTGTTAATCTACCTCTTGTGAGTGTCTTATTGCTATTATAAAACAATAATTACCAGATTATGATTAGCCTCAAGTGCCGTAATATCCCCAAATCCAGTTATTACAGTGTTCTCCTCAAACTGCCTTTCAATTCCACTTCTTGCACTACCAACTGTTTTGTGCATTTTACAACTCTGTCGTCACTTATGGATGAACTGCTACTATGAGACTCTCAAGTCTCTGTCTTTATTGTTATTGTTATTTATAATTATCTGTTCAAACAACATGAAGTCTTGCTGTATTCTGACATATGCAGTTAGCCCCAGCACTTGCACTGCCCAGGAGAGGAAAGGGTTAACTCTATTCATAGACATAGAATGTTGAGCTCGACCTCGGTTTTCAAACCTCTGTCTGTGGTACTTCAGATTGTAACCGTCAGATTCTTTACTCCGCCCAACTGCGAAGTCGCTCCAGAGATTGCTCCTTTGCTCGGTTCAGTAAAGTTTCAAAAAAGCATCGGTTTTCAACCGATTTATTATTTTTCAGTTTCAAGTCTCTGTCTACGGTACAGTAAGTGTGTAGATAGGTAGTGAACTGTTATTTTGCCTCTGTTACTGTGGAACTTGTAAGTCCTCGGTTTCCTAGTGGTTGGTCCAGTTGGGAACCGACTGTTTACTGTTTTATTCATATTCTGGAATTTTAGTAGTGGTGTGCTGGTTCCAATCGGTTTAAAAAAAAACTGACTTTTTACAGATTTCTTTCCACAACCCATATCACGGTTGGTAACTGATTGGAGAGTATTACCTGGTATAAAGCTGTAAAGGGTAATTTTGTTAGCCTGGCCATGTCTGAGAAACCCAAGAAAAAAAACGGTCCCATTGGTTACAATTCACACAAGACTTGCTCACTTCTCTGGGATTCCTTCTCAATCTGCCAAAGTCAGTCCTCGAACCAGTACAACTCCTCACTTTAATAGGGATAGAGTTAGATACATAGATACATAGATACATAGATACATAGATACATAGATACATAGATACATAGATACATAGATACGTAGACAGTGTCAGCAGATAAGGGCCTATGGCCCACCCAGTCTGCCCATTTGAGCTTGTAAGTTCAGTTTGTTTTCCTAGAAGTCTGTTTCCCCTTACCCCCGACCTCTAGAATTCATTTATGTCTATCCCATGCATTCTTAAATCCTGTGATTGTTTCAGCCCCCACCACTTCCTCTGGCAGGGTGTTCCACTTGTCCACCACCCGTTCTGTGAAGAAATTCTTTCTCATGTTTCCTCTGAATCGTCCTCCCTCCAACTTCATCCCATGCCCTCTAGTCCTGGAACATCTTTTTTTGCTTAAAAATAGTGTATTCCTGTACCCTGTTCCTCCCTGTAAGATACTTGTATGTCTCTATCATATCCCCTCTCTCCCTCCTCTCCTCCAGGGAGTACATGTTCAGTTCCTTCAACCTGTCTTCACAGGACTTGTGATGCAATCCATGCACCATCTTTGTTGCCCTCCTCTGAACCTTCTCTACCCTGTCTATGTCCTTACATAGGTATGGTCTCCAGAACTGTACACTGTACTCCAGGTGGGGCCTCACTAGTGTCTTGTATAGCAGAATTATGACCTCCCTTTTCCTGCTGGTGATGCCCCTGCCTATACATCCCAGCATCCTATTTGCTTTACCTGCTGCCTTGTCACACTGTTTCCTCTACCTTGAGGTCATCAGAGATGACAACCCAAGATCCTTTCCTGCTTGGTGCATGCTATATCCTCACCCCCAACTGATATATTGTGCCAGGTTTTGTGCCCCATAAGCATTATCTTGCACTTCTTTGCATTGAATTTCAACTGCCAAACCCTGACCATTCTTCAAGTTTCTGCAGGTCGCTTCTCATTCTGTCTACACCCTCTGGTGTGTCTACTCTGTTACAGAGCTTTGTGTCATCAGCGAACAGTGAAATTCTGCCTTCTAGGTCCCACGTAATGTCACTGATGAAGATGTTGAATAGGACCGGTCCCAGCACTGATCCCTGTGGTACCCACTGGTCACTCTTCCCTCTGTGGAGTGACAGCCATTTACCACCACCCTCTGTGTCCTGCCACCCAGCCAGTTACCTACCCACCACACTACTGTCCTGCCCACACCCATATTCCCCAGTTTGTGTAATAGTCTTCTGTGGCACAGTGTCAAAGGCCTTGCTGAAGTCCAGATAGGCCATGTCCACTGCCCTCCCTGATCCACCTCCCTAGTCACCCAGTCAAAATTCAACGAGGTTGGTCTGACACTGACCTCCCCTGGTGAAACCATGCTGCCTTGGGTCCTGTAGTCCATTGACAACCAGATGTTCCACCAATCTTTCCTTCAGAAGTGCTTCCATGATCTTCCCCACTCACCGCAGGTGAGGCTGACTGGTCTGTAGTTCCCTGCTTCCTCTTTGTTCCCACTTTGTATAAGGGGACTACATCTGCTGTCCTCCAGTCTTTGGGTACCTCCCTGTTTCCAGTGATTGGCTAAACAGGATAGCCAGAGCTCAGCCACCACCTCTCTTAGTTCTTTAAGGGACCTGGGGTGCACCCGTCTGGCCCCATTGCTTTATCAACTCTTATTACCCCAGTTCCTTCAGGACCCTTTCTCGTGTAAAGGACTTGTGTCCATTTCTGCACCATTCTCACCCCTTGTACTCCTTCAGATCCATTACCCCCTCTTCCTCAGTAAAGACTGAGCAGAAATACCTGTTCAATATGTCAGCTTACTGTTGTCATCCTCCAGTGACTCCCATCCTCCCCCTTCAGTCTCACTATCCCTCCCTTTGTCTTTCTTTTTTCACTTATGTACCTGTAAAAGGTTTTGTCCCCTTTACCCACTGATTTTGCAATGTGTTCTTCTGTCTGAGCTTTGGCTTCTCTTACTGACCTCCGTACCTCCTTTGCTTCTCCTGGTACTTCTCCCTATCCCTTCTGCCTGTGTCTTTTGTATTGCCTGAATGCAATCTCTTTTGGCTTTCACTTTCTTTGCTACCTCTTTGGAAAACCATAATGGTCTCCTCTTCCTTTTCCTCTTGCTAACCTGCTTAATGCATAATTCTGTTGTTCTTGTAATCCCCATTTTAAATACTGCCCACTGTTCCTCAACCCCTGATTCCTGTCCCATTCCTTAATGCCCTCTTTCAAGTATCTCCCATTTTCCCAAAGTCTGCCCCCTAAAATCCAGGATACGTGTTTTTGTGTGGTTTGGTTCTGCTCTTCTGTGATTTCAAACCACAATGACTGGTGGTCACTGTTACCCAAGTGCTCCCCACTGTTACCCCATCACACTGTCGCTGTTTGTGAGCATAAGGTCCAGTATTGCCTTCTGCCGAGTTGGTTCCATGACCAGTTGCTTGAGGAAGGCACCCTGAAGGGAGTCCAGGATAAATCTGCTCCTAGTTGATGCTGCTGCTGGGATGCTCCAGTCACGTCTGGAATATTGAAGTCTCCAACCAGTACTACCTCACCCTTGTCTGCCATCCTTTGGATGGCTAGCATCAGCTCCCTATCTGTTTCTTCCTCCTGGGCTGGTGGTCTATAGACCACATCTGTGCGGATGGCTGTTCCCATTTTCCTTTCCAGCTTAACCCACAGTATCTCTCCCCCATTTTGTTCCTCCTGGATTTCTGTGGCCCTTATGTCATTTTCCACATACAGTGCCACTCCTCCTCCCTTCCTGCCTGCTCTGTCTCTTCTGAATATGTTGTAGCCAGGTATGGCCATCTCCCAGTCATGGTTATCATTACACCAGGTTTCAGTGATGGCCACAATGTCCAGGTCTGACTGTACCATGACAGCCTCCAGATCTTCCATCTTGTTGCTAAGGCTCCTGGCATTTGCACACATGGCTTTCCATGATTTGACCTCCCTAGACTGCTTCACTGTTCTACTCCAGCCCCTTCCTGGGTTGTCATTTATCCCTGGTTCTCCTTGCTGTCTGCCCTTCTGCTGAATTTTGCCCCTTTTCTGCTTATCCACCTCTTGGGCACTAATCTCCATCTTTTGCACACTGCTTTGCAGAGATAGCCACTCCTCTGGTTCACTGGTTCCACTGCTAGCTGTGGGGGGTGAGCAAGTAGGTACCCTCCTTGCTGGCCTGCCACCCCCCTTTGCTAGTTTAAATGCTTGTCGAATGTAGATGAACTATCATTGAGTGCTTGATTCCTCCAGGATGGATGCAGGCCGTAAGGCTTGAACAAACCTCCATCCCTCCAGGTGGGTCCCCAGTCACCAATGAATCCAAACCCTTCCTCACAGCACCAGTTCTTCAACCATGAGTTAAAGTTCCTCGTGCATGCACTCCTATGCTCTCCCTTGCCTCTCACAGGTAGTACTTCTGAGAAAGTGACAGAAGTAGCTACTTGCTTGAGACCCTCCCAGTTTCCTAAACTCTTCCTGAACTTCCTTTGGCTCCCATTTGCCAGGTCATTAGTACCTAGGTGGATAATGACATCCAGCTCACCCTCCCATCTTGCCTTCCCAGTGATCCCCAGGATCTTCCTTCCATTCCTCCATGCCGTGGCACCTGGTAGCACCTCACCTCCCTGTCCTCCCCTCCTGTGTTCCTAGCTGGATCCCTCTTCGATGGGAGTCCCCCCACCAGGATTCGCTTCCTCCTCCTCCTGGGTCTACTGCTTTCCCCTGAGGTCACCTCCTTGGCTAACCTCCACATCCTTTCCTTCCACTTCTCTGGGAACCTCTATTTGGTTGTCCTCATTTGCCAGTGTGGCATATGAGTTCTTGAGTGGAATAGGATCTGGGATGTGCCTCTGCCTGACTGCTCTAACCCTCCCTGAGCCCACTGTCATCCAAGTGCTCCTCGTTCTCGGCATCCTTTGAGGCAGCTGCATTGGACTGGGTGGTCCCTGGATAGGGGTGATGGTACTCCTGACCCAGTTTACTTCCGCTCTGAGTCTGGCTACCTCATCCCGCAGTCCAGAGAGATGCATGCAGATAGGGCAGCACCTCAGTGTCCAGAAGGTCTGCCTGAATATGGCTGCCCCACAGCCACTGCATTGCACCACTCCCCACATTATACTGCAATTCCACTACTTGTCTGCTACTGAAGCTCTCCTAGTTCTCTTTTTATTAACTTACTGTACTAAAAATCCTGTCACTGATCCTCAGATAATTTTTTTTTTTTATTTTTTTTAAGGAAAAAGAAACCAACAAATAAATAAATGAGTCAAAACACTTGTCTTGCTGAGGGTGGGCTTCTTCCCCCTTATGCCCCTCCTACTTCACACCCCTTACTATACCCTGTGTTTAGCTCCTGTCAATCAGATTTATCAGGGCATATAATTAAGAGTTGGGGGAAGGGGAGGGAGGGGGATACTGTTCAAGCAAAGGCCTTCCTCCTCTTAGCAAGGGTAAAGGCCCTTACAGGTCTTACTTCCTCTTTTCACCCTCTGGTTTCTCGTCCAGCAAGACACTTTCTTCAACTCCTAGGCCACATGGCAGCTTCCACTGCTGTGGTACAGGGAACCAGGTTCAAGATGAGGGGCATTCAGTTTCAAGGCCTGGCTTTTGAAAGGTTAGACTATGCAGGCCTATTTCCTATTGTCCCTCACAAACAAGGCTATAGCCTTTATTCATACATAAAAAAACTTCAACTATGCCCTAAAAATAAAAGTCCATTACATTAAATAAAGTAAGTAAATAATTTAATGTTATTTGCACTCATGAGCCCCCATCACACACATATACAAATTTAAAAAACTCAATTGCTATTCAGAGTTTCTATTGCTGGTGTTTCTTCGATAACCAAGAACCCCCCCCCCCACCTATCCCTACCACTCTGTCAGTGAAATCCCTGCTACTTACCTGGCAACAGATAAAACTGAGGGTCTCACTCCACTTCAGTGCCTGTGTGTGTGTGTGTGTGTGCAAGGTTCTCAGGCTGTTGAGCTCTGAAGAATGCTGAAATCATGTATTCTATGTTACCATTGTGTGTGTGTGTGTGTGTGTGTGTGTGGAGCATTCTACTACTGCAATAATGCAAAGCTTTTAATTCTTCTAGGTAATGGTAAACAATCACACAATGTATTGAGTTTGAAGAAAGACAGATGACTGACAGGTGAAAAACATCTGTGGAACATTTTAGTATATTTTTTGTGACTTTTATAACTTTTAGAATGTTCTTTTTTCCAAAGTTACCCATAGGCCCATTTTATATAAGCAATAAGACATGACTGGGTGTTGGCAGTACTGAGATACCTACACACCCAGAGACTGCAGGCACGCGACCTGCAGTAGCATGCCTAACTATGCCTCTGGGTGTGCAGATATCTCAGTACAACCAACACCCAGTCATGTCTTATTGCTTACATGTCCCGTGTTAGGCCAATTGGTATTGATAGTTGCTTACTAGTCTATTGTAATGATGAGTGAAACAAGTTTTAATATGAATGCTTTAAGATAGCTGACATGATTTTTGATCACACCAAATTTGAAGGAAACTACCACCATCATTTTTATTAAAATACATTGGTAGCAGAATGTTCAGAAATGTATTTCAATTGTTTGTTCTTCACAAGTAATTTTATTACTTCACTTAGTTGACATGGTAATTTTTTTATCATTGTAGCAACTGACCAACTGGAAAAGTGGCATCCAAATGACATAGGCTTGATTTACGATAAGACAAATACACTAACAGTGAATGAGAAATATCAGCAGTTGCTGAATATATGGATACCACCAAGTACTTACTCCTATCCAGTGAAAAGGTTATACAACAAGAACCGTTCTTTCTGTGCAAATTAACTGGTACAGTTTCCCTGGGTAGCGTACTCTGCTAAATTTGATGGAGCATTCTGCAAGTCCTGTGTTTTCTTTGGAACCACAACATTAGCAAAGAATGCAGTTAAACTTGAAAGGCTGTATACATCACCTCTTGATAATTGGAATGTTGCTCTAAAGAAGCCCCAAGAACATCAGTCAGATTCACTGATTCACAAAAACTCAGAAGTAGAAATGAAGCTATTCATTCAGCTGATGGAGAACAGATCTGCCCCTGTCAATGTTCAGCTGAATACTGCATATCAAAAGCATATTGAAACTAACCATGAAAAATTTAAATCAATCCTAAAGACAGTGATATTCTGTGGAAAACAGAATATTGCACTCTGTGGCCATCGTGATGACTTGATATTTACATTAGCAGACTGTTAACAGGCAAACCCTGGAAACTCCATCAAGTTGCTTGAGTTTCATTGTGACCAACAACCAGGAACAGAAGGGAGCAAGTACTGCTGGATGCCTTCCAGGACAGCTTCCTGCTGCAAATGGTCAGTGAACCAACCAGGTTAGGGAATACCCTTGACCTTGTGCTGGCAAATAGGGACTTTGTGAGAGAACTTATAGTGGAGGAACCGCTGTCAGGGAGTGACCACCACTCAGTACGGCTCACATTGGATATGGGCAAGAAAGGAGTGGAATCTGGCACAATAGTGCTGGACTTCAGGAGGGCCGACTTTGGGAGGATGGAGGAAGTGGTAAAAGGGTACCTGGCCAGAATTCAATTTAGTATGGACACTAACCAGAGTGGGGGCTCATAAAGCTGGGGATAGTGGAGGCAACCAAAATCTGCTGCAAAGCCCAGAGCAAGAAGGCTAGGGCTAGAAACTGATCTGGTTGAGTAAGGAGGTCATGGAAAGGTAAGGAGGAAAAGAGCTGCCTTTAGGAAGTACAAGAAAACAGGGAGGGGAGGACAGGGAGGAGTACTTGACAGAAGAAGGAGGTGATAAGGGCAGTAAGGGGCAAAGCATCTACAGAACTCAGGCTGGCACAAGGCATTAAGAAGGGAGAAGGACTTCTTTAAGTACATCAGGGAGAAAAGAGCTATAAGGACCACATAGTAAGGATTAGGAAGGAGGGGGTTGGGTGGAAGCAGGGTGCGATAAGGCGGAAGCACTAAATGAGTACTTCTGCTCAGTATTTACTAAAGAGAAGAGGGGGTGACAGCCAAGGTGGGACAAATGGCAGAAGCAGGGTGGGAAGTGGTGACAGATGGGGAAATCATGGAGAGCAGAGTTCGAGAGGGTTTGAAGGCACTGAGGGTGGACAAGGCGCCAGGCCCAGATGGCATCCACCCCAGGGTACTGAAGGAGCTGGCAGAGGTCCTTGCAGGACCTTTGTCAGACCTATTTAATGCCTCACTACATTCGGGATGTGTACCTCAGGACTGGAAGATGGCTCATGTGGTGCCCCCTCCACAAGAGTGGCCCCAAGGATGAACCAGGAAGCTACAGACCAGTGAGCCTCACATCCATCATGGGTAAGCTAATGGAGACCATCCTGAAGGAGAGGCTGGTGGCCCTCCTAGAGGCCAAAGGACTACAGGACAGCCAGACAGCATGGCTTCATATGTGGCAGATCCTGCCAAACAAATCTGGTCGAGTTCTATGACTGGGTAACTAGGCAACTGGACAGGAGCCATGCAGTGGATGTCCTGTATCTGGACTTCAGTAAGGTGTTCGACTCAGTGCCACATAGAAGTCTGGGAAAGAAGTTAGTAGGCACAGGGGCGGGTGCAAAGCTGGTGAGATGGGTAGGAAACTGGCTGCAGGGAAGGCAACAGTGGGTGGTGGTGGGTGGAGAGCTCTCACACCCAAGGGCAGTGACGAGTAGTGTTCCACAGGGCTCGGTGTTGGGACCAGTGTTGTTTGCGATATTCATTGCAGACATATCATGGGACATCAAGAGCAAGATCTGTCTGTTTGCTGATGATACCAAAGTAGGGCGGTGGTGGATGACCTAGGGGATGGCAGGGGTTGCAGGATGATCTGGCAAAGCTTGAAACCTGGTCAGACACCTGGCAACTGGGCTTTAATGCCAAAAGTGCAAGGTACTGCATTTTGGGATGAAGAACCCAAGGAGGAGTTACCAGCTGGGAGTTCAGCTAGCCCAGACAGAGGAGGAGAAGGATCTGGGTGTGCTCATTACAGGGTCAATGAACAACTCGGCACAATGTAGGAAGGCAGCTGCAAAGGCCAACAAAATGCTGGGTTGTATTGCAAGGGTATATCCTCGAGGAGGAGGAGGTGATTCTGCCACTGTATAGGTCATTAGTTAGACCACACCTGGAGTACTGCGTGCAGTACTGGCGTCCGTATCTGAAGAGGGACATTAAGTTACTGAGGGGTGCAGGCGCAGGAGCGACAAAGATGATCAAGGGGCTGGGGGACTTATCATACAAGAGGATGTTGAAGAAGTTGAACATGTATTCATTGGAGAAGAGGAGAGACAGGGGTGACATGATTGAAACCTTTAAATGCATGAAAGGAATAAAGAAAACAAGTACAGAGGGGCTGTTTAAAGTAAGGGAGGGGAGGGCCACCAGGGGCCATGATATGAGACTGGAGCGAGGAAGGTTCAGGAGGGAGATGAGGAGACACTTTTTTACAGAGAGGGAGGTGGCTGGGTGGAATGCGTTACCTCCTGAAGTGGTATGCAGTAGAACAGTGGACTGCTTCAAATGAGGATGGGACAGGACAAGGGGGAAGGTTTATGAAGGGGAAGGGTGGAAGGGAAGGGCAGCTGCAGAATAAGGGGTGCTAGCTGCACATTCGAGCAGACTTGATAGACCTCTAGGCCTTTATCTGCTGGCAAATTTCATATGTTCGTATGTGGGTGATGAACTGAAACAGCACTTTCAACTTTGCCCACAAAATGCCACCTACAAATCGAAAACAACACAGAATGAGCTGATCAGTTGTGTAGGCTGGTGGATTTCAAAACAGATAATTGGTGAAGTTAAGCAATATGGGGATGGATGATAGGGGATTCTGGAGCACAAGGGATGGGAGGGCCTCGGCACCCAACTAAGGATCTGAGGTTCGAGCAGACTCGATAGACCGTAAAGCCTAATCTGCTGGCAAATAGTATGTTAGTATGTAATATTCTCATTTTTTCTCTGTACTTTCTGATGAGGCACAAGACTGCAGTAACCTAGAACAGATGCCACTTATAATAAGATTTATAGGTGGTGAAAATCAAATCCAAGAAGATTTCCTCAGTTTTATTCACTGTGAACATGGAACGTCAGGTGTAGAAATTGCAAGGCTGATTACTGAAACTATTCAAGGATTGGGTTTAGATATGCAAGAGTACAGAGACCAGTGGTATGATGGTGCTGGAAATATGTCTGGCAAATACAGAGGTGCATCATCAGTTGTAAAGTCATTTTACCCACAGGCAATGTACATACATTGTGTATCTCACCGGCTAAATCTGTGTGTTGTAAAATCAAGTGCAATTCAGCCCATAAAGAATATGATGGGGGCCCTTGAAGAACTGTCCCTATTTTTCACATAGGCCCAGATATTGTTGCATCATGCGCAACCCACTGATGCACCCGGAATGATATTCAAACGGGAATTGCGCCTGGCACAAATCCCGATGTGCCGGAGCGCATCAGTAATGTATACAGCACAGGTGGGCGTGCTCATGCATACTCTGCACATACCGATTATCAGCCCAGGATGTGCACTGAGTCCATGCATCTGCTAAACCGCATTTGGGCCACACAAAGTTGATCCAAAAAAAGGAATGGCCTGCCAGCCACTCGCAGGTGAGCCGCCATATTGCTGGGCGTAACACGGCAGCTGCCACCTGTGGGTGGCCACCCGAGCTCCAGCTGCACTTCTGTGGCGGCACCCCCCCATGCCCGATCGCAGGCATCTGTTCAAAAAATAACGTCCAATATCCCTGGTGGTCCAGTGGACCACTGTCTGCCCAATCATGGGCTTCAGTATAAATAAAAAGAATCCTATATCCCTGGTGGTCCAGTGGACCACTGTCTACCTGATTGTGGGCATTTGTAATAAAAAAAGAATTACGCCAATATCCCTGGTGGTCTAGTGGTACTCCCCTCCCACCCGCCCACTGAGCCCCACTGCCCGCCCCCGTGGTCAGTGGTGGGCAGCACACACCCACCCACCTGCCACCCTGCCGCCCACCAACTGACCGAGATTGTACGCCCATTGGTCCACAGCGTGAGCCAATGAGCCGCAGCCCATACTGCACTATACATATTCCAGATATGTGAATGGATCCATTCATCAGGCAGACAGTGGTCCACTGGACCACCAGGGATATAAGTTCTGTTTTATTTATACCAAAGCTATAATCAGACTGTGGGGCACATTGCCACGCTGTGCAGGGGCATTGGTCCCCGACGGCTGCTGCCTAGCAGGGCACCAGGTGCAAGTCACCGGGGACTGGTGCACCTGCATGCAAATTGGGCCATAATGACATGCAAATGGCCCCATTTGTGCCTTGCATACATTATGGCTCCATTTGCATGTGCACTTTTGAATATCATGGTTGCTGTGCATAGCGCAACAGAACTTGCACTAGTGCTTCCCCCTGCTCCACTCTGTCCACTGCACTAAACACACCGTGGGTGGCCAGGGTGCAATATTCAACAATGCTGTGCCATGGTGCAGCTCTATTGAATATCGCCCAGTCAATATCCCTGCGCAGCCAAGTTGCGCTGCACCCAGGCTTGCGCCACCTGGTGCAGTTTGAATATCAGGGCCATGGTCTCTAAAAAGGTAATCTTTGCTAACAGAAAAAAATAAAAGAATTGTGCCCTCATAGCAAGCTCAGGCTATTAGATGTGTGCAAGACCTGATTGATTCAACGGTTGGATGCGATGGAGGTATTTAGCGAAATCTACATGCCAGTTTTTGAAACACTGTCTGTTATAAAATACATTGAAGATGGAACATTGAATCTTCAAACAAAGCCAGTGGACTGCTTCATGCAATTTCTGAATTTCAGTTCATTGTGTCATTCATTATTACAAGGGAATATGTGGCCTTCACTAGGGGACTAATCATAAAGTTGCAGTCAATATCACAAGATGCTCAGAAATCATATCAGGACATTTCAACCATTAAAGAAACTCTGGGGCAAGCTTGACTAAACATAGAAGAAAGGCATAAAAATTGGTTTAAGGAAGCAGTCTCCATGGCAGATAAAATTGGAGTAGCAGCAACACAACCTAGAATATGTGGTAGGCAACAGAACAGGGACAACACTGCTACTGATAGCGTTGAGGACTACTATCGTATTGTACTTTTAATACTCTTCCTGGATCATCTGTTGTAGGAGATCAACAATAGATTTTTTGTTGGTCAAGAGAAGGTGGTTTGTGGTTTCTCTGTTGTTCCATCTGTGGTACTGTAGACCCTTGATAGTTGGAGGAAGTCATTTCTGGAATTCTGCACACAATATAAGGATGATCTTCCCAGTCCAATGAATGTTCCATCAGAAATGGATATGTGGGAAACATATTGAAAAAAACAACAAGTGAAGTATAGCACTGTACCGGAAAATATTGCACAACTGTTAATCATGCTTGACAAAGTAATGTTTCCTAACAAAACAACTGCTGTTATAATTATGGCAGTAATACCAGTGACAATGTATGAATGTGAACATTCAGTTTCCGCACTAAGACGACTTAAAACATACATGTAGAGTAGTGTAACACAAGATAGATTGAATGGGCTTGCCATGATGACAACTCATTATAGTATGGACATTGAATCTCACTTAGATGAAATCGATGAATTTCTTCGAAGAAATTCAAGGAAGATGCAGTTGATTGATGTGTTAGAAAATTGAATATAGTGATCAAAACCATGTACAGTAATTATAAGCCTTGACCTGATTGTATATTACAGTAGACCACAGAACAAGTTTATATGTTACTGCGATAGGAAAAATCAGTGAGAGATACATAACTGATAGTATAGTGTTATAAGTAGGTCAAGTAAAAAGTTGCAGTAGGGTATTGTGCAATGGCTATTTAAGTGCTCTTTCACTGAATACCTTTCAGGTTTTAATGTTGCACAACATTCACAGCACTCATGGTTACAACCATTGCTACAAGGACAACCACAGTAGAAGTAAGGCCATCAGGAAATGGAGGGTAATGAGTACCAATGCCCGTAGTCTGGGCAACAAGCTCCCTGAGCTGGTGGCCTTGATGGAAGAGGGATGCCTGGATATTGTAGCAGTCACAGAAACATGGTACACAGAGAACCATGACTGGGATGTTAACATACCAGGGTACATAACCTACAGGAGAGACAGGTAGGGGAGAAGAGGCAGAGGAGTAGCTCTCTATATAAAGGAAGGGATAAAAGCAACTGAACAAAAGAGTAAACAGGGAGGAGAGGAGGCACTGTGGGTCATCTTGGAGACTGGAAAGAGCACCACAATCCGCACAGGGGTAGTGTACAGACCCCCATGTCAGGGGGAGGGAGTGGACAAGGATATGATGAAGGCATTCTTAGAATGGCAGAGAAAGGAGATACTATTGATGGGAGATCTGAATATGCCAGATGTTAACTGGAGCACATTGCTGCAGCCACATCCAAAGCAGGGCAATTCTTGATGCCCTACAGGTGGCAGGCATTAGACAGCTAGTTTGGAACCCACTCGTGAGGGAGCAATTTTAGACCTCATACTCTCAAACGAGGGCAGTGAGAGGATCTCAGATCTAGAAGTGGGTTGCCATCTGGGGACAAGTGACCATCAAACAGTGTGGTTCATGTTAAACTCAGCTACAGAGTCAAGCCATACAAAAGTAAGAGTACTGGACTTTAGGAGAGTTGACTTTGGCAAGATGGGAGAGTGCCTCAGAAAAGCACTAGCAAACAGGCTAGAAGGAGGTGTGGAGCAACAATGAGGAATCATCAAAACTGCCATCACAGAGGCAACAAGCCTTTGTGGAAGCAAATAAACAAATCAAAATGAAAGAAAAAGCCACTATGGTTCTCAAAAGAGGTGGCTGTGAAAGTCAGGAAGAAAAGATAGCATTCGGAGTATAAGGAAACACAGAAGGAGCAGGACAGAGAGCTGTACGGTTAAAGCAGAAGAGAACGGGAGGAAGTCAGAATAGCAAGGCCCAAACTGAGGAAAAGATAGCCAACTCAGTTAAGAAGGGGATAAAACCTTTTATAAGTACATCAGCGGTAGAAAGACAAAGGGAGGGATAGTGAGGCTGAATAGAATGAGCGGTGGGTGGGCAGAGGGGACAGTGAAAAGCAGGGATACTGAGCGAATATTTCTGCTCAGTTTCACAAAAGAGGAGAAGTGCCTAATCCAATTAACAGAAGCACTCTTGATAGGGGGTCGATCCAGTCCTTTCACAGAAGAAAGGGTTCTGCAAGAACTCCTAAAACTGAAGGTGGACAAAGCAATGGGTCCTGATGGAATTCACCCAGAATTCTAAAAGAATTAAGGAAGAAACTAGTGAAACCACTGGCTACTCTTTTTAATAAATCATGGGAGGATGGTGTGGTACCTGAGGACTGGAGGAAGGCGGATGTGATTCCTCTGCACAAAAGTGGGACCAAGACAGAGGCAGGAAACTACAGACCTGCCAGTACTGACCTCTGTGGTAGGGAAAGTGATGGAGTCACTTCTGAAGGAAAGAATAGTTGAGTACCTAGAGGCCAGTGGAGCTCAGAACCCAAGGCAGCATGGATTTACAGTGGGAAGGTCATGTCAGACGAATCTAATAGATTTCTTTGACTGGGTGACCAAAGTAGTAGACCAGGGAAGGGCTGTGGACATGGCCTACCTAGACTTTAGCAAGGCATTTGACACAGTCCCACACAAAAGATTAATAGTCAAATTAACCAGCCTGGGAGTGGGTCCCAGGGTGGTAGCCTGATAAAACATTGGCTGCATAACAGGACACAGAAGGTAATTGTAAATGGAGTCCACTCTGAAGAAAGAGGGTTACTAGTGGGGTACCGCAGGGTTCAGTATTGGGTCCAGTCCTTTTAATGTCTTCATCAGTGACACTGCAGAGGGACTAGAAGGAAAAGTATGCCTTTTGTAGATGACACAAAGATCTGCAACAGGGTTGATACACAAGGAGGCGTGGAAAGGATGAAAAGGACTTGGCAAGGTTGGAGGAATGGTCAGAGTATGGCAGCTAGGATTCAATGCAAAGATGCAAAATAATGCACCTGGGAAACAAGAACCAGGGAAGAATACACAATGGGTGGGGAGGTAGTAACAACAACGAAAAGGAAAGAGACCTGGGAGTAATCATATCAGATGACCTTAAGGTTAGCAAGCAATGTGAGAAGGCAGTAGGGAGGGCTGAGGGTGTGCTGGGATGTATAGGGAGGCATCAGCAGCAGAAAACAGGAAGTTGTTATCCCTCTGTACAGACAGTTGGTGAGACCCCATCTGGAGTACTGTGTCTAGTTCTGGAGACCCCATCTCTGCAAGGACATAGACAGGATAGAGGTAGTCCAGAGGAGGGCAACTAAAATGGTGCAGGGTCTGCAAGAGAAGCCGTATGAGGAGAGACTAAAGGAGCTTAATATGTATACCCTTGAGGAAAGAAGGGAGAGGGGGACATGATAGAAACTTTGAGCACCCCAGTGGAATCAACAAAGTCCAAGAGGGTAGCATCTTTCAGAAAAGAGACTTGCAAGAACAAAGGGACACAATTTAAAGATAGAAGGAGGGCAGTTCTGGGGCAATGTGAGAAGTATTATTTCACAGAGAGGTAGTGGATGCATGGAACAGCCTTCCTGAGGAGGTTGTGGGGTCTAAAACTGTGGGAGAATTCAAGAATGCATGGGACAGACATAAGGCAATTCTTGTGGGGGGTAGGAAGAAATAGGCTGTTGGTTAACTAGGATCTACGGCTTATCCTGTAGGTAGAGAAATGGGCAGACTAGATGGGCCAAGCGGTCCTTATCTGCCATCAAAGTCTATGTTTCTATGTTTCTAAGTAATATGGGGGCGGGGCAAGAATACGAAAAATAGAAACATATTTTTGTGCAGCCCAAAACAATGTCAGGAAATGTCCACTGGCTGCCAAACAGATTAGTGTATCTTGCAGATTGTTGACAACTGTCCTAGCAGTCTTTGGTGGGAGGGAACATTATATCCTGCTCCATTCAAGTATCGGACATGTAAGCCAGTGGCTGCAGATGCCCATTTGGTTTGAAACTTAGTTTACATTCAGTTGATAGGTCCAAGGCATCTTGCAAATGGCATACTACAATGTAAAACAACAATACTGCAAGGTGGAAGAGGCTAGTAATAACTATTGCCAGCCTAGAAATAATATTGTGTTTCTCACTGAGTTTAGAAAGTACAATGTCATCCAAACAAGTAATGTATCTTTGTAATTGTATTGGAACAGTAATTTCCATATTAACTCTGTTTTTCTAAAATACAAAATCTGTGATATACAGGTTATTAGTTTAATTTAAAATGTATACAGTGGAGCTAGCCAGGGTACTGTGGTACATTGTAGTAACTGACATGTCGCACAATACTGCATGTGAAAGGGGCTAACCTGTCATTAAATTATACAGTTCTCTAGCATTATACAGTAATTCTGCAAAGTACTGCACTGCATCTTGTTTGGTGCCTCTGACTATTATATTCATACAACCTGTATTACAGCTCATCTGTGAAGTTTGTCATTTACCAATAACTCTTTAACTTTGTTGTTATGTAAGGAACGATAGTCCTTCTCAATACATAAGGCTTGTAGTTCACCGATTCTTCTAGCTGAAATAACTACAACCATAAACACAGTTTTCCAAGTAACATATTTTAAATGTACAGAGGACATAGGCTTAAAATGTGGTTTCATTGAGCTGAGCAATGCATATGTTCAGGTCCCATACTGGAACTGATTCCCTAATAGGTGGGTGCAAGTGGCACAAACCTTTAAAGAACATTTTGAAAATGGGATTGGATACTATGGAAATACCTTTCCCAGCAGAAATGTAAGAAGAGATTGATGCCAGATGAACTTTTAGGGATGTATATTTCAGACCCTGAGAGAGGAGATATGGGAGTTATTACAGGACAATTTGGATTTCTATTAAAGTAGGGGAAATCTCCTTGGAATTACACCAAATAGAGAACATTTTCCACTTTGATGAATATGTTTGCTTAGTAGAATGTTTTCTATATCCTTTCAAGATATCCAGAACAGCTTGGGAAAGATTTAAGTTTGCATATTCCAAGTCCTCAAGAGCCATGCCTTGAGTCTGAGAGACCTGAGATTCAGAAACAAGATTTTCCCCTGGAGGGAGGTCAACAGGTTGTGCCTTCTGGGTAAGTGTATTGGTTTGGCTACCGACATGGAAAGTAATAGAGGGTACCACAGCTGTCTGGCCCAGTCTGGTACTATCAGAATCATTGATGCAGGTTGTGACCTGAGTTTGATCAGGACTCTGAAAATGAGAAGGAAGGAAGGAAAAGCATACAGACTTTTCTCGGACCAGTTCAGAGCCAGAGCATCCAGTAGGATTGTGCCCTTAGCTGGTGGTCTGCAACAAAAGAGGGGTAGAAGGTGGTTTTCTTAGGATGCAAAGAGATCCACCTCTGGTGTGCACCACCTCCTGAACATTGAGTCCAGCACCTGCCTGCTGATGGACAATTTGTGATGTGCCTGGTTGATTCTGCTCAGGGCATCTGCCAGGGTATTGTCCTTTCCTGGTATGTGAATGGTCTGTAATGAGGCCTTTAGTGAGTAAACCAGATTCCAGACTTTCATAACCTCTGTGCATAAGGGGTCTGACCTTGTTCCCCCTTGCTTGTTTACATAGTGCATTGCTGTGGTGTTGTCTGTCCTGACTTGCACCACTTTCCCTTGTGCTAGATGAGCGAATGCATTCAAGGCCAGAAACACTGCCCTCAGCTCCAGCACATTTATATGCAGGAGTGACTCTGTGATGGACCAGGTTCCATGAGTGGTGTGATCCCCTAAGTGAGCACCCCATCCTAACAGAGAGGCATCAGTTGTGAGGATAACTGATGTGGTTTCCCTTTGGAAGGGTACCCCCTCCCTGAGGTTGTCTGCTTTCTTCCATCACTGGAGTGTTTGAAGCAGGGTTCTTGTTACTGGAACCAGTTTTGTCAGTTTGTCTTTTCTCTGGCACCAGTGTGCCCTGCGATGAAACTGTATATCCCTCATTTGGAACATGGCTCCCAGGTCTGTACCTGTTGCTTCAGACATATGTCCCAGAATTTGCAGAAGCTGTATTGCTGGTCGTGGCTCATTCAGCTTGAATGAGGCAGCTAACTGAGAATGCTTTTCACCCTGTCCCGAGGGAGGAAAGCTCTCCCCTGTATTGTGTTCAGGACTATGAAATGCAGGACTTGTACTGGAGTGGATAGATTTCTCCTGATTTACCATGAATCCTAGAGACTGTAACAGGTTTAGTGTTACCTTTAGATGATCTTGTACCTGCGGTGGTGAAATTCCCACCACTAGCCAGTCATCGTGGTGAGGGAAGACTGATATACCTAACCTTCTTTGGTATGCCGCTACCACAGCCAAACACTTTGTAAACACCCTGAGTGCTGAAGTGAGACCGAAGGGTAGAGCTGAGAATTGGTAATGTCCTGCTGGAAGTCTGAATCTAAGGGTACTTCCTGTGAGATGCTCTAATTGGGATGTGAAAGTAAGCATCTTTTAGATCTAGAGATGCTAGCCAATCCCCCTGTTGGATTACTGGCATGATCCTTGCCAGTGTGACCATTTTGAACTTTGGTTTTATTAGATGCCTGTTCAAATGTCTGGGATCTAGAATAGGCTGCCACTCACAATTTTTCCTTTTGGTGAGGAAGTATCTTGAATAGAAGCCTCTTCCTTTCTGATGACTTGGGACACACCCCACTGCTTTTAGCTGGAGTAAGCTTTGAAAGCCCTTGTTCTCAAGGAGGAAAAGACTTGAAACTCACAGACAAACCCTGACTTACTACCTCCAGGACCCATTTGTCTGTGGTGATGGAATGCCAAGCCTGGAAATAATGACTCAGTCTGCCCCCTACTGGTAGAGGGGAGGTGGCCTTGATAATTAAGTCAGGGGTTATGTTTTGCTTGAGGCTGAGCTAGGGTGGTTTGGGAACCTCTTCTAGAGCCCCTTCTACCTTTGGCCCTGAAATACCAAGTCTGCTGTGGGTATTGTTGATACTGTGGGACAGCCTGCGCCTGATAAAAAGGCCTACTATAAGCTGTCCTTCCTCTGCCTCCCCTTCCGTATAGCCTATAGAAGGAAAAAGGCCTCTCTTTTGAGGAATTACTCTTATAGGTGGCTTTATAGTCATCCACCTTCTTCATGCATGCCTCAGTCTGTTAACCAAATAAAGAGTGATCCTCTACAGGAAAATCCATGGCCTTAGCCTGGGTATCCTGTGTTAAATTAGTAGCCCTGAACCATGCCAGCCCTCTAAGGGCTAAGATAAGAGCCATCCATATGGCAACATTGTCATTGGCATCTGTTGTCATTTGAAACTGGTACTTAGCTGCTTCAAGTCTGTACCTGGCTGTTTCAGCCAAATCATCAGAGAGAGAGGTGAAGGAGCCTTCTCTGCCATGGCTAACTCGGACTGCTACAGCGATGTTTGGTGCTGCGCTTATTAGGCTTGATAGTTAGTCTGTCTTCCTCCCAGTAAAGTGGCTAAATAACCTTTCTTTGCCATGCTGTCTATCTTGCGAGAGTCCTTCTCAGGTGGGTGAGGAGCTAAAGGAACCCTTGCCTTCTCACAGGCTGCTTGCTGGACCATTCCCTAATGATCAGGGTGAGAGAAGAGGAATTCAGCCCCTTGTCTGTCCAGTTGGTACTTTTTATCTGCCTTCTTGTCCAGAGGTGGAATAGAATTCAGGGTCTGATGGATTTTTTGTTTTTTTGTAGACTGTTTTATTTATTTATTGATTTTATTTTATTTAAAATGTGGTTACCAGGAAAGGCACACTGAGCCGAGGCTCATTTCCAGGTGTGACCTGATCTTTTATTCACCAGACTCAAGGAACTCTCTCCAGCTGCTTCCATGCCCATGACTCTACCTCCCTGTCTGAAGCTCTGCCTCTACCAGGCTGACCCAGCCCAGTGAATCCCCCGGCTCTGAGCCCCCCAGGGTGGGAATGCCTTATGCCACAGTGCTCTACCTACACTCTAATGCGTCGGGCTGGAGTCAGGGCACAGTCCTGGAGAGAGAGCCCAATAGTGGGAGTGTGGCCAAGAACACAGGCCCGCCTTTGTCTATCCCAGAGCTGGGGACTTTTCTGGTGATTTTTTTCCCCCAGGAGCACAGTCATGCACTGATGTCAGAACAGCTGCCATAGACATCCGCCACTCTCCTCCCTTAAATTTGCTCCTGCGCTAGTAGTAACCCCGGTCTCCACTGTGGGTCTCTACTGCACCAGAAAAAACCCTGGATCCCTCCCCAAGGAGAAGAGAACAGATCTCCAGATGCTCAATCCTCTCCCTGCCCTGCCAACCCCTGGTGCCCAAGCTCATTCCTGAACCCGGGTCGCAGGCATGGCTCAAGGTGTGGCATCCAGCACCTCAACCCTCAGCACCATCAGGCTGGCACAGAGTCTGCAGGATTTTAAACAAGTCTTTTTAAAGAACTTGTTTATGGAAGAAGAATTTTCTTTGTGGGCATTAATCCCATCTTCTCCATTTATTCAGCCTCTTCTTCATCTTCTATGACCACTGTGGCAGCCAGGTCAAGGGCATCCGCTATTTTCCTTACAAAGGAAAAATGAGAGAAAAAATCTTCTAGTCTGGGAGGTAGAGCCAAACTCCTGTTCTGGTGAGATCTCTGGCTCAATAGGCTCACCTCCATCCATTTCAGGTAAATCATAGTCTTCAAACTCCATCATCTCCTGAGACAGGTGTGGTTCAGAGGGAGGAGCAACTGGGATCTGAACCGGTGCTGGAAGTGTTGGAGTAGGTATGAAATCCTGCAAAGCCTGTATGACCTTCATTGCCTAAGTAATCTCCTCTGATAATGGCAGGCTATGAGGCACAGATGAAATCCCTTTTGGTTCATCAGCCAGGGGATCAACTTGGTTTGTCTTCTTGTTTTTTTAAGTGGGAACCAGAGAGTCCGCCGGATCACCCATCCTTTTTACAGTAGATGTTTGACCCTTGTCAGGGGTTCTTAAGGAAGAGACAACGGTTTCACCCACAGACTTGGAGGGTGTGGGTTGATCGGGTTGGCTAGAACCTGTAATACCCTTCTCTAACCTTTTTTGTAATCTTTCAAGTCCCTTTTCTACAGTTTTGTGAGGAAATGATTTGCAGATATCACAATCTGCTGAAAAATAATTCCCCAGGCAGACTACACATAAGTCATGTTTGTCTGCTTTTGCAAAAACATCCCCACACTTCAGAGAGTTTTAAAACCCTGGGGGTCCAGTCTTTTTTCTTAGGTTTTTCTGTCATCAACCAATGAAGAAAAACAAGATCCACAATAAAGATTTCACTCTTTTTTTTCCCCCAGTCGGTTCAGGCCCTGAACCGATGAAAGTTCCGATAATGAAGCTAGAACTTAAGAATCAGAACCAGGTTAGCAGTTCACAGAAACTGGGTTAGCGGTTCACAGAAACTGGGTTAACAGTTAAACTAAACAATGGAATTTAGCAAATAAAGCTTCTGCAATGCTTACTAAACCCCGGTTCCTCAATGGTTATACTGAACCGTGAGGAACCAAGAAATTAAACAAAAACAGCACTAAATCAATACTAACTAAACTAACATTTAAGATAAAAGTAGGAAATAAAGGCAGCAGTAAGAATAACAATAAAAGAAACTACTTATATTCAGTGAAGAACCACGAGGAACGACTGTTATGGGAAGTCTCCTGGGCATCTTGACTTATCAGGCGGAGTAAGAAATCGGATACGTTGAGGGAACATTGCAGCAGATAAGGGCAGCAGTTTGAATATGTGTTCTAAGTCAATGATAGTTCTATCATTTGCATATAGTTCCATTTTCTCTGGGGAGCTCTGATTAGGAGGGTGACTGCAGAGAGTTAGGAATATAGACGAATACCTGGGGTTAGAACATGCCGATTTACAAGTGGAAAGTCCTAAAAGTGTACACTGTCTTATTTTTATTTTTTTTAATAAAGCAATAAAACTTTCAGATGTTGTGGTTCTCTCATTGTGTCTGCTTGTTTTGGGGGGAGGCAGGGGGTACTTTTTGTCTTACTTTGTTTTCATGACATGGCTAGGCGAACTTGTGTGGACTTTTGGTATGAGACTCAGACTATAGGGAGGGACACAGTCATCAAAATGCTGCTGTTTATTATCTGATCAACACATTCTGGTAAATAAAAAAAAGTAAAGTACACAATTTAAAAGGAATCTTCATTTGACTTGCCTGTTGACTGCTGTCTATGTCCCCAACCCTGTCCCTGTCCCAAACACACCATGTGTTCCAGAAACTTTGGCTTCTCTCCTTGCTGCATTACCTCCTGACACCCAGCGTCAGTGACCCAGGTTTGGGATTGGACTCAGGCAGCTGGAGGGCCGACCAGAAGGAGGAGAATTGAGTGCCCAGGGGCCACTCTCCTCCTTCAGGGATGGGTTGCATGTCCCGCTGCTCTACTGCCACCTGGGTAACCATGGGTAGAGGCGCAGTGAGACAGCATGCGGCAGGGTGGGAGGACATCAGCCAGGAGCCAGAGCACTTGCATGTTGCAACATGCTCTGCTTCTTGGCTTTCCTAGCATGCCAACGTCCTTAGCGATGGCACCAGAAAAAGAGAAGAAGACCCACAACGGATGCCTGGAGATGGGACCCAGTTGCCCGAGAAAATCCATAACCAGGCACTAGTTGGGTCCTGCGCAGCATACCCAATGTGTACTCATGGACTGGAGGGTGTCATAAACACACTTGGCAGGTCAGGCCCTCTGCTCCCACAGTACCAACCTCAGAGCACAATAGTGTGAACAGGTAACAGACAGGGTAACCCTCATGTCTGCTTTTGGGTCTGAATCACCTTTAGTCTCAAGTTCTGGGGGGATTCAAACTGTGAAACTTATGCTAGCATACCCAAATGTACAGGCTCAGATAATATTCTCTTTGGGGGGATGCAATATATATTTTGCCTAAGGGCACCTAACCAGGTATCCAAAATGAACCCTTTAACTCTATAAGAGATCTTAGGTATATTCTTACCTTTTTACTCAAGCTCAGTAACACAATCAAGCTGTTGAACAGTTTTGTCAGACTTAACCACCTATACGTCACATGCAAAAAGAACTGACAAACACCCTGGCAGTCTCTTAAGAAAATGTTTACTAAAAATGGATAAAAACGGTAAGATAAAATACAGAACAAATATCAAAGAGCATCACAATCACTTAAAAGAAAAAAAAGGAAAACTACAGAACAAACTCCTACCACAATACATTTAGATTGTTTCTATCTAATGTATTACCTCTGTAAGTGCAGTTAAATTAGAGATCTTGTTTCGACAGTCCAGACACAAGTATCAATTTAAATGTTGTGTCTCCACACCCTTTCTACGAGTCATCTAGTGCCTCCTTTTAGAATATAAAAATTACAAACATGATGTCCTATCAGGAGGTATAATAAATAATGTGACATCAGCAAAAACTAATTTCCCAAATTATGAGTCTTTGATCAGCCAGTTCCTTTGAGGTTTACAACCCAGGTGTGAGATAGCCATCATGAATCAGCTAAATGATGTCCTTTTCTAATGCAATAAAATGTATATGTAGTTTCCAACTTAAAAGCATGCAGCCATAAAAAGGCCATAAAATGCAATTTCTCAAGGAAGTTAATTACATTACAGAGATCTCCTGGTCAGTTTACATATCCTGTAGCTTCACTGAAACCTTGGGAGGGGGGCACCCATGGAAGCACAGGCGGTCTTGAGTGAGACAATCACATACTATATTTTTATATTACAAATATACAGCCCTGTCCCTATCCCAAACACACCATGTGTTCCAGAAACTTTGGCTTTTCTCCTTGTTGCATTACCTTCTGACATGCAACACGGCAGTCCGGGTTTGGGAATGGACTCAGGTGGCTGGAGGGCCGGATTGGTGGAGAGGATAGAGTGCCATGGGGCCACTCTCCTACTTCATGGGGTTGGGTTGCATGTCCCACTGCTCTACCACCACCTGGGTGATCACGGGTGGAGGTTCAGTGAGACAGCATGCAGCAGGGTGGGAGGACGTCAGCCAGAAGCCGGAGCACTTGCATGTTGCCACATGCTTTGCTTTTTGTTTTCCCTAGCATGCCAACATCATTAGGGATGGCACCAGAAAAATGGAAAAAGCCCCACAAGGGACACCTGGAGATGGGACCCAGTTGCCCAAGAAAATCCATAACCAGGCTCTAGTTGGGTCCTGTGCAGCATACCCGACACGCACTCATGGACTGGAGGGGACTACTGGGGGGGTCCTCCTCCTCCCTGCCTGGGGGGAAAACTGAGGCCAGATGAGGGCAGTGCTGCCAGGATCCAAAGGAGATACCTGGGGAGGACCAATGGGAGTGTGCACAGCCTAGGGATCCCTGAGGATAGGGTCCTGAATGGTGAGTAAGGGGCATAAACAGAGAATATAAAAAATATAAGACAAAAAACTTGTAGGCATACAGGTAGTCTTTGGACTTGTTTCAATTAATTATTTATACCAAGAAGCTCTTTTTCACCAACAGACAAGACTGACACAATAAGAGACACACACACACACACACACACACAGTTACAGGAAAACAAATGTATAAGGATGGAATTTTTACAAGACACTGTGAGATGTCACCTCATCACTACTAGGCACACACAAGTAGAACAAGACCTGTGGTCAGCTAGAATGCAGCACGGCGGGACCCTGGCGCGAGCTCCCCCTTTGGAGGACCACAGCCCCTGCCAGGGCTCAGGAGAAAAAGCTAAATAGAAAAACAAAGAAAAACAAAGAACAAGACTCCCCCCCCACCCAAACTTAGTCAGTCCTTTGTCAGGATTATCAGGGTCAGGTACTTTATGTAATTTTTGCGGGGGGGGGCAGAAGGAGCCCACACTAAGTCAATCTAGTATATACTGTATATAACACAGACTCACTAGGCAGTAGGCTAGACAAATTGCTGAATCCACAGATTTTTTTTAAATAAAGCTTACACTAAAACAGAAATAGCGATTATATATTTTATGTTTTGTTGCTTTATTTCTGTCTAAGTTGAACAGCTCCCCAATCCCACCAAGTAAGCTCCCACCTTTTCTGGCAAATTTTAATGCAAATTGCTTAAGAACTGTTGTTCAGTCTAGCGAAGTCACTCAGACCCCTTTAGTTCTGCTTCAGGTTCTTCCGACCGGTTTTCAGCGTGTTACCTTAAATATCTTTTATTTAGACAAGTTATCTAGGTGAAAAGAAAAACAATAGTCTCACATACAAGCTGTGAGAATTCATTGAACAGACTGCTAGGTAGCCCTCTGACTCTCACATTAGCAGCTTTATCACAGACTTTTTTTTTTTCTTACCCCCCCCCCCAAAGAGTCAGGATTGGAAAGTCACAGAAGTCTTTATATATTGTTTTCTGTCCCTTGGACAGCAGTACAAGACAGCTACATCCCCCCAACAACACCGATCAAGCACCCCTTCCATATTTAGTCAGCAGGGCTTTCTCATAAATATTTGATTTACAGCAAAGTAGTTTTTTTTCTCAGAATTTCTGGTCAATTATTACAAAAAATAGTGATTGTAACCATTATACAGAGCCCTTAAAAAGGCTTTTGGTACAAGTTCTCTACAAGTTAACATTACATACAGACTAGCTACAGAGAGCACTGGTATGCTCTCTAACTCATCTGATTCCGACAGTTAAGATGACGGGCTACTGCCTACAGCGCATTTATAAAGCAGCACCCTCTGAAGTGACCGTTGTGAACGCACAGACTTAACTTATGGTTCTCTCAGAATCCTGCCTTTGGTGAGGGCAACCTGAACCTCAGGCACTTTCTGTGGCTTGGTCAGATTGGAATGTGGAAGTGTGCATCCTTTAGGTCTAGGGATGCCAGACAGTCTCCTTTTTGCAGAGTGGGGATGATCATGGCCAGGGTCACCAAATGGTGGTTTTAGCACATGCTTGTTTAGGAGTCTTAGGTCCAGAATGGGTCACCAGTCCCCATTTTTCTTTTGAGTGAGAAAGTATTTTGAGTAGACGCCCTTTCCCCTTTGTAGTAGGGGTAGAGGTTCCATTGCTCTGATGGCCAATAGGTTTGCCACCTCTGCTTCCAAGAGGATTCTGTCTGCAGAAGTACAATAGATTACTGGCCATTAGCCTGGGTAGTGATTTGAAGCTTAGAGACAGTCCTTGGTTCACTACCTCCAAGACTCACTTGTCTGTGGTGATGGTATACCAAGCTTGGAGGTAGTGAGCCTACCTGTCTCCTACTGGTAAGTGGGAGGTGACCCATATCAGCCTGTCAGGGATTCTGTTTGAGCTGGGCCTGTGCTTGAGGTACCTGTGAAGACCTTCTCATGGTTCTTTTGCCTCTATCTCTGAAGTACCCCCGGACTGTTGGTAGTCTGGCATTGCTTGGGCCTGAAAAAAGGACCTGGACTGGAACCTGTAAGAAGTAGATGGCTTACCTTTAGCAGAATTGCTTCTCTAGGTGACTGTACTCCTCCAGTTTTTTTTTCATATATGCTTCTGTCTTGTTCCCAAAGAGGGAGTCACCCTCACAGGGAAAATCCAAGGCTTTGGTCTGTGTGTCTTGGGTCAAGTTTGTGGCCCTGAGCCATGCAAATCACCTCATAGAGAGGTAGAGGGCATAAGCCTGACTGTGGTGTCATTTGCATCCACATCTATGGAGAACTGGTAATTGGTGGCATCTAATGCTGTCCTGGCCATTTCTGCCAGGTCCTCTACCACCTCACCTGGAATTTTGTCAGTCAATGCCAGAACAGTGTTCCACAAAGCCTTGTAATATTAGGCCGCATAAGCCATGTAGTTAGCCTGCCTCACTAGGAGAGAGGCTGCCAGGTACCCCTTCTTCCCCATCCCATCTAGTTTCCTGGAGTCTCTGTCAGGTGGATGGGATGACAAGGGTATCCTGGCCTTGTCACAAGCTGCTGCCTGAACCACCCCCTAATACAGCATTAGATTGATCAAGTTGATATTTTTTATCAACTTTATCAACCCCCGGGACAGAGGTAGGGGTTTGTAAAATTTTTAACACTGCTTTTCTTAGTGATTTCTGCATAGGAAGCATGAGTCTTCTTGTGGGGGCTAGCCCCATCATTTCAAGGAAGTCTGCTTCCTCTTCATCCTCCACAGTCTGCTGTATTGGGAGCTTTAAAGTGTCTACCATTTGTTTTACAAATGCGTAATGTAAAGAATAATCAACGGGAACCCTGGGTGGGGAACCAAATTCCTGTTCTGGGGACACCTCCGGTTCAATGGGTTCCCCTTCTTCTTCCTCCTCCTCCTCCTTTTCTTATATACATACACCAGTTCCTGAGCTACTGGGATGGGAGCTGGAACCAGTGGGGTCACTGCAATCATGACTTGCAGTGCCTGGAAAATGTGCAGTGCTTTAGCAATTTCCTTAACAGAGGGCATAGCTGGTGTGTCTACTGAGAGCTCCTTAGCCTTCTTGGCTAGAGGTGCAGCGACATGCTTTTCTTTATGTTTTCTTTTAGCTGGAATTGGCTCACTAGCCAGTTCCAAAGGCCTCTTAGCTCCTTAGGAGTCAGCTTTCTCCATGCATTTTGGATCCACTGACTTTTTTGGCCTGTCTTTATCTTTTTTAGAGGAGGTAGAAGATGAAGAAGCCTCTTCAGAAGCCTTTGAAGGAGGTGCCAATGTGGCCATTTCCCCCAATTTCTTTGCCCTTTTCTTTAGTGTCTCAGGGCAAAACGTTTTACAAATAGCACAATTTGCAAAAATATGACTGGGTCCCAGACTAAAAACATACAAGTCATGTTTATCTGCTTTAGCAACTATATGGCCACAGCTGAGGCAGTTCTTAACCCCAGTCTGTCCTGTCTTTTTCTTGATTTTAGGTACTTCTGACATTGATGTCAGAGATTAAATAAAAGTGCCGGATCACCAAACATTCGGTTCCCAGAACTGACAAAAGTATTAAATCAACTCCAGAAATCGGTTCCTTGAAATGAAGTGGAAACGCTAACTGCTCGGTTCCTGAGAGGAAAACGAACCACAGTGAAAATAAAAATAAATAAAAACTAAATAACATTACAGATCTGACTAGGAACCAGAATATTAAAGATAATAAATATAAAGTTTGAGGTAAAAAAAAACTCATAAACAGCGGTTCCTCGCAGTTCCGTGGAACCGATAAAAACGAAATACCTCAAATAACTAACTAACTATACCTGAGAGGGGCCACGAATCAAAATAATAATAAAATAAGCGTTACGTGTTGAAAAATAAAGTTCTTAAGTAAGAAGAGAAAAGCTCTGAGGAGTCTGATCTGGCAGGTGGAGTAAAGAATCTGAAGCACTGCAGAGTGCAGCAGTTACTGGGGCAGCAGCTTGAAATTGGCACAAGCCAATGAGAGTTCCATTATTTGCATAAATTCTATTGCTCCATGGCAGTTCAACACTGAAGGCTGACTGCATTAGTTTAATCACACTGTGTGATTCCTGGGGTTAGAACATGAAGTTGTGAAGAAACGGTGAACTTATAAAGATGCTCTATATTCTGTTTATCATTTTCAGCTCTATACCCATTAGCTTGGTGGAACCCAAAGTCCACAAGACAATGGCTGCTAAGGGTGACAAAGGTCTACCCATAGCCTCAAGAGATACTGTTCTAACCTGTGATGGCATGCAAGCAAAACTGTTTAGCAGTGACGAATGCTTTTTATTCCTGATGAGTCAGTTTAGCCAAGAGGTAAAGAGTACTGAACTGTTAATCTGAAATCCAAGCAGACCTGGGTTTGAATCTCATAGCTGATGCTTGCATACTGTGTGCCTTTGAGCTTCTGTTTTATTTCAGGAAAAACCCACTGAGCATTTAAGCTCGTTTACAATGGTGTCATTAGTAAATCAAAGTGGCAGCGGTATCTAGTGGCATGAAGCTTTCCCAAGCAGAACCAGATCTCAGTTATAACTGAAGACCATCGTGAATGCCAATGTGCTTGATCAGCAGTGGCCCAGTAGAATCATAAGGCCCATTTACGCAAGCAGATCCCCACCGTGCGAGCAGTGCAGATAAGTTGCAGCAGTGCAGATCAGGTCATGTAAGCAACTTGCATCAAACTGCTATCACTGATTTTGGGGACTCGTGCAGGCATTTTTTGCTAGGATGTAAACACGCTGCTCCATCTGCACCATTTCAGCCCTAGGACATCCCAAGCCATACCTACAAATCAGATGGATCTGCCCACCAATGCCTGTGCCCCTCCCTCATTACTCACTCTAGTGTGGTAATGCCAATGTCAGTTGTTCGGAAGGGATGTGGTTCCCCTGCTGAAACCTCTAAAAGACCAGGACCTGCCTGCCGATGCCCGTGCCCCTTCCCCATTACTCACTCTAGTGCAGTAATGCATCTTATTTGGAAGGCACGTGGTTCCCATGATGAAACCTCTGAAAGAGCTGGACCTCTCCGCTGATGCCTGTGCCCCTCCCACCCCACTACCTGCTCTAGTGTGTTGCCTGTTGTTTGGAAGGGACGTGGTTCCCCTGCTGAAACCTCTGAAAGACAGAGCTGGACCTCTCCGCTGATGCCTGTGCCCTTCCCTCATTATTCACTCTAGTGTGGTAATGCTTGTTGTTTGGAAACATAGAAACACAGAGAAACATAGAGGTTGATGGCAGATAAGGACCGCACGGCCCATCCAGTCTGCCTGTTTCTTTTTCTACCTTATAAATGTGCCATCGGCCTTTGATCTGTCAATGGCCTATCTATTCATACTCATCTGTATTGCTCCCTTATGCCTATCCCATGCCTGTTTGAAGCCCTGCAGTGTATTCATAGCCACCACTTCCTGAGGTAGGCCGTTCCATGCATCCACCACTCTTTCTGTGAAAAAGAATTTCCTCACATTACCCCTTAATCGGCCTCCCTCTAATCTCTTGCTGTGTCCTCTTGTCCTGCTATTTTTCTTATATTGAAACATGTTAGACTCTTTCACCTTGTTAATGCCCTTAAGGTGTTTGAATGTTTTGATCATATCACCTCTCTCCCTTCTTTGCTCTAGGGTATACATATTGAGCTCCGTTAATCTGTCCTCATATGTCTTCTGGTGCAGTCCCTGCACCATTTTGGTTGCCCTTCTCTGGACTGCCTCAGGGACCTGATTCCCCTGCTGAAACCTCTGAAAGAGCTGGATCTGCCCGCAGATGCCCATATCCCTCAAGCAGTACCCACACTAGTGTTGCAGCAAAAACCTATTAAGAAGAGAGGCGGGTAACATGTTGGCAGAAAAGAACCGCTTGGCCCAATGATTCTGCCCGGCTCCCCTGCTGATATAATTCTGAAATACATAATAGAGCCACATACAACCCCATTACTGTCAGCTCCTGGTCACCCTTCCCCCCTATGGAAGTCCGCCTGAAATGCTGAAAACTCAGTTGCACCTATGTAGGGGCTGATGTGTGAACAAGAACAGGACTGCAGAAGTTTGAACAGAGCAGCTTGAACCATAGTACAAACAAGAACCCAGTAGGTACTGTAAATATACCTATAGTGAGCAGTCAGATAATGTGTTTACTGCTAACCCTGCAGAGAACCAGGATAATATACTCACACGTTTTTAGTTATTGTTGACTCGGGGGGGGCTAGAAAATGGTTTCCTGTTTTCAGCCTCATCCCTGGGGTGGGGGTAGGTGGGTGATACAATTACAGTCTAACTGCTACTGAACCAGATTAAACTGTTGGTAGTTTTTTTTTTTTTTTTGGCGAATGGGGGAAATTTGACAAGGACTATGGAGAAGTTCCCCTGCTCTTTTTGAGAAGTGCCATGGGACATTTAATGTCCACCAAAACCACCAAAACAGGCAGACAGAACCTCTGTATAATGTCTCCTCCAAAGCATGGCACCTCTGACAATGGTGTCCCCAAAACACCGTGCTGGGAATTGGTATGCTTCCTTATAACCAGGTCCCCTGGAATTCTGCGGTTGCAGAATTTTCCACAGAATTTGCATCATGCCGCAGAATGTATATAGTGCCACAGAATTCACAATTTTTAGTGAATTTTTATTCAAATATACTGTTTTTCCATAGTGCCAGGCTTTCTCTCCCATCGTGTTTATCCTGAAGCCCCTTCTCTATGTTTGGCATATGATGTCATTGATGACATCACATCATATTTAACCAATGCCAGAACTGCATTATGCCAGAGAAATGAATAAATCATGCTGCAGGAATCAGAAAATGCTGCCTCAGAAAGCAAGGAGCCCTGCCGCAGAAATCAGAAAGTTCTGCCGCAGAGCACTAGGGCCCAGCTTATAACCAAGGATAGAGTGCTCCCCCTGCAGAGCTACCAACACCACCTTAATACTCATTGGTGGTCTCCCATCCTACTGCTGTTCAAGCGTGTACCTGTTTAGCATATGTGCTAAGATCAGGTTCCAAAGTGGTGTAACTGGGGGCAGTTCATTTCATTGATAGTCACTAAAGCAGTCATTCCATGCATTCCATGTCAAACCACTTTATGAGGCATCAATCACAGTTGTAGAGAGCATACCAGAGAGGCAGGTTGGAAGAAAACAATAGTAAGATGAATAAACAATAAAAGAAGGCAGATCATTTCCAGTTTGTTTGTTTTGTAAATCACTCCAAGCTAGAAGCATGCATTCTAAAGGCAGGAAAAAAACATCACAGGTATGAAAATGCTGGTGAAGATAAGCTGAATGGGAAATGTCTCACATAATTATAAATTCTGTGGTGTACCACATTCCATGTACTACCAGTGTTTAGTAGGTTCTGGTGGGACTAAACTCGTGCTAAGCCTAACTGGATCATCACTCCTGCCTTCGGACACCTTTTGTTCTGAATAGGCAATATACCCTAAAGGTTGAGCGCTCTGAACTGTAAACCTAAAACTGAAGTAGACCTGGGTTTGAGTCTTACAGATGCTCCTTGCAAACTGCATGATTCTGAGCAAATCTCTTCATTTTATTTCAAGATGAACCACTGAGCACGTCAGTTTACAATATTAAAAAGCTGCAGATGTTAAACAGTGGGAATGTGCTGGGTGGAAGTGTACAAAGAACTGGGTAGGTGCATGGGGTGAAAACTCCACTTGCATTCTGTACAGTGTCAGTGAATGATTTACAGAGCATGATTGTTTCTTTCATTGAGCACAGGAAAACATAACTCATTTACTTTCCACAATACGTTGATTAGCTAATACGCAGAAAATAAAACCAAACAGCACGTTCTCATGGAAAACAGCCGCCCTGACTCTTGGTGCATGTACGTGTGTGTGTGTGTGTGTGTCTGTGTCTGTCTCTGCCCAGGCTACCTATCACGGTGGGGGCTTTGCAACTGACAGAGGTAGGTGTGGGAGCTGGACTGCAGTAGGGGTGGGGGTGGTCACAGGGACACTTTAGATGGAGGCATGTCTGACAGGTATATAGAAGGCAGCTGACTCAGTAGTGCAGAGGTAGTGCCACCACTTGCTGTACCGTGACCCAGGTTCAGGAACAGACTCAAGTTTTTCGGGTGCTGGCCAGGGTGGGATGGAGGACTGAGAATCCTAAGAACAGCTCTCTTCCATTAGAAAGGGGGACACTGCATCTCGCTACTGGACTGCAAGCTGATGGAGGTCATGTGGCAGCACAGCGGGCGCCCATCAAAGAAGGAGGGGTTGGCTGCCATATGCTAGCATATATTCATGTGAGTCAGTGCATGCTGGTACTGTCAGGGGAACAAATGGTGTAGAAGCACCCTGGTCTGCTGGGGATGACACTAGCAGCCACCACAGGTCCACTTATGACTAACAGGGCAGGCCATCCAACACAGCTGTGGTCCTGGGTAAATGGTGGAGAACCAATAAGTCCCTCAGATGGTTGGTAATGAGGCTGAGGCCATGCTAGCAAGATGGAGGGCAAAATGGAGATAGAGAAAAAGGTATGTAGCAGTTGGGCAGTGCAGACAGTACAGTGTGGGTGGTGACATGGTGGCAGGTACATTACAGGTGTAGGTGACACAGGTAGTGTAGTAAGGGCAGAATGTCAAAGACTGGAGTAGTGCAGAGGGTACATTGCTATTGACTGGTTCAGTATTGGTAGGTATATAGCAGTTGGGGCAGTGCAGATGGTACAGTGTGGGTGGTGACATGCTGGCAGGTACATTACAGTTGTAGGTGATGCAGGTACTGGCAGGTACAGTATACAGCAGCTGGTACAGTGTAGGTGGTGACATACTGGCAGGTACATTACAGGTGTAGGTGATGCAGGTACTGGCAGGTATAGTATATAGCAGTCAGGGCAGTGCAGATAGTACAGTGTAGGTAGTGACATGGTGACAGGTACATTATAGATGTAGGTGACACAGGTAGAGCAGTGTGGGCAGAATGTCAAAGACTGGAGTAGTGGGGAGGGTACATTGCTGGTGGCTGGTTCAGTACTGACAGGTACAGTATATAGCAGTGGGGGCAGCGCAGATGGTACAGTGTGGGTGGTGACATGCTGGCAGGTACATCACAGGTGTAGGTGATGCAGGTAATGCAGTGTGGGTAGAATGTCAAAAACTGGAGTAGTGCAGAGGGTACATTGCCATATCACCCCAGTGCTGCGTGAACTGCACTGGCTACCAGTCACGTGGAAGATCCTCTTTAAGGTGGGCTTGCTCGCCTTTAAGGCCCTATATGGCCTGGCCCGGCTCCCTAGTGGACCTCCTTCTGCCTGCTGCATCAGTCTGCTCCTTCCACTGCTCCTCAAGGGGCCTCCTTGTGATTTTCAAGATGAGGTGAAAAACTGCCGTCAATAGAGCTTTTAGCATCACCAGTCCCGTCCTGTGGAATGCACTTCCTCCACCAATAAAGGAGGCCCCTTTTGTGGAAGTTTTAAGGCATACATCAAGGCCTTTCTGTTCGAGCAGGCTTTTCTCAACCCAGTACTGTAAATATGGCCCTGTTATACTTTTTGCCCTGATCTCTTTGTTTTATTTATTGTATTTTATGTAATTATATTGTCGTTTTATGATTATTCTATTTATTAATGCTGTGATGTTTGGTTTATGTTTGGTTCCCAGAGTCTTCAGGGCTGGGTATCTTTTAAATAAAATTTGCCTTGCCTTGCTGGTGGCTGATTCAGTACTGACAGGTACAGCATACAGCAGTGGGGGCCATGCAGATGGTACAGTGTGGGTGGTGACATGTTGGCAGGTACATTACAGGTGTAGTTGATGCAGTTAGTGCAGTATGGGCAGAATGTCAAAGACTGGAGTAGTGCAGAGGGTACATTGCTGGTGGCAGGTTATGTACTGGCAGGTATGTAGCAGTCAAGGCAGTGCAGGCAGTGTGGGTGGTGACAGGGTGGCAGGTACATTACAGGTGTAGGTGACATAGGTAGTGCAATGAGGGCAGAATGTCAAAGACTGGAGTAGTGCAGTGGGTACATTGCTGGTGGCAGGTTATGTACTGGCAAGTATGTAGCAGTCGAGGCAGTGCAGACAGTGTGGGTGGTGACAGGGTGGCAGGTACATTACAGGTGTAGGTGATATAGGTAGTGCAATTAGGGCAGAATGTTAAAGACTGGAGTAGTGCAGAGGGTACATTGCTGCCATATACTTGTGATTGTAGTTACCTTTTGATGGTAAGTGTAAAGAGCTGAAATATAAATGTATGCATTTTTGAATGTTATAGAAGCCAGAAGGGGAAGGAAGCATATTCAATTCAATGCTTTACAGTAACTTGTAATTGCTGTTTTTCTTTTAGACTTGGATTGTGGGCTTTTGGTGACACTGTACTTTCTTTGTTGTCTTTACCTAGATTTGTTTTTGGGCTGTTGAGGATTTAAAACATAGTGGTGGTGTATTCTTTGCTGTCTTTGGTTGCTGCAAATTTTCGCCCCCCTTCCCCAACTCTTGATTATATGCCCTGTTAAATCTGATTGACAGGAGCTAAACACTGGGTATAGTAAGGGGTGTGGAGTAGGAGGGGCATACCAGGAAAGGAACAGCAGCAAGTGAAGAGGTGACTGCTCTCTCAGTGGAAGGGAAGTAAATGCAAATCTAGGAGCTTTCATTACTACTTCTTCGCATTGATATTGCATTGGGGAAAGGAGGAGTAGGAGTTTGAGGAAGGTTGGCAATGGCTACTTAAAGTCTGTTTTGAGTGTGGATAGGAAGGATAGGAAATAAAAAGCAGTTGCTCAATATATCTAAACGTGTGCAACAAAGGAGGTAAGGAAATAAAGAAAATGTTTTGTACTGATAGAGGAGGGAGAGGGAGACTTGGGGGTGTTTGGTACCTGCATCTGGAAGGTGGGGTCACTGGTGGGCAACGACAGCAATGGGTAGGGTGGTGGCTGCAACAACTGTGGTGCCCAATCTTTCTAAAATTGCCTGGAGTGTGGGAGGATGTTTGGTGTGCAACCACATAGAAAAACTCAGAAAGGAGATTGAGGGTCTGCAGGAGGAACTAAGACAGGCAAGGCAGATTGGGGGTGGGTTTAGCCCAATGCTGGAGGAGGAAGAAGGGAGATGAGGGAGGGTGATTTAAGCCAACAGTGGTGAGGAGGGTCAGAAGAAGGAATCAGAGACAAAGGGCCCAGGCCAGGAAGAACAGTTGCCGGAAACCAGGTCAGGAGACAAAAGACAAATGGAAGGAGGAGATAGGGACTTGTGAGGGAAGCGAAGAAGTGGCAAAAGTCATGGAGTGGAAAGGAGAGAACAGGTTACTATGAAGAGAGGAGGCGGGCATTTGTGAAGGGCCTTCAGAAAATAGTTTTGCACTGCTAGACAGGAAGAAGGTGGAGGAGGAAATGATGAAATTAGAGGAGTAATTGATAAATGCCTGGGCCAAACTGGAGTGGGGAAGTTCTGCTGGGGAATTGCAACAGGGGTAAAAGGGAAATGATGTTCAGGAGGAAGAAGAGGAGCTGGAAATGAGAGAGGAGATGAATGGAAGCAAGCAGGAGTAAGAGGGTGGAATCTTAGTGCTGGGGACTCAATACTAAGAGGAGTTAGGTGGGGAGCAGGGGAGAGGCATAGTCGCATTTGGGTGGAGGCCATGCCAGGAATGACAGCGGAAAGGGTGGGACAGTCTGTTCTGAAATATGCTAGAAGGGTAGGGACAAGCCTCATTTAATTATACATCTTGGGACAAACGACCTGGCTGACAAGACAGTAGACACAGTCCAGAGGAGGTTTGAGGAACTAGCACAATTATGTGAGGGGCAGGAAGATCAGTAACTTTTTCAGAGATACTTCCGTTGCCAAAGGACACAACAAAAAGCTGAGAATAGAGGAATTAACGGATGGCTAAGAACCTGGTGTTGTGCTAAAGGGTATGGGCTGTTGGGAGGGTGGGGAGGGACCTGGGAGGACAGCAGTCTCTATGCCAAGGACAGACTACACTTGAGTGAGGAGGGAAAGAAAGTGTTGAAACAGAGGATGGAGGAGTACATAGAAAGTTGGGAATTTAAACTAGGGTGGGGGGTGGCAATTGGGGAGAGAGATATGCAGAGACCACAGGTTGGGAAACATATGAGCTTACCCTCCATAACAGTGACAAAGGACAAATGGCAAGTACTGTTGGTGATGCTAGGAAAGGAGGGCAGGATGGAAGGGGGGTAAAAGGGTGGAAGGTGGTTACCCTTAATGCTAGGAGCCTTGGGAGGGAAAACTGCAGAATTACAGGTTCTCATGGCAGAGGGAGAGGTGGGCATTGCAGCCATCACGGAAACATGGGCCACCCAATACAATGACTGAGACTTGTCTGTACCAGGGTACATATTATTTCGTAGGGACAGAGTGATTGGGAAAGGAGGGGTGGTGGCACTATATGTAAAGGAAGGACTGAAGTGTGTAAGAGAGGAAGGGGAGGAGGGTAGTACGGAGTCACTTTGGATGCAAATCCAGGATTCCAAGAATAGGATTCTTAGAATGGGAGTGGTGTACAGACCAGCATCTCAGATAGAGGAGTTAGACAGGGAACTAGCAGGACAGATCAGGAGGACCTGCGAGAAGGGTAGTGTGGTGATTGTGGGGGACTTCAACATGCCAGGAGTGGACTGGAGCACCCCAACAACCAGGAACAGAAGGGAGCAGGTACTGCTGGATGCCTTCCAGGACAGCTTCCTGCCGCAAATGGTCAGTGAACCAACCAGGTTAGGGAATACCCTTGACCTTGTGCTGGCAAATGGGGACTTTGTGAGAGAACTTACAGTGGAGGAACCGCTGTCAGGGAGTGACCACCACTCAGTATGGCTCACATTGGATATGGGCAAGGAAGGAGTGGAATCTGGCACAATAATGCTGGACTTCAGGAGGGCCGACTTTGGGAGGATGGGGGAAGTGGTTAAAGGGTACCTGGCCAGAACTCAATCTAGTATGGGCACTAACCAGAGGTGGGAGCTCATAAAGCTGGGGATAGTGGAGGCAACCGAAACCTGCTGCAATGCCCAGAGCAAGAAGGCTAGGGCTAAGAAACCGATCTGGTTGAGCAAGGAGGTCATGGAAAGGTAAGGAGGAAAAGAGCTGCCTTTAGGAAGTACAAGAAAACAGGAGGGGAGGACAGGGAGGAGTACCTGACAGAATCAAGGAGGTGACAAGGGCAGTAAGGGAGCCAAAGCATCTGCGAACTCAGGCTGGCACAAGGCATTAAGAAGGGGAGAAGGACTTCTTTAAGTACATCAGGGTGAAAAGGAGCTGTAAGGACCACATAGTAAGGATTAGGAAGGAGGGGGGTTGGGTGGAAGCAGGGTGCGATAAGGCGGAAGCACTAAATGAGTACTTCTGCTCAGTATTTACTAAAGAGAAGAGGGGGTGACACCCAAGGTGGGAGAAATGGCAGAAGCAGGGTGGGAAGTGGTGACAGATGGGGAAATCATGGAGAGCAGAATTCGAGAGGGTTTGAAGGCACTGAGGGTGGACAAGGCACCAGGCCCAGATGCCATCCACCCCAGGGTATTGAAGAAGCTGGCAGAGGTCCTTGTAGGACCTTTGGCAGACCTATTTAATGCCTCACTACATTCCGGGTGTGTACCTCAGGACTGGAGGATGGCTCATGTGGTGTCCCTCCACAAGAGTGGCCACAAGGATGAACTGGGAAACTACAGACCAGTGAGCCTCACATCCATCATGGGTAAGCTAATGGAGACTATCCTGAAGGAGAGGCTGGTGGCCCTCCTAGAGGCCAAAGGACTACAGGACAGCAGACAGCATGGCTTCATACATAGCAGATTCTGCCAAACCAACCTGGTCGAGTTCTATGACTGGGTAACTAGGCAACTGGACAGGGGCCATGCAGTGGATGTCCTGTATCTGGACTTCAGTAAGGTTGACTCAGTGCCACATGGAAGGCTGGGAAGGAAGTTAGTAGGCACAGGGGCGGGTGCAAAGCTGGTGAGATGGGTAGGAAACTGGCTACAGAGAAGGCAACAGAGGTGGTGGTGGGTGGGAGCTCTCACACCCAAGGGCAGTGATGAGCGGTGTTCCACAGGGCTCGGTGTTGGGACCAGTGTTGTTTGGGATATTCATTGCAGACATATCATGGGACATCAAGAGCAAGATCAGTCTGTTTGCTGATGATACCAAGGTAGGCGCGATGGTGGATGACCTAGGGGGATGCAGGGGTTGCAGGATGATCTAGCAAAGCTTGAAACCTGGTCAGACACCTGGCAACTGGGCTTTAATGCCAAAAAGTGCAAGGTGCTGCATTTTGGGATGAAGAACCCAAGGAGGAGTTACCAGCTAGGGGAGTGTAGCTAGCCCAGACAGAGGAGGAGAAGGATCTGAGTGTGCTCATTACAGGGTCAATGAACAACTCGGCACAATGTAGGAAGGCAGCTGCAAAAGCCAACAAAATGCTGGGTTGCATTGCAAGGATATATCCTCAAGGAGGAGGAGGTGATTCTGCCACTGTATAGGTCATTAGTTAGACCACACCTGGAGTACTGTGTGCAGTACTGGCGTCCATATCTGAAGAGGACATTAAGTTACTGGAGGGTGCAGCGCTGAAGCGACAAAAGATGTTCAAGGGCTGGGGACTTATCATACGAGAGGAGGTTGAAAGAGTTGAACATGTACTCACTGGAGGAGAGGAGAGACAGGGGTGACATGATTGAAACTTTTGAATACATGAAAGGAATAAACAAGACGGGTACAGAGGGGCTGTTCAAAGTAAGGGAGGGGAGGGCCACCAGGGGCCATGATATGAGACTGGAGTGAGGAAGGTTCAGGAGGAAGATGAGGAGACACTTTTTTACAGAGAGGGTGGTGGCTTGGTGGAATGCATTACCTGCTGAAGAGGTATGCAGTAGAACAGTGGACTGCTTCAAACAAGGATGGAACAGGACAAGGGGGAGGGTTAATGAAGGGAAAGGGTGGAAGGGAAGGGCAGCTGCAGAATAAGTGGTGCTAGCTGCCATTCGAGCAGACTTGATAGACCTCTAGGCCTTTGTCTGCTGGCAAATTTTGTATGTTTGTATGTTCGTATTGCTGGTGGCTGGTTCAGTATTAGCAAATATATAACAGTTGGGGCTGTGCAGATGGTACAGTGTGGGCGGTGACATGGTGGCAGGTAAATTACAGGTGTAGGTGATGCAGTTAGTGCAGTGTGGGTAGAATGTCAAAGACTGGAGTAGTGCAGAGGGTACATTGCTGGTTCGGTACCAGCAGGTACAGTATACCAGTTGGGCAGTTTAGATGGTACAGTGTAGGTGGTGACATGCTGGCAGGTACATTACAGTGTAGGTGATGCAGGTGCTGGCAGGTATATAGCAGTCAGGGCAGTGCAGATGGTACAGTGTGGGTGGTGACATTCTGGTAGGTACATTACAGGTGTAGGTGACACAGGTACTGGCAAGTATATAGCAGTTGGGGGATTGCAGACAGTACAGTGTGGGTGATGATATGCTGGCAGCTACACTACAGGTGTAGGTGACACAGGTATTTAAGCAATGTACTATGACAGGGAGTGGGTATATTGGTGGATTTACCATGCCTGGTGTGGTTCGGTCATGAGGCGCAGCCGAGTGACTTATCCACACCACATGTGGTAAATCCACCCATATAACCACTCCCTGTCATAGTATATTGCTATTATACAATGTTCAACTTTTTCTTTAGTTTATAGTGATATAAAACTTTTACAGTAGGTATACTGGAAAATTTATCACAGTCATGTGATGTGGTTTAACTAATGAGGTTACAGGATTTTCATACCCCATTGTATAATGGCAAATACAGTATATACCAGTCAGGGCAGTACAAATGGTACAGTGTGGATAGATATGCTGGCAGGTACATTATACTGGCTCCAGCCTCTACTACTCTCAAACCTGCCTGGAAATCATGCTATTCCTCTCTTCTAGCACTTACCCACTAGTTGCATGACTTATGACTGTTACTTAGTTGCACTTATATTTCTATTTTGTTACTACATATAGATTCCCGCAAATGTACTGTCATTGCTGAAAATTTTGTATAAGTGTACTATGTCCAACGTCTACTTGTTCCCATGATGTTTTCTTGTATCTACTATTATCTACTTACCCTTTGTTGTAATCTCCTGGGTCATACCTGAAAATAGGCAGCTATGCTGTCTAGAGTACCTACCCAGTTAACAAAATCTAAATAAATAAATAGTTGTAGGTGACACAGGTAGTGCAGTGTGGGCAGAATGCCAAAGACGTCAGTAGTGCAGTGGGTACATTGCTGGTGGCTGGTTCAGTACTGGCAGGTATGTAGCAGTCAAGGAGACGCAATGCAGATAGTAGTGTGGGTGGAGACAGGGTGGCTGAGCCAGTGTAGTTGGGGCAGAACCTCAAAGTCTGGAGTAGTGCAAAGAGTGCATTGCAGATGGATGGTTCAGTCCTGGCAGGTATACAGTTGTTGTGGCACCGCAGATGATACAGTGTAGGTAGTAACATGCTGACAGGTACATTGCAGAATCCATGCAATTTATGGAAACAGAGCACATTAAATTAATAAAGGGTGGAAAAAAATGAATCAGCCTTTAAAGAGAAACAGCTTTTGGATTTTTTCTTTAAAAGGGGTTAAACCAGATGGTCTAAATGATTTTTGGGATAGAAAACTTTATTTGTTGGATTAAGATTGAACTTCCTGTATTTGTGTAAGTACAGCCAGGTTATATTTTGTTTAGATTGTCACTGGATCCTATTTAGCTCCCATACATACAGTATACGCAGGTCTGTGGACACTTTTTTTCCACAGGATGTTGTACATATTTGAAATTTGGCAGCTGTTAGCATTTTAATATCCAGATAAAAAAAAAACAACTTTTTTTTTAAATGCTCTTAATGCAAATATCTGCCTAAGGTGTCTAAATGAAGGTTTACATCTGCTCTTATAGTAAATAGTATATTATATGCATATAATATTGCATACAACTTCACATATGGAGGCATCTCCTGTCCGTTTAGGTGCCATTCACTAATGACATCTTTCTCTCTGTTTTTTTAAGGCTTCTTCAATCTTTACCCTTCAAAACCAGAGTGAAGTTTGGTCTGATCGCATGAGTTGGCAGACTGTCATCTTCTCCTTTCTCCCTTTTCAGGGACACTCCACAAAGATTTTGTGATAATAAATTTATAGAATAAAATATTTATGTTTGGAACTATGTATCAAAGGAATGATATAAACAAAATACAAAATCTTTTGCAGTGCTAGTTCACAATTTGTTGCTATTTTTCCTGGGGATATTATGTTAATTTTAGCATTAGTTATTGTTTCATGTTTATTAACTAATTGTGGGTATTTAATGGTGGTGGAGTTCTCCCAAAACCACACACCACAACGAAGGGTTACTACTTGAAGCGTTGGGGCAATCTGGTGGTGTGTGGTGACTGTCCATACTGACTCTTCACTGATGCAGCATTAAAGCTTTGAAAATTGTATCTATGTGAAGTGTGGTTTGTAAGGTCCTTGAGTGCTGGACATTGTTCCAGATTTGAGCATTTGGGCTAGCTTCCCTTTTTCCCAGCACCAACTTCCCCTCCAAGGATTCGCAGCCCTGAATTTGGTACTTGTTCATAGCTTGCTTTTGCACTGCAGAAACTTGGACGTCTTTCAGGCAGCAGAAGTTTGAACCTTCTTTCCTGACAATTTACTACCGCATTCAGCTAAATCTCAAACTCTGAAGAATTGTCCCTAAACCTAAATCAGGTACCTGTAAAATACCCATTTTTCCTATTTGAGGTATAAGGAATGCAGGTACAGGGTGAAAATAGGGATCAGGAGAGAGACATGAGTTTTGGATGGGAGAAAGAGGAGAATGTTCCTGAAAAGAGGCAAAGAGTAAAACATCTTTAAGTTGCAGGGAGAGGCTAGTATGTCCATATTAGGAGAAGTAAAAGCCCACTTCTTCACACATAAAAAACTTGTTACTGAAAGACTTTGACATAATATCACAACATTAGAATACCTTGAAAAGAGACAAGCACATAGAGGGCTTCAAATGAATATCATAGCGTCAAGTGGATTGGAGAAGTTCAAGTTTAAGCAGATGTGGATAGCTGCAGCTAGTGTTTGCTGTAAAACATTTGTGGATCTCATAATTAAATCAGAGGCCAACAAATTGGAGGCACTTACTGAAGAATTAAAAGATGCAAGAGCACAAGTAATTGCACTGAAAGACAGAAGTGAATTCAAGGAATATGATACAGCTTTACAAAAAACATTTCTAAAATACGAAAGAGAAGCGATTGCTAAAAAACAAAATAAGCTAAATCATGACGCAAAAGATTATGAGAAGGGTGATATATTAAAGTGGGGGAGACAACAGTCGTGATCCAAGAGTGCAACAAGAGGGAGGTCAAAGGTCCATTTTTAAAAGAATCAAAAGAGTCAGGGTATAAGTCAAGCACACTGCACAAACTCCACTAACAGCCATAAAGTGAAACCAAGAGTGCAACTGGTGAAGCAGAGGAGTCACAGACTACTAATGACCCTAATAAAGCTTTTTTAGAACAAAGAGCAGGATCACGAAGAGGAAACATGCAGGGGGAAGACAGGAGGTTGAAAAACTGACAGAAGGACAGCAAGGGCAGCAAAATAGACATACCCCTACAAGTGATAAATATCTCAAACACACAATTCAGCTCTCAACAGGTTTCCATCCTTGAAAAAGGCTTGTCATTTATCCTGACCCCCAAAGTCAACCCATTTACAGTTATTTTAGACCTCAGAAAATTATTTCGCAAGATAAGATTGAAAGTTTTTTTCTCACAAAAAGAAAGAGTCACAGCACTTAACTGAGAAAACGTGGGGCTTATGTCGGAAACTACTGAAGAATCACATGAGGATTTGGACTGTGTTCTTGATGCAATTGCAGATACAAATATTGTGAACCTAAGTGGCATAGATGATATGAACATAGATTTAATTAATGAGACTTTGTTGAGAGCACTGCTGGAAGGAAATGAGGATTCATTCAACCTAATTGAAGACCAAATGCCAGTGGAAGAAATTCAAGTGAAAAGGAAGATCTTTTTTCAAAGGCAGTCTGTCTTTTGCCCTAACATTACAAACAGCACGTTTTTATCTTATGAAAAAACTGCATTGCATCGAGTACTACAGCATATAAATGGCAGAATGTAACAAATGCAGAAAGTGCAGCTTTAAGAGAACTGTCTGAAAACACAGACATTGTCATTAAACCCACCGATAAAGGTGGAAGTGTGGTTATCATGAATAGGTGGCGATACACTGAAATAGTCATTATTAAGTGATGAGAACAATTACAGGCAGCTGCATAGTAATCCTACCATTGTTTGTAATAAACAATTGCTCTCAGTTTTAAACACTACTCTAGTGGAAGGTAACTGAACAGAAAATGAATTTCAGTATATCTGGTGCCAGCATCCAGTGGTCCCCGGATACTACATTCTGCCCAAGGTTCATAAAAAAATATGTCTTATCCACCTGTAGGACCCATCGTTTCCGGGAACAGGTCCATTACTGAGAACCTTGGGCATTTTGTAGACTTTTCTGCAAGCATTTGTAGTAAAATTGCCTTTGTATCTAAAGAACACGTTTAAAAATCTGATATGGTCAGATGATCTGGTTTAGCTTGGAAATGACAAAGACCCTCTTTATACCGTTATCATACATGAGCATGGGATTCACGCTTGCACGTTTTTCCTGGAAAATCAACAAAATGCTAAAGATATACCAATCAACTTCTTTTATAAATACTTGAATTTATTTTAACTCATAACTGAGTTTCAGGACCAATATTACCTGCAGGTTTGTGGCAAGGCCATGGGTGCCAATATGGCACCCAGCTGTGCCAATTTGCTATCGGGATGGTGGGAGAAAAGTCAACATTTTAAACCCATTGAACTCTTTTTTTAAACATATTAAAACTTTGCACCACTATATAGATGACTCTCTTTGTGTATGGAAGGGGAACATCGATCTTATACCAGACTCTTTGAAATGGATACACAACGAATTAAATTTAAGATTTACACATGTAGCAAATGGTATGCTGTCACTATGGTGACAATTTTACTGCAACTGACACTACAGCTACAAAGCGACAGGTTGCTGCAATGTTGTCGGGGGACCCCAGCACTGCTTTCTGTTGGCCTTGCACCCCCTCCCTGAATCAACTCTGGCTTGGAGTTGATTAATTTAATCATGGGGGTGTTCGGGGGGCAAAGCCCCATGAAAAAAACACAGTCTCAAGTGATCGGCTTTATGCCGACCGCAATTACAGTTGACATAAAGGTGTCACTGTAACGTCAGCCAATGACAAACTTGTTGACCGACTATCATGGATCCATAGCACATAAAGAAAAATTGCAATTTCTAGATTTGGAACCTAAAGGAAACCCAGGTGAAATTGTACATATGAGTGACTATAGAAAACTGACAACCACCAAATTCTTTGTTATGTGCTGAAAGTGCCCCCCCCCCCAAATTAAAAGAATCAATTCCATTTAGCCAAATGGTAAGAATCAGACAAAAATGCAGTACATATGGGACTTACTTGGGCAGGCATCAGAATTAGAACTGTGATTTAGTGACAGGGGGTTACAACAATGATTTACTGATGAGCACTAAAAATAAAGCTTTGGGCACAGAGAGAAAAGAGCTGTTACAAAAGAATGGGGTGAAAGAAGATAGCACCCGTGAATATACACAAGTCACTTTTCTTACAGAGTTCAATGGGTTGGCAGGAAGAATTGGATATACTGGTTGTGAGAATTGGACCATTTTGATGGGAAATAGAGAAGTCAGTCAGTCTGTGGGAATGAAGCCCCAGTTTTCTTTCAGCAGAGTCACCAATGTCAAGAATAAAATAATTCACAGCCGCTTAGCAAAAGGCCCTGCCTCTGATGGAAGCTGGTTACCACAGTGATCATGTGGATTTTTCACATGTAAAAGGTGTAATATTTGCAAGTATGATACAATTGGAAACCAGTTTATTCATCCAGCAGATCCTAACATAATGGTAGCTTTCAAAGAGTGCATAACTAGTGACACTCCACTTATGTCCTATGTTCTGTGGTGTCCCTGCTATCTGGTGTGTATGTATGTATGTATCTGTGTGTGTATATATATATATATATATTTATAGATATATATATATATTTAGATAGATATATATAGATATATTTATTTATATATATGAAGAACTGATATACTGCACCTTTAAAAAGTACAGCTTCATGCTTGACATAACAGTAGGTTACAAGGGAATCAACAAAGTCCAAGAGGGTAGCATATTTCAGAAAAAGAGATGCACAAGAACAAGGGGGCAAAATTTGAAGATAGAGGGGAGATGGCTCAGAGGAAATGTAAGGAAGTATTTTTTCATGGAGAGGGTGGTGGACGCATGGAACAGCCTTTCTGAGGAGGTTGTGGGGTCAGAAACAGTGGGAGAATTCAAGAATGCATGGGACTGATGTAAGGCAATTATAGTGGGGGGTAGGAGGAAGTAGGCTGCTGGTTAACTAGGATCTGCTCCTTATCTAGTAGGTAGGGAAATGGGCAGACTAGGTGGGCCAAGCGGTCATTATTTGTTGTCAATCTATATGTTTCTATGTAGATGTTCGAGAGGATCTCTTGCAGCAGGTACTACTCTTGACAGTTCACCAGAGGGCGCTCTTGCAGATGGTCACTTTCTCCAGCAGTGTGTGGTGGGGGCTAGCCACCTGTGATGTAGTCACACCTTTGCAGGTATAAAGGAAGTGGGTGGCCCCCAGTATCCTCAGTTCTCTGCCAGCTACCAGCTCACTGAGTGCGGCTCTGAGGGAGAACCGAGGATGCCAGTGGTGCCCTCCTGAAATATAGATTGCTGTCCCTGAGAAGGAGGGGGAAGGAGTGCGGGAATATACCTGCTGCAAGAGATCCTCTTGAAGACCTAACATTACAGTAGGTACGAAACTACACTATCTTCACTGAGGATATGTCTTGCAGCAGATACTGCTCTTGGGATGATTCCCAAGCAGTTGTTCGTCATGGAGAGAGGGCAGTTATGGGAGGAGTCCATGCAATACAGCCTGTCCAAAGGATGTGTGGCACCTAGACATGATATCTAGGTTATAATGCCTTGCGGATGTATGAATGGTGGACCAAGTGGCTGCCTGGCATATGTCTAAGATAGACACTCCTCTGAAACATGCTACTGATGTTGCTAGGGCTCTTGTGGAATGTGCGTGCACTGTTCCAGGCAATGGCTTGTGTGTTTTTGTGTAACAATAAGTTATACAGTTTGCCAGCCATCTGGAAGAGGTTTATTTTATGATTGGTAATCCTTCTTTTTTGGGTGACATGTGCCACAAAGAGTTGGTCCGATTTTCAAGTAGGTTAAGACCTAGGAAGATAGATATTTAGACTAGGAGGAACCTCTTGGGTGTGCAGCAGTAGTCCACCAAGATTTGTATGGTTTGGGAAGTATACTGGTAGGCTATTTATTTATTTATTACATTTTGATAATCGGGTGAGCCCACTGGGCCCCGAGAGTCCCTTTTTCAGGGGCGACCTAAGGGTTACATACACTGTTACATGGGATTCTGTACAACAAAATACATAACCAATGTTACATAGATACATAACAGGGTAGTTCAGAGTGAACTCAGAGACCACTTTTGGTAAAAATGCAGGGTTGGTTTGTAAAGAAACCCTGTCTTTGTGACAGATTAGGTATGGTTCCTTGCACATAAGTGGTTAGAATTCTGAGATGTGTCTAGCCGATGTAATGGCTACTAATAATAATGTTTTACATGATAGGTAGTTCATTTCTGCTTGTTCTGCAGGTTTGGATGGCTCTTTTGTTAGCAGTTCTATGACAAAGTCCAAATCCCATGGGGGAATGAGAAGCTTAATAGGAGGTTTCAGATGTAAGATGCCTTTCAGAAACATTTTCGTGAGGTCCATTTGGGCTACCAATTTTTGACCAATTGGGTCATGGAATGTTGAGATGGCAGAGATGTGTACTTTATTAATAGAGAAATATCTCAAATTGTTTGTTGAGAGTTCAGTCAAGTACTCTAAAATGGCCTGTGATGGGCACGCAAAGGGATCAAGAGATCATTTAGTCACCCATATGGTGAATTGCTGCCACTTATCTTGGTAGCATTTTCTGGCCACCAGGAAAATATGGGTCACTGTGTCTGATACTTTGTTTCATACTCTGAATGAGTGTTCAGGAGCTAGGCATGTACGTTAAGTGCCTTTAGATTGGGGTGGAGTATTGTCCCTTTCTGCTGGGTCAGGAGGTTTGGAAGGACGGGGAGGGGAACAGATCTGTTTGTGCCATTTGTTGCAGTAATGGGAATCAAATTTGCCTTGGCCAAAAAGGGGCTATGAGGATCACTGTACTGGCTCTGTCTGTAGTTTTAGTAGCACTCTTTGCAGGACAGGCATGGGGGAGAAATGCGTATAAATACTTTCCTGTTCACGGCTGGGGTAGGGTATCTATAGAATGGCGCATTCTGTCCGACACAATGGAATAATGTCAAGGCAGTTTGTGGTTCTGCAGGGATGGAAAGAGGTCTGTCTGTGGAGTCCCCCATGTTTGAAATATGATTTGTAATGCTGCTGTATTTATGGTCCATTCATGATTGTGAGCACATCTGCTTAGATGGTCTGCGAACACATTTTGTTCTCCTGTCACATGTACTCCCACAAGTGTTATGTTATGTTGTAGTGCTGTGTACCACAGTTTTGCAGCTTCCTGACATAGAGAGTGGGATTTTGTGCCACCTTGCTTGTTGATGTAATAGACTATTGCCAAGTTATCTGACTGTACCAGTAATTGTGTCGGCTTTATGTATGGTTGGAATGTGTGAATAGCAGGTGTGATGGCCCTCATTTCCAGCATGTTGATGTGGAGTTTTGAGGTACTTTTGTCCCAATTGCCTCATGTTTGGTGGCTGTGATCCAGATGATCACCTCATCCAATGATGGATGTGTCTGTTAAGATTTGATCCAGGGCTGGTGTTTGAATGATATGCCCACTTTTAATTTTGTGGGATCTGACCACCATTGGAGTGCTGTGGTGATCTTTCAGGTTATTATCACTGTGTCCTCAGTCTCCTGTTTTTTTGATGCCATTGTTGCCTGAGAGCTCATTGTGTAGGTCTCATTCTGAGGTGGACAAATGGCACCATATGTGTGTGTGGCTGCCGCCATGTGGCCTTGGAGTTTGAGGAATTGTCTGGTGGTAACAGCCGGTGTTGCACAGTACTGAACCACCAGCTGTGTCAAAGTGTGAATTCTGTCTTCTGGTACATAGGCAGGAACGTCCAGCACTGCTCCTATATATTGCAGTCTTTGTGCTGGGACCAACTGGGATTTTGGAAAGTTTATCTTGATGCCTTGGAAGAGTTGTAGGGTGGCTTGGAGGGAGTGGAGTAGGCGTTCCTTGGACGAGCCTTTATGAGCCAGTCATCTAAATACGGGAAGATGAAGTGGCCCCTGCACTGCAGGGCTGTGTCCACTACAGTGAGTTATTTGGTGATTACTCTGGGTGCTGATGAGAGGCCAAATGGGAGTGCTCTAAATTGGTAATGGTTCCTCAGCAGGTTAAATCGTGAGTATTTTCTGTAGGCTGCATGGATTAAGATATGAAGGTAGGCGTCCTTCATGTCTAGGGCACATATCCAGTCTCCTGGGTGTAACATGGGTAGAATGGTAGCTAGGGTCACCATATGATATCTTTTGTATTCAATATATTTGTTCAGTGGCCTCAGATCCACCACCGGTCTCAGATTCCCTGTTCTTTTAGGAATTAGGAAGAAGTGCTAATAGAACTCTTTTCCTTTTTGATCGGGTGGTACTGGTTGAATTGCTCTTTTCTGTTGTAGAGCCTGAAACTCTTCCAAAAGGATGGGATATACTCCTGTTGACAGGAGGTGTGAGGCGGTGGGTGTACAGAGGGATGGTCTGATAATTCTAGAGTATCCTCTGCTTGTATAATTTGAATTACCCACTTGTCTGTTGTGATGGACTTCCAAGCCTCTAGATGATGTGAGAAACGACACCCAACAGCCTCCGAGGCTTGCAGAGAAGGATCTGCAGGGAGCAGTAGTGGGTCAGTTGGTGAGGGTGGCACCACCCCTGCAAGTGTGGGTGGGAAGGTCACCTCTGGATACCGCAGAGGAGGGTCTGGTCAAGGACTGCTGACCTTGCTTGCCTCTGTAGTACTGTCTACCAGAGCCACACTGCCTGCTAGATCATCTGAACTGGTATTATTGAAAATACCTGGATTGAACTGAGCTTTGGGGTGTGTGATACAGCCCATGGATGGATTTCAGGGTCTGGCCCAATGCCTGGAGGTAATCCAGAATTATTTTGTGTTTGTCCCAAATAGCTGTTCACCGTTGAATATGGCATTCATTATCTTATGTTGGACATCAGGGTTAAATCCTGACACTCTGAGCAAAGTGTGGCATCTCAGGGTGATAACCAAGTGCTGAAGATCTAGCTGAGGTGTCAGCAATGTCATAAGCAGCACACAGTAGGTGTCTAGACAGACTACACCCTGTAAAGGTATTTAGAAGTCTTTCCTCGCCCTCCGAGTCTAGAATTCTGACCACAGTTTCTGTGGCGGCTGTCCAGAGGGTTTTTTGATGTTTAAGCATATGACCCACATAGCTACTGGCTCTAATACTGAGCACAGCTCCTTGATATATCCTTTTCCCCATATAAATCCAGTTTCCTGGATTCTTTATCGGGCGTAATGAGCTCATGTGTTTTAGCTTCTTTTTTTATCTATCATGAGCCACAGTTACAACAATTGAATCTGCCTGTGGCGTTAACTGCCAGACAGGCATGGTCTGCTGGAGCCTGGTAAAGGTGGTTCACCTTACACAGAGCTGCCAGTATGTCTGCTGGCTTTTGCCAGGCAGCCAAGATAGTCTTGGTACAATGGTATAAGAGGAGGTACCACTATTGCCGGGTCCTTAGGCAGTTCTAGATATTCTGCCAGGTTTTGCTTTTGTCTGTCGGGCTCCTTAATTGTGAACCCCATGACCTTTTGAATCTGGGACATCATCTCTCAAAAATTAGGTAATCAAGGGGGAAACCAGGGTAAGTCAGTCCGGGTCCCCATCGACCGATGATATAGTGGAATTTGTTGAGGGAGGGCGTAAGCCATCATCCTCTTCCAAGTCCTCCTGATAGTCCTCTTCTTCTTCCTGGAAAGATTCTTTCTCCAAATAATGATAAGAAGGGGACCTTGATAGACTTCTGTCAGGGACATACGTTGCCTCTGGATGAAGAAGTTTCATTGGAGGCAAAGGGGAGGAAGAAGGGGCCGGCTTGGACCCTTTCAAAGGATGGGTTGGCCGTAAGTCCTGTATAACTTGTGACAGAGTGCATCAATGTAGCCACGTCCACTGAGGGGGTCTCAGTTTTTTGGCTAGTAGTGGCTTCTAAGGCATGTACCCCTGCTGTCTGGGAGGTTAACAGCAGGATAGAGGAGATAGGGTGTGGATGGGAGGCCAGGTGTAAACCTGATGTAGAATAACCTGGTCTTCTGCTGTCCATATAAGGGCTTCTGTATGACCCTACCTGTGTATAAGGTGGGATTTTAGGGAGAAGAGTTAAGGAGAAGCCTGGTTCCTTAATAATATATTCTTGACCCATCATTGACAGGGACTTACAAGGTGAAGTGTCAGCATGTCTGAGCATGGCCTTCAATGGAGAGACTGAGCGTTCCTGTCTTGAGGAGGGCTGGGCCATCGATGGAGAGTGTTCTTGTCAAGTGGTGCGTGCTGCCATCAATGAATGTCTAGGGGCTAAGGTGGTGACTGGGGAGGAAACCACTGCAACTGCCACCTCAAGTGTCATCATCGAGAGCACCACCATCGATGAGGATTTATTCAGCTTCGTCGATGACTGTCCAGAAGTCGTCAACAGATGTGATAGCTTCCCTTCTATTGAGAGATTATTGTCCTGGTGCTTTTGTTTTGCACTCTTGTGGGACAACTGAGAGGATGAAGCTGGGGTGTGGGAGCAGGACCCCCTCCTTCTCAAAGAGAGCACTCTTTTGCTGTATGAGGTGCGGCTTGATCTCCAAGAGTCATCGACGATGAGTGGCCTGATTAAAGGCTTTACAAATGTTGCACTCTAGAATGTTGTGAGTGGCCCCTGTTATGCATGTGAAATGGTAATGCATTGTGTTACTTCTGCCACTTGAGGGCAGCATTCCGATATGTGTAAGCTAGAAAGAGAGCAGACAGAGAGTGTTGTTGTTGAGACTAGAGAGGCTCCTGAATAAAAATGAAAGCTGCTCTGTTCCTGTTGCAGTGTGAGTTTGTTGAACAAAACCAGATTAAATGTTAGAACATAACATAATTGGCGACTCGGTGTTTAGTTACTCTCCGGTACCTTACCAGAACAAACTACAGCTGTGAGGGTTTTTCCTGAGACGTAACTTTTGGACCCACGAGTGAACCCGTGAGAGACACAAAAAGATGGCTGCGGCTATAGGACATATTGATGCCTTTGATGAAAATGTGGAACAGTGGACAACTTATATTGAGAGATTTGGACATTTTGTAACAGCAAATGATATAAGTGATGAAAAACAAGTGGCTGTGTTACTGAGTGTCATGGGCAGCACAACGTACAGTTTGCTGAGAAGTCTTATAGCACCAGAAAAGCCCGGGGAGAAAACTTTTGCCAGTATTGTGGAGGTCTTACAGACACATTTCTCTCCTAAGCCTCTGGTGATTGCTGAAAGATTTCGCTTTCACAAACGAAATCAAGCAGAGGGTGAGTCTGTTGCGCAGTATGTGGCTGTTCTAAAGAAATTAGCTGAGCATTACGAGTTTGGCACCCATTTAGATGATGCCCTCCGAGACAGATTTGTGTGTGGTTTGAAAAGTGAAGCGACACAGAAACATCTCTTAATGGAGGCGGGACTGACATACAAGAAAGCGATAGAGATCGCTGTATCAATGGAAACAGCTGCATGGGAGGCTCAGCACCTAAGTGATTCCCTGAAAGTAAATGCTTTATCCTTCTCTTCTCCCAGGAAGCCTAATAAATGTAGTCGTTGTGGGAAGGCTAATCACAGTGATAAAGACGGATGGTTTAAAGAACAGACATGTCATAACTGTGGGATGAAAGGCCACATTGGGCGAGTGTGCAGAGGAAAAAAGAAAGGAGGGGAAATCAATGGAAGCAAAGGGAAGCAATTTGCGAAATGTAGAAAGAGAGAAGTACATCGTGTGGAAACACAGGGAACATGCAGTGATGACACTGATACTGAATTAGCATTGCGTGCTGACTCTTAAAGGAAATGGCAACCATCTGTGTAACACCTGAAATTGAAGGAAACCACTGAAAATGGAATTGGACACAGGGGCTGCAATTTCATTGATTTCTACGGACAAGTATGAAACTATGTTGAGACATCTACCCCTGCAAATGACTGATGTTGTACTGAGGACATACACTGGCAAGGCAATTTCTCCTGAAGGTGTCATCAAGGTGCAGGTGAAAATAAATGGGCAAACGGCACTACTGCCTCTGTACGTGGTTAAAGGTAACTACCCTTCACTCTTAGGCAGGGGATGGCTGAAGAAAATACGCCTCAACTGGCAGGAGATAAGGACTGTCATACGGGTGACCCCAACACTTTAGAAGCTGTGTTGCAAAACATGCTCCCTTTATTCAAAGGGAGCTAGGCACAATGAAGGACATTGAGACAAGAGTGTTTTTGAAGCCACAGCACAAACAAGTTTTGTCAACCTCGCCCAGTACCTTATGCACTCAGACCAAAAAGTGGAGGCGAATACTTCGCCTAACCAAAGCTGGAGTCTTGTCACCTGTACAGTGTAGTGACTGGGCAACGCCAGTAGTGCCAGTGGTAAAGAAAGATGGGTCGTCGTGAATATGTGGAGACTTTTAAAGTAACCAAAATCCAGTTCTGTGTGTGGAACAGTATCCGATTCCACGCATCGAAGACTTGTTTGCATCGCTGGCACAGGGCCAACGCTTCAGTAAGCTGGATCTGTCACATGCTTATCTGCAAATGAGAGTAGATGAAAACTCAAGAAATATCTCACAATAACCACCCAAAAGGGTCTCTTCTGCTATAATCTACCTTTTGGCATTGCATCAGCTCAAGCCATATTTCAGCAAGCTGTGGACCAGGTTTCTGAGGTCTTCAAATGTTCACTGTTACCTGGACGATATACTGGTGACGGAAGGAATGATGCAGAGCACCTGAAGAACCTGGATGCAGTTCTGCAGCGATTGGAAGATTTTGGCTTGTGTGTCCAGAAAGAAGTGTGAATTTTCAAGACTTCATTGGAGTACTTGGACCATACCATAGATGCAGCGGGCTTACACAAATCGCCTGAAAAAGAAAAAGCGATTGGGGACGCCCCAGCACAGGAAAATGTGAGCCAGTTACGGTCATTCTTGGGCCTGTTAAATTATTATGGCAGGTTTATTCCTAATCTGGCTACGATTCTCAACCCACTAAATGGCTTGCTGTGCAAGGGGAAGTCCTGGTGTTGGACAAAGGACTGTGAGAGTGCGTTTAAGAAGGCTAAAAAGCAGCTTGTTTCACAAGATGTGCTCATTCACTATAATCCACAGCTGAGCATCAGACTGGCGTGTGATGCCTCACCTTATGGGGTGGGAGCAGTTCTTTCTCATGTTCTACCGAATGGGGACGAAAAGCCAATTGCCTTTGCATCCAGAACTCTCAGCAAAGCTGAACAAAACTATGCCCAAATTGAGAGAGAAGCTTTGGCAATAGTGTTCGGAGTTCGCAAATTCCACCAATACCTCTATGGTTGGTAATTCACACTCCTCACTGATCACCGCCCCTCACGACCATTTTCAGCCCCACAAAGGTATTCCTTCCATGGCAGCAGCCAGAATGCAACGTTGGGCTCTCTTGTTATCAGCTCACAACTACCGCATTGAATACAAGAAGGCGGCTCTTCATGGCAATGCTGATGAGCTCTCAAGATTGCCTCTGCAGGTAGCCCACAGTGACAAGGTGGACACTGTCGATGTCTTCTACATTAGTCAGCTTGAGAAACTACCCATCACAAGTTCTGAAATTAAAAAGGAGACAAAAGTTGATCCTGTGCTGTCTCAAGTCTTGGACTTAGTAACAAAAGGGACTTTTACTGTGAACCAGGACATTCAAGGTGAGTTATCACAATTCTACGTCAGACGTAATGAGCTTTCAGTACAGCAAGGTTGCTTGATGTGGGGTGTCCGGGTGATTGTCCCTTCAAAACTACGTATTCGTGTTTTGGAAGAGCTACATGTGGGACACCAGGGCGTAGTGAGAATGAAGGCTTTAGCTAGAAGCTCTATTTGGTGGCCAGGGATTGATTTGCAAATTGAGCAACAAGCAAAAACATGAACTACTTGTCAGCGTGTTCAGAAAATGCCATGTCCCTCACCTCTACATCCCTGGATGTAGGCCAGGTGCATCGTGTAGCGCATTCATGTAGATTTTTCTTGAGGGGCCGTGGAGGACACATGTACTTAAGTGTTGTAGATGCCCACTCAAAGTGGCCTGAAATTCAAGTCATGGACACTACTACTACCAGTAAGACCATTCAAGTGCTGCGAGGACTATTTAGCGTTCATGGATTCCTGAACAGCTGGTCAGTGATAATGGACCACAATTTATTTCTAGTGACTTTGCAGCATTTTTGAAGTCCAATGGTGTGAGGCATATTCGTAGTGCCCCATATCACCCCTCGACTAATAGTCTAGCAGAGCGTTTTGTGCAAACCATGAAGAATGCTCTGAAATCGGCGGGGGGGTCTTTGACCTTACAACACAAGTTGGATAACTTCCTGTTGGCATACCAAAATACACCCCATGCTACAACAAAAGAATCTCCAGCAATGTTGTTTTTTTAGATGTAAGCTTCGCTCCCGTCTTGATTTGCTTAAGCCAGATGTGGCATCAGAGGTCTGGAAGAACCAAGAATCTCAAATACTACACCAGCAAGCTCGTTCAAAGGACAGGCAGTTAATTGTTGGTCAAGAAGTGCTTGTTCGAGATTACCGGAAGGGGGAAAAGTGGACCCCTGGTGTGGTGACATCTCAGACGGGTCCAGTGTCGTATACAGTTGATGTTGAATCTGGAGTGAATGGAAACGTCATGCTGAACAGCTCCTAGATCTTCAGCAGCACAGATGGGGACACCTCCAGGAAGAAAACCTAGGGAAATGTGGATTCCATCTGCCGTAGCTTACAGAACCCCACTCACGGAAGTCTCAACACCTTCTGAAGATGTAAAGGAGGAGGTGGAGAGGAGCAATGGTGAGGCTGTACAACCACCAACCAAGGATCGGAGGGAGGTACCAGACAGGACAGCCATGCCAAGGGTTGCTCACGAGAAATGTTATCCATCCCGAATTTCAAAACCTCCAGATCGTTTGAACCTGTGAGACATTTAAAAGAGATAAATGTTTTGTGTAGTTAGAGAGCCAGATCAGATTATTGGGGCAGAATAATCCCCTTGACTGGTTCGAGGCCTGGGGCAGTCTACCCCCTACCTCTAGCATAGTATGAACCATCTTAATAATAGCGAATAATGCTAATACTTGTTCATTTGGTAACAATATAATTTAGTGGGGAGGAAATGTTATGTATGTGAAATGGTAATGCACTGCGTTACTTCTGCTACTTGAGGGCAGCATTCCGATATGTGTAAGCTAGAAAGAGAGCAGACAGAGAGTGTTGTTGTTGAGACTAGAGAGGCTCCTGAATAAAAATGAAAGCTGCTCTGTTCCTGTTGCAGTGTGAGTTTGTTGAACAAGACCAGATTAAATGTTAGAACATAACAGCCCCCAAGCACCACACACACACACACAGAGTGCTCACCACTCTTGAAGATTTGCCTGCCACAAGGGCACTTTCTGAATAGCACTTCTGGCATTCATTGTAATGAAAAAGAAGGTGGGAATGGTGTATTGTTCCAGTAGTTCTAGCTGTCATCAATGGCATTGATGCACTGCTGACTGTGTAGCTGTCGTGCTGCAAGCTGGTAGATGGTGAGAATAGAACTGAGGATACTGGGGGCTTCCCACTTCCTTTATACCTGCACAGGTGTGATTACATCACAGGTGGGTGGCCCACACCACACAATGCTGGAGAAAATGACCGTCTGTAAGAACGCCCTCTGGTGAACTCCGAAGAGTAGTACCTGCTGCAAGTGATACTCTTGATGAAGATCAGTGTGTTTCAGAGACTATCAGGTCAATCATTAACAGAAGCCAGGACAAACCTGTAAGTATACATTACTTGGAGTTTTGTGGCTCTAATCCAGAATCCATTCAGTTTATAGGAATAGAACACATTGAACTGCTTAGAAAGGGTGGAAATGGAACAAATCAGCTCTTAAAGAGAGAGCGCTTTGGGATTTTTTTCTTCAAACTGGGTTAAACTAGGAGGAGCTCTGGCCTTTCTGAAGGCCAGAGCTCCTCCCAGCAGCTTATGTGTCCTCGGTCCCCCCTTTGGAAATCCCTAAAGTCTGCACAGGAATGGGTGGCAGGGCACTGTCTGTGGCTACTCCTACTCTCTGGAACAGGCTCCCTGCTTCACTCTGGTCCACTGATTCCAGCACCTCTTTTAAACATCGGCTCAAAGCCTGGTTACTGAATGAGACTAAATGCTTGTGCTCTTCAGGGTAATCTCCAACAACATGGTACCTTTCCCCCTTTGTTAACTGCTAACTCTACTCTTATGACTTGCTTTGCCTCATTTAGCTGTGAACTAAACTATAAACTGTAGTGTGTTTTTTTAATTTTGATTTCCTCCAACATACTGTAAACTGTACTGTATTTATTGTGTTGCTGTATTCTCGATGATTTGTATATAATTCGGTAGTGCCATATTTGTGGCCCAGGTCGTGCCTGAAAACGGCCCATCGGATCAGTGTGCTTACCCAGTAATCAAAGACTTAAATAACTAAATAAACCAGTTGGTCTAAATGATTTTTGGGATAGCAAACCTTATTTGTTTGACTAAGATTGAACTTACTTCATTTGTGTAAGTACAGCGAGGTTGCATTTTGTTTAGATTTTCACTGGATCCAATTTAGCTCCCATGCATATAGTATACGCAGGTTTGTGGACTATTTTTTTCACAGGATGTTGCACATATTTGAAATTTGGCAATTGCTAACATTATAATATCCAGATTTAAAAAAAAGTAAATGCTCTTATTGTAAAAATCTAAGGTGTCTAAATGAAGGTTTACATTTGCTCTTATAGTAAATAGTATATCGTATACATATAATAGTGCATCTAACGTAACATATGTTTGGGTTTGGCATCTCCTCTCCAATTAGGTCCACCAGTGTCAGTGGCTCAGTGTCAGTGGCTCAGTAGGTAGCACACTCGCCTCTGAGGCCAGGAGATCAGAGGGCTGTGGGTTCAGTTCCCATATCTGGCACTTGGGTTAATATCCCAATACTGACACTGTAGTGCAGCATGAGAGGGGTGCTGCATTTCTGAGGTGCTATCTTTTGGATGAGATGTTAAACCGAGGTTCCATCTGTCTGGATTGGTGGTTGCTCAGGTGGATGTTAAAGATACCATGGCACTTATTGAAAAGAGTTGGGGAATTTCCCCAGCGTCCTGGCCAAATTTCCCTCATTCACTAAAAATACCACCAACAGCTTAATCTGGTTCAAGGCCAGTTGACATTCATCTGTATCCCCCTCCCCCGGGTCATGTCTGAAAATAGGCAGGATTTGTCTAGTGCACTTACCTGGTCAACAAAAAATAAATAAATATTCACTAATGACATCTTTCTCTCCTTTTTCAAGGTTTCTTCAACATTTACCCTTCAAAACCAGAGTAAAGTTCAGGTTGATCGCAACAGTTGGCAGATCATCGTCTTCTCCTTTCTCTCTTGTCATGGACACTCTACAATGATTTTGTGATAATAAATTTATAAAATGAAATATTTGTTTGGAAGTATGTATCAAAGGAATGATATATATCATATTTAATACAAAATCTTTTGCAGTGCTATTTCACAGTTGTTTGATATTTTTACTATGAATGTTATGGTAAAGTTAATATTAATTATTGTTTCATGTTTATTAATTAACTGTGGGTATTTAATGATGGCGGAGATCTCCCACAACCACAGCCTCTGACATAGGGTTACAATTCGAAGTGCTGTGGCAGTCTTGCATTGTGCAGTGACTGTCCATACCCACTCTTCATTGATGCAGCATTAAAGCTTTGAAAACTATAGCTATATGAAATGTGATTTGTAAGGTTCTCGAGTGCAGGACACTGTCTCAGATTTGAGCATTTGGGCTAGCTGCCCTTTTTTCCTGCACCAACCTCCCCTCCAAGGATTCGCAGCCCTCCATTTTGAACTTGTATATTACAGGTGTAGGTGACACAGGTACTGTAATGTGGGCAGAACCTCAAACAGTGTAATTGTGCAGAGGGTACATTGCTAGTGGCTGGTTCAGTACTGACAGGAACAGTATATAGCACTCGCACTGCAGATGGTACAGTGTGGGTGGTGACATGTTGTAAAGTACATTATAGGTGTAGGTGAACAGATACAATAGTCAGACAAATTGCTGTTATTTCTTGTATTTTTTGCCTCTGTACTTGTGCACCCATACTCTGTAACTACCTTTCTGTGTTGTCCTCCTGTCATGATGTGGAACCTTTGAAAAAGAACATTTTGCTCAAAGGTTATGTCCGAATGAAGAAATAAATAAATAAATAATAAATACTGTAATGTAGGCAGAACCTCAAAGAGTATAGTAGTGCGGAGGGTACATTGTTGGTGGCTGGTTCAGTAGTGACAGAAACAGTATATAGCACTCGCGCTCCAGATGGTACATTTTGGGGGCGGTAACATGCTGGCAGGTACATTACAGGTGTAGGCAAGGCCCCTAGTGCTCTGCGGCAGAACTTTCTGATTTCTGCGGCATGATTTATTCATTTCTCTGGCAGAACACAGTTCTGCCATTGGTTAAATATGATGTGATGTCACCAATGACATCATATGCCGAGCATAGAGGAGGGGCTTCAGGATAAACAAGATGGGAAAGAAAGTCTGGCACTATGGAAAAACAGTATATTTGAATAAAATTCACCAAAAACAGTGAATTCCGCGGTATGATGCAAATTATGCGGAAATTTCCACAACCGCAGAATTGCAGAATTCAAGGGGCCTTGGGTGTAGGTGATGCAGGCACTGGCAGGTATATAGCAGTCAGGGCAGCGCAGATGGTACAGTGTGGGTAGTGATATGCTGACAGGTACATTACAGGTGTAGGTGATGAAGGTACTTTGCAGGTATATAGCAGTCAGGGCAGCGCAGATGGTACAGCGTGGGTGATGACATGCTGGCAGGTATGTTACAGGTGTAGTTGATGTAGGTACTGGCAGGTATATAGCAGTTGGGGCACTGCAGATGGTACAGTGTAGGTAGTGATATGTTGGCAGGTATATTACAGGTGTAGGTGATGCAGGGACTGGCAGGTATATAGCAGTCGGGGCAGAGCCGATGGTACAGTGTGGGTAGTGATATGCTGACAGGTACATTACAGGTGTAGGTGATGAAGGTACTGGCATGTATACAGCACTTGGGGCACTGCAGATGGTACAGTGTAGGTAGTGATATGTTGGCAGGTATATTACAGGTGTAGGTGATGCAGGGACTGGCAGGTATATAGCAGTCGGGGCAGTACAGATAGTACAGTGTGGGTGGTGATGACATGCTGGCAGGTACATTACAGGTGTAGGTGACATAGGTAGTGTATTGCAGGCAGAATCCTAAAGATGGAAGTAGTGCAGAGGGAACATTGTTGGTGACTGGTTCAGTACGGGCAGGTACAGTATATATAGCAGTCCTGACACCACAGATGGTACTGTGCTGGTGATGACATGGTGTCAGGTACGTGGAGTACCTTTAGAGTATGAATGGCATCGTTACTGGGCATTGATAAACCTTTGTAAAGCCTATCTAAAGAAAGCTAGGACTACACATGTAAAGAAGGTGCAGTTTACCAGCTTCAAAACCCCAAACAGTTCTGAATACAAATAGCCTTCTCAAAGGCAAAGTGTGTACACACTCTCATGACATCATGTATTAAGGACAAAACTATCAGTAAAGAATTTGTAGAATCAATTGACTGTATCAGTTGTGAGGACAGGGTCTGTCCTAGTGACTGACGCATTAAGTCAATTCTTCATGGATCTTGTGCAGTATAAGGAACCCTACACTGGCTCCTCCCTAATTATGCCCCAACTCTGACTACCCACCCAGAATTCCATTTCAAATTATTCTCTAGGCAGAAGGTGCTAGCCCAACTACTCAGGATAAAAGCAGTATGTTCTGCTGCCCATGAATAGCTTGAACCCAGGCTGATTAAACTAAGTGCCCCTATCCTCACTGCCCCCATCGCGTCTCTTTTCTCATGTCCCTTCTGCAGAGTGACCTCCTAAACATATGGGAAGTCACTTCTGTAGTACCAGTTCACAAAGGCCGTGTGAAGGAATCAGCTGAACAGTACAGTCCCTTTTCCATTCTTTGTACCCTGACCAAAACTTTAAAAATATTGGTATATAACCAGCTCCAAGCATTCACTGAAACACATTCTATTCTAGCTGATGCCCAGCATGGTTTCAAGAAGAACCACAGAATGGACATAGCCCTAGTTCAGCTCATAACAGACGTTCTTGATACCCTGGAGACTGGTCAAGCTACCAGTGCTATCTTCATTGATCTAAGGCATTTGACTTATGCCCAATCACAAGCTGCTTCTGCTTAAACTTAAGAGGTTAGGTCTTGAGCAAGCATCCATTTCCTGGTTTCACAACTATCTATCCAGCTGTAACCACCCAGTCAAGTGGTGGGTAGCTGCTCTACCATCAGGGAGAGCACAGAAGGGGTCCCTCAAGGTTTAATCCTGGGTCATCTGTTGCTCTCCTAGTTCATCAGTGATCTACCCAAACACTGTTGAGGTGCCAAGTCTTTGCTTTATATGGATGACACTGTACTATGCAAGTGTCACTTGGACCTCGAGTCAATTGAGACAGGTCTCAGAGCCGACTTCCATCTTCTGGAATCCTGGTTGAGGACCAATAAGCTCCTGCTTAAGTCTAGCAAAAGGAAATCTGTCCTCTTTAGCCCTCATCAGCTCAGGCAAGATCAGAGTGAACTGCTTAACATTTCTTTACTCAAGGGTGACCCCATCGAGGCTGGTTTCAGTTAAATATTTGGAAGTTTTAATGGACCAAGAACTCTCATTTAAACCCAGGTTGACCAGGCGATCAAGCTGCTTAACCAAAATTTAGGTCTACTATATTGGCTCAACTCATACCTCACTACTGAAACTAAACTAGCTATAGCCAAGAGTGTTTTGCCTCCTGTCATACTTTATGATGCCTCAATCCTATCCTCACTGAAAGACACTGAACTCTCAATACTCAAGGCCCTGTGTCTACATGTATCTCATTCTGCTGTGGTGCTGGCAGGTGGGATCACCATCATAAGGCTCTTTCCAATTTAAACTAGCCCCCTCTGGAAGGGAGACTCCACTACCCTGTATTCTGCCTGACACATACAATACTGCACTCCTCACCCCCAATCTTATACTATACTATGGTTCATACTAAACTATGGCATAAGTAGCTGAGTTAGGCAGTAAGCCCATATGCACTCCTAGATGCTAGGAGTAGTACTCCAAATTATTTCCTTCCAAAATATATCTGTCTAGGTTTTTCTTGAATTGAACTTTATCACTTTGATTCACAATATAACCAGGGAGACTATTCCAAGGATTAACTACTCTTTGAGTGTAGAATGCTTTCCTTTTTTCTGTGTTAAATTTACATGGTTTGAGTTGAAAATCGTGTCCTCTGGTACCTCCACTGTGCTTCTTTAAATTTAACTTGCTGAACAAGTCATCATTATCTTTAATTAGTGTATGGCAAAGTAACATATCTCCCCTTATTCTTCTTGCGTATAGGGGCATAAGGTTAAGCCTAGCAAGATGGTCTTCATAAGTTATGTTTTTACGTTCATGTATTAGCTTGGTGGCCTTCTTCTGCATCTTTTCCAAGTTATCTTTCCTGCCACCCTGAATTGGACCCCACAATGGTGAACCATAATCTAGTAGTGGTCTCACATAACTTCTATATAGTGGCATTATTACACTGACTTTCCTACTTTTAAAGTTTCTTTTTATTGTCCACATTAATTTTTTTGCTTTGGTAATTCACACATCACCATGATTATCAAAGGTAAATTTATTGGTAATTAAGATGCCAAGATCTTTTTCCTGATCAGTTTCCTTGAGTGGTGTATCATTTAAATAGCATGTCAATTGTTTATTGTGAATGCCAAAGTGTATGATACAACATTTGTTTAAACTGAAGGACATTCTATCAGAATCGGCCCAGATCATAATATTGTCTAATTCGGTTTGTAATTTATTTTGGTCTTGTTCATCGAAAATAGTAGTAGCTATTTTTATATCATCTGTACACTTGTTAAACCATACATCAACATTTTGACCCAGTTTGGATACAAATAATTGAAACAATAGTGGGCCCAAAACTGAGTCCTGTGGGACCCCGCTGGTGACATTAGTACTGGAGAAGATATGGCCCTTAATATTTGCAGTCTGTGATCTGTTTTTGAGCCAGCAATATATCCAACAAATTACCCTATGATCAATGTCATACTCGATTAAAGCATGCATTATTTGGCTATGTGGTACTCTGTCAAAGGCCTTAGTCATACCCAGGTGTATACAGTCCACTAGTTGGCTATCTAATGCTTTAGAAACTTTCTCATAAAAGCATAATTGGTTGGTGCTGCAGAAACTTCCTGGCATAAAACCGTGTTGTGTTTTATCTAGCAGACTTCTTTCACTGATATCCTTCAAGATTGCTTCTTTTTTGAAGGATTCCAGGACCTTTCCTGGCACAGATGTGAGACTAATAGGTCTATAATATGTAAAATCACATCTCTTCCCTTTCTTATGAATTGATACAACAACAGCTCTTGACCAATCGGGGGGAATATCTTTCTCTGCCAAAGATTTCCTAAACAGGATTGCCAGGGAGGGAAGTAATATGTGGGCTTAGGAGTTTTAACAACTGATATATATTATCAGGGCCTGCTGAGTAAGAATGTTTCCGCACTTTAATTTTGCTTATTATAGATTCTGTGGTTATGTCTATATTGATTTCATTACCAGCAGGGATATCTAGAGTGTATTCGGTTTTGAGTATTAATAAGGTAGTGAACTATGAACTGAATATCTCAGCTATTTGTAGTGGCTCATCCATTAGTGTGTTATTGTGTTTTAATATATGGATCATGAATTTAATAGTCTTGTAAAGCATACAAAAAATTTGCGGTAATACTATCACTCCCGCAGTGATAATACCACACTTCGAGAGTGATAATACTATCGTTCAGGTCCCGTAATAGTATTGTTCAGGACCTGAATGACAGTATTATCAGAGAAGGTCAACAGCACATGCACCACTCTCTCTGCCCACATCTCCCAAGTGTGCCTTCTGATTGGCCTCTTTTCCTGTGTGGGTGGACAGAAAAGTTGAAAAAACATGGCGGACAGTTTCTCGCTAAGCGAGACCATTTCTCCTGAGGATTATTTGAGCCATTTCTTTCTTTCAGATCGCAAAAAGGAACACATGTTCATGATCCTGCCTTCCCGAACACAGAAAAGGTAGGATCTTGCACAAAACAAAACAAAAAGCCATCTCCAACAACAATCTGTGTATGTGTGATGGAGAGAGTGGGGGCGGGCACATCAAATGCTGCGACGCTCGGCCAGCACGCACAAAGTCCTCGCTGCACAAAAACAATCACAGACCAGAAAAAAACCTTGCATCTATATATTAAAAAAAATAATAGATATGTCACTAAACATTACTGGTGACATACCATCTCGAGGTTCTGGACACAGGAACCTTTTGAGCTTGGCTCTCGAGGTTCCTACAGTACGTGTCCAGAACCTCTCGATGGTATTACTCACTGGTAATGCCTAATGACCTATCCTTTATTCTCTTTTAATCAGTGATATTCCCTGATTATTTTTTCTTAATGAGTTGACGTAACTATTAAAGTTTTTTTAAATTATCTTTGTTGACTTTGGTAGCTATTTTAATTTCCATGCTATGTTTACTTTTCTGTATTAACTGTTTGCATCTTTCTTGGATAGTTTTATATTGTATCCAAGTTATCTTTCCTTTATAGATGTTATATATTTTTCTTTTGCTTTTGAGCATCTTTTTTATACTGTTTGTTAGCCACTTCGGTTTGATTCCTTTGTTATCAGACTTACTTATCTTTTTAACATGAGTATTACATATATGGAATATCTCAGTTTTAATAATAGCCCACATTTATGACATTGGTATGTTCTGAGGTTTAGTATGCCAATCAATATTCTTTAGTGCGTTATCTAGCTGTTCCTTATTTGTGGACATGAAATTATAAATGACTGTGCGCCCTTTGTTAATTGTGTGATGTTCCTGAATAGTTAATAAAACATTTTTGTGGTCGCTATTCCAGAAGGGCTCCCGGATCTGACATTTGGAAATTTAGATTTCTATAAATGCTAAAACAGTGTCTAGGATATTATGATTTCTTGTAAACTTTGTCACGTACCAGATTAATCCCAGATTTTTTGTTAGGTTAAGGAAATATCTACTCTGATTACTGGAAACCAGATTATTTTCCCAATGAATATCCCTATAGTTTAGATCCCCTAGAAAAATTACTTGGCCAAGTTCACAGTCTCTTTCTTGTTCTTTATGAACATACGAACATATGAACGTGCCAGCAGAAACAGACCATCCAGTCTATCTAATTCTGCTCGAGTGTGCAGCCAACACCCCTAGTATGCAGCTGTCCCACCCCCCTTTGTCATCCCACTGTCACCCCCCACCTCCCCCACCCTCACTCTCCCCTGTTCCCTGTCCCATGCCCTTTTGAAGCTGTTCACAGATTTACATGATACCACCCATTCTGGTACGGTGTTCCATTTTGCTATCACCTTCTCTGTGAAATAGTGTCTCCTCATTTCCTTCCTAAATCTTCCCCTCTCTATTCTTAGCCCGTGCCCCCTGGTGACCCTCCCCCTCAACTTAAAGATCCCATCTGCCCCATCCTTATTGATTCCCCTCAGATACTTGAATGTCTCTATCCTGTCCCCCCATCCCTTCTATCCTCCAGGGTGTACATATTCAGGTCTCCCAGCCTACTCTCATAGTCTCTCCCCTCCATTCCACATATCATCTTTGTTGCCCTCCTCTGCACCCCCTTCAGTAGCCTATCACACTTTAGGTATGGCCTCCAAAACTGCACACAATACTCTAAGTGCAACCTTACCAGCGACCCGTAGGGGGGCAAGATCACCTCTCTTTGCCTGAATGAAAACCCCCTTGCTATGCACCCCAGCATTTTGTTCACTTTTGCAGCCACTCTCCTGCACTGGGCAGTGTTGTTCATGGTCCCTGTTATCATTACCCCAGGTCCTTCTCCTCCTCAGTGATCCCCATCTTAACCCCCCCCATCCAGTATTCTCTCCTTGGGTTCTTCACCCCAAAGTGCATAACCTTACACTTCTTTGCACTGAACCCCAGCAGCCACCTCTCTGACCACTCCTCTAGCTTGTGTAGGTCCCCCGCAGCTGCTTCCATCCCTTCTCTCCATCCACCACTGCTCTGATTTTGGTGTCATCAGCAAACAGACTTACCTTGCTCATCACCTCATGTACAATGTCTGATATGAAGAGCCCAAACAATACTGGCCCCAACACAGAGCCCTGTGACATCCCATTGAATCATTAATTGTCAGGCTAGATCCAGGGGGGCCTATAACATAAACCAGTTATGATATGATATTCAGTGTCAGTGGCTGAGCAGGTAGCGCACTCGCCTCTGAGGCCGGGAGATCTGAAGGCTGTGGGTTCTATCCCCAAACCAGGCACTTGGGATAAATCCCAGTACTGATATTATAGTGCAGCATGAGGGGGTGTGCTGCACTCCTGAGGTGCTGTCTTTCAGATAAGACGTTAAACCGAGGTCCCATCTGCGTTTTCTAGTGGTAGTTCAGGTGGATGTTAAAAGATCTCATGGCACTTCTCGAAAAGAGCAGGGGAGTTTTTTATTAATACTGGAAAGCAAACCATATACATAATAGTGTTACAGTACACAAAATCATAATGCAAACAATTAATAAACAAAATAAGTATTTCATCATACATTCAACACAAAAAATCTCAGACATTAGAGTCGTAAAAACTGAGTATTAAAGTTGAGCACCCCCCTCTCCACAAAAAAAAGCAGGGGAATTTCCCTGGTGCTCTGGTCAAATTTCCCCCATTCACTAAAAATGCCACCAACAGCTTAGTCTGGGTCAAGGTCAGTTGGCATTCACCTGTATCCCCCTTCCCTGGGTCGTGCTGAAAACAAGCAGAATTTGTCTAGTGCACTTACCCGGTTAACAAAAACGAAATAAATAATATTTGGTTTGTTAAGGGTTATAATCTTTATCCATAGGGATTCCACAACTTTGCCTGTTTTAATTTTTTTCTGACATGTCCAAAGTGTTTATGTTGCTAGATATGTAGGCAGTGATGTCTCCCCTTTTTCATTTTCTCTGTCTAAATTGTATAAACAAAAACCTGGGATCTCTCTGCCCCAGTTGTCATCCTTATCCCCACCAGGTTTCTGTGATGAAAGCCAGACCCATTTTGTCCTCAGAGTTGTTTAGCAATGCCTTAAGTTCATCTAATTTTCCATGTAGGCTCCTAACATTAGTTAAATAACTACTGAGGGTGAGACAGTTTTGGGTTGCAGACACTGTGTGCCGATGGCTCCCCTGTAGCTAACACCAGCTCCTTCAAATACTTGGGCATTTTTCTCGATGAATCCCTGGATTTTGATTTTCATATTACCGCTACCTGCAAATCTATCAATGCAAAAACTGGGGGGGACATACTGCACTAGCTATGCGCTCACCCCATCAGCCAGGCTTGCTGTGGCACAAGGCCTCCTGCTCCCAGCCCTGGCCTGTTTCTCGGCTATCAACCTAGGCGCCACTAAGACCTCTCTTCTTAAGTGGGACACTACCTATAATAACATTTGCAGCTACTTCTCGGCCTCACCACGGTACAAACACCACTGTCAGCTCTATGCCAGCCTAAAATGGCCTAGCCCTGCTACTCACCGACTCCAGTCCTACGGCTCTCTCATCGACGGTATAACTAGATCAGGATCCCCCAATCCCTCGCCTCCTTGCTACACTCTCAAACCCCCTCCTTTGGGCTCCAATCGAATGACCAAACTCCTCTCTATATCTCTAGACGTAGAACCACTAGGGGTGCACAAGCTTTCTCTTATGCTGCCCCCAAGTACTGAAATTCTATCCCTGAAGCCATATGCTCAGCACCTACCGATGTTGGTTTCGGGAACCTCCACCGCGAATATCTACATGCATCAAATCCCTGCACATGCTTCCAGCCACCTTAAGTTCTTTTATCTCCCCCAGCTCTTATCCTTGCTATGCCATACTCCACATTCAGCCCTTCCTCCTCCTGCCTTCATCCTCCCCTCCCTATCTCTACCCTCTTACCTTCTTCCCCCCCCCTTCTCCCCTTCCTCCCCGCTACTCTTTCTAGGTGCATAGTCCTCATAACAGCACTTACTGTATGCAGTACTTTACAACCCTGTATTTCTTGCACTTGTTTGTACTGAATATCCCAATGTATTGTTTATATTTCGACCTGGTCCAACTATGTACTTCACTGATTCACTAAGTTGATTGTATTTCTAACTCCATCATATTGTATCACCTATGTTATGTGCTGTGTCACATTGTTGTTGTTAATTGTATTCAACTTGTATCCTCCCAGGTCGTGCCTGAAAATAGGCATCCTTATGCCTAGTGCACTCATCCCGTTACCAAAAGAAAATAAATAAATAAATTTAAATCTATTTGTTCATTGGAGGGAAGTTCCTTCATTAAGTGACTTTTTTGTCCCCCTCCCCCCATTCAAGTTTAAAATATTGTTAATTAGATTGGCCAATGCTTTAGATCCTTTATTACTTAAATGGAGCCCGTCTTAGCGTATAATTCTTTGTGGTTTATGACGGTATCCCAAGGGTGTATAAAGTTATATTCTTTTCTTGACATGTATTTTTAAATCTTGTATTTATATGTTGAATGGTGTTTTTTTTTTTTCCTATCCTGGAGTTTAAACCTTACAGGATATACCTCTGGTCTTCTTCTCAGATGCTCCTAATACTCCCATGAACTTTTTCAGCTTCTGGTACCTAGGCTGTGGGACAACCTGCCAGCTGATAGAGTCAGACTGACCCACAAGGATGCTGGGAAATTTCTGGGTAGACCCTCCTCAGTTGGGCACCTGGCCACCATCCAAACCCTGAAATTCTTTGCATTTATCATATTTTTTTCTAATTAAACGGGGCATATGGGACACCGTAGGTGAATATAAGATGCAAACACAGAGCTAGGGTATCAAAGCTAAAAGTAATACTGATATGAGTGTGGCACCCTGGGCACACCACTATTGATTTTCCATGTGGGCCTCTGTATCCACTTTGCAGGTACATGACCCTGTCGGCTGATATCCAGGCCTGCTCCAATTTCATGGCTTTTAAAACTCCCTTCAGGATCCTACTTCTTGTAAGCAGCCCACATACATGTTTCCACTGAGGCCCCTCTTTCTAATTGACAAATGTTGACTTGACCTCTGTCCTGCCTTAACCGTTTGTTTGCTGCTGCAGTCTTGTGCTGTACCCTCCTAATATTGTATGGCTAAAATCAATGTAATGTAACCCTGTGCCATGTAACAGCGGGCTACTCCCCCTGCCTGTTGGGGTCCAACCAGGTAAAGGGGCCTGGGCTCTGTTCTGATGGTGACGGGGGAGTCTTTCCCAAATACAAATTAAATAGTGCGGTGCCTCCACTTAGAGTGAAATGTTGTGGGCCAGATTTTTGTAGGGTACAACCCCCTGGGATGCTGTACCTACCCACCTCCCCTTCCAGTCACTCAACACACAGAATACCACATACCAACTTAATACTCTATGTTGCATGCAATTAATAGCTATTGCTAATAATATGCTCACAGACAGTTTTCTGCAGTAACAGCCATGACAAATTTATTACTGGGGAAAGGGGAATGAAATTTTTTTTTTTATTTTATTGTTTTGGTAACTGGGTAGCGGGAGATGTAGAAATGGAACAGTTAACAGTAACTGGTAAACTGGAGCAGCAACAAAACATAGCAATAACAGTGCCCTCCCCCAACAACAGCACTCCTGAAAATTAGCCCACCTCCCCACTGGTACCAACATCCCTAAACAGTCTATCTGATACCCAGATTAAGGTGCAGGTCTGATCATTGCCACGGGTTGGCCAACATTGGTGCACCTAACTATAACAAAGAACTCAAACAGTTGATTTCCCAAGCTCAGGGAAGTCCCTGCGTTTACTCATGGTTCTGAAGTCCACAGCATAAGGTTTGAGCAGAATCAACAGACAACAGTTGTCTCTGGTGATGTTGGGGCCTTGAATAGCAAGGTTGACAGCTGTAGTGGCTGATGGCGACGTCTGGCAGCTTGTCCCCTTCAGGCGGTTGCGGGTTCTTGCAGCTTATCACCTTTGGGCTGCCCTTTTCTTTAGATGCTGGATTAGGCCAGTCTTGGGGATCAGGACCACACATTCACCCCACACGTCAAGGCTTCTAGTTCTTCAGGGCAAATGTTTAGCACTGCCTAGCGGTGACAGTACTGGGCTGACTGCCCCAACTGTTCTGGTTGGCATAGAGCTTCTTCCCCAACATGGGTTCAAACAGTGTCTCACTTTCTGCAAGCAGCAGTCACAGCTTCGTGGCAAATTTTATATACTTTCTGACGAACAGTCTCTAAGCAGAACTTCACATTCTTTGGCAGTGACTTTTATTACTTCTGGCTCTCCAGGCTGCAAAAAGCCAGCAGGCTTCTCCCAGTGCTGATGTCTGTCACTGGGACCACTTTAAGCTCTGGATACTGACTGAGGGCTATTCTAAGAATGCCAAACTATCTCCCCAGTTCCCTCTGCTGAAATTGACGATTCGTGCTCTCTCGGGTAGTCGCCGTTCTCAGCAAATCTCACTGCAGTTGCAATTGAAGCCATAGGCTGACTTCACACAATGTCTCTCTCACTCACTCACTCACCACAGCTCCCCTCTTTCCTCAGGGAGCCTCAGCCATGGTCTGCCCTGAGCAGCTTTCTCCCCCAACCATCACATGGGGAAAATGCTGCTGCACACTGAATGATACAACTGTCCAGCACAGAAATTATATGCATTGGGATTCTTTGATCATTAATTCGTTGTTATTAAAGGTGCCAAGAACAATGTTCACACCCTATACCAAGGAGCCATAGCTGCAGTTCTTCACACTCCTCGATTGCTGATTGGATTGTATAGGGTCAGGGGTTGCAAAGATGGTGTCCATTGTAAACAGTTTATAGAAACACCAAATTTAAATTCTGAATGCAGGCAAGCTGTTCAGTTTTAACATACAGCTGTCCCACTGTTCAACAGTTACAGCGATGCACTGTTGTGTAATTGTAGAATGCACACCAAGAGTCCTAGTCTGCCTGTCGCTAGCGTCATAGCACTAAGTCTCACTGTGGCAGACACAAAGCATTCAAAACACAGTCTTTAACATTTAAAGCAACAGTGCACATTTTTACAGTTCACCCATTTACTTAACACACTTCTGTCAGCTTCCCTTTAGATGTGTCCGAGCCCCTACATGTGTTTCGGGATCCCTGGAGTCAGAACACATTAAAGGCACACCCCATTAGCCAACAGGGCAGAAACAGTGAGAGTTAGGCAGCATCCCCAACTGGCAAGCTGCATTGAGCCACTAAATGGCAAAATAGCAAGTATTTATACAGCTCCTCCATGCATGCAACGGGTCAAGCAGGATCGGCAAACTGGCAGCACCAGACACCAAGAGGCTAGACTAGTAAGCCCTAGTTACGGGAGGGAGGGGGTTACAGTAATATAATGAACTTATGGAATGGTCTCACCTCACAAAGGTTCTTCTTACATGTGAACTCCATTGTACTTCAGTGTTTATAGTTATTTATATACTATGTAAAATATAGCTTATGTAAAATATAAATGTTGTATGTATTTACTTTAAAACAAGTTATATACTTGGCTAGGAAAAACAAAACACCACACACAGGAGGCCCGATCCCAAAAGGAGTTATGCCTGGTGCAAGGTGATTTATGCCAAACCCCATGATGTAAATCACACCTTGCACCATGCATTACACTAGTTGGGATTCCAAGTCATGGCCTGTGCCATGCCACTTGTGGGTTGCACCAAAGGGGGCTATGCCACCCATTACACCCACAACCTGCTGCGGCACGGTGCAAGGGTGGGTTACAGCAGCATCTTTGCCCTATTCCAAAATTATTCCAAGAGCCGTTATGGTGCAGCGGAGTTAGACCAGCAGGGAGATGGTCTAAGGGGCATCCTTCCATCCCAAGTGATGGATGCCCACTCCACACCACAGCATTGGGGACCCCTGGGGCCTGGTCCATGCAGTGTCTCTCCAAACACCAGTGCCACCTGGCCAGCTCCCCCAAATGCCCCCAGGTGCTTGCAGTGGTGTTCTCGGGCAGGGGGGCTCTGGGGAACAGTTATCTGCAGGCTGCAACTTGCAGCACCCCGGTCCATTGTGCCATTCCTATGGTGCTAGCCTGTGGCTGCCCCAGGTCACAGCATGCAGGTGCTGGGGACCCTGCCTGTCTTGGCACAGGGTCCCAAGTGTAGCACCGCAAGGTGCAACTTGCATGCGACCGTGAGTTGCGCCATGCCTTTTGGAACTGAACCCAGTGATTCTAGCAATGACACTCTTTATTTGGAAGTATGGAATGTGTAATACAGAAGAGCACATTTAATAACAACCTCCGATATTTTCTATAACTGATAATCTACAGTTATAAGAGGAGACAATAACATGTGATGAATTGTTGTGGTAAAGGATGGATTCATAAATAGGGAATGGAATTGTAAAGAAATTTTTTACTTTGAATGTTTTAATGGATGGTTGTAAACAGTAATAACTTTCAATAAAGCTGAGTTTCAAAAAAAAAAATCCAGAGCCCTCCCAAAAAAGGGATTTCTAGTCTCATTGAGCCTTCCCGATTAACAAATTCCAAATAAATAAATTGCAGGTGTAGGTGGCACAGGTAGTGTAGTGTGGGCCGAATCCTAGGACCCTCTCCACTGAGAATGAACTTAGGTCCTCTGTCCATTCTCCGTGGTGCTTACTGTAACATGCTGGTCTGTCCTCCCCAGCCTCTATTGTGAAGACTGAGCAGAAGTAATCATTTAATATTACTGCGTTCTCTTGATCTTCCTCTGTGCAGTCCCCCCCGCCTCCTGATTCTCACTATCCCTCCCCACTTGTCTTCCTCCTTTCTCCCACATACCTGAAGGTCTTGTTCCTTTTTTTGACCTCCTTATCTATCCTCTCCTCTGTTAGTGCTTTAGCTGCCCTCATCTTCCTTCCTGACCCCTTTTGTTTTGCCCAATATACCTCCCTGTCTTCATCCATTTGGGGGTATCTGTACTTTCTAAATGCTGTTTTCTTCTCCTTCACTGCATTTGCCACCTCTCTAAAGAACCATGGCGGCCTCTTCCTCCTCTTTCCCTTACTCACTTCCTTCAAACAGCATGTCGTTGCCTGGGTTATACCCTCATTCATTTTTCTCCATTCAGTTTCCACTTCCCTTCTGCCTCCCCCCACCCCCTCCCGAGGCATTCTCTGAGGCAGTTTCCCATTTCTTTAAAATCTGCCCGCCTGAAGTCCAGGACCCCTAGCCTTACATTTGTAAGCAGGAGACTACCCACAGTGATGTCAGCAATGCTGTCTCCTATTTGAAATACCAGATGCAGTACTGCCCCAGCCCTAGTGGGTTCTGAACCCTGCTGCCTGAGAAATACCCCTTGTATGGAGTCGAGGATGGCCCTGCCTTTGATATAGCTGTAGCATTCAGTCCCCCACAACAAAAACTTCCCCCTTGCTGACCATTTTGCTAATGGCTTCTCCAGGGCACTGTCTAAATCCTCCCCGTGTTGAAGGCCTGTACACCAACCTCGTGTGAATAATGGCCACCAACCCTGTCTCTAGGCTAACCCACAGTATCTCCAGCCCTTCATTGTCCCCCTCTTACCCCTGTATCTCAGTGGCCCTTATATCCTGCTTCACATATAAAACAACCCCTCCATCTTTCCTTCCTGACCTCTCCTTCTGGAACATGTTGTAGCCTGAAATAGCCACTTCCCAGTTGTGGTTGTCCATACACCATGATTCCATTGTAGCCACCAGATCCAGATCTGGCTCCGCAATGATTGCCTCAAGGTCAGGAATTTTGTTTCCCAGACTCCTTGCATTGGCACACATCCTTAGGTTATCAGAACCATGCATGTTCAGTTTGCAGTTCCCATACCGTAAGAATGCATGGAAGACCACTCTTACTACTGTATGAGTGATCTCAGCAGCCATCTTTAATGATTCATTCCGCTCTGTCTTCACTGCCTATCATGGGTGCAAAGACCTCCTACATCTGTTCTATATGTCACCCTCAAGGCTTTTTGAGATGAGTCTTGCTCCAAATTCATGTTGCTGGAAATGTAACTCCGATAATGCTAATATGTTGCACCTGCTGTGGGACTAGTGCTCCCAAACTCAAAGACTTTTGGGCCGAGGTGAAAGGAACACGTGAAGCTTCCCTCTCTGCTGTTTTACCACATACTCCACTCATATTTATTTTTGGAATCTTTCCACTCAGTACTACCTTCACATATAATCAGGTGTTGTGGATCTCAGTGGCCTGTTTGTGTCAAAAGACTAATACTCAAATATTAATAAGACTCAGAGGTGCCCTTCCTAGTCAAATGGCTAAATATGATGAGTCATACTGCTAATAATGATAGAACTTCTTGCTCTCTGACAGGTTGAGCAGGTTTTTAGACAGTTGAGGGCTTTTTCTTTAGATAACCACCCACACAGGTGCTAATCTAGGTGTGCAGGCATAAGTAGTTGAATTTCGGTTTGCAACTAGTGTCTAATAGACAGTCATTTTTAATTCTATCAAATAATCTACGTCTTTCACAATCTTCGTTTTCACTGGTCAGTACTTATTTGCTCAGTGGTGTGTTTAATAGTTAAACCCTTTTGCACTGATTTATTGTTAGTTGAACTAAATATAAGTTACAAGTGTTCTTTCTCACTTTATCTGTAAGTGTATGTAATTAATAATTGATTTTGAGTCTTATAATGTTTGATACAGTTTTTAACTGTATTCTCTTGTACATTATTTTGCAAAAATCTCTTATAAAAATTTATTTTGATAAGAAAAACAAAAAAAAAAACAAGGGAAGACAGTGGGCCTCTGGCTGAAAGTGGCATCAAGGTGGCTATCGGGAGCATTCCCGAAATGAGGCAGCCAGTACTTAACAGAGCAAAGGTCCAGAAGGGGCTTAAAGCCCTCAAGGTAGATAAAGCCCCAGGGCTGGATGGGATGCACCGAAGGGTGCTTAAGGAACTGGCTGTGGAATTGGCATAACCCATAATAAGGCTATTCAATAACTCGGTTCAGACAGGGGTAGTTCCAAAAGACTGGAGGGTAGCGGACACAATCTTGCTACACAAGGGGAGGACAAAGAGAAACTGGGAAATTACAGACCTGTCAGCCCTACCTCTGTAATGGGTAAACTGATGGAGTCACTGATCAAAGAGGACTTAATGGACTACCTAGAAAGCAAGGGTCTACACAGTAGTAAACAGCATGGGTTTGTGGCAAGGAGACCTTGTCAGACCAACCTGACAGTTTCTGACTGGATAACAAAGGTAGTAGATAAGGCCACACTCTGGATTTACTCTGCTTTGATTTCAGCAAGACTTTTGACTTGGTGCCATGTATAAGATTGCTGAAGATGCTGGAGGGCTTGGACATGGCTAGGAGTTACATTTGTAGGAAAATAATTCTTTTTTTAATTATAGTATGCCTTTCCAAACCAAGGCGCATAATAGTCAGAACAGTTAAAACATATAAAACATCATCACGTTCAATAAACATGTCAGCCAACATCTTCACTATAAGCCTTATTCCACAGGAAAGTTTTTAAGGCCTGCTTGAATCCCCTCACAGTCGCGCACTCCCTGATCCGACGGGGTAGAGAATTCTGCGGGTCAGGGCCACGAACATAAATGCCCGGGCTCCTGCTGATTTTAAAGTCACCCTCAGAATCTCTAGTAACCCCTCGTCGGCCAAGCAAAGTGGTTGCTCAGGGTGATAAGGGACCAGGAGCTCTTTCAGGTAGTCAGTGCCCAGTCTGTGTAGGGTTTTGTTTGTCAGTAAACCGACTTTGAAGGAGATCCGCCACTGAACCGGCAGCCAGTGCAGTTCCTGCAGCACTGGTGTAATATGGGCAGATCTTGAAATCCCCATCAACAATCGGGCTGCAGAGTTCTGCACCAGCTGCAAGCAACAGATATCAACCCCCGGTAGCCCAAACTAAAGCGAGTTGCAATAATCTAAGCGTGAGGTCACAAAGGCATGGATCAATACAGGCAGATCTACAGGACGGAATAAGGTGCTTGATCCTGGGAATGTTTCTTAGATGGTAAAAAGGTGACTTTATGATGGCCGACACCTGCGCTCAAAGTGCCAGTCCCGCGTCTAACAACACCCCCAGGTCTCGCACCTGTCCTGAGGCCTGGAGCTTAGCCTCTCCCAGGAACAGTCCTAGGGAGCAGCCTGCCCCCAGACTCCCTATCCAGCGGCCTGGATCCAAAACCATCATTTCCGTCTTCCCAGGGTTCAACTTCAACCAACTGGATTTCATCCAATCTTGGATTTCATCGAGGCAGTTATTAAATACCGAGACTGCTCCTTCCTGGTCAGGAGCAAAAGACAGGTAGAGCTGGGTATCATCGGCGAAAAAACGTAACCTCAGCCCATACCATCTTACAATGTTTCCGAGGGGAAGCATATACACCGCAAACAATATGGGGGACAACACTGAGCCCTGAGGAACCCCACATGACAGCAGGATTGGATCAGAGGGAAAAAAAAAACAGCACAACCCTCTGAGTTCTTCCAGTGAGGTACCATGTAAACCATCTGTAGACCAACCCAGAAAGTCCACAGATAGATCTCAGGTGCTCAAGCAGCACCCCATGGTCAACGGTGTCAAAAGCTGATGACAGATCTGAAAGTACCAAAATGGACCGTTTTCTCTGGTCTCTCGCCATCAGGAGATCATTGAGCACCCAAACCAGCGCAATCTCAGTACTATGCCTTTTCTGGAAACCAGATTGGAGAGGTTCGTAGATGCTATGGATAGTCAAATGGTTCTCCAGTTGTGCAGCCACTACTTTCTCGATCAGCTTCCCCAAAAAGGGAAGGTTCAAGATAGGCCTGTAGTGAGCAAGGGAATCTGGGTCCAAAGAAGCTTTCTTCAACAACGGTGTCACCACTGCCTCTTTCAAGGAACAGGGATAAACACCAGAATCAAGGGAGCACCAGATTATCTGTGCCAGAACCAGGCCAATAAGATCACCACAACCCATAATCAGAGATGTCGGGCCCGGGTCTAAACTACAGCATGTAGGGCGCATCCCCTTGGCAATATGCATAACATCCATGACTTCCGGACGGTCGAAGGTACTCCAGGAGAATGGAGGGACTGTGACCAAAACCTGAGCCTCCACAACTTGCATAGAATGTGTCGCAAGAATTTCCGACCTGATGTCAGCCATTTTATCAGCAAGGAACCGAGCAAGCTCATCACACTGCAATTGTGAAAAAGCTCTTCAGAGCTGCATACAGCTTGGGTTACACAACCTGTCCACAGTTCTGAAGAGCTGAGCTGGTCAATTTTGAGCAGCAGAAATTTCCCTGGACAGGAACTCTGTCTTCTTATGGGAAATTTCTGACTGGTAGAACTAATAATGTTCTAGCAGTCTAAGGTGGTCAGCATCCAGGCCGGATTTTCACCAACAACATTCTAATCTGCGACGTAGTTGCCGCAACTCCCTCAAGACTCCATCAAACCACGGAGCCTGAGGGCGGAGGGAGAGAGGGTGCACACGCACTGGTGCCATGGTATCCAAAGCCGAGGTGATGGCAGTATTATATGCCATGACCAAGGCTTCAAGATCCTTGCAATCCATAGGAAGTTCTGATAGGTCAAGGACCGCTGCTAGGCCATTGGATATAACATTCCGTAAAGGTTGGAACTTGACCATCTCCACAGAGTCAGCCTACAAGGAGTGATGTCAAAATTGAACCTCACTGTGTAGTGATCCAACCAACCAACTGGTTCCACCCCCACGTCCGAGGCCTCGATCCCCAGGAGGAAAACCAGGCCAAAGGAATGGCCGCCTTTATGAGTAGCAGTGGTAACCACCTGTGTCAGGCCCAGTGAATTCATCAACTGGAGGAAGTGTTGTCCAAATTGCAAGAGTTCATTGTTGATCCAGGCATTGAAGTCACCCAGGACCATCAACCTGGGTGACTCAAATGCCATATCGACGATGAAGTCCGCCACTTCCTTAATGAATTGCTTCCCATCTCCATGTGGATGATAGATGAGAGCTATTCTATAGCCTGCACCTGCTACTACAACACATTCAAATGAGCTGGTCACCGCAACTGGAACACTGGTGAGCTCCAATTCGGTCTTAAAACAGACCGCAACACCCCCCCTTCCCCCCACGATCCAATCTCAGGTGGTGTATCACCGTATACGCAGCTGGAATTGCGGCCTCAAATATGGGACCCGCATTATCATCTAGCCAGGTTTCGGTGATGCATGCCAGATCTGCCGACCTGACAAGATCCGCAATCACTGCGGTCTTGTTCTTGACAGATCTGGCATTGCACAACACTGCCCAAGTCAGATTGAACTGCTGGGATGGTTGAAGAGAGACAGCAGAGGGGGGTTGTAAACAAGGTCAAATTGGAAAAGAGGGAGGTCACAAGTGGGGTGCCAGAGGGATCTGTCCTGGGTCCTTTCCTCTTCGATATGTTCATCAGCAACATTGCAGAGGGCATTTGGGGCAAGTTTTGTCTTTTTGCAGATGACATGTAGCTTTGCAGTATAGTAGTGACAAAAGAGATCAGCGAAATGCAGAGGAATCTACAAAGGCTAGAGAGGTGGCCCAAGGTTTGGCAGTTGAAATTCAGTGCGAGAAAGGCTAGATTATTCACCTAGGGAGAAAGAAAACCCAGGACAGACTAATGGATGGGACGGGATAAACGGAGCAGTATGGCAGAGGAAAGGGACCTGGGAGTCATTATTAGCGACTCCCTCAAACAATCAAGCCAGTGTAACAAGGCCTATAGCAAGGCTAATAGGATGCTAGGGGGTATTGGAAGGCGTACTAAAAGGAGGAAAAAGGAGGTTCTACTATCTCTATATAGGTTACTGGTGAGGTTGCACCTGGAATACTGTGCTCAGTTCTGGAGTCCTCATATAAGGAAGGGACAGAGATAGGCTGGAGATGGTGCAACGCAAACTGATCAAGATGATTGAGGGCCAACAGGTCTGATCTTATGAAGATCATCTCAAGGCACTAAACATGCACTCTCTGGAGTCCAGGCAAGAGAGGATGGAATACGACAGAAACATTCAAGTTCCTAAAGAGAATAAACAAGGTTAACTGCAGGGAACAAGTTAGCAGGAGTAAAGTCAAGAACCCAAAGTCATGAATAGAAATGACATGGGTGGGATTTAAGAGGGCTGCGAGGAAGTTCTATTTTATGGAAAGGGTGGTGAAGCCATGGAACAGTCTGCCAGCAGAGGTGTTGGGAACCAAGACTATAAATGGTTTCAAGCATGGCTCGGACAAAGTGAAGGGTTTGGTGGTTGCTTGGGTTGGTAGCAGTAGGGAGCGGGCAGGGGTGTGTGGACTGGGAGGGATAAAAACCCATATGGGCAGTAGGTCTTAGGGCAGATAGGGGTCTCTGGGCAGATCAGATGGACCTTTTGTCTTTCCCTCCTATCACTGTCTTTTTTTTTTTTGTAACTTTTGTTTTTATTAAAGATAAAATGGTTTTCACACATGATACAGGTATAAATTAAATACATACTGATATTCCATCTTCTTTCCAAGTCTTAATCATCACTACTACAACATATTGTTCCATTTTAATTGATTGGGGTAAGGATTAAGACTCTATTCGTGGTACATATGCTAATACCCTGTAGTCTGGATGGTGGGGTACAGGTAGTAGAGTCAACCCATCTCTTGGGGCTCTATGTCACTTTTGCTAAGTCTGTGGGTGTGCTGGGGAGGTGACTCAGGGTGGTTGAGGGACCAGGGGGGATTCTTGCCCATCAAGGCCTAAAACATTCATGAAGGCCTATCCTTTTAAATTGTCCCTATTTCTAGTCGATGGAACAAATTCTGGTCTGTTCCACTATATGAAGTAGCCAATTGCCCACCTGTTTGGGAAGGAGTGAGTTTGATCTTTAAGTTTTGTTCACATGCTCTCCATTCTGTAGATATCATATATTATATTCTCCCATTGAACTTTGGAGGGTGGGTCAATAAGTAGCCGTTTTCTGGTGATGGCTTTCTTAGCTGCTTTCAGCAGGATATTGATGAAATAACTATGGTGCTTGGCTTTGAAATGTTTTGGGTAATGTAGGAGTAGAGCCAGTTCTGGTGAAAGATCTCCTAAAGTAGGAAATAGATCTCGAATAGTTTGTGACATTCCCTCCCAAAACTGGGCCAGCAATGGACAGAACCATAAACTGTGTGCGTGTGTGGCAACCTCCACTCCACATCCTCTCCAGCAAGTGACCCCTCCTGAAGGATGACATTTTGCTGTGATCTGGGGGGTTCTAAAGAACTTTGCCAAAACTTTCCATCCAAACCCCCGCCATGTATAGGAGCTCGTTATGCAGTGCTGGGTGTGCCAGATCCCCAGTAGTCCTCCTGTGGGATTACTGTTACTAAGTTGGCTCCCATGTCTCGCATATACTGCTCTGGTTTAAATTAGGGGAATCCCTTAGTGATTTATAATATATGGATATTAATCCTCTTGAATCTGGGCGAGTAAATTCATGACTGGAGGGGTCTGTAGGTTGTTAATATCTGGGCCTAGGGTTTTGGCCAGAAAGTAAGTAATCTGCAGATACCTATAGAAATCCTGTTGCCTGAGGCCATATTCATGTTGCAATTGATGGAAGGGTTTAAGAAGGCCATCATAAAATTGATGGGTGTATATCAGGCCCTGTAGGTGCCACTACGAAAAGCTATGGTCCAAGTGGGCTGGGAGAAACATAGAATCTAGGGAAGGTGTACCCAGCCACCTTTAAAAGGAATCTCAGACTTTACCTCATCACTTCTACTCAATGTGACTGTTTCTCTGAATAGAGTTTACTCTAAACACCTCCCAGCTCACTCGTATCCCACAGCCCGCCCTTTCCCTAGTTACATTCTCTCTGGTACCTGGCCTTCTTCGTGACCCCTTTCCTGCTTCCCTTCTCCACTGGTACAAGACATCTTCCCCCTCCCATCTACTGACAGTGGCCCATTGGCCTGCCTACTTCCTCTTCCCCCTCCACCCCGTCTCACCCTACATTCTTATTTGCTTCTTATGCCCTCTATCTCTTATTGTTAGCTCAGCCGGCTGCCTACTCAAGCTGCTCGCTGTATGCATATTACCTCAAAGTGTGTTGTAACTGTATAATTTTGGTTTATTGTGCATTCTTTTACTACCTTTGTATGTATGTTGCCCTTCATCCTCTGACGTGGAACCTTTGTAAATGAGCAGTTTCTGCTCAATGGTATGTGTAATCCTAGAATTTAATAAATAAAAAAAAAAAATCTCGCCCCTTGGGCATTGGCCAGGTTCTGAGGGATGTGCTCCAGGCCTGTAGGATTTTGTTGGTGTAGAAGGACTGTTTTTGTATAGGGAATTGTTGATAGGGTTGGTATATTGTTGTGAGGTCCAGTGGTATGGAGGAAAAGAATCTCTCAACCGAGACCCAAAGGGGGGGGGCATATTTTGGGTGTCGGGCCCACTGGGTAAGGTGCATTAACATGGCAGCCCAGGCATAATTCTGGATGTTGGGGAGGGCCAGGCCTCCATTTTCCTTGGCCTGTGTCAGTCTGTCTAATGCAATTCTAGGTTATTTCCTTTGCCATATAAAGGAAGATATAATTTTGTTCCATCTGAGTATCTCAGACCTGGGTAACACATATGGGATGTTTTGCATGAGATAAAGTATCCTAGGTAGGATATTCATTTGGACCATTTGAATGTGATTTATTAAGGAGAGTTGGAGGTGTGTCCATCCTCTGAGATCCCCCCTCACTTTTAGATATAGGGAGTTGTAATTTAAGGAGATTGCCTGTTGGGGATTTGTGGCCAAGTGTATCCCTAAGTAGTGGAGGGAAGGTTTGTCCCACTTATATGGGCATTTTTGTTGTAGGTGCAATGAAGGAGTATCTTGTATAAAAAGGACTTCAGTTTTATTCATGTTTAACTAATACCCTGATACTTTTTCTATCTCTAATAAGCTACTTGTGAGGGCTGGAAGTGATGAGTCTGGGTCTCTAAGGTATAGGAGAAGGTCATCCACATAGTATGCCACTTTTTGGTCTTCTTCTCCTATATGAAGTCTTTTAATCTGTGTCTTCTGGCAGAGATGTTGGGCCAGCGGCTCAACATATAGGGCAAACAGGTAGGGAGATAACGGGCAGCCCTGTCTGGTGCCTCTATGAATGGTAAATCTGTCGGAGTGTGATCCATTTATTTTAATTGTGGCTATTGGGTGAGAATAGAGGCGTTTAATGATTTTTACAAAAAGTCATCTGGGAAGCCAAATATCTGAGGGGTATACTCTAGAAATAGCCAGGAAACTCTGTCAAATGCTTGTTCAGCATCGAGGCTCAATATCATTAATGGGGTGTTGTTAATTGTGGCCTGGGAAATCAGGTGTAATGTCCTTTTAATATCATCAATAGTTTGTCTAGTCTTAACAAAACCTAAATAGGTCTGGGTGAACTAACGTGGGTATGATATCATCTAGGCGGTGGGCTAAGATACTAGTATATATTTTATAATCTTGATTTAATACCAAGATAGGTTGTTATAATTTGCAAAGATGAGGAGGTTTACCAGGTTTTAAGATTGCTGATATTGTAGCCTTTTCACCATGACTTGGGGTATTCACCAGTGGAGTGGCCTTCCCTAAGCACTGTATAGAAGGGGACTTTAATAAGATGCCATGTAGCTTTTGTAAAATTCAGCTCCGTATCCACCTGGGCCAGGGGCCTTCCCATTTTTGAGATTCTGGATTGTTGAGAGTATTTGGGGGGCTATAATGGGGTGGGACAGGGCAATGGCCTGGGACTCTGTCAAAAAGGGTAGGTTCAATTTAGAGAAAAAATTGCAATCTGAAGGAGCGTGGGCAGGTTAAGGTCTGCCTACAAATCCATGTAGTACTGGAGGAAAACTTTTTGTATCTTTTTTTTTCAGTCAAAAGTTTATTGAAGTTTTCCAGCTTGACAAAGACGCAAGAAATACATTTCTTTAAAAATGTAATATTAGAATAAAGGAAACAAAATTATTTAAAGTAAATCTGAACCACATTTCACTTCAACCAATTCAATATCTATGACTGAAGACATCAACACACTAGACTATTCTGTTACTTAAAGTTACTTAAAGCTGTCATGTACTAGTAAGTACCTAATAATGTTTAGCCTGTGCAGGAACAATAATTTAGGAAAGAGCCCCGAATACTTTCAAATATGTCTTTTTTGTCTAGAGGAGTATAACTGATTCTTTCGTTGTTTGCTAAATTTCCCAATGCATCTAAAAATGATTAAAGGAGGGCACTTTACTCTCTTTGCAGCATTGAAGCAACAGCCTTTTCTAGGCCAGGGATACCGTAAGGAACCAAATACCTTGTTGCTTATTAGAGTAAGGTATAGTCGATAGATCACCCAGAATGAAAATTATTGGGGAAAAGGGGACAGCTATCTTAAATATAGATTTACGCATATCATGTATAAGTTTCCAAACTTTCTGAACTTCCCTGCATTCCCAAAATAACTGAACCAGGCCTGCATGGGGTTCAGTGCATCTCCAACAGTGATCATTTAAGCAATTTATCCCTCCAGGGTGTGGGTACACTGGAGGATTTACCACGGCTGGTGTGCCGGGTGACCGAACCACACCAGTCGTGTTAAGTCCTCCAGTGTACCCACACCCTGGAGGGATAAATTTATTTTATACAATGGCAAATGTTGTTAATTTGGTGTTTTTTAATTATTTTCTAACTCACTGAGGTCCCTGCACTTTGAAAGAGGATGTAATTTTGTAAACAATTTACCGTGGTGTTTTAGCGAAGCGGTGACAGGACAAATTGCGGCACTTTCGTTTGAAGTGAAAGCGATCGGATTAGTGCGATATAAGGTTGGCTGGCACCTTTTCCAGTGGGTACACTGGAGGATTTATCACGGTGGTAAATGTGTCAGCCAACCAATCAGGATGCAGTATTTGGGACATTGGATTTACCACATTGTATAATAGGTGATTGCTCAGGTTGGTAGCATGTACTGTATCTGTGAAGTCAGAAATGCCATTCTCCCCATCTGTGGGTCTTTAATTTGGGTAACGTGGGCTTGCTGAGTTTGATTCCTAAGGCGGTATGCCAAGATTCGAGAAGCTCATGCTCTTCCTTCATAATATTTTTGTCTGAGCCAGAGTAAGGCCTATTCTGTCTTTTCTGTTAGGATCGTCTGGATTTCTTGTTGGGTCTGTTTGATCTGAGTCTCTAATGTGCCATCTCTCTGCATATGCACCAACTGCAAAAACTGTAACTTATCTTGTAGTATATGCAGTTTTGCCTCTCTTTATCTCTTCTGTTGGGTGGCATAGGCAATTATATGTCCCAGTAGTACCACTTTTACTGTTTCCCATAGAACTTCTGGGGCCATCTGTGGGGAGGTATCATCTCTTAAAGAGCTAGTGTACTACGTGGAATTAATAGTAATTTTTAGATGCAGTCAGCTATTACTTCCAGTATCTGAAGTATTTTTTTCCTTTTCTGTCTGCTAATTAGAAGATTATCTGCTGTCATGGGGGATGGGTGAGAGGCTGAGGTGTCTAGGGTGGGATTTAACTGACAATTGAGATTGCCCCCTAGGATTAAAATACCTTGTGTATGCACGAGGACTGTATCCACTAGGTGTTGGATCGATGATGCGTCACTACCTGGTGGGATGTATATACTTCCAATCATATATTTTTGGTTTTCTATGCTGCCCATGGCCATTGCTAGCCTACCCTCCTTGTCTACATAGGAGTCTGATAGAATAAATGGAGAGGATCTGGGCACCAACACCGCCGTTCCCCTATGTCTGCCATTCCGGTAGGAGGATTCCACAATATGTAAAAAACTAAATCTCTTAAATTTCATATGTTCAGTGGAGGATAGATGTGTTTCTTGTAGTAGCAATATGTCAGGGCCTAGTTTCTTTAATGCAGTTATGGTTCTATTTTGGGTCTCAGATTCCCCAACCCCTTCCCCCACCCAGATGCTATCACTGTCTATGTTCTACACTGGCAGTATAGCCTAGAGGTTAGAGCAATGAGCTGTGAACGAGCTTGGTACATCCAGAAGACCAGACTGGGGTTTGATTCTCACAGCCTGCACTTACATACTGTGTGACTCTGAGCGAGTTGCTTAACTGACCAGTGCTCCCAGGTCGCCCCTCAAAACAGGCACATGTGCCTAGTGGGCCTTACCCAGTTACCAAAGAATAAAATGAAATAAATAAAAAATTATGTATTAACAAACAGTAGAACCCCTGGTGTAACATTGCTGTATGACGATTAATACAGATATGGCTCCATCGCCACCGTTCTCATTAGGTAAAGACCTGCTGGGGGGTACAGTAAACTTTAAAATCAATGTTTTAACAATGGTTAGACCCCTTTTGGAACCTGAAAATAAATTTTGATATGGTTCTTTTACTGAAAATCGTAAAGGTTCTGAACTTACCTGTATCAGTTCTCTCATCACTATTTTTAAAGCTGTTTGAGACTGCCTCTGCCTATTTAATAGTGTTCCCCTACCTTTTCCATCCTTTCTTTACATAATTTCCTCCTTTTCCCACACACTTTTCTCCTTGTTTTTCCACACATTTAATATTTACCATGGAATCCTCACAATTTTACAAAATTCTGCTGGCATAATGTTCTCTTTCAGTACACATATGCACAAACAGAAATGGCCCCCTTATTCATTACCAGGTAAAGCTATGTCGGACAGGGGCTATATTCAAGGGCCCCTCATGTATGGTGTTTACCTGCTAGTGGGAATGTGCAGAATATACCATTGCACCAATGCAAATAAGGGATCTACCTTGCTTACATAGAAACCCAGAATTTGACAGCAGATAAGAACAGCTTGGCCCATCCAGTCTGCTAATTCCTCCCTACCTACACTGTTACCACAGACCATACCCAATCTACAGCTCTTTCCCTTGCCCCCTTCCTTTCCACTGTGATTCCCTTGTGCTCATCCCATGCATTCTTGAACCCCACCAGTGTTTTCATCCCCTCCACCTTCGCTGGAAGGCTGTTCCAGGAATCCACCACTCCTTCTGTGAAGAAGTACTTCCTCACATCTCCCCTGAATCTACCCCCTCCAGCTTCATAGCATCTCCCCTTGTTCTTGAGCACCTTTTCTTCTGAAAAATACTTCCCTGCTCTACCTTATTTATTGGGATCCTTCACATGTTTGAGTTGTTTAGTTAGAAATTGAGAAACCTTGGCAGATTTTAATTATCTCTTATCCAGATGTTTTCCTCTGGATCAAAAGACATGGGTTCCAGTCCCACACTGGAATTTGAGCTCATACCATAAACACTGGCACACGAATACAGAAGGGTGATTCTGTGCTGTTGAGGTGTGCCGACCTTTCAGATGAAATGTTAAACAGAGGTCCTGTCTGCTTGCTCTGATGGTTGTTCCGTTGGTTGTTAAAGATCCCATGGCACTTCTCTAGAAGAGTATTTTTTATTTAAATAAGATAGCATCAAACAAACAACAGTAGTAAGCATAAACTATGTATAGAAAGAAAAAAACATACAAAGTGGTAACTATACCCAAAAAGAAATCAATAAAATGTATCAGTGGAAGGATGAGGAAAAAGAATGTTATATTAGGAGTAACCCTGGTGTAAACCTCGGTGTCCTGACCAAGTTTCTCCCATTCACAAAAAAATACCACCAACAGCTTAATATGGTTCAATACCATTGACAACGATGGCAGACAAAGGCCAAAGGTTCATGTAGTCTGCCTTGGGGACGTACTGTCCATACGGAGTTTTATCCCTCGTAGACTCTCTGTACTGCTACTAACCTGAGCAACCACCAAATCCTTCAATCTCTCCCAGCCATACTTGAAGGTATTTATGGACCTGGCTCCCACCACCTCCACCAGCAGACCGTTCTGTCAGTTTATTTGCATCTGTAGCCTCCCTCCATCCTCTAGGACATACCTCTCAAATTCCTGCCTCATAAATCAAGGCCAAGGCTTAAAAAAAATCAGGGACAAAGGACCAAAATCTTGGACACTTCTTCAGAAAGCTGGTAGAATAAAGGGCTTGGTGTAACATGCATTATCTAAGGAAGAACAAGTCTGTAACTTTAATGTTTGATATTATTTTATGCTTATAACTCCCACAGCTTGGTCACGGAAAGACAATTTTTAGGAGAGACAGAGTACAATTTCGAGGCAAAATCAGAGATGTCCCTGAAAATTAGGGACAGTTGAGAGGTATGCCCTAGGATAAGGGTGAAAATAAGCAGTATTGTCTAGCCCTCATTTCCCGGTTAGCAATTGGTGCATCAGCGATCAGTGGCCCTATTCTCAGTAACACTGGGTAGTGGTGGTGCAAAATGAGGGACCAAGTGCCACCCATTGTTCCTGCCTGTTTTCTGTGCTTATCTCAAGTGATTTACTTGTTTACAAGGGAGAAGCCCTAAAGACTAAGTTGTTATGTAAAATAGCTACACGGTAGTGGGTACGAATGAAGTTTGCACGGGGGAGTGCCCGATGACCACACAGCTAGCACGCTGCCCTGCCACACCGATGACTCGGGTTCAGAAACAAAAGCGGCAGCTGGGATGAGCATCCAAAGGGGCTGGGGTGGCACTGGTACAAGGCAGCCATTCCACCCAGCAAGAAATGGCGCTGTGGTTCCATTGCTGCAGCACCGACCCGCGCATTGGGCTGGGAAGCAGAATCCTCAGCAGGGTTCTCACAGCCTGTGTGAATGGCTAGATGGAGCACCACCCTCTCAGCAAGATTATCACTGCCTGTGTGCATGGCCAGATAGGGCACCACCTCCTCAGCAGGGTTATCACTGCCTGTGTGCATGGCCAGATGGGCCACTACCTCCTCAGCAGGGTTCTCACTGCCTGGGTGTATGACCAAATAGGGCACCGCCCATTTATCAGGGTTATCACTGCCTGTGTGCATGGTCAGATGGGCCACCACCTCCTCAGCAGGGTTATCACTGCCTGTGTGCATGGCCAGATAGGGCACCACCTCCTCAGCAGGGTTCTCACTGCCTGTGTGTATGGCCAAATAGGGCACTGCCCATTTATCAGGGTTATCACTGCCTGTGTGCATGGCCAGTTGGGGCATCGCCTCCTCAGCAGGATCATCACTGCCCATGTGCATGGCCAGATGGGGCACTGCCTCCTCCGCAGAGTTATCACTGCCTTTGTGCATGGCCCAATGAGCCACCACACCCTCAGCAGGGTTATCACTGCCTGTCTGCATGACCAGTTGGGGCATCACCTACTCAGCAGGATTATCGTTGTCTGTGTGCATGGCCAGATAGGGCACCGCCTCCTCAGCATGGTTTTCACTGCCTGTGTGTATGGCCAAATAGGGCACCGCCCATTTATCAGGGTTATCACTGCCTGTGTGCATTGCCAGATGGAGCACCACCTCCTCAGCAGGGTTATCACTGCCAGTGTGCATGGCCAGATGGTGCACCACCTCCTCAGCAGGGCCATCACTACCTGTGTGACTCACCTGATGGGGCACCACCTACTAAGCAGGGTCATTACTGTCTGTGTGCATGGCCTGATGAGGACCACCCAGTAGGGTCATCACTGCCTATATGCATAGCCCAACAGGGCACCACCCCCTCAGTAGGGTCATCACTATGTGTGTGCATGGTCCAATGGGGCACTGCCTCCCCAGCAGTGTCATCACTGCTGTGTGCATGGTCCGATGGGGCACCGCCTCCTCAGCAGTTATCAATGCATGTGTATAGCCTGACAGGGCATCGCCCCCTCAGCAGGGTCATCACTGCCTGTATGCCTGACCAGATGGGGTACAGCCCCCTCAGCAGGGTCATCACTGCCTGTGTGCCTGGCCTGACAGGGCACCGCCCCCTCAGCAGGGTCATCACTGCCTGTGTGCCTGGCCTGACAGGGCATTGCCCCCTCAGCAGGGTCATCACTGCCTGTATGCCTGACCAGATGGGGTACAGCCCCCTCAGCAGGGTCATCACTGCCTGTGTGCCTGGCCTGACAGGGCACCGCCCCCTCAGCAGGGTCATCACTACCTGTGTGCCTGGCTGGACAGGGCACAGCTCTTTCAGCAGAGTCATCACTGCCTGTATGCTTGGCCTGACAGGGCACCGCCCCAACAGCAGGGTCATCACTGCCTGTGTGTCTGACCCGACAGGGCACCACCACCTCAAGAGGATCATCACTGCCTGTGTGCCTGACCAACGGGGCACCACCTAGCATCAGGGAGGCATAAGGGCATATTGTACAGGGGACTGGGTAGAAACCTGAAAAAAAATGTCATATCTCCTGGGACATCTGTATGACAACCACTGGCACTCTTGGGCCCCACACCATGTGGATTCCCACTGGCTCTGTCAGGGGAGCCACACATGGGCCTGGGAGGTCGCTGGCACTCTCAGGCCCCACACTGTGTGGAATCCCACTGGCATTTAACAGTGGGGGGAGCCACAAATGGGGCTCGGAGGTCACTGGCACTCTCAGGCACACACCATGTGGATCCTCACTAGCTCTGATGGGGGGGTCACAGATGGGGCTAGAAAGTTGCTGGTACTCTCAGGCCCCATGTCGTGTGGATCCCCAGTGGCATCAACAGTGGGAGGGGGAGTCGCAGATGGGGCTGGAAGGTCACTGCTACTCTTGAACCCCATACTGTATGGAGCCCCACTGGCTCTGACAATGGGGGGGAGCTGCTGATGGAGCTGAGAAGTAATGGGTGCTCTCAGGCCCCAGATCCCCACTGGCTCTGACAGTGGAGGGGGGGGCAGATGGGGCCAGCAGATTTTTGTACTCTCTGTCTCCACACTGTGTGGATCCCCACTGGCTCCAACAGCTGGGGGGAGCGCAGATGGGGCTGGGAGGTCATTGATACTTTCAGGCTCCACACTGTGCAGATCTCCACTGCCTCTGACAGTGGGGAGATGGGCAGTCGGGCTGGGGGGGCACTGGTACTCTAAGGCCCCATGCCATGTGAACCCCAATGGCTCCAACAGTGGGGGGGGGGCTGCAGATGGGGCTTGGGAGGTCACTGGTACTCTCTGGCCCCATACTGTGTGGATCCCCACTGGCTCTGACAGTGGGGGGAGGAGGGGGCAGCTGCAGATAGGGCTGTGAGGTTGCAGGTACTCTTGGGCCCTCATGCTGTGTGGATTCCCACTTGCTGCAATAATGGGGGCAGCTGCAGATGGGGCTGGGAGATTGCTGGTTCTCTTGGGTGCCACACTGTATGGATCCCCGCTGGCTGTGACAGTTGGGGGGTGGAGAGTCACAGATGGGACTGTGAGGTTGCTGGTACTCTCAGGTCCCACACTGTGTGAATCCCAGCTGGCTCTGACAATTGTTGGGGGGGGGAGCTGCAGATGGGGCTGCCAGGTTTCTGGTACTCTCTGGCCCCACACTGTGTGGATCCCCACTGACTCTGACAGTTGTGGGGGAGGAGCTGCAGATGGGGCTGGGAGGTTGCTAGTACTCTCTGGCCCCATACTGTGTGGATCCCCACTGACTCTGACAGTGGGGGGGGGGCATCCGTAGATAGGGCCAGGAGGTTGTTGGTACTCTGAAACTGCACACCGTGTGGATCCCCACAGACTCTACCAGTGGAGAGGAGCTGCAGATGATGCTGGGAGGTCACTGGTGCTCTCAGGAACCACACTGTGTGGATCCCCACTGACTCTTACAGTGGGGGGGGGCAGCCGTAGATAGGGCCAGGAGGTTGTTGGTACTCTGAGACTGCACACTGTGTGGATCCCCACAGACTCTACCAGTGGAGAGGAGCTGCAGATGATGCTGGGAGGTCACTGGTGCTCTCGGGCCCCACACTGTGTGGATCCCCACTGGCTCCAGCAGTGAGGGACATAGAAACAGAATTTGACGGCAGATAAGGATCGCTTGGCCCACCCAGTCTGCCCATTTCCCTACCTATCTGATAAGCTGCAGATCCTAGTTAACCCACAACAGCCTACTTCCTTCTACCCCCAACCCCTAGAATTGCCTTATATGACTGTCCCATGCATTCTTGAATTCCACCGTTTTTGACTCCACAACCTCCTCAGGAAGGCTGTTTCTTGCATCTACAACCTTCTCAGTGAAAAAATACTTACTCACATTACCTGAGCCATCCCCCCATTATCTTCAAATTGTGCCCCCTTGTTCTTGCACACCTCTTTTTCTGAAAGATGCTACCCTGTTGGACTTTGTTGATTCCCTTGAGGTACTTGAAAGTTTCTATCATGTCCCTCCTCTCTCTCCTTTCCTCGAGGGTATACATATTAAGCTCCTTAAGCCTTTCTTCATATGTCTTCTGGTGCAGACCCTGCACCATTTTAGTTGCCCTTCTCTGGACTGCCTCCATCCTGTCTATGTTTTTGTGGAGATTGGATCTCCAGAACTGCACATAGTACTCCAGATGGGGTCTCACCAGCTGTCTGTACAGATGGATAACAACTTTTGTATTCTACTGGTGATGCCTCTCCTATGCATCCCAGTATCCCCCCAGCCCTCCTTACTGCCCTCTCACATTGTTTGCCCACCTTTAGGTCATCTGATATGACTACCCCCAGGTCCCTTTCCATTTTTGTTGTTGTTAGTATCTCACCCCCCATTATGTACTCTTCCTCTGGGTTTTTGTTTTCCAGGTGCATTACTTCTTAGCATTGAATCTAAGCTGCCATACATTTGACCATTCTTCCAGCCTTGCCAAGTTCCTTCTCATCCTTTCCACCCAACCTTCTGTATCAACTCTGTTGCAGATCTTTGTGTCGTCTGCAAAGAGACATACCTTTCCTTCCAGTCCCGGTGAGCTCCTGTGAAGGTGGGCTCTTCAGCTGGTGCAGGTCACGAGGGCAGAGTGGTTGGAAGCCCTCCCCTCCGAAGCAATTCGTTCAGGTACGGACACTGGACTCGCGCTGCACTAACAAAGGAGACCTGGTCCCAAAGCGTGGACTTGGCGCCATTTTCAAACCTGTATTACCTCAGTTTAGTCAACCCAGCAGTGTAGACTATTTTTGTACTCTTAAATCTGCTCTAGTTTAAGGCATCCGCAAGTACACTCGTTTTTAGACTTTTCTACCAGCTCCTTAATGAATTCAGCCTGCCATGTTACTTGTACTATTATACCTGCTGTAGTTTACAGTGTTTTTGCCTTTGTTGTTCGTAAAAAGCTGGCCTGCTGACTTCTCACTCATTTGGGACCTGGTCCCACGATATTTCACTGCTACATCACAATCGTTGAGTACTTGGCCAGCTATAAATAACCTACCTGTCTCCTCTCTCCGCAGTCAGTGAGCTCCTGTGAAGATGGGCTCCTCAGCCAGTGCAGGTCACGAGGGCAGAGTCGTTGGAAGCCCTACCCACCCCGGAGCAATTTGCTCAGGTACGGACACTGGACTCATGCTGCTCTAACAAAGGAGACCTTGTGGTCGCTAAGCGCTCTTACCGAGTTTTCCATTTGCTCGTTATCAGGTCCAGCTTCTAGAGGTTGCCCCCAATGCATACATCTTCCAGTAATCTCACTGCTCCGTTTACTTCCTTTCACTTTAGTAACATACTCACTACCTCCTTGACAAGCCTACTGCCTTTTCCCTTGCTTGTCATGTCTTACCTACACATACTCTACCTTCCCTCCTTTGCTATCTTGCTACGAGTACTCTCTGTTCCCTGTGGTCCTAAACTACTTATGTCACCCCTCTCATCATGCTCACTAAATAACTTCCACTTCTCTAACCTCCTATCTGACCCTTTACCCAGACATAGCTCTCTCCCTAAATTCGGGCTTGTCCTCAAACAATTTGTGTCCTTTCTCAAATACTTCTTGGGCAGGTTCCCTATTCACCCGGTACATGTTATCCGGGCTTATATTATTGCGTCTCTTTGGATTGTTGCAATTTCCCTTACCCTTGCTGGAGATATTAAGGTGAATCCAGGTCCTATGCCTCACAATAATCCCTCTCTGTCCCTCTACTCTACACGCCTGCCCCTATCTTCTGGCCTCTCCTTCGCCCACATTAATGCAAGGAGCTAGTGGCCAACTGCCTAGATCTGTAGGCTTGGACTAGTACCAACAACCCTGACATCCTTGCCATTTCTGAGACCTGGCTTAAGCCTTCATTTCATGACTTCCTGTGCTCCCTCCCAGGTTACAACCTGTTACGGGTTGTCCGCCCCACTTCCAAGAGAGGTGGTGGACTTGCTCTCTACTATAAACAGCATCTAAACATCACTCTACTCCCAGCTCCCCTACTTGCCAACTGTGAAGAATTACATTCTCTACTACTGCTTGGGGGTATAAAGAAACTACACATTTTCTGTACTTACTTACCCCCCAGATATGCCAGGCTTGGGATCGAGGAGTTCATGAATCATCTACTAGCCGTTTCTGGAAAAAATGATATCATCTGTCTTGGGGATTTCAATTTGGACTGGCTCTGCCCTTCCTCTGGGTTCCTATCCTCTCTGACTAGCAAGGCTAATCTCTCTCAACTAATACAGGAACCCACCAGAATCTCCCATAGTGGAACTAGTGCTACCCTCCTGGACTGGATTCTTACTAATAGAAAGGATGCCTTCTCCTCTGTAGGTGTTCTCCCTGACACTATTAGTGATCACTACCCTGCGTACTGCATTTGGGATAACTCTGCCCCCTCTTTCCCTGTAGAAGTGTTAACTTTTTCTAACTTCTCCAACCTCAACTTGGATAACTTTTTACATGACCTTAACTCTATTGACTGGTCCCCTATTTACACAACTAATGACATAAACATTGCCACAAAGTATTTTAATGCCTCCCTTCTCGAGCTACAAAATAAACATATCCCTGTTACCACTAGAAGGGTTAAAGGGAAAACCACTAAATGGCTTAAACGCCCCCTGCTTCACCTTCTGAAACTCAGGGATAAAATGTGGACTGCCTGGAAGTCTTCCCGCCTTCCCACGGATTTTGATGCCTAGAGAACACTACGTAATAAGTGCAAAAAGGAGATTTGTCTTGCCAAAAGCCACTACTTCAGGAACCTCCTTAGCACCTCCTCCACATGTCCAAAAAAATACTAGTCCCAAATCAAGGAAATTCTTGGAAACAACTCGCCCTCTACTCCTACACATTAATGATGTCCACTGCAACCACCCTCTCACCATTACCAATGCTTTCAACTCCCTCTTCTCCTCCCTTCCTACTTTAGTCTCTCCTATGCTCCCCAATCCTGGGTTGGTCCCTTTGACTTGCTCCTCTACACCATCTTCACTGGTGCTAGCTCAGGTCACTCTCCAGCAAGTTCTGGACCTACTCAAATCTGTTTCTGCCAGCGGCAGCCCTGGCACTGATGGATTGCTCCCACAGATATTAGGCTGCTTGCGGTCTGGCTTGCCTGGCCCATAACCAGGCTTTTCAACCTCTCGTTTAGCACTGCCACTGTCCCTCTGATCTGGAAATCAGCTAGAACTATCCCTGTCTACAAAAAGGGTGATGCTAAACTTCTGACAAATTACCGACCCATCTGTCTACTCCCCGCTCTTAGTAAGCTTCTGGAGAAACTCGTCCATCTACAGGTCTCTGATCACCTCAGTCTCCATAATCCTCAGTCCCCCTCCCAACATGGGTTTAGGGTGGGGCATAGTACTACCACAGCACTGACCCTCCTCACGAGAGATATCAAGAGCAACATGGATAAGGGCCTGGTCACTGGTGCAGTGTGCACTGACCTGTCCAAAGCTTTCGATATGGTTCACCACCCGCTCCTGCTGTCCAAACTAAGTGACATAGGTGCTTCTGACTCCACCCTATCTTGGTTTAGTAGCTACCTGGATAGCCACTCCCAGGCTGTTTCCTTCTGCAAAACTCTTTCCTCCCCCATCCCAATTAAAGAGGGGTGTTCCTCTGGGTTCGATTCTTGGTCCTCTTCTCTTTTCCCTCTTCCTTAACGACATTCAGTGTGTGTCCCTTCACAGCAACCGCCTCATGTATGCTGATGACATAGTGCTTTACCATTCTGCCCAAACTGTAGCAGATATTAACCATAATCTCACACGGGAGTTTCAATCTCTCCAATCCTGGCTCTCTGCCAACCAACAAATCCTTAACATAGGTAAAACGCAGGCTATGCTGTTCGGGTCATCTAAAAAAGTGCGCTTAGAATCCTCTAAACTCCTTGTCCTCAGTCAGGAGGGGACACCTGTTACTAATGCGGTGACTATCAAATACCTTGGGGTCACGCCTGACCCTGCCCTTGATTTCTCCTTGCATATCAATGAGGTGTGCCGGGCCATTAATATCAGAATAGGCACTGCCTATCATGTGCGGCACTCACTCACCCCCTCTGCTAGGTTAGCAGTAGCCAAAGGCATGTTACTCCCGCAACTTCCCTATGCCCTCCCTGTTCTCTACAATATTAATACCAGTGTGCTCAGCAAATGGGACACTTCCCACAACAATATATGTAGGTTTGCCTTATCTGCCCGTCGACTGATGCGTCACTGCCTGCTCTACTCTGGCCTACACTGGCTATCTCCCAAAAACCTCCGCTCATACTCCTTAGGGTGCTTTATTGATTCACTCACTAGACCCCCCAGCCCGTCCTCCCTGAGGGACTTGCTTACCCCTATCTCATGCACCCGCTTGTTCGGGTCATCCTCTGTCCCCATGCTATCAGTTCGGCCATGTGCTACAAAAATGGAAGAACAGGCCTTTACTTATTTTGCCCCTAACTTCTGGAACTCTTTTCCACTCCTGGTTCAACACTCCCCCTTTCACCATTCCTTTAAACGGTCGCTGTTCTCACACCTCAATGCACTTGGAATCTGTAAATGTAATTAACTGTGTGTCTCCTCCCCATTTCTCCTGTTTTGGGGGACGTTTGGGGCATTGTCTTTTCTGGTTGTATCCTGATTTTGTTCAACATATTGTCTACTGTTTAGAATTTATACCATATGTGTTCTCCCACACTTTTGTGCCTGTATTTGAATTGTCGATACTGTGCTGTTGTCTTGATTTTGTTACTCCTGTTGTACTCTCCCAGGTCGTGCCTGAAAATAGGCAGGATCGTTGCCTAGTGCACTTACCCAGTTACCAAAAGCTAATAAATAAATAAATGTAACTTATAAAGACATTAAAGAGGCTTTTCCTAGTACAGAACCCTGGGTACCCCAATAATAATCTCCACTTTCTTCCAAGTGGACTCCTGTAACCCCTAGGTGGCACTATCCCAAGGGCTGCTACCCCTGCCTGCTTGGCTAGTAGCAGGTTAAGGGGCCTGAGTTCTGAAACGGGTGCTTCCACCCGGAGGTCAGGGTTGGTAGTGGTCAAGCTAACCTGGAAACAGCCCTCCGGGGACACTGTAACCCTCCTCTTTCCCCTCTAGTGGCCTGAACACTGTACAATAATCACTTTCACAATAGCCCTGGTATACCACACAAGTACTCACACTGTTTGCACCTACCACCAGGGCTGGTTCCTCTGGCTCGACCCTGGGGAACCCCTGTAAAACAAGGTTAAGCACAGCAAATAGCAACAGTACAGTACAGTACTTTGAGCACAAACTGGAACCACAGTCAGATCACATGCAGAAAAAGTTAGATCTGATTTATTCACAGGACTTGAACAAGGAAGGGGCAAAAATCAAGTAAATTAGCTTAAAGGTTATATCAATCAAGCAGTTATGCATGTGCTTTGAGTCCCCCAACACAGTCCACCTCTATGTACCCAGATAGAGAAGAGATGGGCTAGCCAGGACAGTTGCCCAGGGTTGCAGCTGGTTGGGGCCCTGTGATGGAAAACACAACATGCACAGTACACAACGATATTTGTAATCTGGAGCCAGAGGGCTCAGTTCGTAAAGGAAATGAAACAACAAGACAATCAGATGACACACTCAGATTAAGCTGTTGTTGTATGGAGCTACCCTGGTATTTACTCACGATACCCAAGACTGGACACAGGCTGGGCGAAAATCGAGACTGCAGGTGGTTGATCTGAAATGCCAGGAGAAGCAGGACCCACAAAAGTCACAGAGGCGTCGTTCCTGTTCAAGGATGGAGCAGGGGGCTGATCCCCAGGCAGGTCTCTCATCGATGGCTTCTTTGTGCAGTAGGTAGTCTGGCTGGGCCAGTCTGGCAAAGCCCAGACCGCATGGAGACAAGTTCAGAAGCAGTCTGTTTTGGGCTGGATACAGCTTCCAGCAAGCAGAGCACAGTTCACACAGTTGGGAACTAACTTACAACCCACTAGCAGCTCATAGCACATTTACATGTACGGGAATTATACTGTACCAGGCAAAGCACTCCCCGGGCACAATTGCAAAGTCTCTGCACACACCGGGAGCTTAAGGGTAGCTGGAACTCCTGACAGGCCAATCGCATTCAACAAAAATATTCGGTCTTCTTTAGGCTGAGCCTGGCCCACTTCAGTAGCTTACTTTAGTCACACAAACTTGGATTTAGTCCAAAATAATTCTCTTCTCTCCCTCTCAGGAGCAGCACTGGCATGCAGGCCAAAAACTTAGCCTTTTCAGAGTTCTTCCATGCAAATCCACTCAGGATTGCTGCCCAGAAACACTTCAGCTCCTTCTTGCTCAGCTTCCAGTTTAGTTCTAACTGAAAACAGCAAGCAGCCCAGGACTTCCCCAGATCCAAAAGATTTGGTTAGCTGATCTGGCTATCAGTCAAATCAAGAGCTCCCCCTTCAGTTGCAAAAAAGGCACAAAAAAGCTCCAAACTAAAGTTCCTACAGATTTTGAATTCAGACAGCTCCTGTAGTCCGGCTACATTTTAGGTCCCACCAGTACTGTTTGGTCCAATTTGCAGTCCAGGACCAAGATAGTGGAGACAAACAAAACAGTCCTTGCTACAAAGAAAGCAGGTTAGACAAACTACATTATCATTATCACTCTAAATGATTTTCAGTAAATAGTTACATCTTTCAACAGAGTTCCCACTCAAATTACTTAAGCTGCAATTAGGCAGCTCTTAAAGAGACAGTACACAGAGGCTATACAAGCTCTGGTAATCACATTTAAACTGCTAAAATGCAGGACACCAGCCTGGCAGTGGGCATTTAGGCAAGTTCAAGGAAGACATTTTGGGAACCCCCATTTGTAGGTGGGGTTGCACCCCATTTACTATTACCCTCTGTGTCCTGTTCTCCAGCCAATTCTTTACCCAGGCTACTATCTTGGGACCCACTCCCAGGCTGGCTAACTTGTATGTTAATCTTTTGTGTGGGACTGTGTCAAATGCTTTCCTAAAGTCTAGGTAGGCCATGTCCACAGCCACTCCCTGATCTACTACTTTGGTCACCCAGTCAAAATAATCTATTAGATTTGTCTGACATAACCTTCCCACTGTGAATCCATGCTGCCTTGGGTCCTGTGCCCCTCTGGCCTCTAGGTACTCAACAATTCTTTCCTTCAGAAGTGATTCCATCATTTTCCCTATCACTGAGGTTAAACTAACAGGTCTGTAGTTTCCTGCTTCTGCCTTGCTCCCACTTCTGTAAAGTGGAATGACATCTGCCCTCCTCCAGTCTTCAGGTACCACCCCATCCTCCCATGATTTGTTAAAGAGGGTAGTCAGTGGTGTCACTAGTTCTACCCTTAGTTCTTGTAGAATTCTGGGATGAATCCATCAGGCCCCATTGCTTTATCCACCTTCAGTTTTAAGATTTCTTTCAGAACTCTTTCTTCTGTGAATGGGCTGGTATCAACCCCCATATCCAGAGTGTTTCTATTGTTTGGTTTAGGTACCTCCCCCTCTTCATTTGTGAATACAGAGCAAAAATATTTGTTTAGTATCTCTGCCTTTCACAGTCACCCTCTGACCAACCCCCCTTCCCTGTATTAAGCCTCACTATCCCTCCCTTGGTCTTTCTTTGCTCTCTGATATACCTACATGTATAAAAGTTTTTATCACCCTTCTTAACTGAGTTGGCTATCTTTTCCTCAGTTTGGGCCTTTGCTGTTCTGACTGCCTTCACTGCTTCCATTTGCTTTAACTGATATAGTTCTCTGTCCTGCTCCTTCAGTGATTCCTTGTACTTCCTGAATGCTTTCTTTTTCTCCCTAACCTTCCCAGCCACCTCCTTTGAGAATCAGAGTGGTTTCCTACATCGTTTTGATTTTTTATTTGCTTTACACAAAGGCTTGTTGCCTCTGTGATGGCAGTTTTGATTATTCCCCATTGTTCTTCCACCTCTCCTTCCTGCCCATTTGCTAGTGCATTTCTTAGGCATGCACCCATTTTGGCAAAGTCAGCCCTCCTAAAGTCCAGTACCTTTGCCTTTGTATGGCTTGACTCTACTGTGTTTATTGTGTACCATACTGTTCGATGGTCGCTAGTTCCCGGATGGCTACCCACTTCTAAATCTGTGATCCTCTCTCCATCTCCATTTGAGAGTACCAGGTCTAAGACTGCTCCCTCTTAAGTGGTTTCCAATACTAGTTGTTTAAGGCATGCCCCCTGTAGGGCATCTAGAATGACCCCACTCTTGGAAGTGGCTGCTGCAAATGCACTCCAGTTAACATCTTGCATATTCAGATCCCCCATCAACAATATTTCCCCTTTTTCTGCCATTCTAAGGATACCTTCTATCAGCTACAGATGGGGCTTAGAAGTCACTGGTACTGTCAGAGCCCCTTACTATATGGATCCCCACTGGCTCAGACTATGGGGGGAGCTGCAGATGGGGCTGAGAAGGCATGGGTGCTCTCAGGTCCCAGATCCCCTCTGGCTTGGACAGTGGGGGGGGGGCAGATGGGACTGGAAGGTTTCTGATACTCTCTGTCTCCACACTGTATGGATCCCCACTGGCTCCGGCAGTGGAGGGGTGGAGAGTGCAGATGGAGCTAGGAGGTCGCTGGTACTTTCAGACCCCACACTGTGTAGATCTTCACTGCCTGTGACAATAGGGAGAGCAGCAGTTAGGCTGGTAGGGGGCACTGGTACTGTAAGGCCCCATGCCAGGTGGACCCCAATGGCTCTGACTGTGGGGAGGAGCCACAGATGGGGCTTGGGAGGTCTCTGGTACTCTTGGGTTCCACACTATGGGGATCCCCACTTGCTCTGACAGTGGGGTGGGGGGAGAAGCAGATGGGGCTGGCAGGTTTCTGGTACTCTCTGGCCCCATACTGTGTGGATTCCCACTTGCTCCAACAGTGCGGGGTAGAGAGGGTAGCCGCAGATGGGGCTGGCAAGTTGCTGGTACTCTCAGACCCCACACTGTGTGGATCTTCTCTAACTCCAACAGTGGAGAGGAGCAGCAGTTTGGACTGGGAGGTTGCTAGTACTCTTGGGCTCCCATACTGTGTGGATCCCCACTGACTGCAACAGTGGGGGACAGCTACAGATGAAGCTGGGAGGTTGCTGGTACTCTTGAGCATCACACTGTGTGGATCCCTGCTGGCTCCAACATTGGGGTAGCAGCCACAGATGAGACTGGGAGGTTGCTGGTACTCTCAGGCCCCACACTGTGTGGATACTTACTTGCTCTGACACTGGGAGGGGAAGCTGCAGATGGCTGGCAGGTTTCTGGTACCCTCAGGCACCACATTGTGTGGATCCCCACTCACTCTGACAGTGGAGGAAGGAAGCTGCAGATGGTGCTGGTAGGATTCTGGTACTGTCTGGCCCTACACTGTGTGGATTCCCATGGACTCTGACAGCGGGGGGAGCCACAGATGGTGCTGGGAGGTTGCTGGTACTCTCAGGCCCCACACTGTGTGGATACTTACTTGCTCTGACACTGGGGAAGGGAAGCTGCAGATGGCTGGCAGGTTTCTGGTACTCTCAGGCACCACATTGTGTTTATCCCCACTGACTCTAACGGTGGGGGAAGGAAGCTGCAGATGGTGCTGGCAGGATTCTGGTACTGTGTGGCCCTACACTGTGTAGATTCCCATGGACTCTGACAGTGGGGGGGAGCCACAGATGGTGCTGGGAGGTCACTAGTGCTCTTGGGCCCCACCTTGTGTGGATCCTCACTGGCTCCAATGGTGGGGAACAGCTGCAGATGGGTCTGGGAGGTCACTGGTACTGTCTTACCCCCACACTGTGTGGATCCCACTGGCTCCAGCAGTGAGGGAACGGGGCAGCCACAGATGCGGCTAGCAGATTGCTGGTACTCTAGTGCCCCACACCATCTGGATCCCCACTGACTCTGACAGTGGGAGAAAGCAGCAGATGGGGTTGGGTGGTTGCTGCTACTCTCAGGCCCCACCTGGTGTGAATGTCTACTGACTCTGACAGTGGAGAAGCAGCAGATCAATAGACACTCTATTTGTATAGCATCCCTTCCTGAAAGTTCAGAGTGCTAAACAGCATTTATAAACAATTCATACACAATACAGTACACAGCATCAAAACATAAAGCAGAGTTCAGTATAAAATTCTATCACTCACTAAAATTGTATAATAAAACACTAGTTAGTTCATTTTTACTCTTCAGGTATCTAACACCTAACAGAATAAAAATGTTTTTAATCCTGTTTTGATGGTTTCCACCAAGGGAGCAGGGTTGGCATGGCAACTGAGAATGCATGATCCCCAGAATGTTGCAGCATTGCCCTGGGAACTACAAGGAGGCAACCCTCAGAGGAACGGAGAACCCCAGATGGGCAGTGAGGAACTAGGAAGTCTAGCAGGTAGGCTGGACCCCCTTTGTGCAGGGCTTTATAGGTCAGTAATCCGACCTTGAAGGCAATCCTCCACCTTACTGGCAGCCAGTGCAGTTCGCAGAGGACAGATGTAATATTATCTGATCTCCGGGTGCCAGTCAACAATCTAGCTGCCACATTCTGCACCAGCTGCAATCAGTGGAGGTTGCCTCCAGATAGCCCCAGGTACAGGGCATTGCAGTAGTCCAGCCTGGACATGACAAAGGTATTCACCACAGTGGTCAAATCCTTGGTTGGTATAAGGGCCTGGGATCTGAGCAATGTTCCTCACATGGTAAAAGCCACTTTTGATGACAGCTGACACCTGTGCATCAAGCATCAGACAGTCGTTCAGGATCATGCCCAGATCCTTGGATCCACAACAGGAGTCTGACAGTATTTCTGTCGAATGCCCTGTCAGTGACACCGGCAGATCTACCGCATTCTGCAATCGGCTGCTGGTTCGCTATCGTTTTCTTTGTTTTCTTTGGGACTTTGCCCCGAATCCCCCGCACCACCCACCCCCATGCAAAGATTCTCAACTCCTGTCAGAGCTGATTGGGGGTGGAGGACCCCATGACAGGCAGCGGGTTTCAGCGGTCTCCCACTGTGGCTAGGTGCTGTAATCACTGTGGGGGACCTCGCTGGCGAAATGTCGCTGTGAGGGGGGTAAACAAGATCCTTAACCCAGGCGGAGGGGGGCAAGGAAACACCCCCCCCAGTTCTAGACCAGGGCAATCTCCAGATCCCCCTCTGTCACAACAATGGCCTGGATCCACCACCAATACCTCAGTCTTGTCTGGGTTGAGTCATAGTCAGTTACAAGTCATCCAGTTCTTGATCTACTCCTGCCAGGTGTTAAACACAGTGGCCGCCATCTGGTTTCCAGGTGCACAGGACAGGTATAGCTAGGGTATCATTGGTGTAGCAATGAAAACCCAGCCCATACTGCCTGATAATGTCTCCCAATCACAGCATATACACTGTGAACAACAAGGGGAACAGGACTGACCCCTGTGGAACTCCACAGTGTAGAGGCATCAGGTTAGATGAGGATAATCCCATCATCACCCTTTGCACCCTACCCGAGAGGTAGGATAGGACCTAAACCAGTTGATGGCCTTACCGGTTAGTCCACACAAGCTTCACAGGTGGTCCAGAAGCACCCCATGGTCCATAGTGTCAAATGCAGCCAAGAGATCTGGGAGAACCAAGATGGTATGCTCTCCTCTATCTCTCACCATTAGATGATCCTTAAGTACCTTCACCAGGGTGGTCTCCATGCTGTGCCTGGCTCTAAATCCCAACTGGAAACACTCATAAGTGGTGGAGGAGGCAAGATGTGTCTCGAGCTGGATGACAACCACTTTCTCTAAAACCTTCCCTAAAAATGGGAGGTCTGAGACCAGTCTGTAGTTGCTGAGACACTCTGAGTTTATTCAGGGTTTCTTCAATACGGGTCTAACCAAGGCCTCTTTGAGTGCCATAGGAAAGACCCCACTCCCCAAGGAACTCTGAACAATCCCAGCAACCACAAATCCTATCAGGTCCTCACATCCAGCCAAAAGTCGGGATGGACCTAGGTCAAGATTACAATATGTTGGTCACAGCTTCAAGACCATCTTAGCCACCTCTTCCACTCTAACTGGATCGAACTCCACTCACACAAGTGGAACACCTTGGCATGCTTCAGGCTAAACCTCACAAGCCCTTTGAACAACACTGGAAGAAATCTTTGTCCTGATAGAGGACACTTTGTTTGCAAAGAATACTGCAAACTCTTTGCACCTTGTGCTTGGAACAGGCTCCTCCCACACGGAGACAGACTGGATGTAACAGCCCGTCCTCCATGCAGATGAGCTAAGCTAGTCTCTTTCTTGCCACAGCAATCTCTCTTGACAAATAAATCTGCCTTCTTTCAGGAGATTGCCCCCGATAGTCACCATAATGTGACTTCAAGGCTAATTTTTCCTCCATCAGTCCAGATTTCCTCCAGCGCTGCTCCAACCTCTGACCCTTTATCTTTAACTCCCTGAGCTCCCCATCAAACCTAGGTAAGGGTCAGACATGAACGGGTGTGATCGAGTTGTAGGCTGCACCGATGGCCGTGTTGTAGGCTGCCACTGTCTCCTTCATCCCGATCACATACGCAGACTCCACACTCGATAGGTCCAGTACTGCCTGCAGTCCTGCTGGGGACAATCCCCATAATGGACATACTGGACCACCACCACAGAGGATGTGCCCTTGGGGGGAGGGTTCCCAAACGTGAACCTGATGGTGCTATGATCCGACCAAATGACTGGACCAATACTGAGGTCATTGACCTCAAGACCCAGAGTGAACACCAGGTCCAATATGTGAACATGCGATTGAGGCACTGAAGTGACATCTTTCAACAGGCCCAGAGCTTCCATACTCTGCAGGAGGTCATGTGTAAATGATGAGAGTCCATCATTGACCTTGGCATTGAAATCCCCCAGAATTAACCACCTGGAGGACTCCAGTACAAGGCTGGCGACGAAGTCTCTGACCTTCCACAGGAATTCCTTCTCACTGCCAAGTGGGCGGTAAATCAGAAGAATGCTGTAGCCTGTGCCAGGGCCCCCTCACACAGCAACACTCTCAAAGGACCCAGTAGAACCCACTGGTAGCACCATGAGTGCCAGGTTAACTTTAAACCCAATGGCCACTCCCTGCCTCTGCAATCCTTCCTCGGGGTGCGTATTACAGATTACCCGGCCGGCACCACTGCCTCCAAAATGAGAGCAAAATTTTTGCCTAGCCAGGTCACTGTGATGCAAACCAGGACTACCAAGGAAATCAAGTCTGCTATTACTGCAGTCTTGCTCCTCAACAAGCTAGCATTGCATAACACAGCCCAAGTAGGATGGGGGGAGACTGCTGGATGAACCACTTGCCCACTTTTAATGGTGTAGCCCTTGGGTATGGGAATCAGACAAGATGAACCCCTCTCCAATTCCCATTTCACCCAGGGCACCTTCATGGCCTCACTACCCATATCTACAACTCCCTGGCAGCCACTCGCACAACCCCCTGCCTTGCAATCTCCATCACCCTGCATCTCCTAAATGTGCCTGCAGGCAATGAGTAGAGCTCAAAAGGGTGAAGGTCATGGAGGCAGGCCACCGAGTAGCTGCACCTTACCAGCTTATATCCCAAACATATCATGACTACTGAGTTACTACAATCCCACTATACAGGAAATGGAAATTATATACCCACCATAAGAAAAAATTACTTACAATAGTAATCTTGCTTCTTCCAAGATAGTCTCTAATATTCATAACTCCTGCAGTCAGCCTTTAAAGTAGAACTGCCTGGAGATGGAACGTTATGCTAATGATGGAACCATCATTGGCTCGTGCCACTTTTCAAATGCTGCCCTTATCAACTGCCTGTGTTCTATAATGCCTCAGATTTCATGGACAGTCTGCAAGGAAAGGCCCAACCAAGAACTATATCTATGCAATAATAATAACAATAAAACTAACCCTATCCAAACAAACCTCCAACTGAAGAAAAAAAAACAACCTCCCTGAATGTCAGAATAACCTAAAGGGGGTAACAATGCACAACAGGGCCCAAAGACAGACTATGCCAGTGTGTGGCACTCTCACACATAGTTACTCAGCTTGGAGTGCAGATGCCACTGGTTCTAGAAGGGGGGCAGGGTGGGTGAGTTATAAATACTGAAGAATATCTTGGAATAAACAAGATTACTATGGTAAGTAATTTTTTCTTCTCACCCCAGGAATTTCCCAATATTCCTAACACTTGCAAACTAAGAAGCAGTACCATTGGAGGTGGGCACAGAACCTACTTTGGAAACAGACTCAACAGGACTGCTGTGTCAAACGTGGCATCACTTCTGGACTGGGTATCCAGAAGGAGGCAGTATAACACAGTGGTTCAAGGCTCTGAGCTGCAAACCTGGAGATCTGGGTTTGAATCCCACAGCCCCCACTTGCATATACTGTGTGACCCAGAGCAAGTCACTTAACTTCTTTGTGCTCCCAGGTCACACCTGTAAACAAGCTTCAGCTTAGTATGTCTCACCTGGTTAAAAAACAAGCAAACAAAAAAACTGTAATGCTTTGTGAAGGTGTGTGCTGTTCTCCAGGTAGCTGCTTTACAGATTTCCACTAGTGGAACATCCCTGGAAGCTGTGCCCCTTGTGAAATGGGCCCTCAGCCCTGCTGGGGCTCCCTTCCAGCTTTTGAGCAGCAAAACTGGATACACTGAACTATCCAGAGAGAAATGGACCTTTTAGATGCTGGGTTTCCTTTTCCCACATCCCCATAAGTAAGGAACAGCTACTGTCTGCTTTTATTGATTGATTAATTGAATTATGTGGTGATTTTAAATGTGGGATAGATAGATCAATTTTGTTCTCCCAGTCTAATCTGATATCTGTATTTTTTGGAATGATTTTAAATAATTGTGCTGTTTTTATTGTGCAGCACCCAGAGTCTTTGGAATTGGGTGCTTTGAAAATAAAGTATCTGTCTGTCTGTCTATGGTTCTTAGTGACAGTCATGTAATAGCTGAGAGCTCTTTTGACATCAAGACTGTGGAGTCTATGTTCACCTGAACTACAGTAGCATGGTCAGTGAAAAAGACTGGTAGGGTAATGGATTGGTTCAAATGGAAATCAAAAACCACTTTAAGGAGACATTTCCTGTTTGTTCATAGGACTACCTTATCTCTATGGAGTGAGGTGTAGTCCTTTTCAATGCACAAAGCCTGAAGTTCACTAATCCTACTGGCAGAAGTAATAGTTACCAGGAGCACTGTTTTCCAGGTAACATACTTCAGGTGAGCTGAGACTATGGACTTGAATGGGGAACTCATGAGCTTGGCTATGCACACATTTAGGTCCCAAGCTGGCACCAATTCCCTAAGAGAGGGATGCAGGTGAGCAAAACCTTTGAAGAACATCTTGAAAATAGGGTTGGATGCCGTAGAGACAGCCTTTCCAGCTGAAATGTAAGCAGATAGATCAGCGGGTAGAGAAGTTGACTCCTGGGCAGCCATCTGGCCTGGTGCTAGGGGCAACCAGTTAAGACTCTCTGAATGGGTGCGGAACCTGGGCATTGTGCTTGATGATGAGTGGATGCTAAAAGCACAGGTGTCAGCAGTTGTCAAGTCCTTTTTTTACCATCTGAGGAATATCGCCTGGATAAAGTACCTTGCTCCACCTGAGGACTTCATACGTTGGATCACGCCTTTGTGTCCTCTCGTCTTCACTACTGCAATGCTCTATACCTGGGGTTACCAGGGGTGGATCTCTGTTGCCTGCAGCTGGTGCAGAACACTGTGGCCAGGTTGTTGACAGGGTTGTTAAGAACTAGCCATGTCACCCCTGTGCTACGCAAACTGCACTGGCTGCCGGTGTGATGGAGGATCACCTTCAAGGTCAGGTCGCTGACCTATAAGACTCTACATGGACAGGGACTGGGTTACTTGCAAGGCCTCCTCCAGCCCTACTGCCCCCTCTGCTCCGCTGATGAGGGATTGCTAGAGGTTCCCAGGGTCCATCTCCAGACATCAGGTACTAGGGCATTTTCTTTTGTAGCCCCAACCCTGTGGAACTCTCTACCTCGTCGGATTAGAGAATGCCTATCCACCGAGACTTTTAAGTCCGCAATAAAAACTTATTTATTCAGTCTGGCTTTTGGGGACAATGTCCAGTTTTATTACTGCTGCCTTTTTACTTTATACTGTATGTCCTTTCTGATTGAATGTTTGTTTTTATAATATATACGTGCTTTGGCTTTTTGAAAAGTGCTTAATAAATAAAATTTGATTTGATTTGAGATACTGAAGCCAGGTGGACTTTCAGCGTAGTGGGCTGCAAGCCCAGGGAATGCAAATGGGTAAGGTAGTTCAGTAAATCTGGGATCCCTGCCTGTGCTGGCACCAACCCACTGGTGGAGCACCAAATAGAAAATCTCTTCCACTTTGAAGTATAAGTTTTTCTTGGTAGAGGGCTTCCTGTAGCCTTTTAGAATATCTAGAATACTTTCTGAGAGATGCAAGCCTGCAAACTATAAGTCATTAGGAGCCATGCCTTAAGCCTGAGGGATTTGAGGTTTGGGTACAGGATTCCCCCCCCCCCAAATGAAGGATAACAGGTTATGCCTCCAAGGGAGGTATATTGGTTTGGCCACAGACATGGAGAGCAGCAGAGAGTACCGTGGCTGCCTGGCCCAGTCTGGTGCTATCAAGAGCATTGATGCTGACTGAAATCTGAGTTTGATCAGAATCCTGAAGATCAGAGCAAAAGGAGGGAAAGCACTGAGTTGCCACCCTGACTAGTCCAAGCCCAGAGCATCCAGGGGTACTGTGCCCCTGGTTGGTAGCCTATAACAGCACAGTGGCAAGTGGTGGTTCTCATAGGATGCAAAGAGATCTATCGCTGGGATACCCCACCTTCTGAAGACTACTTTCAGCACTTGTCTGTTGAGGGCCCATTCGTGATTAATTGAATTTTTTTACATAGATACATAGATACATAGATACATAGACAGTGTCGGCAGATAAGGGCCTATGGCCCACCTAGTCTGCCCATTTGAGCTTGTAAGTTCAGTTTGTTTTCCTAGAAATCTGTTTCCCCTTACCCCTGCCCTCTAGAATTCCTTTATGTCTATCCCATGCATTCTTAAATCCTGTGATTGTTTCAGCCCCCACCACTTCCTCTGGCAGGGTGTTCCACTTGTCCACCACCCGTTCTGTGAAGAAATTCTTTCTCATGTTTCCTCTGAATCGTCCCTCCTCCAACTTCATCCCATACCCTCTAGTCCTGAAACATCTTTTCGCTTAAAATAGTGTTTTCCTGCACCCTGTTCCTCCCTGTAAGATACTTGTATGTCTCTATCATATCCCTTTTCTCCTCCTCCTCCAGGGAGTACATGTTCAGTTCCTTCAACCTGTCTTCATAGGACTTGTGATGCAACCCATGCACCATCTTTGTTTCCTCCTCTGAACCTTCTCTACCCTGTCTATGTCCTTACGTAGGTATGGTCTCCAGAACTGTACACTGTACTCAGGTGGGGCCTCACTAGTGTCTTGTATAGCGGAATTATGACCTCCTTTTCCTGCTGGTGATGCCCTGCCTATACATCCCAGCATCCTATTTGCTTTACCTGATGCCTTGTCACACTGTTTCTACCTTGAGGTCATCGGGATGAGACAACCCCTAAAATCCCTTTCCTGCTTGGTGCATGCTATATCCTCACCCCCAACTGATATATTGTGCCAGGGTTTTTGTGCCCCATATGCATTATCTTGCACTTCTTTGCATTGAATTTCAACTGCCAAACCCTTGACCATTCTTCAAGTTTCTGCAGGTCCCTTCTCATTCTGTCTACACCTCTGGTGTGTCTACTCTGTTACAGAGCTTTGTGTCATCAGCGAACAGTGAAATTCTGCCTTCTAGATCCTGTGCAATGTCACTGATGAAGATGTTGAATAGGACCGTCCCAGCACTGATCCTGTGGTACCCCACTGGTCACTCTTCCCTCTGTGGAGTGACAGCCATTTACCACCACCCTCTGTGTCCTGCCCCCCAGCCAGTTACCTACCCACCACACTACTGTCCTGCCCACACCCAAACTGGGTAGGCCCACTGAGACTAGAAATCTCTTTTTCAAGGGCGACCCCGGGGGGGGGGAGGGTGACCAACTAAAATTGAACCAGATTAAGCTGTTGGTGGTATTTGTACTGAATGGGGGAAAATTTGGCCAGGACAGCAGGGAAATTCCCCTACTCTGTTGCAGTGGGGGGCTGTCATGTCCTGTTGCAGATGATGGAGGATTCCAGTCCAGGGAGTGCTAAGGTGGATGGTGGAGGTATAGTTCCACAGCTCTATGGTGCAGAAGATGCCAACAGTGACAAAGAACTGCTTGATATATTTGTGGATGCCAGGGGTCACGTCCCTATGGAAGAAATAGTAGTGGCAGATGGTAAAGATATTCCTGAGTGTTTAACGGAGATGCAACCTGAGCTTTCCCTTGAGGAAAAAGGGTTATTCTACAGATGGAGCTTCTAGCAATTGAGCGCTAGCTGTAAATGGATTGCCTGCAACAGAGGAAGACAAAAATAGAAAGTGTTTACAGGATGCATCCCCAGGTCGGGTCGATGTGGCAGCAAGAAAATGTTACTTACCATAGTAATCTTGTTTCTTCCAAGGGAATCTTACAGTATTCTGACAAATGCAGTATGGTCTCACCATAGGACTGCCCAGAGCTGAAATGGTTAATAGAACCTATGCTAATAGTGGAATGTTAGACTCAAGCTTGGTTTTCAAACCAATGTCCCCGGTTGAACTGCCTGCAACCGTCAGATTCTTACAAAGCGTGCATAAGTTAAAACATACTAACTAACCTATTCTAATATAACAAATTAAATCTTTTAGGACAACCCCCTTATAAACAATAAGGACATCTTCTAAGACTCAAGTCACAAATGCCCAAGAAATAAACAGATACACCAACTGGTTTCCCACAAGATATGTACAGCTGGCATGCAGTACTCTATAGGTTCTAGTAGGGGAGGAAGGGTGGGAGCTCAGAATACAGTAAGATTCCCTTGGTAGAAACAAGATTGTTATGGTAAGTAATGTTTTCTTCCAACCCCAGGAAATCTTACTATATTCTGACAAATGCAGACTATCCAAGCAGTACCTTTGGAGGTGGGCAGAGAACCTATTTAGGAAACAGGATCTGCAGGACTGCTGTGCCACATCTGGCATTACTTCTAGCCGGAATATCCAAGCAATAATGCTTGGTAAATGTGTGAACAGTTTTCCAGGTAGTTGCTTGACAAATTTCCAGCAGAGGAATGTCTCTGGAAGCTGCTAAGGAAGCAGCTGTTCCTCTAGTAGAGTGGGCTCTGAGACCCTACAGAGGCTGCTTGCCCACTTTGTTATAACAGAACTGATACAGGCCACAATCCACCTTGTGATGCACCTTTTTGTGGCTGCTTTACCCTTTCCTACTTCCCCACAGGTCAAGAAGAGTTGGGTCCCTGTCTCCTCTGTGACCTTTTGTATGGTCCAGGTAGTAGCTGATAGCTCTTTTTACATCTAGACTATGCAGTCTACATTCCCCTGAAGTGGAATGGTCAGTGAAAAATACTGGTAGTGTAATGGACTGACTAATGTGAAAATCAGATACCACTTTGAGAAGAAACTTATTGTTAGTCCTAGGGACAGCTTTGTCCCTGTGAAATGCAATGTAGTCAGTCTCCATGGATAAAGCCTGGAGCTCACTAATCCTTCTGGCAGAAGTTATTACAACTAGGAACACAGCCTTCCAAGTTACATACTTGAGATCTGCTGAGGACATAGGCTCAAAAGGTGGCCGCATGAACTGTGCAATACATACGTTCAGATCCCACAATGGGGTTGATTTCTGTGAGGGGGGATGTAGATGCAGCAGTCCCTTAAAGAACTTCCTGAACACTGGGTTCAAAGCCAGGGATGATACCTTGCCTGCTGATAAGTAAGCGGAAACAGCTGCTAGGCAAACCTTCAAAGTGGATGAATGAAGGTGGGTCAAGTACTCCAGGACAACTGGTAAGCCTTCCTGGGTGTGATCCAGATTTCTACACTGGCACCAAATGGTGAACCTTTTCTGCTTGGACGTGTAAGTCTTCCTAGTGAAGGGCTTTCTGGAAACCCTAAGGACCTCCATGATCCCTTCAGAGAGATGCAAGCCAGCATACTCTAGGTCCTCAAGAGACAGGACTTGAGTCTGAGAAATGGAAGGTTGGGTATAGGATCCTGCCCTGGGAGGAAGCCAACAAGTTGTGTTTCGTGGGGAGGCTGATGGTTTGGCAACTGACAGTGCCAGAACCAAGGAGTACCAGGGCTGCCTGGCCCAGTCTGGAGCAATGAGGATCATTGTTACTAGCTGGGATCTGAGCTTGTTCACAGCTCTCAGCAACAGTGGGAATGGAGGGAAGGCATACAGGAACTTCCCTGTCCAATCCAACAGGAGTTCATCCAGTGGGACTGAGATCCTCACTGAGGGCCTGTAACAAAATTGGAGAAGCTGATAGATGTCTGGGGCTGCAAAGAGGTCTACCTCTGGAGTGCCCCATCTTTTTAACACAACCTGCAACACCTGCTTGTTCAGGGACCACTCATGGTGGTTCTGATTGATTCTGCTGAGAGCATCTGCCAGCACATTGTCTTTCCCTGGCAGCTGGACTGCTGACAGGGAAATTCCCAGAGAGTATACCAGACTCCAAATGTTCATGGCCTCTGTGCACAGGGGAGTTGACCTTGTGCCTCCCTGTTTGTTATGTAGTGCATGGTGGTTGTGTTGCCTGTCCTGACCTGTACCATCCTTCCCTGTAGCATGCTGGTGAAGGTTTGGAGTCCCAAGAAGACTGCTCTGAGCTCCAGCAGATTTATGTCCAACAGGGACTCCTGTTGGAGTCATATCCTGTGAGCAGTGTGCTCCTCCAGATGTGCTCCCCATCCCGGGAGGGAAGCATCCTTGGCTAGCACCAGGAAGGGCTTTGATGCAGGAATGATAAACCTTGTCTGAGGTTGTCCATCTCCAGCCACCACTATAATGCCTGCAGGAGTGGAACCAGCTTTGACAGTGAGTCTCTTTTCTGATGCCAATGCAGCTTGAGATGATACTGAACATCTTTCATTTGGAACCATGCCCCTGACACTGTTGCTGTGGAAGCTGCCATGTGGCCCAGCAACTGCAGGAAGAGCCTTGCAGGCCTTAGGCTTTGCAGCTTGAAGGTATTTACCAACTGTATCAGGCTGTCCGCTCCTGCCTGTGGAAGAAAAGCCTTTCCTCCCAGTGTCAAACTTGGCTCCTATGAATTCTAGGAGCTGTACTGGCTCCAATACCGATTTTCTCAGGTTGACTGGGAACCCCATTGACTGTAGGACATTCTGTATGAGTGTCAGGGACTCCTTTACTTGGGGATCACCCTACGCCTAGCCAGTCATCCAGGTAAGGGAATACTGTCACCCATTGCCTCCTCAGGTGTGCCACAACCACAGCCAAGCATTTTGTGAACACCCTTGGAGCAGAAGTAAGCCTAAAAGGCATTGCCTTGAACTGGTAATGGCCTGATGGCAGTCTGAATCTGAGAAATTTTCTGTGAGACTGCCTGATGCAGATGTGGAAGTATACATCCTTTAGGTCTAGAGATGCCAGCCAATCCCCTAGCCTTAGGGTTAGAAGGATTGCTGCCAGGGTCACCACTTTGAACTTTACATATGAATATACAAAATGCCAGCAGAAACAGGCCTCATGTTTATTCTTGATGCCCTGCAGGGGGCATGCCTCAGACAGCTAGTGGTGGAACCCACTAGGGAGGGAGCAATCTTAGATCTGGTACTGTCAAATGGGAATGGAGAAAGGATCTCAGATTTAGAAGTGGGTAGCCATCTGGGAACAAGTGACCACAAAACAGTGTGGTTTATGATAAACACAGCCATAGAGTTAAGCCATACAAAAGCAAGAGTGTTGGACTTTAGGAGAGCTGACTTTGGGAAAATGGGAGAGTGCCTCAGAAAAGCGCTAGCAAATTGGCAAGAAGGAGGGGTGGTGGAACAATGGGGAAAAATCAAAACAGCCATCACAGAGGCAACAAATCTTTGTGTGAAGCAAATCAACAAAGCAAAAGGAAGGAAAAAAACACTATGGTTCTCAAAAGAGATGGCAGAGAAGGTTAAGGAGAAAAAGGTGACATTCAGGAAGTGTAAGGAAACACAGAAGAAGCAGGACAGAGAACTGTACCAGTTAAAGCAGAAGGAAGTGGGGAAGGCAGTCAGAAAAGTAAAAGCCCAAACTGAGGAAAAGATAACCAATTCAGTTAAGAAGGGGGATAAAATCTTTTATAGCTACATTAGGGAGCGAAGAAAGATGAAGGAAGGGATAGTGAGGCTTACTAAAGGGAATAGAGGGTGGGCAGAGGATGACAGTCAAAAAGCAAGGATACTGAATGAATACTTCTGCTCAGTATTCACAAAAGAAGAGGAGGGGGAGGTTCCTAAATCAAACAATAGAAACACTCTGGATAGGAAGGTCGATACCAGTCCATTCACAGAAGAAAGTATCCTGAAAGAACTCTTAAAACTGAAGGTGGACAAAGCAATGGGGCCTGATGGGACTCACCTAAGAATTCTAAAATAACTAAGGGTAGAATCAGTGACACCACTGACTAGCCTTTTTAACAAATCATGGGAGGATGGTGTAGTACCGGAGGAGTGGAGGAGGGCAGACGTGATTCCCCTTCACAAAAGTGGGAGCAAGACAGAGGCAGGAAACTACAGACCTGTTAGTTTGACCTCAGTGGTAGGAAAAATGATGAAATCACTTCTAAAGGAAAGAATTGTTGAGTTCCTACAGGCCAGTAGGGCACAGGACCCAAGGTAGCATGGATTCACAGCAGGAAGGTCATGTCAGACAAATCTAATAGATTTCTTTGACTGGGTGACCAATGTGGTAGACTAGGGAGGGGCAGTGGACATGGCCTACCTAGACTTTAGCAAGGCATTTGACACAGTCCCACACAAAAGATTAATATACAAGTTAGCCAGCCTTGGAGTGGGTCCCAAAGTGGTAGCCAGGGTTAAAAATTGGCTGGACAACAGGATACAGAGGGTAATAGTAAACGGAGTTTACTCTGAAGAAAGGGGGGTTACTAGTGGGGTCCGGAGGGTTCAGTACTGGGACCGGTTCTCTTTAATGTCTTTATGAGTGACATTGCAGAGGGACTGGAAGGAAAAGTATGTCTCTTTGCAGATGACACAAAGATATGCAGCAGGATTGCTACAGAAGGTGGGGTGGAGAGGATGCAAAGGGACTTGGCAAGGTTGGAGGAATTGTCAAATATATGTCAGCTTAGATTCAATGCAAAGAAGTGTAAAGTAATGCACCTGAGAAACAAAAATCCAGGGGAAGAGTACACAATGTGGGGTGAGATAATAACAACAATAGAAATGGAAAGGGACCTGGGGGTAGTCATATCAGATGACCGTAAGGTGGTCAAGCAATGTGAGCAGGCAGTAAGGAGGGCTGGTGGGATACTGGGATGCATAGGGAGAGGCATCACCAGTAGAAAACAGGAAGTTGTTATCCCTCTGTACAGACAGTTGGTGAGACCCAATCTTGAGTTCTGCATCCAGTTCTGGAGACCCCATCTCCGCAAGGACATAGACAGGATGGAGACTGTCCAGAGGAGGGCAACTGAAATGGTGTAGGGTCTGCACCAGAAGACATATGAAGAGAGATTAAAGAAGCTTAATATGTATACACTCTAGGAGAGGAGGGAGAGGGGGAACATGATAGAAACTTTCAAGTACATCAAGGGAATCAACAAAGTCCAAGATGGTAGCATCTTTCAGAAAAAGAGACGTGCAAGAACAAGGGGGCACAATTTGAAGAGGGGGACAGCTCAAAGGTAATGTGAGGAAGAACTTCTTCACAGAGAGGGTTGTGGGTACATGGAACAGCCTTCATGAGGAGGTGGGGGACTCAAAAACAGTGGGGGAATTCAAGAATGCATGGGACAGACATAAGACAATTCTAGTGGGGGGGTAGGAGGAAGTAGGCTGTTGGTTAACTAGGATCTGCAGCCTATGTATTAGGTAGGGAAATGGGCAGACTAGGTGGGCCAAGCGGTCCTTATCTGCCATCAAATTCTATGTTTCTATGTTTCACAGTCTATCGAGTCTGCTCAATTGTGCAGCTTGAGCTAGCCCCTCAACTTGCAGCTACCCCTCCCTTCCTCATAACCACCCCCCCACTGTGTCCCACCCTCTCTTAAATCTCCCCACTGCTCTACACGATACCACCTCCTCAGGCAGCATGTTCCACTTATCTATTACCCTTTCTGTGAAAACACATCTCCTGATTTGCCTCTTGAATCTCCCCTCCTCCAATCTCAGCCGATACCCTCTTGTGTCCCTCCCCTTTCTGATCTGAAGAATCCCTTCTGTATTAATCCTGTTAATACCCTTTAGGTACTTAAAGGTTTTGATCATATCCCCCCATCCATCCTCTCTCCCAGGGAATACATTTGCAGCTTTCCCAGCCTCTCCTCATAGGATTTTTCCTCAAGTCCCTATATCATCTTCATTTCTCTAAGCTGCACTCCCTCCAGCAATCTGATGTCCCTCTTCAGGAATGGCCACCAGTGCTGCACATAGTATTCCAGGTGCAGCCTGACCAGTGACCTGTACAGGGGTAGGATCACTTCTCTGTGCCTGTAGGAGATTCCCCTCGCTATGCACACCAGCATCTTGTTTGCTTTTGCAGCCACCTTCTTGCACTGAGCTGAGTGGTTCATACTCCCTGTTATTAGTACCCCAGATCCTTTTCCTCCACTGTGCTTTCTAACTGTGCCCCTCCCAACTGATATTTTCTCCCCTGGTTCCTTGCTCCAAAGTGCAGTACCCTGGTTTTACCAAATGTCTTTACAGGTGCCTGAGATCCAGGATGGGTCGCCACTTCCCTACTTTCTTTAATGCGAGGAAGTACCTTGAATAGAGCCCCTTTTCTCTCTGTGCCTGAGGAACTGGTTCTATTGCCCTTTGAGACAGAAGGTTCGATACTTCACCTTCTAACAACAATGTTTCTGATGAGGAAATTGGTCTGAAGACCCGTGCCCTCAGCTTTGGCATGAACTTGAAGCTGAGAGCCAGACCTTGGCCTACTACCTCTAAGACCCACTTGTCTGTGGTGATGTACTGCCATTCTTGGACATAGTGGGCTGGCCTGCCACCTACTGGGTTGGGGAGGTGACCTGAGCAGACACCTCAAGGTGTCTGCTTGGGTTGAGCTACTGTCTGAGTGCTGGGTCTAGTATGGTTGCCACCTCTCCTGTCCCTGCCCTTGACATTTTTTTTTTATTTATTTAGTTTTCATTGACTGGGTAAGTGCACTAGACAATTCCTGCCTAGTTTCAGGCTTGATCCGGGGGAAGGGATTACAGATGAATGCCAACTGACCTTGAACCAGATTAAGCTGTTGGTGGTATTTTTAGTGAATGAGGGAAATGTGGCCAGGACACTGGGGAAATTCCCCTACTCTTTTCGATAAGTGCCATGGGATCTTTAACATCCACCTGAACTACCACCAATCCAGGCAGATGGGACCTTGGTTTAACGTCTCATCCGAAAGATGGCACCTCAGAAGTGCAGCACCCCTCTCATGCTGCACTACAGTGTCAGTACTGGGATATTAACCCAAGTGCCAGATGTGGGAACTGAACCCACAGCCCTCTGATCTCCCAGCCCCAGAGGCAAGTGTGCTACCTACTGAGCCACTGACACTATAAATAACCTCTCTGTGGTTGGTACTTGGGAAAAGCTTGAGGCTGAAAGAATGGCCTATAGTGTACCCTGCCTTTCCCTCCCCTGGCCTGGTGTTTCTGGGGTGTAGATGCCTTTTCTTTTGTGGCAGTATTCTTGTATGCTGTCTTGTAATCATCCATTTTTTTTATGTAAGCTTTAGTCTGTTCCCCTGAACAGGGATGTAGGCTCACATGGGAAATCCAAAGCCTTGACTGTGTGTCTTGGGTCAAGTGAGTTGTTCTGCGCCAAGCTAATCTCCTAAGAGTCACAGAAGCAGCCATTTGTCTGACAGCAGCGTCATTATTGTCAATAGATATTCGAAATTGGCTTTAGATGCCTCTATCCCTCTCTTTGTGGCCTCTTCCAGGTAGGCTGACATAGGGGCTAGGATAGATTTGACTATTTCCATCTCAGAACTGTATCAGTTAAAGCAAAAGGAAGCTGGGAAGGCAGTCAGAACAGCAAAGGCCCAAACCAAGGAAAAGATAGCCAACTCAGTTAAGAAGGGGGATAAAACCTTTTATAGGTACATCAGGGAGCGAAGAAAGACCAAGGGAGGGATAGTGAGGCTTAATAAAGGGGAGGGAGGGTGGGCAGAGGGTGACCGTGAAAAGGCAGAGATACTAAACAAATATTTTTGCTCAGTATTTACAAAGGAAGAGGGGGATGTACCTAAAACAAACAGTAGAAACACTCTGGATACAGAAGTTGATACCAGCCCATTTACAGAAGAAAGGGTTCTGAAAGAACTCTTAAAACTGAAGGTGGACAAAGCAATGGGGCCTGATGGGATTCATCCCAGAATTCTAAAAGAACTAAGGGTAGAACTAGTGACACCACTGACTACCCTCTTTAACAAATTATGGGAGGATGGGATGGTACCCAAGGACTGGAGGAGGGCAGATATGATTCTCCTTCACAAAAGCGGGAGCAAGGCAGAAGCAGGAAACTGCAGACCTGTTAGTTTAACCTCAGTGGTAGGGAAAATGATGGAATCACTTCTGAAGGAAAGAACTGTCGAGTATCTAGAGGCCAGAGGGGCACAGGACCCAAGGCAGCATGGATTCACAGCGGAAGGTCATGCCAGACAAATCTGATAGATTTCTTGACTGGGTGACCAAAGTAGCAGATCAGGAGAGGGCTGTGGACATGGCCTACCTAGACTTTAGCAAGGCATTTGACACAGTCCCACACAAAAGATTAATATACAAGTTAGCCAGCCTGGGAGTGGGTCCCAAGATGGCAGCCTGGGTAAAGAATTGGCTGGAGAATAGGACACAGAGAGTAATAGTAAATGGGGTCCACTCTGAAGAAAGGGGTGTTTCTAGTGGGGTACCGCAGGGTTCAGTATTAGACCGTCCTCTTCAATGTCTTTATAAGTGACATTGCAGAGGGACTGGAAGGAAAAGTATGTCTCTTTGCAGATGACACAAAGATCTGCAACAGAGTTGATGCACAAGGTGGGGTGGAAAGGATGAGAAGGGACATGGCAAGGTTAGAGGAATGGTCAAATGTATGGCAGCTTAGATTCAATGCTAAGAAGTGCAAGGTAATGCACCTGGGAAACAAAAACCCAGGGGAAGAGTACACAATGGGGGGTGAGATTCTAACAACAACAAAAATGGAAAGGGACCTGGGGTAGTCATATCATATGACCTAAAGGTAGGCAAGCAATGTGAGAGGGCAGCAAGAAGGGCTGGGATGCATAGGGAGAGGCATCACCAGTAGAAAACAGGAAGTTATTATCCCTCTGTACAGACAGCTGGTGAGACCCCATCTGGAGTACTGCGTGCAGTTCTGGAGACCCAATCTCCGCAAAGACATAGACAGATTGGAAGCTGTCCAGAGGAGGGCAACTAAAATGGTGCAGGGTCTGCACTGGAAGACATATGAAGAGAGACTTAAGGAGCTTAATATGTATAGCCTCAAGGAAAGGAGGGAGAGGGGGACATGATAGAAACTTTCAAGTACCTCAAGGGAATCAACAAAGTCCAAGAGGGTAGCATCTTTCAAAAAAAGAGGTGTGCAAGAACTAGGGGCACAATTTGAAGATAGAGGGGGCAGCACAGAGGTAATTTAAGGAAGTATTTTTTCACAGAGAGGGTTGTGGATGCATGGAACGGCCTTCTGGAGGAGGTTATGGAGTCAAAAACTGTGGTTGAATTCAAGCATGCATGGGACAGTCATAAGGCAATTCTAGGGGGTTGGGGTAGGAAGAAGTAGGCTGCTGGTTAACTAGGATCTGCAGCTTATCCATTAGGTAGGGAAATGGGCAGACTGGGTGGGCCAAGCGGTCCTTATCTGCCGACAAATTCTATGTTTCTATGTTCCACAGTGTCCTCTGTTATCTGGCAACATAGACCATATAAGTGTCTTCCCTGATTAACAGAGAAGATCCCAGAAAGACCTTTTAGGCTATAGAATTCATCTTCCTGGAATCCTTGTCTGGTGCATGTGATGCCAAAGTTATGCCTGCTTTATCACAAGCTGCAGTCTGCACCACCCCCTCATGGCTTGGGTGCCAAAAGAGGAATTCAACTCCACCTTTAGCAACCCAATGTTTCTTATCCAGCTTTCTATCCACAGGTGGCACAGAAATGGGAGTCTGCAACACTTTGTTCACCTCTTTCTTTAAGGATTTATGGATGGGCAGAAGCAATCTTTTAGAGACTGGGACATCCATCATCTCCATATATTCCTGTTCTTCTTCCTCATCAGTGGACTCCTGAGTAGAACGGCCTAATGCTTGGGTCACTTACTTTATAAAAGCAAAGTGGGATGTATAGTCTTCAGAACCCTTATCAGGGGAATCAGGATGGTGAGGATCAGGGGAGATATCAGGTTCAATAGGCTCCTCATAATCATCCTCATCCTCAACTTCATCTTCTCCAAAGGTTCAGCACCCTGTTCAAATGAACCAGAAACCGAAGGAGAACCAGAGGTTTGTGACTGTAACTGCTTTTTAACCGGAATAGGAGTGCTCGGTTGAGGCGATTAAATTTCCTGATAGCCTTTGCTAGCTCTTCAGTGGTCGGGACCAATGCCATTTTGGGTTGCGGTTCGTGCGCTGTATGTTTTTCTTTCTTTTTTCTTCTCCCTGTGGTTGCCAGTTCAGTGGCAGTATCTGCAGGACATTTCTTAACCAAGGAACCATTGCCCTTGTCAGTGGGTGGTTCCTCTGCTTCCTTATGGCTAGAAACCAGTTTGTCTGTAGCCGGGTCCGCAGCTTTCTCAGACATCTTCTGCAGTCGTTTTAATCACCTCTGAAGCTTCGACTGAGGGAAGTCTTTACAAATGTAATAGATTTTTCTGAGGTGGTCAAACTACAAACAAAAGGCACAAATAAGATGAGGATCTGCTTTTGTGAATGGTTCCCCACATTCTGTACAATGTTGGAAAACTTTAGGGCCCATTCTTTTCTTAGCTTGTGACATTTAAACACTTAAATCTCTTTTTCGCTCTCTTTTTTTTTTGGTCGGTTAAGATTGAATAACCAAGATTTAACCTGGTAAAACATTTAGGGGAGAGAGAACTGACACATTTAAAAGTCAGAAAGGAAAACTACACTGAGAATTACCTTAGAAAATAAGGAGAAATCATTGGTTCCTTCTCGGTTGAGAAAAATCAAAAAGGAACCGAAAAATGTACCCAATTGACATTAATCTAGACTAAGTCTACCTGTGAACCAAGGACAGTGCTTCAAAAATTGAAATAACGGACTGAGGCAAGCAGAGTAAAGAATCTGACAGTTGCAGAAAGTGCAACCAGGGACAGTGGTTTGAAAACCGAGCTCGAGCCCAACATTCCACTGTTAGCATAGGTTCTATTAACCATTTTGACTCTGGAGCAGTCCTATGGTGAGACCATACTGCATTTGTCAGACTACAGTAAGATTTCCTGGAGTTAGAACCAAAGTTTTTGTTTGGGGTGAGAACCAAAGTCAAATCCTTCAGTACCAGGCACTCCAGGTTCTCCGGTTGAGGAGGCATGCATAGAAGTTGGCAGAGACGGCTGGTCTCCACAACATGCATTACAAGGAGCCAGATGGAAACAAACCCCAGGCAGCAAGTGGATTCCAGACAGTGAGGAGGAAAATGGAGTGAATAGGAGTGCAGACACTGCTATTCAGCACAATGAGGTTGTGAAGACTGGAGTTTCCTTAATAAATTAGGAAACCAGGCAATAACCGCAGATGGCAGTTTCAGGTACAATTTCTTACTGCCCTGTTGTAACTGATAGTGGAACAATACAGGCTGAGTGTCCTGAAGCTTCACAGGACATGGACTCTCCTCTTTCACAAATAGAGGTAAGGGAGGATGATAACGGATAATCCCTGAGAAGGACCCTCTAAAAATAGTTCAGCACCCACTTATGCAAGTCTATTTGAAAGCCTGTTGAATTGGCCAAACGCAGGAATGTTGTGCATTTTAGATATTTGGGGGTGGGGTATAGAGACTCCCCCAGACAGGTTTAATGTGGTGAAAATGCTTCTAAGGCAGTCTTTAAATTTTCCCCCAGCGGTTGTTTATGCCCTCATACATGCCCCGGGGCATTTACCTTTGATAGAAGCTTTTGAACGCCAGATCTATTGGAAAGATTCTGGGCTGAATATACAGTGCTGAAAATTAACCTGCTGTGGACATCTTTTCAGGTGATCCCTCTAACACAGCAAACTTTCAGGGTGGTAACAGTTTCATTTTGTAATGAGGGGGTTAACATTGTTGAAAGTCCGTATTGGGTGTTTTATTTTTTCACTTTTATCTTTTTATTGAAATTCGAGTATATAAGAAAGCACACATCTAATACAATAGAAGACTATCCTCCATGTAAGGCATAAAATATCACTCAACAAAACACAGTATTTAGGGTAAACATATTGGAGAAGCCTTATATACATGTATTGATAATAAAGCACAAACCTAGACAGGATGTAAGTGGAGAGCAGAAGGGTTACAATCAATAGGGTATTATAGGATCAGAAATAGCAACCATGTATGAAATACATGCTAGGGCAGGCTATGGCAAGGCATTCAGTAAATTGCAAAAAAGTGATAAATGTGGTAATATGAACAATGTCCAGTAATGGAGAGGTGAAGATAAAAGTGTGCAAGGAAAGAAAGAAGAGAGAAAAAAGCAAGGAAGAAGGGAAGGAGAGAGGGAGAAAACAGGGAAGAAGGAAAAAAAAGGAGAAATCTGTGCGCAAAAGTTTCGAGAAAACCTAATCTGAGAGAAAAATAAGGAGGGCTAAATAACCCTAAGAATTAGGTTCTAGAAGAACTAGGTTCATGTACTTGAAGTAATCCTACCAACATCTGTCATATACAGTGAGTCGGTTATGAGTAACAAGAGATAATCAGTCTAGAGAGGCATACTGAGAGAGGCTTTGAAAAACATCTGAAAGAGAAAGCACCAGAGTTGATTTCCATTTCATAAGAATCAGACGTTTGACCAGAAGAGAAAGTATGTTCAGTCATCTAAAATGTGCATGTGAGAGGAGAGAGCTATTGGGGATAAGGATGCCTAGAAGGAATAGCTTGGGGTCAAAAGGTAGTTTTTGTCCTGTTACTCTGGAGTCAAGTAAACAGACTTTATGCCAGAGCTTATTAATGGAAGCACAAGACCACAAGATATGAAGCAGATCCCTGTTGACCAAATTGCAGTGCCGCAATTATTATTATTTAATAGGCCCATTCGTTGAAGCACAGAGGGGGTTCTATACCAAAGATGTAGGATTTTAGTTTGTATTAAAGAACTACAGGTATCTTTAAAGGTATTATGTGCAATACGCCAATTACTCCATTGTGCGTCTGAAATATTGTTAAGAAGAGTACTCCATTTATTTTTGGCCTGTATAGACTGATCAGGTAGATTATCAATAATGTCTTTGTAAATGGAGCTATTTAATTTTACTGATAAATTAGTCCAGTGCAAGATGTATGGGTTTAGAAGAGTATGCCTATACACTAAACTAGAGAGAGAGTTATAAGCTGCCCAAATTTGTAAAAACTTCCGGAAGTCCTCTTTAGGAAGTTTCCATGTGTCCTGCAAGTCTGAGAATGATCTAAGAGTGAGTGAATTCTGGTCCAAGATATTTCCAAAAAAGAAAATGCCTTTGTTTCTCCATGTACGACAGAAAATTGGATGATCTTCTAGAGTGAGAAGTGGATTGCCTCATAAGGGGGCATAAAACCAGGGTGTTGGATTGGATTTCAGGAATTTGTGGGTTAGTTTCCAATAAAGCACAGAGGATGATATAGTCGGGTGAGATTTTAGTTCAGAGGAAATGGGGTTAAAAATGAAGGAAGTGGGAACTCCTCCCGGGTACAATGCGGATTCCATTGCAACCCATAGTGGTGAGTGAATGGAGCGTTTCTGAAACCATTTAATGGTTTGGGCCATTCAGAAAGCCCAGAGGTAGCCTTTGAACCAGGGGAGTCCGAATCCCCCTTTTTTCCAATGTGATCGAAGTTTGTTGCGGTTAAATCTCGGTGGTTTCCCATGCCAGATAAAGTTACCTATTAATGTATCAATTTTAGCAAAAAAGGAGGATGGTAAGACTAAAGGAATATTGACAAAGAGGAAAACAATCTTGGGAAAAATGGACATCTTAATGGCTGCAATTTTCCCCATGAAAGAGAGATTAAGAAGCTTCCATCTGTCCAGAATTGTTTTGATGTTATCAAATAAGGGGTTAAAGTTAATGTCCCATATCTTCCCTAAGTTACTAGTGTCACAAACTTGCTCAGCCGGTCAACCCTCTACTCCCAAAGTGCCAAACTCTGAGTGTATGATTTGTGTACAGTGAACAGACAAGGTAACCCTCTTGTCTGTTTTGTGGGTTCAAGTCACCTTAGTCTCAAGCTCTGAAGGGATTCAAACTGATAATCTCTTGTTTGCGTACCCAATTCTCAGGCTCAGATAATTCTGTCTTCGGGGGACCAGATATCTTTGCCTACGGGCACCCAACCAGGTCTTTCAAATGAACCCTTACAACTCAATGCAAGACTTTTAGAGAACTCTATCCATTTCCCAGTTTGGTGTACAATAAGCCCATATACATTGCACTTATAACCTTTAAAAGTTCCACTTAAAATAAAAAGAATTGTCAAGGCACTCCAGCAGTTTCGTTTGTAAAAAAAAATATCTTTACTTTAAAAATATCAAAACAGAACAATAATTACAGAACAAAATATATATATATATCCCAACACATACAGCCTTAAAACAAACAGGAAAAAGTATAGTTCATACAATACATACATTTAGACTGGTCTAATCATACTCTTTTTCAGTGCTGTGATGATTCTCCCTCAGTCAGATAATATTCTCTTGTGTCTCTGTCAGGTTCACTTCAGCAATTAAACACACTTCTGAGCCGGCCTTCTCATGAGGTCACTAAATCTGCCTTGGTGTATCAAACTCTATATTTTACAATACAGGGTCCCCAAATAAAATATTTAAAAAAAACATATGAGATGACCTCACTGACTTTCCTCTCCACAGGTTAACTGGTCAGAACTGGGTTTTTTCTGCTACACATACATCTCAAAAGTTCATTTGATCTAAGTCACTGTACTCAAAGCAAAAGTGTATTGGCCTCTTTAATCCCATCTGGACCTTGGAATCTACACCTCAGGTCTTTCTGATGTAATTCAAGGGTTCCCCGGGAATGTATTTTGGACCTTCCAAATCCGTCTGGGTCCTCCCTGGCTCAGATATCAAACCTCTTTAATGTCCATTCTGGCCTCTCTCTCCGACACTCCTCCCCACAAGTCCTTCCTGGCAAATATGCAAGTCAAAGGATCTCCCTGAGGGCATTATGAATGGCTAATCTTATTTCTTGGAATGAAAGCAAATCGACAAGGTAATTGCCCCCCAGATCTCTGCAGTTTAAAATACCTCCTGTCCTTTGAACTTATCCCTGGGGGGGGTCTTGATGTGTCAGTTCCAGTAAGACAGCCTTTTCCTTGAACTGACCCTTCCCTTCACATATTTTTTATGCAATAACAATAATTAATATAGCACTTGAGCACTCAGAGCTGGCTGTCTAAGTCACACTCCTCCCCACCTAGACTGAATTTGGGGGATCCATCCCTGCATGGGATGAGCTTCCCAAATCAGTTCACTCCTCAGAGACCCTAGACAGTCCATCTGAGTTCTTATTCTTGGCTCCAGCCCTATGTATGATTTTCAGATCATACCCTTGTAAAGCAAGACTCCATCTGAGCAGTATGCCATTGTTTTTCCCCAGGTATGACAACCAAACCAGGGGGTTGTGGTCAGTCTGCACCACAAAAGGCTGCCCATACAAGTTGGGCTCCAATTTCTTTAGGGCCCACACTAGGGCAAGGCACACCTTTTCCTCTGTGGAGCATGCTTGTTCCCTGGGGAGCAGCTTTCAGCTCAGGTAGGCTATCGGGTGGCCCTCCCTTCGCTGGATGTCTGGCTTAGTACTGCCCCAATACCCACGTCTGAGGCATCTGTCTGAACTACAAAAGTTTTGCTATAGTCCAGACTTGTCAAAACAGGAGCACTGCACAGTGCCGCCTTCAGTTTGATAAAGGCTTCCTCACAGGCTGAACCCCAGGTGATTTTCCTTGGCATTTTTTTCTTTGTCAGGTCAGATAGGAGAGCAGCCAGGGCATTGTAATTTGGTACAAATTTTCTGTAGTACCCTACTGTCCTGAGAAAACTCCTGACCTGCTTCTAAGTTTCTGGTCTGGGCCATGCCTGTATTATTTCTATTTTTATCTGGTTAGGACAGAGCTGTCCCCGACCTACCACATTCCCGAGGTATGCCACTTCTCCCATGGCCACCTGGCACTTCTGGGCTTTAACAGTGAGCCCGGCCCTCTGTATTCTGCCCAGCACTTCCCTAAGGTGTGATAGGTGTTCCTCCCAGCTGGTACTGAAGATGGCATTGTCATCCAGGTACACCACAGCGTACTCCTCAGCACCATTTAACACCTGGTTCACCAACCTTTGGAAAGTGGCTGGGGTGTTCTTCATTCCGAAAGGCATTACTTGAACTCAAATAAGCCTATCAGAGTGATGAAGGATGACCTCTCCCTAGCTCTGTCCATCCACTCTACCTGCCAATACCACTTTGTCAGGTCAATGGTCGTAAGGTAGGTCGCACCCCCCAACTTGTCCAGGAGTTCGTCCATCTGGGGCATCGGGTGGGTGTCTGACTTTGTGACTGCATTCAGTCCACGAGAGTATACACAGAAAGGAGTCGAGGCATCTGGCTTGGGTACAAGGACTATGGATGAGGCCCAGGGACTGTGGGATCTCTAGATTACCCCTAAATCCAGCATCTCCTCTATTTCTCTCCTAATGTCCTTTTGGACAGCCTCTGACACCCAATATGCTATCCGCTGTATGGGCGTCTGTGTCCCTATCTCCACATCATGTGTTGCTAAGGGGGTTAGTCCAGGCTTGGCGCTGAATAAGGGGGTAAAGTCTGCTAAAACCTCCCTCACTTTCTGGATCTGGCCCAGGGTCAGCTGGGGAGACAATTGTACTGCCTCCACAGAGGACTCCCACTTACTGTCTTCCAGCAAGTCCAGAAGGGGGTGTCCTTCATCCGTCCCCTCCCCATGACTACACACTGCAAACACCATGTCAGCCCTATTTGCATATGGCTTCATCATGTTGACATGGTACATCCTTTCTGTCTGTCTATGGTCAGGTTATTCCACAATGTAGTTTACGTCATTTACCTTCCTAACCACTTTGTATGGTCCTGCCCACTCAGCTTGCAGCTTGTCTTTCCAGACCAGAATAAGGACCATGACTTCCTGACCCACCATGTACAAGCAAGCTCTGGCTCTGTGGTCGTACCATACTTTTTGTTTCTGTTGGGCAGCTGCCAGGTTGCTCTGGGCTGTCCCCATAAGCTCCTTCAGCCTTTCCCTAAACCTTAGGATGTAATCCACAATGGGAGTTCCTTGGGTGGCGTGCTTGCCTTCTCAGTCCTCCTTGATCAAGTCTAGGGGCCCATGTACCTGGCGTCCATACAAGAGTTTGAAGAGGGAAAATCCTGTTGACTCTTGGGGCACCTTCCTGTATGCGAACAACAAGTGGGGAAGGTATTTCTCCCATTCCCTCCCATGCTGTTCAGAAAACACCCAGAGCATTGACTTTAGGGTACCATTGAAGCATTCCACAAGCCCATTGGCTTGTGGGTGATACGGTGTTGTGCATCTCTACACCACCCCACACTTCTTCCACAGACATTTCATTAGGTCCGACATGAAGGAACCCCCTCAATCAGTGATTACCTCCTGCAGAAACCCAACATGGGAGAAAATCCCAAGCAAGGCATCTGCCACTTTCTCCATCCTCAGTGAGGACAGGGCGACTGCCTCTGGGTACCGGGTGGCCTAATCCACCACAGTCAGGATGAACCTTTTCCCTGAGGAGCTGGGGGTATTTAAAGGCCCCACAATATCCATTTCCACCCTCTGGAATGGCTCCTCCACTATGGGCAATGGAATCAGGTCGGCTTGGGTTTTCTGGCCCACCTTCCCTATTTCTTGACACCGGTGACAAGACCTGCAATACTCCTTCACCTGCTGGGTGAAGTTAGGCCAGTAGAAATTCTGGGCTAACCGCTGCATAGTTTGTGTGATTCCCAGATGACCAGACAAGGGAATATCATGGGCAACCTTGAGCAACTGCTCACGATATCCCTGGGGAACGACAAGCTGCCTGCCTAGCATCCCTCCCTCTGTCTGTACTGCCTGTGTATACATAAGTCCATTTTCCCAATAAACCCCATGTCTGCCATCACCTCTCTGTGCATTGTCCAAGTCTGACCAAGCCCTCAGCTTCTCTAACCTAGGGACATTTTTCTGAGCAGCTGCGAACCCCTCACACCTTCCCAAGGCATGGGACACGTCCACTTCAGTCACTAAACTAGGGTCCCTAGCACTAGCGTCAGGGCCCTCAGGATCACTGTAAATACCTACCCTCTGACAAGGGGTCACCCCTTCCTCTTTGGAGTAACCCTCTGTAGCTATGTGGTTATTTGCTACTGGGGAAATTTCTTCCCTCTTTTTATCAGTCTCCCCCTCTGGAGACACAGGCTGGGGAACCAGCCTCTCAGTATCTTCCCCAATGGCTTCTGGGGGGCTCAGGGAACTACAATTTTCCCTGGCTGCTTGGCTACAGGTAACTGCACATACCACCCCCTGCTGGAGATTGTTACCCAGGATCACATCCACTGCTAATGTGTTAGCTACAGCCACCTGTTGTACGGTTCCCCCATTTCACCCCAGTCCAGGAGAACACTGGCTAATGGCAATGTTTTCTCTACACCCGCAAAGTCCTGTACAGTCACATATTTATTGGGTATAAGCTGACTTGGCTGGACCAGATCCCCCTTTACCAATGTCAGGGATACCCCTGTGTCCCTTAACCCCTGTGTCTGTATGCCATTTACCATGACTGGGTGCATGATTCAGCAGTTAATTCAAATTTTTTTAGTAGTGCTGCTTTTAACTTATTGTAATCATCACTGTCTTTATTGTCCATGTGACCCAATGCATCCCGAGCTTTTCCGGTAAGTAGCGGGGATAGCTGGACGCTCCAGGACTTTCTAGGAATTTTAGCCTGAATACAAACTGTTTCAAAATAATTTAAAAAGGCGTCTATGTCTTCCCCGTCTTTAAACTCAGCTATTAATTTAGAGATCAATTTGTAACCCAGTCCTGCTGTACCAGTTAAATCCAAGCCACTTACCTGCCCTGGTGCCGCTGGTTGGAGTCGTAGCTTCTCCAGTTCATGTTGCCACTGGCACTCCTCTTACCTCTCCTCTGCAGCTCTACATTCTCACTCTCTTTTCTCCTCTGCCTCTCGCTGGTGCTCACATTCCTCATGGTCCACCTCCCTCTGTTGTTGCTCTGCCTTATGATCCACCTCCCTCTGTTGTCGCTCTGCCTCCAGTTCTATCCTCTGCAACTCAATTTGCAGCTTAAGTACCTCTGGATTCAGGATACTGGTGACCTTCCCCTACTGCTGTGGCCCTTCACTGACAGTGGCCCTGCTGTCCGCCTAATTGACTCAGGACCCCTCACTGGCCAATAGTTCTGCCACACTCAAGGTCTGGTCCCTGTCAGTCACAGTTGGTGACTCAATGCTCTGGATATCTGCTACCATCAGAGCCTCTATGAGGTTCTGCTTACTGGCTTTCACCCCAAACGGGACTCCTCCGTCCCCGCACAACTGCTTTAAGAAATCTACAGTGTGCTTGCTGTAGTCAGAAGACATTTTCTTTTCTCTTACTACTAATACTATACTGATTGGCACTTCAGAAAAAAAATAAAATGGGTGGGAACTTAACTGTAAGTCAAAGGATAAAGTTCTGTTTCCTTTTTAAATAAAACACTGCCTTTCTTTTTTCCAAGTGAGCTAAACGGTTTCAAGCTAACACACTGAACAATGAAGCTTATACCACCAAACTTTTATGCCACTGCTGCCAACCAATCTGTCACAAACTCGCTCAGCCGGTCAGCCCTCTACTCCCAAAGTGCCAACCTCTGAGTGTATGATTTGTGTACAGTGAACAGACAAGGTAACCCTCTTGTCTGTTTTGTGGGTTCAAGTCGCCTTACTCTCAAGCTCCGAAGGGATTCAAACTGATAACCTCTTGTTAGTGTACCCAATTCTCAGGTTCAGATAATTCTGTCTTCGGGGGGCCAGATATCTTTGCCTAATGGCACCCAACCAGGTCTTTCAAATGAACCCTTAGAACTCAATGCAAGACTTTTAGAGAACTCTATCCATTTCCCAGTTTGGTATACAATAAGCCCATATACAGTGTACTTATAACCTTTAAAAGCTCCACTTAAAATAAAAAGAATTGTCAAGGCACTTCAGCGGTTTCGTTTGTAAAATAAAATATCTTTACTTTAAAAATATCAAAACAGAACAATAATTACAGAACAAAATATATATATATATATATCCCAACACATACAGCCTTAAAACAAACAGGAAAAAGTATAGTTCCTACAATACATACATTTAGACTGGTCTAATCTTACTCTTTTTCAGTGCTGTGATGATTCTTCCTCAGTCAGATAATATTCTCTTGTGTCTCTGTCAGGTTCACTTCAGCAATTAAACACACTTCTGAGCTGGCCTTCCCATGAGGTCACTAAATCCGCCTCGGTGTATCAAACTCTATATTTTACAATACAGGGTCTCCAAATAAAATATTTTAAAAAACATATGAGATGACCTCACTGACTTTCCTCTCTACAGGTTAACTGGTCAGAACTGGTTTTTGTTCTGCTACACATACATCTCAAAAGTTTCTTTGATCTAAGTCACTGTATTCAAAGCAAAAGTGTATTGGCTTCTTTGATCCCTTCTGGACCTTGAAATCTACACCTGAGGTCTTTCTGATGTAATTCAAGGGTTCCCCAGGAATGTATTTTGGACCTTCCAGATTTGGGTCCTCCCTGGCTCAGATAACAAACCTCTTCAATGTCCATTCTGGCCTCTCTCCGACACTTCTCCCCACAAGTCCTTCCTGGCAACTATGCAAGTCAAAAGATCTCCTTGAGGGCATTATGAATGGCTAATCTTATTTCCTGGGATGAAAGAAATTGACAAGGTAATTGCCCCCCAGATCTCTGCAGTTTAAAATACCTCCTGTCCTTTGAAATTATCCCTGGGGGGGTCTTGATGTGTCAGTTCCAGTAAGACAGCCTTTTCCTTGAACTGACCCTTCCCTTCACATATTTTATATGTAATAACAAAAATTAATACAGCACTTGAGCACTCAGAGCTGGCTGTCTATGTCACAACTAGTAATTTTGATTCCTAGATATGTTATACCCTGTGGTGACCAGCGGAATCCAAGAGGTATGTTCATACAGGCTTTACAGTGGTCGTTAAGGGGCATAGTTTGTGATTTGCCATAATTTAAAGCATGGCCAGAAATTTTAGTTATATTATTAAGCAAATCAACCAACAGGGGCCCAGCCTCATTCAGGTTTTTGAATAAGATTAAGAGGTCATCCGTGTAGGAGAGAGAAACATATCTTGAATTGCTCACAGGTATACCCATAATGCCAGAAGATTGATGTAAACAAGCAGTCAGGGGTTCCATGGCTAAAATAAACAAGGAAGGTGACAGGGGACAGCCTAGTCTAGTTCCCCTTGCTAGATGAAAGAGGAAAGGGTGGAATTAGTAAGTACTTTAGCAACAGGGGAGTTATATAATAGCTTGGTCCAGGAGCAAAAGGTATGAGAAAGACCAAAATAAGATAAAACTTGAGGAAGGTAGTCCCAGTTTAAGGAATCAAAGGCCTTCTTGAAATCAATAGCTATGGCTGCAGCTGGTGTCTTGAGGGATTTGGCTTTGTGAATTATATAATAAGGAACGTAGGTGATCAGAACCAGATCTATGTTTAATAAAACCAGCTTGTGAACAATGAATTAGCTTGGGAATCAAGGATTCAAGTCAAGAAGTTAGTAGTTTAGCAAATATCTTCCCATCCGTGTTTAAAAGCTATTATTTTTTAATCCGTGTTTAATAGCTAATATTTTTTAAGGCAAGCTACCTCTTGCTGGGAGCTACAATACTGAACATAGGATTTGCAAGAAAGCGAGTTGTGCTCACAACAGAGGGAGGTGAACTTTACAATTATCTTTGATTTGTAGCAGATATTCTGCAGGTGGAGGCTACTTCTAACTGAAAGGTGAAATAAGGAACTTAATCAGGAAAAGACAGTCTTGTTACAATTCTTAAGATTTTCAGTGCAGGAAGAGTTTAAACCCTGGGCTAAACATTAGTCACAAATCCTGAAAAAAGTGCAGGTACAGGTTGTGTATTTGACCCAGACAGTAAATTGTTTTTTGGGTTTATCCTTTGTGTGCCTTAAAAGGAAATTCCAGACTTTCTCAGGAAGTGATTACACCACAGCTACTTAATCAGCCAATAGCTTTGGTAACAGACCTGAGAACAATAGTATTATAAGCAAGTGTTTTATAGCAAACTCATCAGAACAGCTAATATTTTTTAAGGCAAGCTACCTCTTGCTGGGAGCTACAAAACTGAACATAGGATTTGCAAGAAAGCGAGTTGTGCTCACAACAGAGGGAGGTGTACTTTACAATTGTCTTTGGTTTGTAGCAGATATTCTGCAGGTGGAGGCTACTTCTAACTGAAAGGTGAAATAAGGAACTTAATCAGGAAAAGACAGTCTTGTTACAATTCTCAAGATGTTCAGTGCAGGAAGAGTTTAAAGCACAGCTGACTTATTTTGGGGCTGACTGCTTTGCACAAACCACCAGGCTGTTTTGGGGCTGGGGAGGTTTACCTGTGTCTGACTTGGATGTCTGGATTTTTCTCTGTTTGATTAGAAGGGGATTTGCTCTGTCAAATTGTTGTGTATGGTATCTTGCTGACAGGAAGGCACTCATCGCAGCGGTGGGTCAGAGCTCTTAGCTGATTGTTTTGTGAGGGCACAGTTTAGGCCAACCCTTCCACCCCTCACCCCACCCCCTGGAAATAGTTCCTTTATACCTAGGGTTCTGACATCATTTCCTCAAGAGTGCAAGGTGCATATCAATGTCATATTCTCTCTAGCACACAGCACTGAAAATATAAGCATACACATTGTATAATATATATATTTCTATATAACAAACCAATCACACACACAAAAAAAAAAGCAAATAATCATGTGGGGAGTAGTGCCATGTAATGGCTGTGGGGCAGCAGTCTTCCGGGAGACTTTCTGGAGGCTGAGATGCTGCCCTATTTGCAGACAACTCTCTGCCCTGAGGGAGGAATTTGCCCGTCTTCAGGCCACACTGGACAGCAGTAAGGGAACCTTCCCTCAGGCCAGACTGGATGGTAAGAAGGGAACCTCCCCCATCCAGGGAGCACCAGAGCCACCACCACTGCCTCAGAGGTTGCAAAGAAAGCACAGCAGTTGGACCACAGTGGGCTCAGGGAGGGTGAGGATGGTGGAACAGAGGCACACCCAGTCAGTTGTTCCACTCCACAATCCATACACCATTCTGGGGGAGCACAGCTCCTCTATGGATGCACCCACAGAGGAGATTAAGGAGGCTGAGGACACCTGTCACAAGGGAGGCCCACAGGAAGGAGGCAGAGGACACCACAAGGAAAGGAAGCAGCTCCTGGTGGGGGACTCAATTATTAGGGGGATAGAACTGGGGGGAGCAGGGAAAACTGAAGTAAGGTGCCTGCCTGGTGCCATGGCTTGGAGGGACAGGAAGCGCATCCTCAGGATCATGAGAACAGCTGCACGGAGTCTGAGCTGGACGTCATTGTCCACCTAGGGACAAATGACTTGGCTCAACATGAGATTAGAGCAGTGCAGAAGGACTTTGTAGAACTGGGGAGGGGCCTAAGACAAGTAGCACACACAGTATCCTTCTCAGAGGTGCTACCTGTCAATGGCATGAGTGAGGCAAGGGTACTTTTCACCATGCAGTTTAATGAATGGTTGAAAAAATGGTGTGGAGCACAGGGGTTTGGCTTCATTGGGGACTGGGGTTCCACCTGGAGGGACACCAGCCTATACCAGCAGGATGGTCTGCATCTGTCCAGGAAGGGAACAAGTCTTTTGAGCAATCGGTTTAAATGCTTCATTGGCAAGCTTTTAAACTAGTCAAGGGGGGAGGCACTGATAAGCAGCAGAAAAATCCCAGTCTCTCCCTACAAAACAGGGTACTAAATGAGAAAAAGACCAAGGTAGAAAGGTCAGTGGGGGATGCTGCAACTGAAGGTAAAGCCATAAAAAATGGAAAGCAATGAGTACCAATGCCCGTAGTCTGAGTAACAAGCTTCCTGAATTAGTGGCCTTGATGGAGGAGGAACATCTGGATATCATGGCAGTCACAGAAACATGGTTCACACAAAACCATGACTGGGACATAAACATACCAGGATACACTATCTACAGGAGGGACAGAGAGGGTAATAGAGGAGGAGGAGTAGCTCTTTACATAAGGGAAGGACTCAAAGCAGCAGAACAAAAGGGAAAACAGGGAGGAGAAGAAGCACTGTGGGTAAATTTGGAGACCAGCAATGGCACCACAATCTGCACAGGGGTTGTATACAGACCCCCTTCTCAGGGGGAGGAAATGGACAAGGAAATGATAGAAAGTATACTTAGTAAGGCAGAAAAAGGGGAGATATTGCTGATGGGCGATCTGAATATGCCAGATGTTAACTGGAGTGCAGTTGCAGCAGCCACTGAAGAGTGGGGTTATTCTAGATGCCCTACAGAGGGCATGCCTTAGACAACTAGTATTGGAGCCCACTGAGAGGGAGCAATCTTAGACCTGGTTCTCTCAAATGGAGATGAAGAGAGGATCACAGATGTAAGTGGGTAGCCATCTGGGAACTAGTGACCATCGAACAGTATGGTCTACAACAAACACAGCAATAGAGTCAAGCTACACAAAGGCAAAGGTACTGGACCTTAGGAGGGCTGACTTCTACAAATGGGTGAGTGCCTAAGGAATGCACTAGCAAATGGGCAGGAAGGAGGTTGGAAGAACAATGGGGAATAATAAAACTGCCATCACAGAGGTAACAATCCTTTGTGTGAAGCAAATAAACAAAACTAAATGATGTAAGAAACCACTATGGTTCTCAAAGGAAGTAGCAGTGAAGGTTCAAGAGAAAAGAAAGCTTCAGGAGTACAAGAAATCACAGAAGGAGCAGGACAGAGAACTGTATCAGTTAAAGCAAAAGGAAGCTGGGAAGGCAGTCAGAACAGCAAAGGCCCAAACTGAGGAAAAGATAGCCAACTCAGTTAAGAAGGGGATAAAACCTTTATAGGTACATCAGGAGCCTGGAAGACCAAGGAGGATAGTGAGGCTTAATAAAGGGGAGAGGGTGGGCAGAGGGCTACTGTGAAAAGGCAGAGATACTAAACAAATATTTTGCTCAGTATTTACAAAGGAAGAGGGGGAGGTACCTAAAACAAACAGTAGAAACACTCTGGATATAGAAGTAGATACCAGCCCATTTACAGAAGAAAGGGTTCTGAAAGAACTCTTAAAACTGAAGGTGGACAAAGCAATGGGGTCTGATGGGATTCATCCCAGAATTCTAAAAGAACTAAGGGTGGAATTAGTGACACTACTGACTACCCTGTTTAACAAATCATGGGAGGATGGGGTGGTACCCGAGGACTGGAGAAGAGCAGATCTGATTCCCCTTCACAAAAGTGGGAGCAAGGCAGAAGCAGGAAACTACAGACCTGTTAGTTTAACCTCAGTGGTAGGGAAATGATGGAATCACTTCTGAAGGAAAGAATTGTCGAATATCTAGAGGCCAGAGGGGCACAGGACCCAAGGCAGCATGGATTCACAGCGGGAAGGTCATGCCAGACAAATCTGATAGATTTCTTTGACTGGGTGACCAAAGTAGTAGATCAGGGAGGGGCTGTGGACATGGCCTACCTAGACTTTAGCAAGGCATTTGACACCTTCCCACACAAAAGATTAATATACAAGTTAGCTAGCCTGGGAGTGGGTCCCAAGATGACAGCCTGGGTAAAAAATTGGCTGGAGAATAGGACACAGAGAGTAATAGTAAATGGAGTCCACTCTGAAGAAAGGGGGGTTACTAGTGGGGTACCGCAGGGTTCAGTATTAGGACCGGTCCTCTTCAATGTCTTTATAAGTGACATTGCAGAGGGACTGGAAGGAAAAGTATGTCTCTTTGTAGATGACACAAAGATCTGCAACAGAGTTGATGCACAAGGTGGGGTGGAAAGTATGAAAAGGGACTTGGCAAGGTTAGAGGAATGGTCAAATGTATGGCAGCTTAGATTCAATGCTAAGAAGTGCAAGGTAATGCACCTGGGAAACAAAACCCAGGGAAGAGTACACAATGGGGTGAGATTCTAACAACAACAAAATGGAAAGGGACCTGGGGTAGTCATATCAGATGACCTAAAGGTGGGCAAGCAATGTGAGAGGGCAGCAAGGAGGGCTGGGGATAATGGGATGCATAGGAGAGGCATCACCAGTAGAAAACAGGAAGTTATTATCCCTCTGTACAGACAGCTGGTCAGACCCCATCTGAGATGTACTGTGCAGTTCTGGAGACCCAGTCTGTAAAGACATAGACAGGATGGAAGCTGTCCAGAGAGGAGGAACCAAAATGGTGCAGTGTCAGCATGGAAGACATATGAAGAGAGACTTAAGGAGCTTAATATGTATAGCCTCAAGGAAAGGAGGGAGAGGGGACATGATAGAAACTTTCAAGTACCTCAAGGAATCAACAAAGTCCAAGAGGGTAGCATCTTTCAAAAAAGAGGTGTGCAAGAACAAGGGGCACAATTTGAAGATAGAGGGGGCGGCTCAGAGGTAATTTAAGGAAGTATTTTTCACAGAGAGGGTTGTGGATCCATGGAACTTGCCTTCCTGAGGAGGTCGGAGTCAAAAACAGTGGTGGAATTACGTATGCATGGGACAGTCATAAGGCAATTCTGGGTGGGGGTAGAAAGAAGTAGGCTGCTGGTTAACTAGGATCTGCAGCTTATCCAGTAGGCAGGGAAATGGGCAGACTGGGTGGGCCAAACGGTCCTTATCTGCCATCAAATTCTATGTTTCTATGTTTCTATGTAATAAAGAGATGGGCCTGTAACTTGCGGGGTGAGTAGGGTCTTTTTCTTTCTTAGGGATTAGAGTTACGATTGCTTTGGTGCAAGATGGGGGAAGCTTGCCAGTATTGGATGCTTCTTGATAAACATTAAGAAGAAGGGGACATAAGGTGTCGGAAAACATTTTATATAAATTGACAGGGAATCCGTCACCCCCAAGGGATTTGCTGGATTTCAAGGAAGACAACGCTTTCTGGATTTCCTGAAGTGAGAAGGGTTCATCTAAAGAATTTGTTTCAAGAGTAGAAAGATGAGGAAGATGTAACAATTTAAGGAACTGTTGAATTTGTAAAGTAGATGGAGGATTTGTGTTAGAGTATAGTTTTTGATAAAAGGTTTTCATGATACAGTTTATAGAGGAGCTGTCGGAGTGAATCGTACCCTGTTCATCTTTTAGGCTTAGGATGTGTCATTCCATTTGTTGTGCTTTGAGCTTGTAAGAGAGGAGTCTCCCATTTTTGTTGCTGTGTTCCCAAAACTTATATTTAAGTTTTAACAAGGCCAGTTCGGTTTTACGAGAAATTAATTTGTTAATTTTAACTCTAAGTTGAAGAATTTCAAGATGAAGTTGAGAATCAGGACGTTGCTTATTAGAAGAAAAGTATAAATTCTCTTTAGCCTTAAGAGATTTTTCCAAGTCAGCCAGCTGTTGTTCCTTTATTCTTTTCCTATGTGTAGCATAACTGATAATTTTCCCTCGAATCATAGCTTTAAGAGCTTCCCATACAGAGGACATAGAAGATTCAGTTGGGGTATTGTGAAAGAGGAAGTCCTGAATTTGTGCTTTGATCATGGGTAAGAAATTGAGATCCTTGAGAAACAGAGGGTCCAGCTGACAGTAAGAAGATTTAAGTGCTAATGGGCCCCACAAAAGTTGCAATTTGACAGAGGAATGGTCCAAGATTATGATGGGAGAGATGGATGAATCAATAGTTTTTTCCATTATAACAGGAGAGGCTAACCAGTAGTCAATTCTACTGTATGTCTTATGTAGAGAGGAGTAAAAAGTAAATTCTCAATCACGGGGGTGAAGGAAGCGCCATACATCAGCTAATCCAACATATTGCATTAGTAATGAGAGGGCTTTAATACTTCTAGGGTGGGCCTCTGTAGTGAGGCTACTTCTGTCAATGCTGGCTTCTAAAGCTAAGTTAAGATCCCCACCAAGAATAACTGGTGTATTATCAGTGTTAGAGGATAGAATCTGTTGAGCTAAATTATGAAAAAACTCTGGGGAATCAAAGTTGGGTGCATAGACATTAACAAGCAGAAGAGGACCAGAGTTGGTATTCAGTTTGACCATCACCAATCTGCCGTCAGTATCGGAAGAAAAAATTACTCACCTTAGTAATGTTGTTTCTTTTAATGGAGTCTTGCTATATTATAGACATTAGCAGTTTGATCCAGCTGTAGAACTGCCCCGGAGTGAAATGGTTAAAACCATTCCAAAATAGAATTTTGGCACGAGAGCAGCTCTATCTGTGTCATTTCAAACTTGAACTGTCAGATCTTTACGAGCCAAACTCACTAAGGTCTGTGTGTGGAAGCTGTAACCTACACTAGCCAAATGGCTACCTAAATAATAACAACCATTGATGGTCCCAACACCCAAGACTCAAGTCAGGGACCAGAAATACTAACACCATTCTAATAATATGAAAGTGGAACATAAGTATAATAAAACACACACAAGCGTACACATACACACCCCCAAAGTCCCAAAGGGGACAAAATGCTAACAGGACATAAGTAGTGCCCACACTAAGTTGCCCGCACCCCACCAAGTAGAGGTTCTGAGAGGGGCAGGTTGGGGGGGAGGTCTATAATACAGCAAGACTCCATTAGAAGAAACAACATTACTAAGGTGAGTAATTTTTTCTTCAAACAACATGAAGTCTTGCTATATTATAGACATTAGCAGAATACACAGCAGTACCTCCATGGAGGAGGGCAGAACCTACTTAGGAATAGGCTCTGATGAACAGCTGTGCTAAACCGAGCATCTCCTGGCCTGACATCCAGGGAGTAATGCAGGTAAAAGTGTGTACCGCTTTCCAAGTAGCAGCCTGGCAAATCTCTAATAAAGGGATATCCTGGCAGCAGCTAGAGACGAGCTGTACCCCTGGTAGAATGAGCCTCAAACCGGGGCTCTGCCCACTTTCTGATAACAAAATTGGATACAAGAGACAATCGACCTGGCTATTGATCTCTTAGTGGCAGGTTGCCTTTCCCAACTTCACCATAGGTAAGGAAAAGTTGGAGGGATTCAACTCAGACCTTTGGTACGCCTATATAATAACTAAGAGCTCTCTAAACATCCAGGTTGTGCAACCTCCTCTCACCAAGAGGAGTGATCAGTGAAAATACTGGAAGGGAGATAGATTGATTAAGATGGAAATCTGAAACCACCTTAGGCAAAACTTCCTATTAGTCCTAAGGACTACCTTATCCCTGTGGAAAGAAATAAAGTCAGTCTCCACTGACAAGGCTTGCAATTCACTTATGCGTCTGGCAGAAGTGATAGCCACTAGAAAACAGTTTTCAAGTTAGGTACTTAAGCTCTGCAGAAGACAGAGGTTCAAAAGGGGTTGCATTAACTGGGCAATGCAAACATTAAGGTCCCAAGCAGGGCGGTTCCCAAAGGGAGGATTAGTATGGAGTAATCCCTTAAAAACTTGGAAAACACAGGATGAGAGGAAAGAGGGATGACTTTCCTGTTGACACAAAAGCAGACACAGCTGCCAAATGAACTCTCAGGGTAGCTGGTCTGAGACCCAAGGAATTAAGATGTACCATGTAATCTAACAAAATGGGCAATTCAGCAGATTCTGGGAAATATTTTCCCAGCACACCAAATGGAAAACCTATTCCATTTAGAACTATAAGTAGCTTTAGTGGAAGGCTTTCTGGAAGCCTTTAGATCTCAAGAACACCCTGAGAGAGGTGTAAATCAGCAACTCTAACTCCTCAAGAGCCAGGCCTTGAGGTTGAGGGATTGAGGTCCGGATACCAAACCCTTCCCTGGGCACAAGTCAACAGATTGTGATTCTTGGGAGGCACAGGGGAAGATGGACTGTCAGAGACAGAAGGAGGGGTACCAGGGCTGCCTGGCCTAACTGGGCAATCAGAATCACCCTGCAAGGCTGAGATCTGATTTTGGCTAGTACTTTGAATAGGAGAGGAAAGGGGGAAGCATGAGGAACTTCCTCCTAATCCAGAAGAAGGGCATCCAGGGGAACTGAGCCCAGCACTGGAGGCCTGCAACAGAACAGAGGAAGTTTGTGATTGTCTGGGGCTGCAAAAAGATCTATCTGAGGGATGCCCCACCTGGTAAAAACTATCCCCAGCACTTGAGGATCCAGGGACCATTCGTGATGGCCCTGGGAAATCCTGCTGAGGGCATCTGCTAGGACATTGTCCTTCCCTGGAAGACGAACTGCTATGAGGGAAGTGTTCAGGGAATAGGCCAGAGACCACAACTTCATTGCCTCGGTGCACAAGGTCGAAGACCGAAAGTGCCCCTGCTTGTTGATGTACCACATTGTTGTGGTGTTGTCTGTTCTGACTTGTATCACCTTGTCATGGACAGATGCAGAAAAGCTTGAAGAGCTAAAAGACAGCTCTGAGTTCCAGCAAATTGATGTGGAGCAGAGATTCCTGGGGGGACCAAACTCCCTGAGTGGAAAGGTCGCCCATGTGGGCTCCCCAACCCAGAAGGGAAGCATCTGTAGTGAGAGTCAAGTCGTGAGAAGGGGAAATGAAGGGGACCCCCGCTCTTAAATTGCTCTGATCCTGCCACCACTGGAGAGCTAGGATCAAGGTTAGAGTCACTGGGACCAACTTGGAAAGGGGGTCTCTTCTCTGAGACCAAAAGGTTCTCAAGTGAAACTGAATGTCTCTCATCTGAAATCTGGCTCCTGCACAACAGCTGTGGATGCAGCCATGTGCCCCAGGAGCTGCAGAAAGTGTCTTGCTGGTCGAGAGACCTGCAGAGTGAAGGAAGAGGCCAGAGCCACTAAATTCCTTACCCTTTCTAGGGAAGAAAGGCTCTGGCTAGCTTTGTGTCCAATTCTGCCCCTATAAAGGTGAGTACCTGACTGGTTCCAGAACCGACTTTGGTAGGTTTAGCAGAAAACCCAGGAGGTGAGAAGCTGCTGGGTGACCTTCAGGTGAGATTTTACCTGTTCTGGGGACTGGCCTACAATGAGCCAGTCGTCCAGAAAGGAAAAACAGCAATCCTCTGCCTCCTTAAGTGGGCCACTGCCACTGCTAGACACTTTGTGAATACCTTGAGCAGAGGGAAGGCCAAGGGCATTGCTCTGAACTGGTAATGACCTGAGGGCAGTTCGAATCTGAGGTACTTTCGATGGGATCTTCTGATTAGACATGGAAATAGGCATCCTTGAGGTCCAGGGAGGCTAGCCAGTCCCCTGGCCTTAGGGAAGGTAAAATCATTGCCAGAGTTACCATTTTGAACTTTGTTTCAAAGATGCTTGTTCAGATATCTGAGGTCTAAATGGGCCGCATTCTCCTGTCTTTTGGGGTAAGGAAGTATCTGAATACAGACCCCTGCCCTGATGCAGGGAGGAAACCTTTCTACTGCTCTGAGAGCTAACAGGGATGAGACCTCTGTTTCAGAGCGAGGGTCTCTGAAGCACTTGCAGTAGAAAAGTCTGCTTCTCAACTTGGGAAACTTTTGAAGCTGAGAACCAGACCCTGGCTTACTACTTCCAGAACCCACTTGTCTGAGGTTAAAGAAGCCCAATTCTGACTGAAGTAAGCCAGCCTGCCCCCACTGGTACAGGAGACTGCCCTGGGCACCCCATCAGGTGCCTGTTTCGAGGAGCTTTAGGCTGGGGTGGGAGCAGGTCTGCCCACCCCTCGCCTGCCCTGCTCTGAAGAAGCCCCTCTGAGCAAAGGCAGAGGAGGCCTGAGTCTGTAGAAAGGCCTGTGAAAAGGCCTACCCTACCCCTGGGGCATGCCTTTGAGGAGTGGCTTGCCGCCCTTAGCCTGGGCACTCTTGTAAGTAGTCCTATATTCATCCATCTTCTTCATGTAATTCTCTGTCTGCTCTCCAAACAGAGAATTTCCCACCACAGGAAAATCCATAGCCTTAGTCTGGGTATCCTGTGACAAACTAGTACACCTGAGCCAGGCCAACCTACAAAAAGCTACAGATGTGGCCATGACCCTAGAGGAAACATCATTAACATCCACAGCAGCATGAAACTGGAACCTAGAGGCTTCAATGCCATCAGCAGCCACCTGTTCTGTTCACTAGCCAGCTGGCCATGGGCCTGCTTGGCCAATTGCATAACAGTATCCCATCTAGATTTCTGATACCTAGCTACATAAGCCATATAATTTGCTTGCCTGAGTCCCAGAGAGGCTGCCATATACTGTTTTTCCATGGCATCAATATTCCTGGAATCCTTGTCAGGAGGATGTGAAGCCAAGGAATATTAGCTTTATCACAGGCAGCAGCCTGAACTACCTACATGACTGCATTGCTGAGAAAGGAATTCTGTATCAGGGCCTGACAATGTATACCTTCTGTCCATCTTTTTATCTACAGGAGACACAGAATTAGGAGCTTTTAAAATTTTTAATTGTTTGTTTCCTAAAGACTTATGTAAAGGAATAGACAATCTCCTAGACTCTGGAATATCCATCATTTCTACAAAATCAGGCTCCTCTTGCTCATCCACAGCCTCTTCTAAAGGAAGCTGGAGGTTTCAGCAACTTTTTATAAAACATAAAATGAGATGGGGACTCAGACAGCATAGGAAATTCTAAAGGTCTGTCTGGGGAGATGTCCGGTTCAATGGGCACACCCAGACCTTCCCAGCCACATTCATACTGTTCATAATCCTCCTCCCTCCTCTGGTTCATAAAATTCCTCAATATCATAATCCTGAACCACTGGGACCGGACGAACCGACCTTTACCAGATAGTGGTGGTTCGGACGGACCCCTGAGACAGTGACTGGACAATTTGTATGGCTTTTTGCTATCTCTGCAGCAGTTGAGAAGGAATTTTGGACTCAGACCTGCTGATTTTCTTGTTTTCTTTACTGGAATTGGTTCCTCAGAACCAGCTTTTCTTTCGCCCGAGAAGGTCTGGCCCTGGTCAGAGGGCACTCCCTCTGGTTCGGTTGGCACCGAACCGGGCTGGCCATCTGGGTCAGCAGACTTTTCGGCCTCTCGTCCCCTGAGCCTGCCCAATCTTTTTTCCAGGGTGGCTGCAGGGAAATTCTTACATACCTGGCAGTCTGACTGGAGGTGGTCAAACTCAGACAATAAACACATGGTGGTGTGGGTCAGCCTTGGCAAAGACTTCCCAAAAACATCACAGTGTTGAAACCCAGTGGGCCCGGTTTTTCTTTTGGGTTTTCAGACATAATGCCAGCCTAACCAAAACTTGTCCTTTAACGGGTAGTGCCAGGCAAGACAACCTTATCGGTTCCTAACCGTATCATCGGTATTGGAAAAACGTAATAAACTGCTTTTTAGAACCGATAAGAACCGGAACCGCAGACTCTAAAATAGTAACTTTTAGTTTTAAATGAGTTTTAAACCCACTGATCGGTTCAAAACCGAACCAATAACTTCAAGTTCCACTACAGACAAAACCTTCATTTACTTACGGTTACCACAAGATAGAGCTTTGAACCAATGGTTTTATGTTAATAAGAAACTATTCTCGGTTAATCCAACCGAGAAAACACTTTTTAAACTTGAGAAATGAACTGAGCAGAAGGAGAAATCTCCGGAGCGACTGTTCACTGAGGCGGAGTAAAGAATCTGACAGTTCAAGTTTGAAATGATACAGATAGAGCTGCTCTCCTGCCAAAATTCTATTTTGGAATGGTTTTAACCATTTCACTCCGGGGCAGTTCTAGAGCTGGAACAAACTGCTAATGTCTATAATATAGCAAGACTTCATGTTGTTTGAAATGGAGTTTACAAGGGACCATTTGAGACTCTTATGAATAAGAATAGCAACTCCTCTTTTTTTTTGAGGTATAGGATGATTCGTAGATCTGACCAACCCAATCTTTTTTAAGTCTATGAACATCTTCTGCTAATAATTTTGTTTCTTGAAGGAAAGCAATTTGTGTTTTATGTTTTTTGAGATGTGAAAGAATTTGCTTCTGCTTACAAGAAGAATTAAGTCCCTTCACATTCCGTTGTATATAAAAGTATATCACTCATATTGTTAGTGTTAAAGAAACGGAATAATCGCTGGAGTGTGAAGGGACAAATAAAGGAGGCAGAGGATGATTAGAATACAATATAGAGAGCTTTCGTATATGCAGAGAGTGGCATGAACCTTCAAGCCAAAAAAAGTGAGAAGTATGATACATGAGTAGCATAGATATCTTATTAAAGTTAGAATAGAGATGGAGAAGAAGAAAAGTAATTAACAACAACAACAATACTAGTAAACTAAATAACAAAGAAAACATTTTATGGGTGTGAGGAGCTATGAGTCAGCCAACTGGCTAAGAAACACTCTCTCACCACACTCTGGAGCGTTGATGTAAGGAGGAGACTAGGGAGGACTGGTTATAAATATCGGCCCAAACCTAAGTCTGATCCCAGTAATATAATAAAGTAAGTATTCCTGATAAGCTAAACTGAAAGGAAATAATACCAAGAAAGGCAGGGGACTGTAATAACCTCAGCTTAATTCTAAGCTAACAGGACAAGGTATAAGGATAAAGCTAAACACCAGAACTTATTTATAAACATTAGTAGTAATAGTACAAGACATACCAACTCGAAATAACAGTAAATTAAAGAACCATATACGAGATGCCAGTACACCTTAGACATAGAACAAGGAATTCAGGGAGCCAGGTGGAATGCAAATGAACAAATATAAAAGGAAAAGTAGATCATTACCACATTAGAGTGACTCTGAGTATACTTTGCAGTGCAACAGAGTAAGTACATAAAAAATACACTATTGAGGGGAAAAGAAGAAAGGGGAGGTCAATTTAAGCCCTTACGCCCTCAGCCAAATACAAATCGGGATTATGTGGAGGGGTATAGGCTTCCGTGATAACGGTAAGCAGAAGAGATCATCATAGTAAAAGTCAGCTCCGATTACTCAAAAATCATCTAAATAGGTGTTATATGGGGTGACTGGGTCTAGAAGACTAGTCCCAGTGAGCCCCAAAACAGGAGGGACCACACAGCAGTGGATTTCTATATTATCTGTAGGCTTCGAGTAAAATAAGGAGCATAAGGAAGATGTAGATTGACAATCCTTTGCAACAGTACACCAAACATAGCCCACCTCTTTGAGTGCTAATGATAGTTCCATATTGTAAACAGGAGGTAGTAAGAATAATGGAGCGTAGGGAAGGAGATAGGTTAAATGTAGTTGCCAATAATACTTAAGAACCTGTCATCAGGAGAGGGAAGGGGTAAATTGCCTTGTAATATATAATAATTCACATATGAAAATAGAAAAGGCAACAATCAGGATGCATACTGATTGAAGATATGCAACTGAACAGCCAAAAGACTATAAACCTGATGCACTGCTAAATTGGAGAATAAAAGTCTAGATACAGAGACCCTGTTTAGTAAGGTAATGTATAAGATCTAACACTAAAATAATGGGTTAGAAAAGCATTGCTGATATACCAAAGTTCCCTTGAAGACCTTTAAGCTGCTCGTTTAAACACTGCAACAAAAAGTAAATTGATCACACCGCGATGTACAGCCTTTGCTTTCTGCACCTGCTGGGAGCGAAAGCAACCAGGTAGCATAGACTGTAGAGGGGGCAGCTAGGCAGAAAAAGTGTACTGGCACTCCCTTTAAGTATCCTGGAAGCAAAACCTACCAAGATATAGCAACTGTGACCATATTACTGACCATGTAAGCTCATGACACCTTAGATTTATTAGCAGAATTGTGACTATTGATGTTCTTGCTTTTGGTCTTTGCCCTACATTTCTTTTTGGGCAGCTCTAAAGATTTGAGGTTGAAACTTGCAACAACTTCTGCCCATGAAGTATCAGCAGAAATATATCCCTGAGGCACAGGGCCCAAATTAGAGTGATGTTCATCTGAAATTTGCTGGGAAAGATCCTCCTGTGAGGAGTGCATGTCATCCTCCAAGAGAGCAAACTTATGCTCAAGAGAATAGAGGGGTTGATTTGAAGGTGAGAGGCTGCAGCTAGGGGTGTTTGGGTGAAATCTCACTATGACAGCATGAAAGTCTTGAAGAATAATGCCCCGATAGAAGCTTCTCTTGCAGCTGTGTTGATTGCCTTGGGGTCAAATCAGTTTTGGCGTTGCTGCTTGGGGCTGCGAGTTCTGCAACGCTGTCCCCATGTTCCTGTACCTCGTCGTCCACCCTCCGTGCGCATACCAAAGCTGTGTTCTGGTTGACAATTGCTGCTGAGCCTCTCAGGGTAAGATTGCAGAGAAAGACCTCCAGATAGTTGGCTAAGGCATCAGGGGTTTCAAAATCCTTGAAGGAAGAGCCTGAGAAAAGGCGTAGTGTCGTGGGGTAATGTAGAGCAAATTTAATGCTTCTTCAGTGGAGCATTTGTTTAAGTGAATTGTAGGCCTTCCTTCTGATGGTTAAATCTTTTGAAAGGTCTCTGTAGATGGAAATATTAAACTCTTGCCACTGAAGTTTCCCCATTTCTCTGGCTCGTTTCAGTATTAATTCTGTGTGGGAATAGTTCAAGAAGCGAGCAATGATAGGCCTTGGTCGCTGATCTGGTGTTGGCCTGGGACCCAGAGTGCGGTGAGACCGCTCAGTGATTAACGTTAAGTCACGAGGAAGTTTAAGCATTGCAGGCAGCACATGTAATAAAGGTGCAGTAGTGACACCTAATTCTACACCTTCAGGGAAGCCAAAAAAATTGTAAATTGTTGTGACGATTACGATTTTCAATAACGTCAATTTTGGCTTGTAGGGATTTAATAGTTTCATCTTGATTGCGGACAGTAGCCTGGAGGTCATGAATAGTAGTGGTGTTACAGGCCATTGCTTTCTCATTAAATGCAATTTTCTGGCTAAATGTTTCAAGAGTGGTCGCATTCTGTTGGGTGGAGGTTTTTAGATCATTAATCTCAGCCATCAGTTTAGAAAACATTACTTCCACTCTAGCAAGTGAGCTTTGCTGTACTTGGAGATCTGCCATAATGCTGAAGGATGAGGCCTAGTATGCTGCAGTACAGTGTAGACTAATTGAATATAAGTAGATGATGGATCAAAAATGACTTACAAACTGTGTCAGGCAGTAAGATTACAGGATGGTCACAGAAGTTGGTACCAAAGAAAGTTCTGGTGAAGGCTGGATGAGGTTAGATTGCAGTCATTCCTGCAGAGATTCTGAACTATGCTGCCATCTTCTGCCTGGTCAGGCCACACCCCCGATAGCCTGCATTGATTAGAGAAAAAATGTACTATCCAAGGGCTTCCTGAAGCTATCCTTGACAGTGAAAGTTTTTAGAACAGGGGCTGGAGGATTCAAATCAAGCTCCGGTACGATGGACAGGAGCTACAACATTTGCTAAACTGCATGTACATTGGAAGGGATAAAGGATTTGTCTTTCATCCAGGGCAGCCACGATGCTTCAAGTGTGGGTCTGCAGACACAGCAATCCTAAATGTGAGGCTTTCAAGTGTGCACGGTGTGAGGAAATGGGCCACTCAGAGTTTCATTATTAGCATGCTCAGAAGAGCAATCTCTGTAATGGAGGTGGCCATTCTTTTATTGGTCCTTGGGCAGCACATAATACCAATGATGGTGACTATATGGGGTTCAGGACTTCTTTATACACAAATCCAAAGCTGAGTCAGGTTATAGAGTCCCAAGCCTATGATGTTCCCCAGCTTCTCACATCCACATTGGCTCCCTGCTGACTGCAAATCGTGGTCAACATGGAGCCCAGTGCTATGATGACAGTCAATGAATTAGTTGTTGAACTGGCATCGTAGAGCCATAAAGCACCTATAGTTGGGACTACTACTGCTCAATCAATCAATCAATCAAACTTTATTTTTAAGAAGGCGCTTTTCTTAAAACCAAAGCGCCTGTACAATTTCATAAAACAATAAATAAACAAAATCTAAAACTATTATAAATCAATAAAAGCTATGTTAAAAAGGTGGGTCTTCAAGGCTCCTTTAAAACTCAGGACAGTTGGACTATTTCGCACCTGACGAGGTAGAGAATTCCACAGGGTCGGGGCCATAAAACTAAATGATCTAGCCCCTGAAGTCTTCAAACGGACCCTGGGAATCTCCAGCAATCCCTCGTCAGTGGATCGGAGGGGTGGAGGGACAGTAGGGCAAGGAGCTCTTTCAGGTAAGTAGGTCCCTGGGCATGTAGGGCTTTATAGGTCAGCAAACCGACCTTGAAGGTGATTCGCCAATATGTTGGCAGCCAGTGCAGTCCATGAGCACAGGCATTATATGGCTGGATCTAGAAGAACCAGTCAATAACTCTGGCGCCGTGATTCTGCACTAGCTGCAGATGACGAAGCTCAACCCCCGATAGCCCTAGGTACAGGGAGTTGCAATAGTCAAGGCGGGAGGTAACGAAGGCGTGGATCAATGTTGGGAGATCTTCTGGAGGAACCAGGTGCTTCACCCTGGCGATATTCCTCAGATGGAAAAAGGAAGTTTTGACCACCGCTGACACCTGAGCTTTAAGCGTCAAGTGGTCGTCAATTATTACGCCAAGATTCCGCACCTGATCTAAGGTCGTCAGCGGAACGCCTGCAAGCCTTAAGCCTGAGTGCGATCCAGACGGCAAACCCGCCTCACAGCGACCTTTGTCCACAACCAACACCTCAGTTTTCTCCGGGTTTAACCTCAACCAACTCCCATTCATCCAATCTTGGATTTCTGCAAGGCAGTTATTAAATACCGACAAGGCAGCATCCTGGCCGGGCACAAAAGACATATACAGCTGGGTATCATCGGCATAGCAATGGAAACCCAGACCATATCGTCTTACTGCTACTACTAGCTGCTGCTAGTTTCTGGCAGAAAGCAGGGGGGGGTCTCATTTAAGTACGAAAAAAGTAAGAAAAAAGGTACTGTGTGTTTTTCTGTTTAGGGAAGGGGGCTGTATCAACTTAGTTTGCTAAATCAGGATTAGAGGAGAGAAGTAAATTGGGGATGTGGCTTGAGCAGTAGAAAAGCTGGTAGCAGAAAAGGTCAGAGCCAAAAGGCTGGCCTTCAGGAAATATAAGGGAACAGAGCGGGATGAAGATAGGGAGGCATACCAAACTTCCCTAAGGGAAGCAGGGAAGGCAGTAAGGCAGGCAAAGGCCCAAACCGAGGAAACACTAGCACAAACAGTTAAAGAAGGTGACAAGACTTTCTACAGCTACATTAGTTAAAGGATAAAGTCCAGAGGGGGTATTGCTAAGATCAAAGGAGATAAGAGGGCGTGTGAGGAGGAGGACCATGTAAAAGCATCTATCCTAAATAGATACTTCTGCTCGGTATTTAGTGAAGAGAAGGTAGGACAGGGCCCACAGCTCATGACCATGGACACAGGGGGGGAGGGAGGTGAGCACTAGTCCCATTACAAAAGAAAGGGTCCTACAACAGCTTGATAAGCTCAGGGTGGACAAGGCAATGGGACCTGATGGCATACATCCCAGGGTACTAAAGGAGCTAAGGGTGGAACTAGCAGAGCCATTATCAGAACTGTTTACCAAGTCTCTGAGCATAGGAGAGATCCCAGAAGACCGGAGATGGGCTCATGTGATCCCGCTCCGCAAGAGTGGTAGCAGGAAGGAGGCAGGGAACTACAGACCAGCCAGTCTTTCCTCAGTAGTGGGCACTCCTTAAGGAAAGGATAGTGTAACACCTGGAATCCATAGGAGCACAGGATCCAAGACAGCATGGGTTTACAAAAGGAAGGTCCTGTCAAAATAATCTCATAGATTTCTTTGACTGGGTAACCAGAGTGGTGGACCAAGGAGGAGGAGTTGATGTTGCCTACCTTGACTTCAGCAAAGCTTTTGATACTGTTACACATAGAAGATTGATTAATAAGCTGCGTAGGCTCAGGGTGGGTCAGAAGTTGGTCAACTCGGTGGCAAACTGGTTGATGGGCAGAAAACAGAGAGTGGTGGTAAATGGTATACAGCCAGAAGAGATGCAAGTCACAAGTGGGGTACCCTGGGATCAGTTCGGGGCCAGTCCTCTTCAATATCTTCATCAGTGACATTGCAGATGGACTGGAGGGTAATTTTGTCTGTTTGCAGATGACACCAAGATCTGCAACAAAGTAGATGATCCAGATGGGGTGAGCAGAATGAGAAGAGATCTGGATAAACTGGCAAAATGGTCGGAAGAGTGGCAACTGGGGATTAATGCAAAGAAGTGCAAGATCATGCACATAGGGCAGAGAAACCCTGAAGCCACCTATAGGCTGGGAGGGGAGTTGCTGGCAGTCACAAGGGAAGAAAGAGACTTGGGCATCATCATCATCATCATCGATGACCTGAAATCATCTAAGCAGACCACTAAAGCAGTAGGTAAGGCTAGGGGGATGTTAGGGTGTATTAGTAGGGGTATCACAAGTCAGATGAGGGAGGTATGTTTCTATGTAATAATCCCTCTTTACAAGACACTGGTTAGGCCCTATCTGGAGTACTGCATGCAGTACTGGAGGCCACACCTTCACAAGGACAATAACCAAATTGAGTCTGAGGCAGTCCAGAGAAGGGCAACCAAAATGGTGCAGGGACTGCATCAGAAAACATATGAGGACAGATTAACGGAGCTCAAAATGTATACCCTAGAGCAAAGGAGGGAGAGAGGTGATATGATCGAAACATTCAAACATCTTAAGGGCATTAACAAGGTGAAAGAGTCTAACATGTTTCAATATAAGAAAAATAGCAGGACAAGAGCAATGAGATTAGAGGGAGGCCGATTAAGGGGCAATGTGAGGAAGTTCTTTTTCACAGAAAGAGTGGTGGATGCATGGAACGGCCTACCTCAGGAAGTGGTGGAGATGAATACAGTGCAGGGAATTAAACATGCATAAGATAGGCATACGGGAGCAATACAGATGAGTATGAATAGATAGGCCATTGACAGAACAAAGGCCGATGTCACATTTATAAGGTAGAAAAAGAATGGGCAGACTGGATGGGCCTTGCGGTCCTTATCTGCCGACAACTTCTATGTTTCTATGTCTTCAATTACAACTCCCTGCTGCTAGTTTCTGGCAGAAATGAATCTTGCTTTCAGAGCAAGTAGAAGCTGACTAAAAAAGCTACAGCTTTTCTTAGTAATTGCCCTCCATCCCTCCCCTTTAGCCTCCCACCCTAAGCTAGTTCTACTTTTATAGCCACTGGATTTGACTGACAACAGGAACTTCCTGTTTGGCAGTAGGAAGGGAAGGATCACTGAGACACATTAGTTTCAACAATCTTGAAGGAAAAAAAAATAGCTCTCCCTCCCCCCCAGCTGCTGGAGGTCTGAGTCCAAGCAAGGAAGAAGGAGACTACTGAAGACTACAGGAAGGTCCTGTCCCAGAACCAGAAGGGCGAGAGTTGTAAGGACACATAGGCAGTAGGAATGTAGGTCAAAAAATACGTAGAGGGAGGAGTGAGTAAGCATACAAAGCAACAGGAGAGGGGCCACAAAGTAAGTCATGATGGGAGTGGTGCAGTGCAATGGCTGTAGGACGGCAGTCTTCCGGGAGATATTCTGGAGGCTGCAATGCTGCCCTATTTGTAGGCACCTCTCTGGTCTGAGGGAGGAAGTTGCCCATCTCCAGGCTGACCTGGCTAGGATTCATGAAACCTCTTCCCCCACCCAGGGACCACCAGGGCCACCACCACTACCTCAGAGGTTGCCAAGAAAGAGGAGCGGTTTGACCAAGGTGGGCTCAGAGAGGGAGAGGGTGGTGAAACAGAGGTGCATCCCTCCAGCTGTACCTCTCCACAATTCATATGCTGTTCTGGCGAACAGTGGTTCCTCCATGGAGGCACCTGCAGTGGAGACCAAGGAGGATGCTGGGAACCTCCACAAAGGGAGACTCACAGGAGGGTGGCATGAGACCCCACAGGGGAAGGAAACAACTCCTGGTGTGGAACTTAATCATTAGGGGGGTAGAAGTGGGAGAGGAAGAGGGGAGGGAGGGAGGTAAGGTGTCTGCCTTGTGCCATGGCTTGGAGGGACAGAAAGCAAATCCTCAGGATCGCGAGAGCAGCTGCACAAGGGAGGGAGCTGGATGACACTGTCCACCTAGGGACAAATGACCTGGTTGGGAATGGAATCAGAGCAGTGCAAGAGGAGTTTGTACAGTTGGTGAGGGGCCTTAGACAAGTAGCACATAAGGTAACCTTCTCAGAGGTGCTGCTTGTCTATGGCAAGGATGATACTAGGGTACTCTGCACCATGGGATTCAATGAATGGTTGAAAAACTGGTGTGGAGCTCAGGGTTTTGGCTTCACAGGGGACTGGGGAGCCACCTGGAGACATACAGGTCTATACTGGCGCAATGGTCTGCATCTGTCCGGGGAGGAACCAGGATCCTAGGTGATAGGTTTAAATCCTTCATTGGTAGACATGTAAACTTGCCAAGGGGGGAGGCACCAAAAAGGAGAAGGGAAATCCCAGTCTCCCCCCACAAAACACAGCAATTAACGAGGTAAACACCAAGGTAGAGAAGTCATTCGGGAGTGGACGGGGTTAATGCAAAAAAATGCAAAGGCAGTAAAGACAGGGATGGGGCTAAAAGGGGTAAGGCCATAAAAAAATGGAGGGTGATGAATACCAATGTCCATAGTCTGTGTAACAAGCTCCATGAACTAGTGGCCTTGTTGAAAGAGGGATGCCTGGATAATGTGGCAGTCACTGAAACATGGTACACAGAGAATCATGACTGGGATGTCAACATACCCAGATACACAATCCACAGGAGGGACAGGGAGGGTAAAAGAGGGGGAGGAGTAGCTCTGTATGTAAGGGAAGGGATTAAAGCAACAGAACTAAAGAGTAAACAGGAAGTAGATGAGTCACTATGGGTCACCCTGGAGACAGGAAATGGCACCACAATCCGCATGGGGGTTATGTACAGACCCCCATCTCAGGGGGAGGGAATGGACAAGGAAATGATACAAGGCATCCTTAGAATAGCAGAAAAAGGGGAGACATTGTTGATGGGGGACCTAAATATGCCAGATGTTAACTGGAGCACCTTTGCTGCAGGCACATCCAAGAGCAGAGTCATTCTTGATGCCCTACAAGGGGCATGCCTCAGACAGCTAGTGTTGGAACCCACTTGGGAGGGAGCAGTCTTAGACCTGGCACTCTCAAATGGGGACGGAGAAGGATCTTGGATTTAGAAGGGGGTAGCCATCTGGGAACAAGTGACCACCAAACAGTGTGGTTCACAATAAACACAGCCATAGAGTCAAGACATACGAAAGCAAGAGTATTGGACTTTTGGAGGACTGACTTTGGGAAATGAGAGAGTGCCTCAGAAATGCACTAGCAAAAGGGCAAGAAGGAGGGGTGAAAGAACAATGGGGAATAATCAAAACAGCCATCACAGAGGCAACAAGTCTTTGTGTAAAGCAAATCAACAAAACAAAATGAAGGAAAAAAACACTATGGTTCTCGAAAGAGGTGGCAGGTAAAGGTTAAGGAGAAAAGGATAGCATTCAGGAAATATAAGGAAACACAGAAGGAGCAGGACAGAGAACTTTATCAGTTAAAACAGAAGGAGGCAGGGAAGGCAGTCAGAATAACAAAGGCCCAAACCGAGGAAAAGATAGCCAACTCTGTTAAGAAGGGGAATAAAACCTTTTATAGGTACATTATGGAGCGAAGAAAGACCAGGGGAGGGATACTGAGGCTTAATAAAGCGGAGGAAATGTGGGCAGTGGGTAACAGTGAAAAAGCAGGGATACTGAATGAATATTTCTGCTCAGTATTCACAACAGAAAAGGAGGGGGAGGTACCTAACTCAAACAAGACAAATACTCTTGATGGGGTGGGGGTTAATACCTGTCCAGTCACAGAAGAAAGTTTTTGGCACGAACTCTTGAAACTGCTTATTTTCTCCTTAACAGCTCTAATGTGGACTTGATAGAAGCATCACAATACATTTTGGATGTTTCAAGTCCCCTGGTATGCAAAAAACGACTAATATTAAATGCCTCCCAATAGGATATTTTGTGAGGTAAATACAGTAAATATGGCAAAATAGCTTTTAATAAATCTTTCCAAGCAGATTTCACTTGTAGGGTATAGACATTGATAAGACGAAAGTCAACCCCTTCTATTTGTACATCTAACAATAATATCCCCCCGCCTTAATTTCCACCAAATGTACCATATTCACGTCATGTCTTATAAAACAAATCCCTACCCCACTACATACCTCCAAACCCCCTGACCAGAAGCTTGATCCCTGCACCCAAGCATTACTAGCACTGGTAATAGTTGCTGCTGCTGATGTTAGCCTTGTATCCTGTAAAAAAATGATATTGAAACCATAAGCTGCTAACTTAAATCGGCTCTTGCAAATGACTTGGCTAATAGATGTTTTTCAGTCAGACACTAATAAAGCACCACGTACAAACTTCAAAGGTAAACAATCCACAAGGATTGATTTTTGGTTTATTTCCCCAAGTTTAACCATCAGAGTAAAAGCTGTAGTACCTGTGGCAGTGTCTGATCATGGTTTACTTAGTGTCACTTTATCTGACTGTGAAGGGACCTCTAGAGGGAAAGGATACAGGAGGTTAAACATCAATTTGTTTGAGAATGCAGAAATTAAAGTAGGATTTAATCACCTCCTAGCAGCAAGAAAATCAGCATTATTTGTGTATGATTCTTTGTAAGAATGGTGTGAGGACAGTAAAGTGTACTTCCATCAATATATGCAATTAATGGGGAGGTTGAATGGTAAGGAAAAAAGGAGAAATATTTTCAGTTGAGAAATGAGCTTTTTGTTTTGTATCAACTTCAGGTAGATAGTGATGACTCCCATCAAGACCACATTAGGGCTGTTCAGGCGAAAATGGTATTCAGTACAATAGAATCAAAACCCTGGAAAAGGAACAGAAATTTGGTCAAATGGGGAAGCCAGGAAGTCTCAATCCATTTGACACATGTAATATGCAGTGACAGAATAAAGTCATTTCTTTTTTAACCAGGAGAGACACACAAAGCTGAAAGCTTGTTTACAGGTGTGACCTGGGAGCACAGGGAAGTTAAGTGACTTGCTCAGGGTCACACAGTATGCAAGTGGGGGCTGTGGGATTCAAACCCAGGTCTCCAGGTTTGCAGCTCAGAGCCTTAATCCACTGCGCTATACTGCCTCCTACACCTGAGAATATCAGAAGGGAAAGAGGTCACTACAAAACAGGGGCTTCTTTCTGAAACTGAGGCTTCTATTTCCTGGAAATTTCAAGATGACCCAGTTGCAGAGGAGGAGGTTAAGGACTGGTTGACCTTGAGCAATTTATCCCAAATCCCTGAGTATTGTCTTGATTCTCTTATGTTACCAGTATCAGAGTTAGAATTATCTATGGGCATTCATAATCTTAGAGCAGGGGCGGCTCCAGGGTCACATGGCTTGCCTAATGAATTTTATAAAATTATTCTCCCTACCGTATTAACAGAACTGATTCAGGTGTTTAATTCCTTTCTACAGACATACTAGTTACCTTCCAGTATGAAGGAAGGCTTGTTGATTCTATTATATGAAGGAGGGGATAGAGAGTTCTTGGATAAATGAAGACCAATTATTCTTCTAAACACGGATTGTAAAATATTGACTAAATTGCTTAATAATCGTCTATCCCTGGTTTTAGATAGTTTGATTCATTCTACCCAATTTTGTGCTGTTCCATGGAGGAAAATAGTGGATGGCCTAATTCTCCCAATGGAAATTCTGGAAAAGGGAAACAGTGAAGAGTTTAGCAGGTACCTGGTAAACCTTGATAAGAAGAAATCTTTTGATAGGGTAACTCATAGAAACATAGAATTTGACGGCAGATAAGGACCACTTGGCCCACCTAGTCTGCCCATTTCCCTACCTGACAGATAAGCTGCAGATCCTAGTAAACCAACAGCCTACTTCCTCCTACCCCCCACTAGAATTGCCTTATGTCTGTCCCATGCATTATTGAATTCCTCCACTGTTTTTGACTCTACGACCTCCTCAGGAAGGCTGTTCCATGTATCCAACCCTCTCTGAAGAACATTCTCACATTACCTCTGAGTCCCCCCTCTATCTTCAAATTGTGCCCCCTTGTTTTTGCACATCTTTTTTTCTGAAAGATGCTACCCTCTTGGACTTTGTTGATTCCCCTGAGGTATTTGAAAGTTTCTAACATGTCCCCCCTCTCCCTCCTTTCCTCAAGGCTATACATCTTTAGTTCCTTTAGTTTTTCTTTATACATCTTCTGATGCAGACCCTGCATCATTCTGGTTGCCCTCCTCAGGACAGCCTCCACCCTGTCTATGTCTTTGTGGAGATGGGGTCTTCAGAACTGTACACAGTACTCCAGATGTGGTCTTACCAACTGTCTGTACAGAGAGCCAACAACTTCCTGTTTTCTTCTGGTGATGCCTCTCCCTATGCATCCCAGTATGCCCCCAGCCCTCCTTACTGCCTTCTCACATTGCTGGCCCACCTTTAGGTCATCTGATATGACTACCCCCAGATCCCTTTCCATTTTTGTTGTTGTCAGTATCTCACCCCTACTGTGTACTCTTCCCCTGGGTTTTTGTTTCCCAGGTGCATTACTTTGCACTTCTTTGCATTGAATCTAAGCTGCCATACATTTGACCATTCCTCCAACCTTGCCAAGTCCCTTTTCATCCTTTCCACCCCACCTTGTGTAGCAACCCTGTTGCAAATCTTTGTGTCATCTGCAAAGAGACATACTTTGCCTTCAAGTCCCTCTGCAATGTCACTTGTATAGACATTAAAAAGGACCGGCCCCAGTACTGAACTCTGCAGTACCCCACTAGTAACCCTCCTTTCTTCACTGTGGACTCCATTTACTATTACCCGCTGTGTCCTGTTGTCCAACCAGTGTTTTACCCAGGCTACTACCCTAGGACCCACTCCCAGGCTGGCTAATTTGTTTATTAATCTTTTGTGTGGGACTGTGTCAAATGCCTTGCTAAAGTCTAGGTAGGCCATGCCCAACAGCCCCTCCCTGGTCTACTGCTTTGGTCACCCAGTCAAAGAAATGAATTAGATTTGTCTGACATGACCTTCCCGCTGTGAATCCATGCTGCCTTGGGTCCTCTGCCCCACTGGCCTCTAGGTACTCAACAATTCTTTCCTTCAGAAGTGATTCCATCCTTTTCCCTACCACTGAGGTCAAACTGACAGGTCTGTAGTTTCATGCCTCTGTCTTGCTCCCACTTTTGTGAAGCGGAATCACATCTGCCCTCCTCCAAACCTCAGGTACCACCCCACCCTCCCATGATTTATTAAAAAGGGTAGTCAGTGGTGTTACTAGTTGTTCCCTTAGTTCTTTTAGAATTCTGGGGTGAATCCCATAAGGCCCCATTGCTTTATCCACCTTCAGTTTTAAGAGTTCTTTCAGAACCCTTTCTTCTGTGAAAGGACTAATATCAACCCCCCTATCCAGAGTGCTTCTATTGACCGGTTTAGGTATTTCCCCCTGCTTTTCCACTTTGAATACTGAGCAGAAGTATTCATTCAGTATCCCTGCTTTTTCACTGTCGCTCTCTGCCCAACCACCTTCCTCTTTGTTAAGCCTCAATATCCCTGCCTTAGTCTTTCTTTGCTCCCTAATGTACCTATAAAAGGTTTTATCTTCCTTCTTAACCGAGTTGGCTATCTTTTCCTCGGTTTGGGCCCTTGCTATTCTGACTGCCTTACCCGCTTCCTTCTGCTTTAACTGGTACAGTTCTCTGTCCTGCTCCTTCTGTGTTTCCTTATACTTCCTGAATGCTATCTTTTTTTCCCTTACCTTCCCCGCCACTTCTTTTGAGAACCATAGTGTTTTTTTCTTTCGTTTTGATTTGTTTGCTTCACACAAAGACTTGTTGCCTCTGTGATGGCGGTTTTGATGTTTCCCCATTGTTGCTCCATCCCACCTTCTTGCCTGTCTGCTAGCGCTTTTCTGAGGCACTCTCCCATTTTGAGAAAGTCAGCCCTCCTGAAGTCCAGTACCTTCACTTTTGTATGGCTTGACTCTACAGCTAAGTTTATCGTGAACCACACTGTTTGGTGGTTGCTTGTTCCCAGATGGCTACCCACTTCAAGATCAGAGATCCTCTCTCCATCCTCATTTGAGAGTACCAGGTCTAAGATTGCTCTCTCCCCAGTGGGTTCCAAAACTAGCTCTCTGAGGCATGCCCCATGTAGGGCATCGAGAATGGCTCTGCTCTTGGATGTGGCTGCAGCAAAGGTGCTCTAGTCAACATCTGGCATATTCAGGTCCCCCATCAGCAATATCTCCCCTTTCTCTGCCATCCCAAGGATGCCTTCTATCATTTCCTTGTCCATTTCCTTCCCCTGAGATGGGGGTCTGTATACAACCCCTGTGCGGATTTTGGAATCATTTCCAGTCTCCAGGGTGACCCACAGTGCCTCCTCTCCTCCTCCTTGTTTACCCTTTAGTTCTGTTGCTTTTATCCCTTCCCTTACATAGAGAGCTACTCCTCCTCCTCCTCTTCTTCCCTCCCTGTCCCTCCTGTAGATTGTGTACCCTGGTATGTTGAAATCCCAGTCATGGTTTTCTGTGTACCATGTTTCTGTGACTGCCACAATATCCAGGCATCCCTCTTCCATCAAGGCCACCATTTCAGGGAGCTTTTTACCTAGACTACAGGCATTGGTACTCATTACCCTCCATTTTTTATGGCTTTATTTCTTTTTGCCCCATCCCTGTCCCTACTGCCTTTGTTTTTTCTCCATTTAGCCCTGCCCTTCTCCCTATTGACTGCTCTGTTTTGGTGTTTACCTCACTAATTACCCTGATTTTGGGGGCTAGATTTCCCTCTCCTCTTCAGTGCTCTCCCTTGGCTAGTTTAAATGCTTGCTCGAAGCATTTAAACTCATCACATAGGATCCTGGTTCCTCCAGGATAGATGCAGACCATCATGCCTGTATAGGCCTGCATCCTTCCAGGTGGAGCCCCAGTCCCCAATGAAGCCAAATCCCTGAGCTCTGCACCAGCTTTTTAACCAGTCATCGAATCCCATGGTGTGGAGTGCCCTAGCCTCATCCATGCCATAGACAGGTAGCACTTCCGAGAAAGTTACTGTGTGTGCTCCTTGTCTCAGGCCCCTCCCCAACTCCACAAACTCCTGTTGCACTGCTCTGATCCCATTCTCAGCCAGGTCATTCGTCCCTAGGTGGATAATGACATCCAGCTCCCTTCCCCTTGCTGCTGCTCCCATGATCCTGAGGATTCATTTCCTGTCCCTCTAAGTCTTGGCACTGGGCAGGCAACTTACCTCCCTTTCCCCTCCTCCCCCAGTTCTACCCCCCCAACAACTGAGTCCCCCACCAGGAGTTGTTTTCTTCCCCTGTGGGGTCCTGGGCCACCCTCCTGAGTGTCTCCACTGTGGAGGTTCCCAGCATCCTCCTTGGTCTCCACTGCAGTTGCCTCCATAGAGGAACCATGCTTCACCAGAGTGGCGAATGAATTGTGGAGAGGCACAACTGGAGGGATGCACCTCTGTTCCACCACCCTCACCCTCCCTGAGCCCACTGTGGTCCAATCACTCCTCTTTCTTGGCAACCTCCGAGGTAGTGGCAATGGCCTGGGTGGTCCCTGGGTGGGGGAGCAGGTTTCCCGAATCCTTGCCAGGTCAGCATGGAGATGAACAACCTCCTCCCTCAGACCAGAGAGGTGCCTGCAAATAGGGCAGCAATGCAGTTTCCAGAATGTCTCCCGGAAGACTGCTGCTCCACAGCCAGTGCATTGCACCACTCCCCACATGTCTGTGCCCCTTCCAGTTACAGATGCTCTTTTTTTTATTGTTCTTGTTTTGTGTGTGCAAGCTTGTGAGTGTCTCTACCCCTATTCAGTGTGCTGTGCCTTTAAGGCTATGAATAGTGTATGTTGTTAGCAGTTTTGAGGAAGTGATGTCAGAGCCCCTGCTATAAAGGAAGTTATTCACTTGGGGTGGGTGGGGTGAAGGGAAGGTGGTGGGAGTAAACCTATGCTGTCCAGAAACAATCACCTACAACTCTTACCCTCCACCCCAGGGAGTGCCTTCCTTCCTTTCAGACACCTATTTCACAAAGGCTAAGTAACAGGTCTAGTTGACTATCTGTGGTTAGTACTAGCTGCATATGGTTTTCCAAAATGTTTTAGTGAATGGATTAAGATATGATTTTCCAAAATGTTTTAGTGAATGGATTAAGATATGAAACATAGAAACATAGAATCTGATGGCAGATAAGGATCGCTCGGCCCACCTAGTCTGCCCAGTTCCCTACCTAACAGATAAGCTGCAGATCCTAGTTAACCAAAAGCCTACTTCCTCCCACCCCCCACTAGAATTGCCTTATGTCTGTCCCATGCATTCTTGAATTCCCCCACTGTTTTTAACTCTATGACCTCCTCAGGAAGGCTGTTCCTTGCATCTACAACCCTCTCTGTGAAGAAATACTTCCTCACATTACCTCTGAGCTGTCCCCCCATATACTATATAATATACAGTATACTATTATAAAACTGTGGTTTGACCATATGTAAATGGTTGGGTGGGACAGGCATGCCCAGTATCTACAGGTGCTCATCAGGGGTGTCCCTTGAGCCCTACACATGTGTTAATAATAAACCCACTATTTTATATGTTACAGCAGTATGATAATACTGTTGGTGCATCTATACACAGTAATGATCAGGAAGTCAAAGTTGTTTCTTATGCAGATGACTCGTGTCTGATAGTGGCAGATCAGGCAAAATGGCAGTACAGGTGGGGGCTTCCTTTCCACACAGACAAAACATAAATAAATTATGGAAAAAGTAAATGTCTCCCCATAGGTACAGTTTTAGATGATGGAGGTTTTTCAGACGTACCACTATCTAGGGAACCTTATAAAATACTGGGGGTCTATTTTGGCTCAGGAGATATGTGTTCTTATAACTGAATCATTCCTATACAAGAAAGCAAAATACAAATTAAACATTGGAATTTGTGGTATATGTCTAAACTGAAAAGAGTCTACATGGTTAAAACTTTTTTGTTGACAATGTTCTTACATTTATGTACTTTTTTTCCTCCCACAAAACAGTTAAGAGACCACTATTTATAGTATTTTTTTTCAGTGTATTTTGGGGAGCAGGCTTAATCTGGTTAAGAGGGGTGTAATAGGCTTCACTAAAAAAACGTGGGTCTAAATATGATACACCCAATTGTATTCTTCTTTACAATATTTTTGCATACTAATCTAAAATCTTCAGAAAATCTGGAGCCCCTGGGTATTGAATCAAGCTAGTCCATGACTATAGACTTGGGATCTTGAATCTTCAATACAAAAACAAAAATCCATAGTCAGATTTCCTTATTTTATGCAATATATTTTTGGGAACTCAAAACTTTGGGCTGTTCAGAAACAAATGCTCACAAAGTGGACTCAGAAGGAAATGTATGGACATGTTGTTTCTGTATTTTTTGAGGAGCACCCTAGATATTGGGTTAAGGAACCAAAAGAAATCTAGCAAATTGTTAGTATGTTAACAAACCCTAGATTAAGGTGTAAGATGTGGGACGTGATGTGGTTATATGTTAATCAGAAGCTGAATATTAAGAATCATATAAAACATAAAGAGATTTCAGACAGAATGTGTCCTAGGATTGATTTGTGTTCAAATGTTTTGGAAACAATGGAACACTTATTTTTTGAATGCCCTTTTATTCTTTCTGTTTTGATTATTCTATATGCAAAATGGTACTGTATAAATCACCATCCCATTTACTGACCAGGGATATTCTTCTTTTAGGAATATTACCCCAGGATTGGGATAAATATGATGTAGGAATGATTCATTTGATTTTATTAATCCTGAAATACCATATTTGGCATATTCTGTGTCAGTTTACTTTATTTAAAAGACGGCTCACAGCTGAACAGATGTTCTGGATTATAGGAACCATACAGACAAAAGAATTTCACACCTTGCATATGCCCAGGCCACTGTTAATCACCTTTCAGGAATCTTAACATATTATGTGACCCTAGATCTCAACAGTTCATCATTTCCTCTGGATGTAATTGATCATCAGCATTTTCCTTTTAAATCAACTTTACACGTACTTTGTCATTTTCTCCGCTCTCTAATCCTGTTGCTCCTGCTACTATCAGGGAATATTTTTTTTTTGTAAGTTCCATTGTAACAATCATGTTATGTTTTGTACCTTATTGTCCTTATTGCCTTGACGTGGAACTTTTGTAAAAGAGCCCTCGGCTCAAAGGTGTCATCCGAAATGCAAATAAATAAAAAAATAAAAATATTCACCCAAACTCTGGAACCCCTCACTCTAAAATGACTAAGCTTAAAAGTCAACTTGCTATAGTATTATTGAATATTAGTCTCCTCGCCAAGTTTGCACAATTCCAGGCATGGGTGCAGGTGATCAACCCAGACATTATAGCACTCACTGAAACCTGCCTTTCCCCCAAGACACCGGATGTATCTATCTCCCTTGATGGCTACAACTTGTTCTGACAAGATAGGATTGCTAAATGTGGGGTGGGTGCCTAGTATATGTCAGGTCTGGAATAAAGGTGCAGACCCTTGATAACAGTCCTAATACAAAAGAGGCCCAAATTCTGAACCTCAAATTAAACATAGGGACACAGAATAAAGTCCTGCTGGTCTCCACAGTATACATACCTCCAGGGCACCAACCTGCTGGGCTGAGCCATGCCATCGTAAGCCAAGAGCAACTAGGCAACCACTGGGAGAAGATCATTGTAGGTAACTTCAACATAAACTGGCACTCACAGAAAGAAACAAATGCCAATGAACTAATTATTAGCTTTTTCCTAAAACACATAGTCACTGCTGACACCCGGCTTAACTACAAAACAGAGAGCAGCTCTCTCTCATAGACTGGCTTCTGACCACACACCCTGAGCATATATCTGATGTCACTGTCCTGCCTGACAGCCTCGGTGACCACTCCCCTGTGAAGTCACAAGTGTACCTGGTCTAACAATTTCCCCAAGAGTTCACCCAAGGTGTGCAAAAACCACTGCCTGAGGCCTGGACTACTTGAACGTTTCAAGCTGTATGTGACACAAATGGATTGTACCCCGCTGGCTGGGGATATAGAAGGTAATGAGGCACTTAACTGCTTCATAATGGTTTTCAACCATGCTTGTGATATTTTCACACCATACAAAATTAAAAAAATTAAGGGAACCTCCAATCCCTTGCTTTCCAACACCCTTATTGGACTTATGAAGAATAGAGACAATCTTTGGCATATAGCAAAAGCAGTTGGTACACCTGCTGCATTTAATACCTACAAGGCAACTAGAAATGCCTGCACCAGACTCATCCGACAGGCTAAAGCCTCCCACTATAAGGATTTACTAACCAAAACCTGGGGTTCTAGAAGAGACTTTTGGTGCTCTCTTAAATCCTAAATGGGCAAAGCCCCCAAGACCCCTCCCCCGATCTACTGTTGACTGTGAAGGGGCCCCTACAGGAACCCATCGAAATTGCCAATGAGCTCAGCAATGCATTCATTGACTTTTCAAGTGTACTCCCTGGTGACTACTTCAAATATATGTATGTTCAGCAATGTCCAACTGTCCCTCAAGATCCCCCAAGGAAAGATGTACCACCTTTTTACTTTAGGCATGTCAAAAAAGCTGAAATGATCAAGCATATATATTTTTTTTTATTTAGTTGTTTAACCAGGTATAGCACACTAAGCTGAAAGCTTTTTTACAGGAGCGACCTGGGAGCACAAGGAGGTTAAGTGACTTGCTCAGGGTCACACAGTATGCAAGTGGAAGCTGTGGGATTCAAACCCAGGTCTGGTCTACTGGATGTCACCAGATTTGCAGCTCAGAGTCTTAGTCCACTGCGCTATAATGCCTCCATATTAAAAGGGCACTTGGCAAGACCAGGATGAGGTCAGATCTGCTTGACATGAAGCTGGTTGGTCTACTCCTTCATGAACTTGCTGGTCCTCTTACCATAGTGTTTAATGCCTCTCTGAAATCAGAAGTATTTCCAAACGCATGGAAGTCAGCTAACATAACGCCTGTCTTTAAAGTGGGGGATAAAACCCAAACATCCAACTACAGACCTATATCCATCTTTCCTCCCCTTTCAAAAGTACTCAAAAGAATGATCTTGGAGCAGCTTATTGAATACCTTGATAACTATAACCTACTCTGCCCACAACAGCATGGCTTCCATAAAAAGCACTCCACACTCACCGCTCTAGTTGATTATCCATCCCAACTATAGAACGCCTTGGGTAGTGGTAAGGCAGTTGGATCAGTCTTCATTGATCTCACAAAGACTTTCAACTGTGTTAATCACAACCTCCTCCTAAGTTGCCTTCTGTCTACAGGTCTATCCCAAGATATGGTACTATGGTTTGGCAGCTGCCTCTCTAACAGATCACAATGAGTCAAAATTGGTGATACCCTATCTGCTGCTAAGGAGGTGCACCTTGGAGTTCCACAGGAGTAAATCCTTGGTTCTCTACTCTTTAGCCTCTTCATCAACTCTGCCCCAATGGCTTGCTCAGCAAGCACAGTTCTCTGTGCTGATGATGCAGTGATCTCAGTTGCTGGCAAAGACCAACAATCCATCACAACTGATCTCCAAAGCAGCGTCCATAAACTTGAATCTTGGTTTATGGAAAACAAGCTACTACTAAACGTCAACAAAACAAAGAGTATCCTCTTCACTACCTCCCAAAGCAAAAAGAAATACCTGTCCTTGCGTATTCATAACCTAATGGGTTCAAATATCTCAGCATTACCTTTAATGAAATGCTCACCTTTTCAAACCACATTGACTCTGTTATCAAAACTGAAAATATAAAACTTGGTGTACTTTATCATCACAGACATTCAATGACACTGAATGCACTCAAACTAGCCACCAGTAGCTCAATACTGTCTACCATTGACTATGGGTTGCTTATATATGGGGCAGGCACAAAAACTGCTCTTAGCAGGCTCAACACACTCCTCAATAAGGCCTATCATCTTACTTTGGGGGCTACTCTTGACACCCACACCTTCTCACTGTACACTGAAACTGGGTGGCTCCCACTCCATCTTAGAGGGCAATACCAAACCTGCCTACTTCTAAAAAAATACTATTTGGACTGACATCCCCCACACTGGGTAGACACTTTAAGCTGGCCATCCCAACAAAATCTACCCATGGTGCAGTTGCTGACAAGATGGTGATTCCCTTTGAAAGGATGAAACTTGCCCAGAACTCCATCCTGTATCAAGGTCCGAAATGGTACAATGAACTACCTGCTGACCTCACTGATACTACCAAGATTGGTACCTTCAAAGCTGGGCTCAAATCTCTTCTTGGCTCTAAAATGAACTGTACCTGCCTATGCTAATGTGATAGTATCTCACCCCCAGTTTTCCAGTTACCTACCCTCTCTACATCTTTCAGCTATATACCACTTTTTTCCTTAACCCGCTCCCCTACCCTCAATTACCTGACGATGGCCTCACTAGCAGTGTCAGTGGCTCAGTAGGTAGCACACTCGCCTCTGAGGCCAGGAGATCAGAGGGCTGTGGGTTCAGTTCCCACATCTGGCACTTGGGTTAATATCCCAGTACTGACACTGTAGTGCAGCATGAGAGGGGTGCTGCACTTCTGAGGTGCCGCTCTTCAGATGAGATGTTAAACCGAGGTCCCATCTGCCTGGACTGGTGGTAGTTCAGGTGGATGTTAAAGATCCCATGGCACTTATAGAAAAGAGGGAATTTCCCGGTGTCCTGGCCAAATTTCTCATTCACTAAAAATACCACCAACAGCTTAATCTGGTTCAAGGTCAGTTGGCATTCATCTGTATCCCCCTCCCCCGGGTCGTGCCTGAAAATAGGCAGGATTTGTCTAGTGCACTTACCTGGTCAACAAAAGCTAAATAAACTTGGTCAAAAGCTCCACCTCTCCCCCACCTCAGATGATGCCACCTGCCTGTGCTAATGTAATAGTACAGTACATTGCCCCCAGTTTTCCATTTACCTACCCCCTCTACATCTTTCTGCTCTATACTACTTTTTTCTTAACCCGCTCCCCTACCCTAATACCTGACGATGACCTCACTTGGTTGAAAGCTCCATCTCTCTCCCACCCCAGACGGTGTCATTTTCAGCTGATCCCCCCCCAACCCCCTCTTATCTAATCAGTCTATCTGTTAATATGTACTAATTTGATGTGTATAAGTTCAGATTTTACTATTACAGCCTGTACATATGTTTCAATGTTTCTTCTCCCTTTTTTTCTCTCTGTAAACCTTGTACTTTTGTAATGTTTGTTCAACACTGACATGGAACCTTTGAAAATGAGTCCTTAACTCAAAGGTATTAATCCCAAACTGAAATAAATAAATAAGGTATTCATAATGCAGTTGTAGAGATAAAACATCAGGAAAAACAAAAGAATACAGCAGCATAATTTCAATCTTGGTGGAAAAATATGGATTGGATGGAAGAGGTATGATAAATTTGGCAAAAAAGGTAGGATGGCTGATAACCAGTGGAGTATGGGACAATGGGAGGGTGGGTATACAGTAGGTTACTTTAAGTACACATTTTTCATTTTCTTTATGTACTCACCTCTGCTTGAAACTGTAGTGTTCTAGGGGCTAAGAAGGTATGTCTGAAAAACCTTCTTAAGTTTATTTGACATATGCCCTAGGGAAGCATACTGCATATTCCACATTTGAATAGGTTCTGGTAGGAGTATGCTGTAACTACTATGTTTTATTTTCATAGGTTTTTCTTTCCACTTTTGTGCTTTACATTTTACATTAGGTGTGAATTAACACTGTTTTTGATTATTTGTACTTAGGACTGATAACTAATGATTATGTTTTGTTTGAGCCTTATGAATAAACAATAAGTTACCTTATTCCTTTAGTGGGGGGGTATATTTCAGTTTTATAATTTATTTTTTGTTGGGATTGAAAAATTATTTGGGAACAATCTAAAGGGGATACAACTGAAATATGTATTTCATTTCTTATATTTTTTGTTGTATATTATTCTTTGTGTGAATCAACACTGCTTGTAAACATTTGTTTTGTTGAAGTTATAATAAAAAATTCCCCTACTCTTTGCTGCTGCTGGGCGTCAGTTCTGATCAGCGAACAGAGAGGATGGTGGTGAAAGAGGTTGGCGAGAAGGTCTCCTTCCCAGCCTCGGAAATGCTAGAGACCGAATAAGTGGAGCTGGATATAGATATGGAGAAGGAAGTATTGCAAGCCGGAGAAGTAAAGGCAAACACAGAAAATGAAAATGATGAGGTAACATTGTTGCAAGAGAAGGAAAATGTTAATATCGATATAGAACATGCAAGTGAGTTGTATGCAAAACTCAAAGAAGAGGAATTAAGGCATACAGCAGAAAAGCAAAAGTTTAAAAGTGCTATTACAAGCTTGAAATCGAAGTAACCGTCAGAGAAGGAACTGCTGGCGCCTGACAGTCAAGCCCAGCTGAAAGCCGACGACACAGCAGCATCAAACGGTTCCGCTGCTGACAAGGAAGATAAATGGGAATAACAGGCACTGCCACAAAAAGAGTTAACGAAAAAACAACTGAAGGGAAATGAAAATTACGTACTTACCGTAATTCTGATCTTTCTGTGTATCTTCATCATTCATCACAGATGGGTACTGGCCGGAGATCAGGACCCCGAGGAGCCTTTTTTTTTTTTTTTTTTAAAGGATAGGCGGAGCCGACGCAGCGTTGGCGTCGTCCTCGATGCCGACGTACTACGTGGCGCTCGAGGATTAGCCATTAGGCTGCATCAACTCCGCCTGCCTACCAGTTCTGAGTCACCGGAGAGGTAAGAGGAAGGGATGGAGGGTGGAACAAGAGAGTCCAAGGGACAGAAAAAGGAGAGAAAACTGAACTAAAAGGAGAAATAACGACTGAGAGGACAGCATGAAGAAGTAAGACTAAGGGGATTGGGTAGGGGCCCCAATCTCTGGAAACGGAAGAAGGGAGGGAAGAGGGGAGGAATTTTAGGAGAGAGTGAGAGGTAACAAGGATCCAGGACCCTTGTCCGTCACCAGACTGTATAGGAACTGCAAGGAGTTAGCAAAGCTCTCTGCCAGAATTCAAGGCACGGAATAACTTGCAATACCCCAAAAGCAGAGTCGGCTATTCTGGAGAAGGACAGGGTACAGGGACCCAGTACTCTCTCTCTAAAGAGATATTTGGTGAAAAAAAAAAGGAGGAGATTTTCTCCTGTTTTTTTTTTTTTTTTTTTTTTAAAATAGATGGATAACAGAAGGAGGGCAATCCCCAGCTCACACCCTGAAGGGGTGAAGATATGTAGAAGAGAAGGAGAGGCACTCAAACTGTACCCCTTAGGGAGACTGTCCCCCCCTGTGTGTCCCCACTAATCTCACTCAAGCAAGGGTGTCGGAAGATGGCAAAAGTTGAGGGGGCTAGGAATGAGAAGACACTTTCCCCATACCAGCTCCACTATACCAGTGGAGGGGAACTGCCCCTTTTGCCCCACAGGATCTGGCACCTAACAGAGAAGAGAGGGAAGGCACAGAGGGAGGAGGATCCAGAGACTGGAGCCCCAAGGGGGATGGAGGGAAGGATTGTGATGAATGGTGAAGATACACAGAAAGATCATAATTACGGTAAGTACGTAATTTTCGTATCTTATCTGTGTCAATCTTCACCATTCATCACAGATGGGTGAGTACCAAGCCCCCCGAAGGGGGTTGACTGATTGCACCCTAAGAGACAGCGTCCCTTAGCCCTCAGTGGGTGACACACTAAGGGGGGGAACCTTCTGGGTCTGAGGAGGCCCGAGAGTGGGAAGAGCGAGACGGGGTTTCTCCGGAGGGGGAAGGAATTTGCCTCGACAAACGCCGTCTCACTCTACGGGAAAAGAGATAGGTTCCCTGGTGAGCTGAGCAAATCACCCTATGCCGGGCCAAGGGTGACAACCGGGAGAGGCGGAGCCATGCCAATCTTCTGGTGCAGATCGCCGTCCCTACGACCCTGGTAGCTACCTCATTGGCATCGTAAGATGCCCTGCTTGTGCCTTGCTAGCTCCAGGCCACGGCAGAGAGAGCAATGGCTTGCCTGGTTTGTCTCGAGTCAGGCAGAGCGGCTAGGACCTGACCTAGCGCTGACCACAAGTACCTGTTATAGGCAGCGAGGGCCTGATGTGCAGAAATGGAGAGAAGGAGCCGTGCCGAGTAGAAAGTCCTCCTCTCCCAGAAATCAAAACCGAGGAGAGTCTTGATCTGGGGCCAGTCACGTGAGGGCGCGAAGCCCATCAGGAGTGTCCAGGTGCGCCAATCTGACCGTCGGATGAGGCAAAGAACCTGGAGAATCTGGGAGCGCAATACCTCTGGCAAAGGTCCCTAGGGGCAGGAACTCCGGAGAAGGGCCTCTGCCAGAAACGCAAGGACGCCTCCCGAAAGGGAGCAGGCCAAGGTGGCACCACGAGGGTGGCTGACCCAAAATCACCTAGAAAGGCGTGCGCCGCATGCTCTGGATTTCTATAGAAGAGGGAGAAAGGCGAAGGTCCTCCATCATCTTCACGAGGAAACGCTGATACTCAGAGAGATCAGCAGCAGGAGAGATGTGGACAGAAGGTTCCTCTCCCCCAGAAGAGGGGGATGAGGAGCTGGAGGTCACCATAAGCTCAGAGGGTGGCTGCTCGGGGGGAGGTTGAAAAACCTGACTGTCCAAAGCCTTAACGTAAGCAGGGAAACGAGCAGCCACTGCTCTGAACTGTTCCCAGGTGAGAGGTCCACTAGGACCAAGGATACCTGGGAACGCAGGAGAAGGCGGCAGAGGGGAGTGGACAGAGCCGAGAGAAGAAATCGGCTGACCTCTGCCAGGGCTATGGAGCACCACGGATTCCCACGGGGAGTCCTGGAAGACTCCATGCCGACAGCTGCACAACTGCTCTGCATTGCCCAGACTGCGCCCAAAAGAATCCTCAAGTGAGGCGACTGGGCCATGAAGGTCCAAAAGGATGGTCCCCTGCCTGAAAGAATGGGACCCTCTCAAGGAACCCGAAGGGAAGGCGGAAGTCCACACTCGGCTCGTCCGGGGCCCGGTGGGTCCCAGAGAAGGGCCGGCGGTGCAACCCTCACCCCTCGACCTTCAGAGTCTGGAAAGGGTCCTTGGTCCTTGAAGTGGCCAGCCTTAGGCAGCTCCGTAGCCAGGGTCACCCCCGGAGGGGCAGTCCCGGAAAGTAGCACTCCTCCTCCCGCGGCCCCATCGATAGGCCCCTGTTGGGCGATCGAAACGCCACAGTAGGGGTACACCACCAAGGGTCAAGGAACCCCCAAGGCCAGGCTGCAAGGCAATGGTGGCACGCACCACAGCCCACTAGTCAGCACCACTGACCCTAGCCTTAGAGGGAACCCGACTCACCTCGAAGGGGGGCTGGCCGAAACCCGAAGAGGAAACCACCACCTCGTCCCCCCTTGCAGAGAACCCCGAAGGGTGTGACTGCCCATCCGACTCCGAGCCGGACTCCGACTCCGAAGAGGAAGAGTCCAAGGCCCTAGGCCAAACAGTAGGGGGTCGAGTAAGGGATACCTTTCCGAGAGGCCCAGGAGTCAAAGCAAACCCCCGCCCGCTCCACAGCACCGCGAGAGGTGCCAGCGGAAGGTGGCAAGGCAGCTTGGGCCAGAAGTCCTTGGCCAGGGCCAGCCGCGGCACCATCAGGTCCACCAGTGCCAGGAGGCACCTGGGATGGAGACGCACCGACGAAACCCAGCATCAGAGCCGACCACAGCCAGGCCGCCATGCCGGGGCAGGCGCGCCGAGGGAAATAAGGTGGCACCGACGCACCAAGGACTCGCCCGCTCACGGCACCGACGCCGCACCGCGAGACCGCCGGGCACCGCAAGCAGCACCGAGTCCCAACGGCGCCGACATCGGTGCCAACAGATGACACCGGCGCCCCACGGCGCCGGCTCAACCTCGCGCCGGTGATGGTGCCGAGGCAAGCACATGACGGCGACATCACCAAAGGCGGTTCCACGCCGAGAGCAGTGTCGGCACCGCCGAACAGTGCCGGAGAAGCCCCACGGCACCGGCTAATCGGGTCGGCGCCAACGCTCAGCGCCGACAGGACCCACGGCACCGCTCAATGGTGCTGGAACGACGCTGCCGAGGACGGAGTCAACCCGGCCTAGCAGACTGTGGGAGAGACACTGGGAGCCTTCACCCAAAGGGGTGATTGCCGGAGAAGGCCGCCCGCCTCCGGGGAAGCGGACGGGCCTCGCGCCATGGAAGGAGCCCCTCGCCACGGCTAGGCTAAAGAAGCCGAGGCTCCTCCTCCGCGTCCATATAGAACCAGGAGGGACCCGGAGGAAGGGCCGAGAGAACGCAGCTTGGCCCGCTCGACGAGTGCTACTACCCCCAAAAAATGGAGTCACCGACTTTAAACGCACGCTGTTCCAAAACGCGGCGGTCCATCGAGAAGCAGGCATCGCACGAGTCCATGTCATGTAACAGGCCAAGGCACAAAAGGCACCGGTCATGTTGGTCGGTGACGGAGTACTTGCGGCCGCATGGGCACCGACGCATAGGGGGCCGCCCCGTCTTCACAGATTTCTTGCCCTCCGACTGCGACATGACCTACAGGGAAAAAAACACCAAAAAAACAGACTCGACGTCACTTAAACAGAAAAATAAGGAAAGATCTTACCGGCGACGTCGAGTGGAGCAGACAGAGAACTAGTAGACCGACTAAAACGCAGGCTTCAAGGCCCAAAATTTGGATTTTCTCGCTTCTAGGCTTCCCACGAGGCAACCTCGATGGCAGGAGATGAAGAAGATTGGTAGGCAGGCGGAGTCGATGCAGTTTGATCTAAGTAATCTCGAGCGCCACGTAGTACATCGCTCAGAACGGCGCCGACTCCTGCGTCGGCCCGCCATCCTTTTAAAAAAAAAAAGGCCTCTGGGTCCTGATCTCCAGCCAGTACCCATCTGTGATGAATGGTGAAGACTGACAGATAAGATAAGGAGAAGTCCGACAGCAGTAAAGAAAGGTACCCCGACTGAGATGGCACAAACATAAAAGGCTCAGCCAAAGATGGGTACCTCAGGTGGAGCAATCTAAACAAACTGCAGACTCACAAGAAGAAAGCAAAGTACAGGAGCAAGGAAATGAAGAAAATAACTTCAGAAGGGAAAGCTGACGTATATGGGGCCCCAGGAAATAATTGTTAACAATGCTGCTAAGAACATGTCTGAGGTTGCAGACGAGGAACACACAGAGATTAATTTTTCTGATGCCCTCGATTGGGTAATAGAGGCTCTTGAAAACGCCGGTTGGAAACGGACGCCAGATGGGCACGGTTGAGATGCAAACTATTCCTGTACTTCTGCAGAAGTCAGCCAGCAAAAGGATCTCTTAGAAAAGGAAGGAGAATGTGATTCTGGTAAGTACGATGTGGAAAGCAGTGTGATTAAAACAAATGAAATAGTGCAAGATGGGGCTGTGATAATTACCGACTAAACTTCACCAAAAGAGACAGTATGGGGAAAGGAAAGTATTAAAGAACGTTTATTTCCTGAGCATCTTAAATTAGCCACTGAACCAGCTAAAAGAAGGAATGCAGCGAGATTGAAATATGGGGGAAGGGGGCTTCCAGATATAGCTAATAGACTGTATGTAGGAAGAAAACTTATAAAAGACAGAATGAGGCATTATGCCTATAAAATATATGCATTAATTCATACCCCTGGAGGCATCATATATGACAGATGTTTTATTTATTTATTTTAATTTTGATAACTGGGTAGGCCCACTGAGACAGACATGTCCCTTTTTCAGGGGTAACATAGGGAATAAAAATAATTCCATGAGATGATACATTATAAATTAGGATACAGAAGGTAAAAACATAAGGAGAAACGAGAGCAATATAACAGAATATAAACAGTAAGTAACAGAAAGGTATACAGAGAGAGAGAGAGAGAGCGCATCAGTTTCCTCCATTGTTGGATGATAATTCCAATACAGTTCCTGAGGGGTCCAGTGCCTTGTATCGAGAGTCCATGAAGGTGCATGAGATCACAGAGCTGCGTCAGGTGAGTGGTTCATTAGAGGCTAGCGTACAATACAAGTACACAGTACAATCTTACACATTTACAAGATATAAGAGTGGAAAGAGAGAGATTTACAAAGTACAAGAGAGGAAGGAGAGAAGAGGGGAAGGGAAGGGGTTAGGGGAAGATTGGGGAGTCAGAGGGGGCATGGTAGAGGTGGGGGAAGGTCAAGGGTAAGAGAAAGGGTTAGTGAAGAGAATAGACAGCCAGTAAGGGCAGAGGAGGGAAGAAGGTACACAGAGGAAAACAGATGGGGTTAAGTGCAAATACCACTACAGATGGGGGAAGGGGAGTTTTAAACATCCTGCAGGGTTAGAAAGGTTTTGGAAACAATACCACCAAATAAAAGAAACCCCATTATGGAAGGCTTTTGTTGCTATGCCCTTGACAAAACCAGCTTACAAAAATGTGAGGCTGGGCACTGGCCATATATGAAGTCAGCATAGTCAATTAGTGAGAGGAACGTGGATTGGACGAGCTGTCTTTTGGCGCCTGTGGTCAAGGGGCGATTTATTCTGAAGAAGAGTCCAAGCCTCTGCCTCAGCTTTTTCAGCAGTTCTTCTATATGTTCCACAAAGGAGAGTTTATTGTCTATCCAGACACCCAAATACTTGAATTTCGGTACATATTCAAGATGTTCACCCAATAAGGTGGAGATAGAAGGTAATGGACCAGCAGCGGCAGAATATGCCCCCTGGCCAGTTGGTGAGAATAGCATTGCCTTAGTTTTCTTGGCGTTAAGTAGTAGTCTTTTACTGAGGAGCTGGTGCTGCAGGATGTTAAAGTCGGTTTGCAGGTCACCACAGGCAGCTTCAGGAGATTCACGGCTTATGTAGAGCACCGTGTCATCAGCAAACAGGTGAATGCTTGCTTCCTTAATGCCTACATCCAGGCTGTTGATATAGATAGCAAACAGTAATGGTCCTAATATGGACCCCTGAGGGACACCTCTTTTTATCAGTTTAAGTGAAGAAAGCTCCCCTTCAGCCTTGATTTGTTGTTGCCTACCAGTGAGGTAGTCATGGAACCAACACAAGTAGGTTCGGTCTGCGCCTATTGTTTGTAAAGTGGAGAGGAGCAAACAGTGGTCGACAGTGTTGAAGGCCTTATTGAGATCCAGGAAAACTGCACAGATTAATTTTTTGTTGTCTAAGTCCCGTTGCCAGTCGTTAGTTACTTTTGCCAGGGCCATAATGGTACTGTGCTTTGCTCTGACTGCATAGGGTTTAGTAAGTTCGAGTTGTCTATGAAAGATCTCAGCTGGGTATCCACAATTTTTTCTAGGAGCTTGGAGAGTATGGGGAGGAGAGAGATCAGCCTATAGTTATTTAGGTCACAGGGAACCCCCGATTTAAACAGGGGGATGACGTGAGCTACTTTCCATAACTGAGGGAGGGAACCTTGCCATAGGGACAGGTTGAATAAGTGAGAGATAGGTGCGGCAAGGATGTAATGAGCAATGTTCAAGTAATATGGGTCGAAGAAGTCAGCCCCAGCACTTTTTTTAGTGTCCAATTTTAGGAGAAGATCTTCAACTTCCTTTACGGAGGTGGGTAAGAATGAGAAGGTTACGATATTGTTACTCGGTTCTGGGAGCTTAGTGTTGATCTGTAGGTGTAGTCTACTTACCAGTACATTATCAAATGCTAGGCCTGCAGTGGCAAAATGATTGTTGAAGGCCTGCAGGATCTCGTTTCTGTCATTGATTATAGCATTGTCAGTGGTAATTTTGGAGGGAAGCACATTTCCTGGAGAATGACCAGTCAGTTCTTTTAGTGTGGACCAGAACTTGGTAGGGCATTTCAACGCAGAATCTAGCTCAGATCAGTAAAAATTGGCCTTGGCCTCTCTGACCATCTTAGTGCAGGCGTTTCTAGCTGTTCTGAAGAGACACCAGTCTTCGTCTGTGTGTGATTTGCGAGCCTTTTTCCAGAGTTGATCTCTTTTTAGTAAGGCAGCCTTGAGGTCCGCTGAGAACCAACGACATGTTCTAGCTTTTATACGTGCTTTTACCAGAGGAGCATGGTTATTTAGGGCACTGGTTATAATTTCATGGAAGATGTTGTAGGCATTACTCACTGATTTAGCAAGGTAAAAACTCTGCCAGTGCAGAGTTATTTTTTTTAATTCACTGAAGTATGCGAGAGGATCGAAGTTCTGTCTGGACCTTTTAGTGGAAAATTTAGATGTTGGTGAGGGTTTATTATCAGTTCTTATACCAGCAATAAAGCAGTGGTCACTAACATCAGCTGAAAAAATTCCGGCATGGGAAAAGGAATATGGTTTGCTTATGAGAAGGACATCCAATAGGGTGCTGTTCATTGGGTTTTTCTTGTTAATGCGAGTTGGCTCAGTAATAAGTTGTGTGAACCAGTGGGAGTCACAGAATTGCTTCAGGGGTAACGAGACCTTAGTCAACCAATCATAATTAAGGTCTCCAAGAATAATTGTTTCAATGGGGACAGATCCCATAATAGATGATAGATGGGACAGGAGCTGAGGCACCGCAGCTGGTGGTCTGTAACCACCTATGACACGCAAAGCCATTAATGGGGAAGTTCAACTTTAAGGGACAAACATTCGAATCCACCTGCAATAGAGTCTAGGATGGACACTGAAAATTAGTTTTTGACATAGATGACTACTCCGCCTCCCCTGGTCTGCCTATTGGCTCTAAATAGGAGGTAGTTAGGGATGTTAACCTCTCTATCTAGGGTGGATGCCCAAAGCCAGGATTCAGAGAGCACAAGTACGTCTGGTGCGGTATGAGTAATCCATGCCTGGACTGATGTAAATTTCTTTAAAAGACTGCAAACATTTGCATGCATAAAGCGGACTCGTTTCAGTCTTGTAAGGTCGGATGGAGACAAGAGAGTTTTTGTGGGACCAGGGTTGAGTTTAACATTACCTGAACACAAAAGTAGTAGGAACACAATTTTCCTTAGGGCAGCGAGGAGTAGTTTGAAAGCACGAATCTTTCTGCATCTAGTATAAGTTTGAGTGCGGGGGTCCGGAGTCCAAAGTTTCCTCAGGTGAACCACAGGGGAGGCAAAAGACACATGAAAAAAGAAATGAAGAGGAACATAACAGGCACAAGCCAGCAGAAAATGGAGATGACGTAGGTAAAGACATAGGAAAGCAAAGAGAAGTAGACCTGGCTGCTGAAGTAATGCCGACACCAATAGCTCCGATAGGAAGAGTCTATCAAATAGTCCCTAGATCCAAAAGTTCAGCTAAACCACCAAGGACCAAACATGCAGAATCAGGTACAGGCACTGTGTTTACACAAAACAAGTACTCTGTTCTACAAGAGAAGGATTGGGAGGATTTTGGTGAGGATTCAGATGCTTCATCTGTAACATCCTCTACCTGAGCAGTCCTCAGAATATGAATCAACAAGCACTCAGAATTCAAAAAAAAAAAAAAAAGGCAAAAGGCAAAATTAAAGCACAGATGATCGTGTTTGACCCTTAAAACAAAAATATAACAGCTGCATTAAAGTTTGTGTCTTGTAATGTGAACAGTGTTAAAAATAATAAGAATAGGGGGAGTCACATATTCTATTATAAAAGAATGGGAGGGGGGGTTATAGGACACACGATTGCATACCTTAACAGATATTAAGAAAGCACGAAAGGAATGGATACGGGCCATCATTATGGTTCATGGGGAAGAAGCATGAACAGGTTTGGGGATCTTGTTTACCACTACGGATGTGAAAGTAATGAAGGAGGGAGATATCAGCCCAGGTAGAGCGCTCAAGGTAGATATTGTGCTTAGGAATCTGCGTTTCAGGTTAATTAATATATATAGCTCACAGGTGAAGGTAGAAAGAAATAAATGATTTCAACTTATGGAACCTTTTTTACATACTTCCAAAATAGTTATTTGTGGAGGGGATTTTAAATGGAGGCTCACTAAAAGAGATTGAGGAGGAAGACAGAAAATGTTTTTTGTGCGACACTAATATGTTAAAAACAATCTTAAACTGAGCAGAGTTAGAAGACACATACATAGACACAGAAACATAGAATTTGATGGCAGATAAGGACCGCTTGGCCCACCCAGTCTGCCCATTTCCCTACCTAATGGATAAGCTGCAGATCCTAGTTAACCAGCAGCCTACTTCTTCCTGCCCCCAACCCCTAGAATTGCCTTATGACTGTCCGATGCATGCTTGAATTCAACCACTGTTTTTGACTCCACAACCTCCTCTGGAAGGCTGCTCCATGCATCCACAACCCTCTCGTGAAAAAATACTTCCTTACATTACCTCTGAGCCGCCTCTCTATCTTCAAATTGTGCCCTCTTGTTCTTTGCACACCTCTTTTTTGAAAGATGCTACCCTCTTGGACTTTGTTGATTCCCTTGAGGTACTTGGAAAGTTTCTATCATGTCCCCCTCCCTCCTTTCCTCGAGGCTATACATATTAAGCTCCTTAGTCTCTCTCCATATGACTTCTGGTGCAGACCCTGCACCATTTTAGTTGCCCTCCTCTGGACAGCTTCCATCTTGTCTATGTCCTTGTGGAGATTGGGTCTCCAGAACTGCACACAGTACTCCAGATGGGGTCTCACCAGCTGTCTGTACAGAGGGTTAACAACTTCCTGTTTTCTACTGGTGATGCCTCTCCCTATGCATCCCAGTATTCCCCCAGCCCTCCTTACTGCCCTCTCACATTGCTTGCCCACCTTTAAGTCATCTGATATGACTACCCCCAGGTCCCTTTCCATTTTTGTTGTTGTTAGTATCTCACCCTCCACTGTGTACTCTTCCCCTGGGTTTTTGTTTCCCAGGTGCATTACCTTGCACTTCTTAGCATTGAATCTAAGCTGCCATACATTTGACCATTTCTCTAACCTTGCCAAGTCCCTTCTCATCCTTTCCACCCCACCTTGTGCATCAACTCTGTTGCAGATCTTTGTGTCATCTGTAAAGAGACATACTTTTCCTTCCAGTCCCTCTGCAATGTCGCTTATAAAGACATTGAAGAGGACCAGTCCTAATACTGAACCCTTCGGTAGCCCACTAGTAAGCCCACTTTCTTCAGAGTGGACTCCATTTACTATTACCCTCTGTGTCCTATTCTCCAGCCAATTCTTTACCCAGGCTATCATCTTGGGACTCAGTCCCAGACTGGCTAACTTGTATATTAATCTTTTGTGTGGGACTGTGTCAAATGCCTTGCTAAAGTCTAGGTAGGCCATGTTCACAGCCCCTCCCTGATCTACTACTTTGGTCACCCAGTCAAAGATATCTATTAGATTCGTCTGGCATGACCTTCCTGCTGTGAATCCATGCTGCCTTGGGTCCTGTGCCCCTCTGGCCTCTAGGTACTTGACAATTCTTTCCTTCAGAAGTGATTCCATCACTTTCCCTATCACTCAGGTTAAACTAACAGTTCTGTAGTTTCCTGCTTCGGCCCTGCTCCCACTTTTATGAAGGGGAATCACATCTGTCCTCCTCCAGTCCTCAGGTACCACCCCATCCTCCCATGATTTGTTAAAGAGGGTAGTCAGTAGTGTCACTAGTTCTACCCTTAGTTCTTTTAGAATTCTGGGATGAATCCCATCAACCCCATTGCTTTGTCCACCTTCAGTTTTAAGAGTTCTTTCAGAACCCTTTCTTCTGTAAATGGGCTGGTATCAACGTCTGTATCCAGAGTGTTTCTACTGTTTGTTTTAGGTACCTTCCCCTCTTCTTTTGTAAATACTGAGCAAAAATATTTGTTTAGTATCTCTGCCTTTTCACCGTTACCCTCTGCCAACCCTCTCCCCTTTATTAAGCCTCACTGTCCCTCCCTTAGTCTTCCTTCACTCCCTGATGTACCTAAAAAAGGTTTTATCCCCCTTCTTAACTGAGTTGGCTATGTTTTCCTCGGTTCGGGCCTTTGCTGTTCTGACTGCCTTCCCAGCTTCCTTTTGTTTTAACTGATACAATTCTCTGTCTTGCTCCTTCTGTGATTCCTTGTACTTTCTGAATGCTTTCTTTTTCTCTTGAACCTCCACTGTTACCTCCTTTGAGAACCATAGTGGTTTCTTACATCGTTTTGTTTTGTTTATTTGCTTCACACAAAGGCTTGTTACCTCTGCGATGGCAGTTTTTATTATTCCCCATTGTTCTTCCACCCCTCCTTCCTGCCCATTTGCTAGTACATTCCTTAGGCACTCACCCATTTTGGCAAAGTCAGCCCTCCTGAAGTCCAGTACTTTTGCCTTTATATGGCTTGACTCTATTGCACAAGAATAAAACTCCTGTGCATACCTTCTATAAAGGTATGCTCTCAACAAGGATTGATTTCTGGTTTGTCCCCAAGAGGCTAAAAATTAATGATGTAACGGTTGTTCCCCTAGAGACATCGAATCACATGGCTATTCAGTTAAAGATAGAGACATCACCCTGGTCAGAGGGCTGCTCACTCGGTTCTTTAGACTTCTCCTTCTGAGAAGTGGAAGCTTTATCCGAAGCTGGGTTAGCAGCTTTCTTGGACATTTTCTCTTTCAGTTGGTTCAAACGCTTATCCAGCGTCAACTAAGGACATTTTTACACATTTCACAATCTGCCTTCAAATGATCCAACCCCAGGCAGAGAACATAAACTAAGTGAGGATCTGCTTTAACAAATGCTTTCCCCTACAATGTACAATGCTGAAAACCCATTGTGCCTGTTCTTTCCTTGGGTAGTGACATAAACAACCAAAACCCCTTAAAAGGGATTTCGTGAGCCCAGGCCACACACTCCTTTTTTTTTTTTGCAGTCAGTTTAGCGACCGAAGATAGAATCAAGAATTACCCCGGTTTCTCCACAAAATAAAGTAACTGGCCCAGAAAGGATTTAAAATTGAAATATAAATGTTTTAAATACAAACAAATGTCCAGTTTCCTCCCAGTTAAAAGAAGCGAGAAGAAATCAAAAAACTTACCAGAACAACACTAAATCTAGACTAATCTACCTGATTGCTTTAAAAACAAAAAAAATTAAATTTTACTTCAGAAAACTGACAAAATAAAATCTTCAGGAAAGATAAAGGAGGGTTCTCGGAGGCGTTTGTACTAGGCAAGTGGAGTAAAGAGTCTGACAATTGTAGAATGTTTACCAGGGACAGTGGTTTGAAAACTGAGCTTAAGCCTAACATTCCATGATTAGCATAGGTTCTATTAACCGTTTCGGCTCCAGGGCAGTCTTATGGTGAGACCATACTACAGAAGTCAGAATACAGATTTCCTGGGGTTTGAAATGTGGGACACATAGAAACAAAATCAAGTAAATCCGTTTGAAAGCAGTAAAGAAAGGGCTCAAAGTAGGATAATGACATAGCTTCTGGACAAAAATGGAAGCAGATGCAGGAATACAAACAGTATGAAAGTAATTGTGCAAGAACATATTAAAAATAAGTTCCAAGGAAATGGACAAAAGGAAAACGAGGAATTTTTAAAGGAGATGAAAGTGCCAACAATTCCAGAAGTAGATAACATGATACTGTTTTTTTCAGATGAAACAAGCTTTTTTGTAGTATAAGGACTTAACAGTTCACAAATACTTAGCAGTTTGGAATGTACAATATGAGAACAATGAGACAAGAACATGCCCAGAAAAATGCAGTTTACAAAAGGAAAAGAAACTATTATGGTCTATACCTCCCTCCCACTACCAAGTCCCCTCCTTCCCTGTCCATCCACCAGAGGAAGAAAACAACAGGTAAAAAAACAGGGGGTCAACATGAAATAGAGTTGACTAGAGAGTTTAAACCCAATCTACCAAATTACAACAAAAGATAAGCCTTGTAGGATGACCAGACTGTGTAGTCAGATCGTTAGAAGGACCTGCAGGGGCTCCCAGACCCTATTGTATTTAGATAAGTTGCCAGCCATGTTGGCAATGATATGCTCAGCTTGTAAGGCAAACAGTATTTCTCTGTACCATTCAATAAATTGTGGTATAGACTGGTCTAGCCAATGGCGTAGAATAATCTTTTTCACACATGCAGGGATTAAAGCCATATGGGGTCTCTGGTTTCCAAGAAGGATATTGGTGTAGTCACCCAAGATACATACAGCTGGAGTGAAAGCTTCAGACAATCCCAATAATGGTTCTAACTGGGCACAAATTGATTCCCACAGGGGAATCTTTTTTTGTAAAACCATAATATGTGAAGTAGGGTGCCAGGCTCCTTGCCGCATCTAGTGCAAGTGTCAGCAGATAGTCTGCCCATTTTGTATAGTTTGACTGGGGTATTGTAAAGGTTGTGAATTATACTGAACTGCATGAAGCGGTATCTGTCCCACTTTATAAATTTATACATGTGTTTTCAGAAAGTCGATCAATTTCTTGGGGGAAGGGGAAGAGAGATGGAAGGGATTGATCCCAACCAACCCTTGACCCTCCTAGGAAGCCAGAGACTCTTGTAGTGACTGGTAATAATATGAGATATGGTGGGAAGTGGGGGCCTTTTGAAGAATAGGAAGAATTAGATTACCTAATGGACTAAACCAGGGCCCATTGCCGAGAAATAGTAAAAGCATGTGTGATAACTGAAAGTAACGAAAGGAAGTGGAGGTGGGTCAGTTTTATTTGGCCCGCGCTTCCTGAAAGGGTAACAGCCTTTGATTGACCATGAGACCCCCAATTGTGGAGACTCCCATATCAGACCAAAAAGCTTTGGAGAGTGGCTTGCTGGCTATGCGTAAATTTGGATTCCTGAAAAAGGGTTGGGCTGTGTCCCCGTATGGGTGAATTTTAAATAAGAAAAAAAGTTGCATTTTGACCCTCAAAGAAGCTGGCAAGTGTGTGTCCCATAAGGGTCAAGGGAGATTTTTCCTGGGAAGGTATGGGAATCAGTGTATGTCAAGCCCATTGGTAGAGTATAAGGCCCTCTATGTTCACCCACTGTGGAACATATGATGTATAAGGGTCAAAGCTAGCCATTCCAAACCAATGGGAAAGTTTAGTGAGGTGTGAGGCCAAGTAATAAAGAAAGAAATTAGGAACCTGAAGCCCACCATCTTGTTTATTATGCATTAGCTTTGCCAGGGCTCTGCGGGCAGTTTTGCCCCACCAGAGGAATGTAGAAATGATTCTATGGACTCAGTTAAACCATTTTTGCAAGATCATTCTCATCTACCATCCACCCAGGGATGAGAAATTATTCCTGCAGGAAGTAGCAGACTTCGCTGTTGACATGGCGTTAGAGTTGCCCAGGTTGATGGTCCTGGGCGATTTCAACACCTGGGTCGACGACGACCTCTCGCTGTTTGGGCAAAACTTCCTCCAACTTATGAATTCTTTGGGGTTCACACAGGTTGTTGCCTCTGCTACCCATAATTATGGTCACTCACTTGATCTGGTTTTCCTCCTGGGGATGGGGACCTTTGACTTGGTGGTGGAACTAGTCGTATGGTCAGATCACCACACCGTAAGGTTCAATCTCCAGGCTCCCTTATAAGCCTGCCCCTGTGGAGATGGTCAGATACCACTTTTTGAGGGATGTGACCCTGGATGGTCTATCGGGATTCTTAGGGGTAGGCAAGGATCCAGACAGTCTAGTTCAAGCCTATAATAAGGCTGTTACTGAAGGTCTGGATTCTATCACCCCGGTCCATGGTACTCCTCTCTCTCTCCCCCCCCCACCAGTCCCCCTGGTTTGACGGGACCATAAGGGAGTTGAGATGAGTTGGATGAAGGTTAGAGTGACACTGGTGGAAATCAGCTCTTGATGCTGACCACCTAAGATTGATGGATCATTATCAAATCTATCAATCAGCAATCAATCGTAAGAAGACAGAGTTCTTGTCCAGGGAGATTGCTGCTGCTCATAACTGATCGGCTCAGCTCTTCTGAACTGTGGACAGGCTGTGCAACCCATCCTGTCTGCAGGTCCAAAGTGTGTTATAACAAGTTAAGTGTGAGGACTTTGCTCGATTCTTTGCAGATAAGGTGGCCAACATCAGGGCCGAAATCAGTCCAGTGCTCTCTGTGATGTAGACAGCCAGTTCTGAGTGATACATCAATGTTTTTTATTACATATAAAATATGTAACGGGAAGGTCAGTTTGAGGAAACCATAGTCTAGCTGGAAATGACACATCAAACCCCCCCCCCAGGGATAAGTTCAAAGGCCAGGACATAGCTAAACTGCAGATTTCTTAAATGCAATTCCTTGTCAATTTGCTTTCATCCCAGGAAATGAAATTAGCCATTCATGACATCCTCAGAGAAATCCTTTGATGTGCCCTAGGTGTCCTGAGAAAAGGGACACTGGCCAGTGTTATGAATAACCTTCCAGGAAACCAGCTCATTTCATCAAAGAGGTTGATGTCTGGGTCAAGCAGGAGCCAGATGAATTTGGAAGGTCCAATATCCATTCCCGGGAAACCCTTGAATCACATCAGAGAGACCTTTGATGTGTAGATGCCAAGGCCCAGACGGAATTAAAGAGTCAAATACACTTTTGCTTTGAATACAGTGACTTATATCAAATAAATTTTTGATATGTATGTGTAGCAGAGCACAAACCGGTTTTGTCTGGTTAACCTGAGGCGAGGAAAGTCAGTGAGGTCACCTATTATGCTTTTTTTTAAATATCTTATTTGGACATCCTGTGTTATAAAATATAGATTTTGTTACACCAAGGCAGAGTTAGGTGACCTCAGAGAGAAGGCCGACTCAAGACTGTTCTTAAGCTTACTGCAAACCTTGAAAGACACACTTTCATAATTTTGACTGAGAGAAGAGAAACATCAGAGCACTGGAAGATTCAGAAGTAAGGACTTTAGACAAGATTAGCCTGAGAGTTATTATTTGTAGGAATCTGCACTTTTAACCTGTTTGTTTTAAGGCTGTATGTGTCAGGATATTTTTGTTCTGTAATATTTTTTCTGTTTTTCTATTTTAAAGTAAAAATATATATTTTAAAACGGAAACTGCTGGTGTGCCTTGACATTTCTTTTTATTTAAGTGAAGCTTTTAAAGGTTATAGTTGACAGTGTGTAAGAGCTTATTTTAATACCAAACTGGGAAACAGATAGAGTTCTCTAAAGTCTTACATAGAGTTCTAAGGATTCATTTTGTAGACCTGGTTAGGTGCCCATAGGCAAAGATATCTGGTCCCCCGAAGACAGAATTATCTGAGCCTGATAATTGGGTATGCTAACAAGAGGTTATCAGTTTGAATCCCTCCAGAACTTGAGGCTAAGGTGACTCGAACCCACAAAACAGACAAGAGGGTTACCTTGTACTGTTCACTGTCCACAAATCATACACTCAGAGGCTGGCACTTTGGGAGTAGAGGGCTGACTGGTTGAGCAAATTTATGACAGACTGGTTGGCAGCGGTGGCATAAAAACTTTGGTGGCATAAGCTTCATTGTTCAGTGTGTCAACTTGAGACCATTCAGCTCACTTGGAAAAAAGAAAGGCAGTGTTTTATTTAGAACTATATCCCTTGGCTTACAGTCAAAGTTCCTACCCATTTTATTTTTTTTCTAAAGTGCCAGTCAGATTAGCGCAGTCAGGGAAAAAGATTGCTTCCGACTACAGCAGGCACACTGTAGATCACTTGAAACAGTTGTGCGAGGACAGAGGAGTCCTGTTCAAGGTGACAGCCAGAAAGCAGAACCTCATAGAGGCCCTGATGGTAGCAGATACCCAGAGCAGAGAGTCACAGACCGTGACTGAAAGGGACCAGACCTCGAGTGTGGCAGGACTAGCAGCCAGTGAGGGATCCCGAGCCAATGAGGTGGACAGCAGGGCCACTGTCAGTGAAGGGCAACAGCAGCAGGGGAAGATCGCCAGTATCCTGGATCCAGAGGTACTCAGACTGCAAATCAAGTTGTGCTGGATGGAACTGGAGGCAGAGCGAGAACAGAGGGAGGCAGACCATGAGGAGCGTGAGTGCCAGCGAGCTGCAGAGGAGAAGAGAGAGCAAGAACACAGAGCTGCAGAGGAAAGGAGAGAGGAGCACCAGTGGCAACATGAACTGGAGAAGCTACGACTCCGACCAGCAGCACCAGAGCAGGTAAGTAGCTTGGGTTTAACTGGGACTGCAGAACTGGGTTACAAATTGAACTCCAAATTAATAGCTGAGTTTAAGGAAGGGGAGGCCATGCATGCCTTTTTAAATTCTTTTGAAAAAGTTTGTATTCAGGCTAAAATTCCTAGAGAGTCCTGGAGCTTCCAGCTATCCCCGCTACTTACCGGGAAAGCTCGGGATGCATTGGGTCAAATGAACAATGAGGACAGTGATGATTACAGCAAGTTAAAAGCTGCACTGTTAAAAAAGTTTGCATTAACTGCTGAATCATACAGAGCTAAATTCCGTAAGCTCAGGAAAAGCCCTGATATGAGCTATGAGGAGCTAGCCATGAAACAATGTCAGCTTTTAAAATGTTGGTGGGAAGGAATTGAGGCAAACTCTGTTGATAAAATTGAAAATGTGATTTTATTAGAACAGTTTTATTGGGCATGCCCAGCAGAGCTAAAAACCTGGCTAGAGGACTGAGATCCAAAAACAGTGCAAGAGGCTGCTGAACTCTCGGACCGCTATGCCAAGAGCACACCTGCTCTGAGAGTGAATGGGGCGAGTGTGGCAGTGCAGAAAGGGAAAGCATGCCTTCAGGGCAGCTAAAACCCTCACTGCCTCCACCAAAACCAGTTAGCCCCAGGTTTCAACAAAAAGACTTATCTGAAGTAAGAAATGCATGTTGGCTATGTAAGAAAACTGGGCATATTGCCAGACAAAGCCCCAAAAAGGCAAGCCATAATACACAACAGGGTGCTAGAAAAGAAGTGGGTTGTTTGTGTGTCCCTGAGAGCATGCCAGTGAACATAAGGGGAACACATGCACCCAGTCATAGTAAATGGTGTACAGACGCAGGGGTTAAGGGACACAGGGGCATCCCTAACATTGGTAAAGGGGGATCTGGTACAGCCTGGTCAGCTTATACCCAATAAATACGTACCTGTACAAGGGTTTACTGGTGAAGAGAAAACATTGCCACTCACTAGTGTTCTCCTGGTGAAACAGGGGGAACTGTGCAACAGGTGGCTGTAGCCAACACATTAGCAGTAGATGTGATCCTGGGTAACAATCTCCAGCAGGGGGTGGTATGTGCAGTTACCCATAGCCAAGCGGCAAGGGAAAATAGTAGTTCCCTGAATCCCACAGAAACCAGTGTGGAAACCACTGAGAGGCTGGTTCCCCAGCCTGTGTCTCCAGATGGGGAGACTGATAAAAAGGAGGGGGTAGAAATTTCCTCAGTAGCAAGTAACCACATAGCTACAGAGGGTTACTCCGAAGAGGGAGGGGTGACCCCTTGTCAGAGGGTTGGGATTGACAGTAATCCTGAGGGCCCTGACGCTAGTGCTAGAAACCCTAGTTTAGTGACCGAAGGGGACCTGTTCCATGCCTTGGGACTGTGTGAGGGGTTTGCAGCTGCTCAGAGGAGTGACCCTAGTTTAGGGAAGATGAGGGCTTGGGCAGACTCAGACAGCACACAAGGAGGTGACGGCAGACATAAGGTTTATTGGGAAAATGGACTTATGTACACACAGGCAGTACAAACAGAGGGAGGGATGCTAGGCAGGCAGCTTGTCATTCCCCAGGGATATCGTGAGCAGTTGCTCAAGGTTGCCCATGATATTCCCATGTCTGGTCATCTGGGAATCATGCGCACAATGCAGCGGTTGGCCCAGAATTTCTACTGGCCTAACTTCACCCAGCAGGTGAAGGAGTATTGCAGGTCTTGTCACCGGTGCCAAGAAATAGGGAAGGCGGGCAAGAAAACCCAAGCCGCCCTGATCCCCTTGCTTATAGTGGAGGAGCCATTCCAGAGGGTGGGAATGGATATTGTGGGGCCTTTAAATACCCCAAGCTCCTCAGGGAAGAGATTCATTCTGACTGTGGTGGATTATACCACCTGGTACACAGAGGCAGTCGTCCTATCCTCTCTGAGGACAGACAAAGTGGCAGATGCCTTACTTGGGATTTTCTCCCGTGTTGGGTTTCCGCAAGAGGTAATCACCGATCAAGGGGGTTCCTACATGTCGGACCTGATGAAATGTTTATGGGAAAAGTGTGGGGTGGTGCAGAGATGCACGACACCGTATCACCCACAAGCCAATGGTACCCTAAAATCAATGCTCCAGGTGTTTGCTGAACAGCATGGGAGGGACTAGGAGAAATACCTTCCTCACCTGTTGTTTGCATACAGGGAGGTGCCCCAAGAGTCAACAGGATTTTCCCCCTTTGAACTCTTGTATGGACGCCGGGTACGTGGGCCCCTAGACTTGATCCGGGAGGACTGGGAAGGCAAGCACGCCACCCAGGGAACTCCCATTGTGGACTACATCCTAAGGTTTAGGGAAAGGCTGAAGGAGCTTATGGGGACAGCCCAGAGCAAGCTGGCAGCTGCCCAACAGAAACAAAAAGTATGGTATGACCGCAGAGCCAGAGCTCGCTCGTACATGGTGGGTCAGGAAGTCATGGTCCTTATTCCGGTCCAGAAAGACAAGCTGCAAGCTGAGTGGGCAGGACCGTACAAAGTGGTTAGGAAAGTAAATGATATGAACTACATTGTGGAGTTACCTGACCATAGACAGACAGAAAGGATGTACCATGTCAATATGATGAAGCCATATGCAAATAGGGCTGACATGGTGTTCGCAGTGTGTAGTCATGGGGAAGGGACGGATGAAGGAGACCCCTTCTGGACTTGCTGGAAGAGAGTAAGTGGGAGTCCTCTGTGGAGGCAGTAAAATTGTCCCCCCAGCTGACCCCGGTCAGATCCAGAAAGTAAGGGAGGTTTTAGCAGACTTTACCCCCTTGTTTAGCGCCAAGCCTGGACTAACCCCCTTAGCGACACACGATGTGGAGACAGGGACACAGATGCCCATACGGCAGACAGCATATTGGGTGTCAGAGGTTGTCCAAAAGGACATTAGGAGGGAAGTGGAGGAGATGCTGGATTTAGGGGTAATCCAGAGATCCCACAGTCCCTGGGCCTCACCCGTAGTACTTGTACCCAAGCCAGATGGCTCGACTCATTTCTGTGTAGACTATCGTTGACTGAATGCAGTCATGAAGTCAGATGCCCACCTGATCCCCCAGACGGATGAACCCATGGACAAGTTGGGAGGGGTGACCTACCTTACGACCATTGACCTGAGAAAGGGGTATTGGCAGGTAGAGTTGATGGACAGAGCTAGGGAGAGGTCAGCCTTCATCACTCCAATAGGCTTATTTGAATTCAAAGTAATACCTTTTGGAATGAAGAACACCCCAGCCACTTTCCAAAGGTTGGTGAACCAGGTGTTAAATGGTGCTGAGGAGTACACCGTGGCATACCTGGATGGCATTGCCATCTTTAGTACCAGCTGGGAGGAACACCTTTCACACCTTAGGGAAGTGCTGGACAGGATACAGAGGGCCGGGCTCACTGTCAAAGCCAAGAAGTGCCAGGTGGCCATGGGAGAAGTGGCATACCTCAGGCATGTGGTAGGCCAGGTACAGCTCCGTCCTAACCAAATAAAGATAGAGGTAATCCAGGTATGGCCCAGACCAGAAACTCAGAAGCAGGTCAGGAGTTTTCTCAGGACAGTCGGGTACTATAGAAAGTTTGTACCCAATTACAGTGCCCTGGCTGCGCCCCTATCTGACCTGACAAAGAAAAGGATGCCCAAGAAAATCACCTGGGGCCCACCCTGTGAAGAAGCCTTTTCAAAACTAAAGGAGGTACTGTGCAGTGCTCCTGTTTTGACAAGTCCTGACTATAGTAAAACCTTTATAGTTCAGACTGATGACTCAGATGTGGGTATTGGGGCAGTACTGAGCCAGACATCCAGCAAAGGAAGGGACCACCCCATAGCCTACCTGAGCCGGAAGTTGCTCCCCAGGGAGCAAGCATACTCCACAGTGGAAAAGGAGTGTCTTGCCCTAGTGTGGGCCCTAAAGAAATTGGAGCCATACTTGTATGGGCAGCCTTTTGTGGTGCAGACTGACCACAACCCCATGGTTTGGCTGATGCAGATGGGGAAAAACAATGGCAGACTGCTCAGATGGAGTCTTGCTTTACAAGGGTATGATCTGAAAATCGTACATAGGGCCGGAGCCAAGAATCAGAGCTCAGATGAGCTGTCTAGGGTCTATGAGGAGTGAACTGATTTGGGAAGCTCATCCCATGTAGGGGATAGACCCCCCAAATTCAGTCTAGGTGGGGAGGAATTGTGACGTAGACAGCCAGTTCTGAGTGATGCATCAATTTTTTTTATTACATATACAATATGTAATGGGAAGGTCAGTATGAGGAAACTACAGTCTTGCTGGAACTGACACATCAAAACCCCCCCCAGGGATAAGTTCAAAGGCCAGGACATAGCTAAACTGCAGATTTCTTAAATGCAATTCCTTGCCAATTTGCTTTCATCCCAGGAAATGAAATTAGCCATTCATGACGTCCTCAGGGAAATCCTTTGATGTGCCCTAGGTGTCCTGAGAAAAGGGACACTGGCCAGTGTTATGAATAACCTTCCAGGAAACCAGCTCATTTCATCAAAGAGGTTGATGTCTGGGCCAATCAGGACCCAGATGAATTTGGAAGGTCCAATATCCATTCCCGGAAAACCCTAGAATTACATCAGAGAAACCTTTGATGTGTAGATGCCAAGGCCCAGACGGAATTAAAGAATCAAATACACTTTTGCTTTGAATACAGTGACTTATATCAAAGAAACTTTTGATATGTATGTGTAGCAGAGCACAAACCGGTTTTGTCTGGGTAACCTGAGGAGAGGAAAGTAAGTGAGGTCACCTATTATGTTTTTTTTAAATATCTTATTTGGACATCCTGTGTTATAAAATATAGATTTTGTTACACCAAGGCAGAGTTAGGTGACCTCAGAGAGAAGGCCGGCTCAAGACTGTTCTTAAGCTTACTGCAAACCTTGAAAGATACACTTTCATAATTCTGACTGAGAGAAGAGAAACATCAGAGCACTGGAAGATTCAGAAGTAAGGACTTTAGACAAGATTAGTCTGAGAGTTATTATTTGTAGGAATCTGCACTTTTAACCTGTTTGTTTTAAGGCTGTATGTGTCGGGATATTTTTGTTCTGTAATATTTTTTCTGTTTTCCTATTTTAAAGTAAAAATATATATTTTAAATCAGAAACTGCTGGTGTGCCTTGACATTTCTTTTTATTTAAGTGAAGCTTTTAAAGGTTATAGTTGACAGTGTGTAAGAGCTTATTTTAATACCAAACTGGGAAATGGATAGAGTTCTCTAAAGTCTTGCATAGAGTTCTAAGGGTTCATTTTGTAGACCTGGTTAGGTGCCCGTAGGCAAAGATATTTGGTCCCCCAAAGACAGAATTATCTGAGCCTGATAATTGGGTATGCTAACAAGAGGTTATCAGTTTGAATCCCTCCAGAACTTAAGACTAAGGTGACTCAAACCCACAAAACAGACAAGAGGATTACCTTGTACTGTTCACTGTCCACAAATCATACACTCAAAGGTTGGCACTTTGGGAGTAGAGGGCTGACCAGCTGAGCGAATTTGTGACACTCTCTATGGGGGTTAACATCAATCAGTGCCTGGTCTCATCCCCTCAATTATCTTGGACATCTTTTGAATGACAGGAGATTGTCAATGTCGTGTGGATTGTCCAGCATTTGAGGCCGACATGCTGTAGTTTGGATCCGGGTCCAACACACCTGTTATTGAGGTGTATGGAATCTATTGGCCTGGTCCCTACAAAGAATGTGTGATACTCCTTACAGATGGGTGAGTTTCCTAGCTCCCTGAAGGAGGCGGTGGTGTCACCACTCCTTAAGAAAGCTGCTCTGGGCCCGAACTGCTTTGCTAACTACAGGCCTATCTCTAACCTTCCTTTTGTTGGGAAGGTGATTGAGAAAGTGGTTGCACTGCAACTGGAGAACCATCTTACCATCCACAACATTTACGATCCCCTGCAGTCTGGTTTCCGGAAGAGACATAGTACCGAGACTGCTCTGGTGCTCAACGCTCTTCTGATGGCAAGAAATTAGAAGCGCTGCTCCATCTTGGTGCTTCTTGATCTCTCTTCAGCATTTGACACTGTGGACCATTGGGTGCTGCTCGAGCGCTTAAGGGTCATCTGTGGACTGGCTAGTGCAGTCCTCAGTTGGTTTAAATCTTTTCTCTCCGGTAGATCTCAGAGGGTGGTGTTTTTTTTTTTTCTCCAGCCCATTCTCTCTGCCGTGTGGGGTCCCTCAGGGCTTGGTACTGTCCCCTATGTTGTTCACAGTGTACATGCTGCCCCTCGGAGACATTGTAAGATGATATGGGCAGAGGTTTCACTGTTATGCAGATGATATCCAGCTCTATCTGTCTTTTGCACCTGACCAGGATAGTGTGGTCTCAGTCTTTAACAGCTGTCTAGTGGAAATCCAGGATTGGATGAAATCCAGTTGGCTGAAATTGAATTCTGAGAAGACTGAGGTGTTGGTGGTGGATCTGAATCACCGGATAGAGAGGTCGGTAGCAGGTTTCTCTCAGGTCTTTGGCTTGGGGTGCCCAGCTGCCCTACTCTGAACAGGTGTGTGACCTGGGAGTGGTGCTTGACAATGGGTTGATACTACATTCACAGGTGTCAGTAGCCATCAAGCTGTCCTTTTACCATTTTAGGAACATCGCCAGGATCAGGCACCTTGTTCCATTTGGTGACCTGCCTACATTGATCCACAGCTTTGTGACATCATGCTTAGACTACTGCAACTTCCTGTACCTGGGGCTGCCAGGAGTTAATATCCATCACTTGCAGCTGGTGCAGAATGCTGTGGCACAGCTGTTGATGGGGACTCCCCGTTCAAGTCACATCACTCCAGTGCTGTGCGAACTGCATTGGCTGCCCATTCAGTGGTGGATCACCTTCAAGGTCAGACATCTGACCTATAAGGCCCTGCACAGACTGGGTCCGAGCTATCTGCAAGAACTTCTGACTCCCTACAGCCCTGGCCGCCCTCTCCACTCAATTGACGAGGGGTTGCTAGAGGTTCCCAGGGTTCATCTGAAAACATCTGGGGCCCAGGCTTTTATGCACAGTGCCCCCACCCTGTGGAACTCTCTACCTCATTAGATTCAAGAGTGCAGGACTATGGAGAGCTTCAAGACAGCCCTGAAAACCCATTTATTTAAGCAAGCTTTTAATAACGATTTTATTTGATTATGTGCACTTTGTATCATCAGTTTTTAATTGTTTATTCTGTCTTTTGTATGTATTTTAATTATGTAAAGCACTTTGGTTTTAGAATTGCGCTATAAAAATAAAGTATTATTATTATTTTTGGGGAAGGCATAATTGAACATCTGAAGGGGGTATAACAGCCTGGGTAGGATGTTCATTTTAATAATGTTCAGACGGCCCCACATAGAAAGGGGTAGTAAGGACCAGCGGTCCAGGTCGATTTTAATACGTTGTGCCAATGAATCCATGTTGGAATGTTGCATTTTAAGAGAAGAAGTACTGAGGTATATCCCCAAGTATTTTAACTGGTCGTGTTTCCAGGAATGGCCAAGGTGCTTGATATCCGCCTTGACAGTAATATTGTTAAGAGGTATGACCTCAGTCTTAGCTAAGTTTAGCTTGTAGTTGTAAATACTACCAAACTGAGAGATGATCTGTAGGGCAACAGGTAGGGATGTGGTGGGGGAAGAGATGTGCAGGAGAATATCATCTGCATAGACTGATAACTTGTAGTCTGTCTGACCAATGGTGATACCTGAAACCAGAGGGAAGAGGTTAAGTTTACGGATGAGTGGTTCCAGAAAAAGATTGAATAAAAAGAGGGTAAGAGGAGAGCACTGCCTGGTGCCCTGATGAAGAGTGAATGGGGAGGATAAAACGCCATTACATAGGACACGGGCATACAGGGAAGAGTAAAGCACCTTGACCCACTGGAGAAACTCCAGGGGACTACGGTATTTAGGAAGTATGGCAAATAGGTAGTTCCATGAAACATGATCAAAAGCCTTTCAGCATCCAGGGACATCAGAGCTGCAGAAAGGAGGGAGTCTCTAGACACCAAAAGGAGGTGTGACAATTTCCTGAGATGGTCAGTCGAGAGCCTGCCTCTCACAAAGCCAACCTGTTCCCTACTGATAAGTGAATCCCACACTAGCCCAAATCTACAGGCCAATACCTTAGCTAAGACTTTAATATCTACATTAATAAGAGATATTGGTCTGTAGTTGGAGACATGGAGGGGGTCCCTAACCGGGCTTAGGGAGAACCACTATTGTTGCCTCAGTAAGGGAGAGATCTGTGAGACCCTCCTTAAAAATATAACTATAAGTATCAAGTAGTATCAGTGCCAGTTGCCCCTTACAAGCTTTATAAAAGTTAGTGGTAAAATCATCCAGGCCAGGGGATTTATCTGAGGCTAGGGAGTTGATGGCCTGGGAGATCTCAGCTAGGGACAAGGGGGTCCGCAGGATGGCTACCTGTGAGTCATTGAGTTGGGGAAGGGGTATGTCCTCCAGGAAATTCTCCAGTTGAGTGGGACAGAAGGGAAAACAAGGAAAGGCATACAACCACTGGTAAAAAATTTTAAAGGGGGGGGTGCTAGAGAGCTGATCTCCTGGCAGGAAGCAATTCATAACTACTCTACATCTCAGCTCCATAAAATTCCCGATTATAACAGTTCAGACTGGTCTTCAATTAAAAATATTGAGATATTATTGCTGGGGAAGTCATCATCTACCAGTCGATATAAAAATTGTGGTGGGGAAACAGAAGATCTCGGTGGCAACTCCCTCCAAAACTACAACAGCGAAAACTAGCAAGGCCGCAGAGTCCCAAAGCTCTGAAGGAGACAACATGGGTGAGGCAACTACTGCTCCTCCATGGCACCAAATATTAGCCACAATGCAGTCAATGGATGCCAAGATGGACAAGGCATTAGCCCGGCTGGAAAAGCATGATGCAGTCCTTACTGAACTTTCTACAATTGTCGCTGACAGCGAAAAAAGATCAATTACTACCCAGGCCGCAGTCGCTACTCTAACCCAGGAGAACAGGCAATTACATAGTAGGATCGAGGCTTTAGAAAACGAAGCCCGAGCAAAGAATGTACATCTGGTTGGAGTGCCAGAGGGTGTGGAGGGGACCAACTTATTGGCGTTTCTCAAAGAATGGATGAGAACCTCAATTCCAGTGCCAGACGATTTCTATTGGAGTTCCCTACGGAAAGCTTATAGGGTTAACCCCAGAGTGCGGCCATCCAACACCAACTTACTCCATACAGTTCTCTTGCAAACAACGGGAGTTGATATCCAAGATATCCTGATATCTAATGCGAGAGCAGTGTATCCATTAGAGATTAATGAAATGGATGTGAAGCTCTTCCCGGATTTGTCTTTCCAAACCCGGTCTCGACGGAAAAGATTTGATGGAGTCCGACATCGGTTGAGAACATTGGGTGTGATTCACTCCTTTTTGTTGCCAGCGAGACTCAAGATTGTATACGGGGGAAAATCGTGGCAATTTACCGATCTGGCCGATGCAGGAAGATGGCTAGAGAAGACAGAGAAAGAGTTTGCCGCCAAGGATTCTGTTCTAGTGGAGGAAGAAGACTCTGAAGGGGATTGATGGAGCTGGTTTGCTTTTTGACTTTGTTCACCTGTTTATTCAGAGTTACCCCGCTTATTGGGGCAACTAGGAACATGCTTTAATGATATAAATGGGGGCCTCTGTCTTCATGCTGTGTAGAGAACTTGGTTAAAATTTTTGGGGTAGCGATCTGTTCGCAGGTCGTACAGATTTACAGGGAGGAGGTACCTTTGTGTAGCTCTCTTTCCTTTTCCATTTTATTTCTCTGCACCTCGGGGATGGGGAAAGTTGAAGTTTGAACAGCTCCAATTGGGATCGATGACTATATGTCATTCAATCTGTTAAATGTTTTATAAGGGTAATATTGGATTTTGATAAAGGGTTATTGAATGACCTCCTCAGTAACTTTAAGTAATACTGTTTGCAGATGTTATGAATCGCATTTTCATTCCTGTTATTGACCTCTTTTTATGTAAGTATGGATAAATAGCATTCCTTTGAGAGTGCCTCTGACTTTCCTTTTTGATCTACCTGAATATGGACATTCCACAGCCGCTGAGATGGCTAGCAGTTCTGGATCAAATATTGGACTTTAATATGTCTTTTTTCCTTTTGGATCCCCCCACTCCTATTGTAAAAGAATGCAGGGGGCAAATATGAATATCATATTACTTGTATTTTGCTCTTTTATTATTACCCTGTATGAGAAAAGATGTGTATGATTCATCTAAAATAATAAACATAAAGTTAAAAAAAAAAAAAAGTTTTAAAGGAATCCACAATGTCTCGGGGAGAGGTGAGAAGGCTACTGGATTCAGTTTGAACTGAGGGGACAGTCTTGTCTATGACTTGGGACCCTAGTCTAAGAGCCAGCAGTTTCCCAGCCTTTTCACCTTGGTCGAAATACTGCACTTTAGAGCGCAAATGTAGGTGCTCAGCCTCTTCCCCCAAAAGGGTGTTATATTGAGATTGGAGACTTTTCAACTGTTCCCACTCTGGTTGTGAAGAGTCTTGAGATACCCTACCCTCCAGAGTTCGGATATGGGTTAATAAAGAGGAAAGGGTAGCTGTGGCCTGTTTTTTCCACATAGTTGATACTCTGATTAATTCCCCTCTAAGAGTGCACTTCAGAGCACCCCACAAAATATCAAGGGTGGGCATGGATAGGAAATTAATTTCTATAAAGGAATCAATAAAGGACTGCAAATGCTCCAGTAAATACTTAGATTTAAGGAGTTGATTGTTTAGGATCCACACCTCGTCTCTAGTCAGTGTGGGGGTAAGAGTTAATCGAAGAAGGGCGGGGTGGTGGTCTGAAATCACCTTAGTTGAATAATGGCACAAAAGGACCCCGGGAAAATATTCTACCCCCAGTAAAAAATAGTCTAGCCTGGAAGAGGAGCTGTGCAGCAGGGAGTAAAAAGAATATTCCCGACTATCTGGGTTCAGAGTTCTCCACAGGTCCACTAGGCCCACCGAGTCCATTAAGTCCCAGAGTGCCAACTGTGCAGGAGAAAGGGCCATCTGGTCTTACCACTCCTGTCCAGATTGTTACACAGAACTATATTCCAGCCCCCTCCCAGTACTATTGGGAGAAAGAGCCAGGGAGCTAGAACAGCTGCTAGAGTGGAGAAAAAGGGCGGGTCTTCAACAGTGGGACCATAAACGGCTCCAAGGACCACTTCTAAATGTTCAAGTAAACCTCGAAGAATGATATAGTGGCCACAGGGGTCTGGTACTGCTTGAAGGAGCTGGAAAGGGATTCTCTGGGCTATAAGCACAGCCACTCCTTTTTTGCTGGAATCTGAGCTGGCTCCAAATGCCTGTCCCACCCAGGATCACCTAAGAAGGAGAACCTGGGGTGGGAGCAGGTGAATTTCTTGCAAGAAAGCTACATCCACTTGCATTTTTGTTTAACTGGAGCAATATGTTGGCCCATTTAGTGGGAGACTGGGCCCCTTTAATATTCCAAGAGTAGAAGTTATAGGCAATCATGTCTAGGTATAGAACAGTAACAAAGTAGGACTGATTGTTGAAGGGCAGAGAGGGAAAAGGACTTGATCCCTTAAAGCTTAACCCTCTGTTGGCCCTCCCCCCCATCATCTCTCCCAAGCCAAATATCTCCCCTTTAGCAAACTCCTCCCACCCTCCCCTGATAGAATCCAAAATGATACCCAGCCCATCACAACCCACATAGTCCTTGTCTCAGAACAGGAAGATTAGAAGTTAAAGGGCACAGAGGCAGTAAGTAAGTAGGGAGAAAAATAAATAAACAGAGGAAAGAGTAAGTATTCCAAACAACAGTTAAGGGGCCAGAAAATAGACATGATGGGAGTGGTGCAGCGCAGTGGCTGTGGAGCAGCAGTTTTCTAGGAGACGTTCTGGAGGATGCGGTGTTGTCCCATCTGCAGGCACCTCTCTGGGCTGAGGGAAGAGGTTACTCATCTCCAGGATGAGCTGGCCAGGATTTGTGGTACCTCCTCTCCCACCTAGGGACCACCAGGGCAACTGCTGTTGCCTCAGAGGTTGCCAAGAAAGAGGAGCGATTGGACCACAGTGGGATCAAGGAGGGTGAGGGTGGTGGAACAGAGGCACATCCCCCCATTGTACCTCTCCACAATTCATATGCCATTCTGACAAAGTGTGGTTCCTCTATGGAGGCCAAGAAGGATGCTAGGAACCTCCACAAAGGAGACCCACAGGAGAGTGGCATGGGACCCCACAGGGGAAGGAAACAACTCTTGGTGGGGGACTCCTTTGTTAGGAAGGTAGAACTGGGGGGGGAAGGGGAGAGGGAGGTAAGGTGCCTGCCTGGTGACATGGCTTGGAGGAACAGGGAGCGAATCCTCAGGATTGCTGGAGTAGCTGCACAGGGGAAGGAGCTGGATGTCATTGTCCACCTAGGGACAAATGACCTGGCTAAGAAAGGGATCAGAGCAGTGCAGGAAGAGTTTGTGGAGTGAGGGAGGGGTCTTAGACAAGTAGCATGCATGGTAGCCTTCTCAGAGGTGCTGCCTGTCTATGGCATGGGTGAGGCTAGGGTGCTCCACACCATGGGATTCAATCAGTGGTTAAAAAACTGGTGCAGAGCTCAGGGATTTGGCTTCACTGGGGACTGGGGGTCCACCTGGAGTGATGCAGGCCTTTACTGATGTGATGGTCTGCATCTGTCCAGGAGGGGAACCAGGATCCTAGGTGATAGGTTTAAATGCTTCATTGGCAAGCATTTAAATGAGCCAAGGGGGGAGGCACTGGAAAGCGCAAGGAAATCCTAGCCCCCCCCCAAAAAAATCAGGGTAGTAAGTGAGGTAAACTCCAAGACAGAGATGTTGATAGGGAGAAGGGCAGGGGTAAATAGAGAAAATAACAAAAGCAATAAGGACAGGGATGGGGCAAAAAGGGGTAAGGCCATCAAGAAATGGAGGGTAATAAATACCAATGCCCATAGTCCTGGCAACAAGCTCCCTGAACTGGTGGCCTTGATGGAGGAGGGATGCCTGGATATTGTAGCAGTCACAGAAACATGGTACACAGAGAACCATGACTGGGATGTTAACATACCAGGGTACACAACCTACAGGAGAGACAGGGAGGGGAGAAGAAGGGGAAGAGAAGCTCTCTATGTGAGGGAAGGGATAAAAGCAACTGAACAAAACAGTAAACAGGGAGGTGAGGAGGCACTGTGGGTCACCTTAGAGACTGGAAATGGCACCACAATCCGCACAGGGGTTGTATACAGACCCCCATGTCAGGGGGAGGGAATGGACAAGGATATGACAGAAGACATCCTTAGGATGGCAGAGAAAGGGGAGATACTGTTGATGGGGGACCTGAATATACCAGATGTTAACTGGAGCACCTTTGTTGCAGCCACATCCAAGAGCAGGGCCATTCACAATGCCCTACAGGTGGCATGGCTCAGACAGATAGTTTTGGAACCCACTAGTGAGGGAGCAATCTTAGACCTCGTACTCTCAAATGGGGATAGTGAGAGGATCTCAGATCTAGAAGTGGGTAGACATCTGGGAACAAGTGACCACCACAGTGTGGTTCATGATAAACTCAGCTACAGAGTCAAGCCATACAAAAATGAGGGTACTGGACTTTAGGAGGGCTGACTTTGGCAAGAAGGGAAAGTGCCTTAGAAAAGTACTTGCAAACAGGCTAGAATGAGGGGTGGAGCAACAATGGGGAAACATCAAAACTGCCATCACGGAGGCAACAAGCCTTTGTGTGAAGCAAATAAACAAATCAAAATGAAAGAAAAAGCCACTATGGTTCTCAAAAGAGGTGGCAGAGAAGGTTAGGGAGAAAAAGATAGCATTTAAAGTATAAGGAAACACAGAAGGAGCAGGACAGAGAACTATACCAGTTAAGGCAGAAGAAAGCGGGGCAGGAAGTCAGAATAGCAAAGGCCCAAACTGAGGAAAAGATAGCCAACTCAGTTAAGAAGGGGGATAAAACCTTTTATAGGTACATCAGAGAGCGTAGAAAGACAAAGGGAGGGATTGTGAGGCTGAATAGAATGGACGGTGGGTGGGCAGAGAGGACAGTGAAAAAGCAGGGATACTGAACAAATACTTCTGCTCAGTATTCACAAAAGAGGAGGAGGGAGGTGCCTAATCCAATTAACAGAAGCACTCTGGATGGGGGGTGATCCCAGTCCTTTCACGGAAGAAAGGGTTCTGAAAGAACTCCTAAAACTGAAGGTGGACAAAGCAATGGGGCCTGATGGAATTCACCCCAGAAGTCTAAAAAATTAAGGGAGAACTAGTGACACCACTGACTACCCTTTTTAACAAATCATGGGAGGAGGGTGTGGTACCTGAGGACTGGAGGAAGGCAGATGTGATTTCCCTTCACAAAAGTGGGAGCAAGACAGAGGCAGGAAATTACAAACCTGTCAGTTTGACCTCTGTGGTAGGGAAAGTGATGGAATCACTTCTGAAGGAAAGAACTTGTTGAGTACCTAGAGGCCAGTGGGGCACAGGACCCAAGGCAGCATGGGTTCACAGCGAGAAGGTCATGTCAGACGAATCTAATTGATTTCTTTGACTGGGTGAACAAAGTAGTAGACCAGGGAGGGGCTGTGGACATGGCCTACCTAGACTTTAGCAAGGCATTTGACACAGTCCCACACAAAAGATTAATAGTTAAATTAACCAGCCTGGGAGTGGGTCTCAGGGTGGTAGCCTGGGTAAAACACTGGCTGGACAACAGGACACAGAAGGTAATTGTAAATGGAGTCCACTCTGAAGAAAGAGGGGTTACTAATGGAGTACCACAGGGTTCAGTACTGGGTCCAGTCCTTTTTAATGTCTTTATAAGTGACATTGCAGAGGGACTGGAAGGAAAAGTATGCCTCTTTGCAGATGACACAAAAGATCTGCAACAGGGTTGATACACAAGGAGGCATGGAAAGGATGAGAAGGGACTTCGCAAGGTTGGAGGAATGGTCAGAAGTATGGCAGCTAGGTTTCAATGCAAAGAAGTGCAAAGTAATGCACCTGGGAAACAAAAACCCCAGGGAAGAATACACAATGGGGGGTGAGATACTGACAACAACAAAAATGGAAAGAGGGTAATCATATCAGATGACCTTAAGGTTAGCAAGCAATGTGAGAAGGCAGTAGGGAGGGCTGGGGGGATACTGGGATGTATATAGAGAGGCATCACCTGCAGAAAACAGGAAGTTGTTATCCCTCTGTACAGACAGTTGGTGAGACCCCATCTGGAGTACTGTGTCCATTCTGGAGACCCCATCTCCACAAGGACATAGACAGGATAGAGGCAGTCCAGAGGAGGCAACTAAAATGGTGCATGGTCTGCAAGAGAAGCCATATGAGGAGAGACTAAATGAAGCTTAATATGTATACCCTTGAGGAAAGGAGGGAGAGGGGGGGACATGATAGACACTTTTAAGTACCTCAGTGGAATCAACAAAGTCCAAGAGAGTAGCATCTTTCAGAAAAAGAGATGTGCAAAGACAAGGGACACAATTTGAAGATGGGGGGATGGCTCAGGGGCAATGTGAGGAAGTATTTTTTCACAGAGAGGGTGGTGGACACATGGAACAGCCTTCCTGAGGAGGTTGTGGGGTCTAAAACTGTGGGAGAATTCAAGAATGCATGGGACAGACATAAGGCAATTTTTGTGGGGGGTAGGAAGAAATAGGCTGTTGGTTAATTAGGATCTGCAGCTTATCCTGTGGGTAGGGATATGGGCAGACTAGGTGGGCCAAGTGGTCCTTATCTGCTGTCAAAGTCTATGTTTTAATGTTAATAGAAACCAAGGTGCTCTAGTTGCGATGGGATTCTCCAAAGGAAGACAAACAGTCACCACCCCCCATCAATATGGATTGTACAGCCGCTAAAGAACCACATCACTCTGTCAACATCTCTCCCCCACCACCCAACTCATATATGTGAGGTTCTCAAATATTTTTAGCCAACAAAGTTGTAGCATAACCACATTAGTCCAAATCAAACCCCTGCTAGAAGAAAAAAAAAAGGAAAACTATTGGTTAAGAAACCAGCAATTGTAACAGTAATAGGTTCATAGGTAACTACGAGTTCGAGGGACTAGCCCACAATGAACTTGCCAACAATTATTCTAATGGTGGATTAGATATTTTTTGCCGACCATGTGGTTGTCAAGGTTGACCTTGAATTGTTCCAGGTTTGCGCTAAAAATCACATCATGTTTCAGGGGGTTTCAGATCGGTGCAACCCTTTGGGTTATAAACCTATTTCTTTTTACTGTATTATTAATGTTCATTTTTAATTTCAATTTATGAGCTCTAGTGGTACAGTGAGTTGTATGCCACTCCAAGCAGATAGTTTCAAACAGGGCTTTGTCCTGAGTTGCCCTGTAGACTAAACAAAGGTCCCCCATGATCAATATTCAAGTAAGAAAAGCCCTAAAGATTTGAGTCTATTTTCATAAGTGAGATTCTTTAAATTGGAGACATTTCTAGTTAGCCTCCTTTGAACTTTCTCAGCTGTGTCTTTACCACCTAATGAGGTGGGAGCACAGAATGGGGCACATAAATCCAAATAGGATCTAACCAAGCTTGAATATAAAGGCACAAGTGCCTCTGGTTCCAGACATTTAATGTTTTTTTAATATATAAGAAATCATTCTATGGCATTTCTTTACTGTTTTATTGGTATGCTCAGTGAATTTTAAACTATTTGCAATATGGACCCCTAAATCTCTCTCTGAGTTGACCTCTTTTAGTTGTATGTTATTCAAACAGAATACAGCCATCCTGTTATTTTTACCAATGAGCATAACCTTACATTTAGATGTATTGAAGGTCAACTTATTCTCTGAAGCCCAAGAGGATAGGTGATTCAAGTTGGTTTGAAGAGATGTGATTGATTATGTGTCATTCACTATACAATCTAATTTGCTATCATCAGCATATTTATTAATCTATACCCCATTAGTAGTCTGCATGGCTGCAATCAGGATGTTGAATAATATGGGACCCAAAACCGAGCCCTGAGGCACTCTGCTGGAGACCTTGCCCCAGAATGACCTATGCCCTCGGATGTTAACCTGTTGTAGTCTATCCGTTAACCATGACTTAATCCAGTTAATAATATTTGGGTATAGATTAATTTTAGCTAACTATTCAACCAGAATTTTGTGTGATACAGAATTAAATGCCTTTTCATGATCCAAGAAGAGTATCCACTGTATTGTGTTGGCCATTCTGATTAGCTGTTTCTTTTGGTTTAGAAACACTAATAAAATAAGAATTAAATTCATCAGCCATAATTTGTTCATCTGAAATAATGTTGTTTTCATTTACTATTGGTCCCACTTTTTGCCCATTTCCTTTCAATGGACCAATATAATTGAAAAATCTGTTTTTGTTGTCTTTAGTAATAGTTGCCAAATAATATTCAAGGTTTTTTTTTCCATTCTAATGGGGGTTTTTTTTGTCTTATTTGCTTTTATTTTGAACCTATTCCAGTTTTGTTCAGTTTTTTTTGTTTCTTGTATTTTTTAATCTTAATTAATCTCTTAATATTAGTGGCATACCATAAGGGAAGTCTCTTATAATTATATTTTATCCAGTCAGGCACCCAGCATTTTGTACAATATTCAAGTTTGTTTTTAATTATTTTCCACATGCTTTCAGAGTTAAGACCTTGAAGTTCATCTTCCCAGTTCCAATTAGTGAGATATTCCTTAATCCTACCAGAATTAGCTTTGAAAAAGTTTTTGGTTTTAGTAATACCTTTGACAGTGGCATTATAATATTTAAGTGACCAGGAAACCATCCAGTGATCATTGTCACCTAGTGGTTCGAGCACTTTGGGAAGTTTCCCTGAGTCTTTGATGTTAGTAAAAATGAAATCTAAGGTATTATTTATTATGCCTAGTTGGATAGGGGACTAGTTGTTCAAGATCATGTTGCAATATAACATCAAGAAATCTATTATCAAGGGCACTTTTGCCACCGGCCCAGTGGCACTAAGGGTTGAGACGCTGGACGCCACACCTCGTGCCACGCCAGCGACCAGAGTTTGGGAGCAAGCTCAGAGCACTGGGGGACGGCAGGGGTTGGAAAGGATTGAGCACCCGCAGGGTTGCTCTCCTTCCCGGGGGGGGAGATAGGGGATCACTTGGTGCATCAGCAGCTCCTGGTGGAGACCAAGAGTGCTGTAGTAGCACGTGGCTGGTGTGCCCAACACAGGCAGGGGTTGCTGTGTGCCATGCATCAGGATATGCACATGCATGGGAGGGGAGGGGAGAAGAGCTCACCAGAACAGGGAAAACTCTGGTCTGCGGAGTAGGCGACGGCACCTGCCCCCATGCCCACAGCCGGGTTCTTCCTGTCTGGCCTTCCAGATTCCTCCGCCCAGGTCCTCTGCCACATCAGAGCTGACTGTTGAGAGCACCCAAAAGAGGAGGGGCGGCCCCAACCCAGAGGGGTTAAGCTGGGGGTGTCGATCGTGGCTAGAGGAGGGGGAGAGAGGAGGCACAGGTAGGAGAACTTCAGGTGGGGCAGGAGTAGGCAGGATGCCTGAGAGAGGCTCTGCAGGCCATGACCGGAGGGAAAAAGAGTCCACAAAAAAAAAAAAAGGCACTTTTGCCTTCCAGAGTTTTCCAGCTTATGTTCGGGGAGATTAAAGTCACCCATTATTATAAGGTCATCAAACTGATTCAAGTTTTAGATTATATCGGCATCAGAGGCTAGGTAATCACCATCCTTAAGTTCTTAACTATTTAGGTTTTCCTTTATATATAGAGCAACCCCTCCACTTTTAGTTGCAGTCTGATTTTGTCAGATTAATGTCAGTAAAATTCTAAAAAGAGAAGAGAAACTAAGCTCCGTAAATGTGTCAACGTCTATCTGTACTGACACCTATAGTCCAAAGCCTTAATGTGGTTGCGTTCATTCACAATTCAGGACTGTGTAGTACAGTATGGTCTGCACGCCCATTGGCCCACACAGTGGACCAATAGGCATACCCAACTGTCGCTGTCGGTCGAAGCCGAGCAGCCGGGCGGGTTTATGGCAGGGAGCTGCCGCCTGCCGCTGACCAGGGAGCAGGGTGGTGGGGGACTAAGTGGGTGGGTGGGGACAGGGGGGTACCACTGGACCACCAGGGTGTTCGTCAGATGCCCATGAGTGGGCGAGGGCGATCGGTCCACTGGACCACCAGGGATCATTTTATTACAAGCCCATGATTGAGCAGGGGATAGCAGTCCACTGGACCACCAGGGTTTCCATTACTTCATGCCCACGATCGGGTGAAGGAGTAGGGCACACTGGACCACCAGGGATTAACATAATTCATGTCCACGATCGGGTAAGGGGCACAATGCCCCCTAGACAGGGGGCTAGTGGACTGTGTCCTGGGCAGTCGGGTGGCTACCCACAGCAGACAGCTGCCATTTTGCGACCAGCAATATGGCAGCCCGTCTGTGGGTGTCCCCAACTTGTTACAGGTTTTGACGGGCTCAACATTGCACCCCCCGGGTGGTGCAAGGCGGGTTTATGCCTGTATATGCGCTGCACATCCCAGGCTGAATATCGGGATGTGCCGCATATGCATGGGCACGCCCCCCGCACTTGTGCCGCATACATTACTGGTGCACCCTGGTGCATCGGGGGTTGCGCAACACAACCAGGCCCTTTAAATATCATGCCAGGATGCATCGGTGGGTTGCGCATGGTGCACCCTGTTGCATCATGCGTAACCCTTTGAATATCCCAACCTATGTGCCATACAATCATGAGTGGAAAAAAAAGAGTGAGCCAGTACAAAGCAAAATTCGGCACAAAACAGTACAGCTCAGCAGCTTGGTATGCTCAGAAAGGTCCTCAAGGTGTTACAATAATTCAGAAGGTAAAGCACTGGCAAGCCTGTGAGGAGGTGTAGCCAAGCAAATAGTGAACCCAAAATGTTAAATCAAATGTCTTATCCAAGTGCAGCTCCCAATACAGAGCAGTGTAACTTAATCTTGTTGCATAGCTAAAGGCAGTGTTCGTAATAGGGTAGCCAAATAAAAAGTAAGATGGAGGCGGAAGGTGATGAGGTTGGCCCGTCAGTCTCCCAGACAGACCAGGAGTGGCCAAAAGTGGCCAGTAGGTGACTGAGACAAAGTACCCAGCCTCACCCAAAAACCAAGTACAAACTGTCAGGGTTATAGAATTTGTGGGTGAGGGGGTATACGAGGAGCCGACAATAAGGCCAAACCTCAGGGCAGTACTCAAATTAACTTCGGCCGATACGCCCTAGTAGTTAAGCTGATCAGAGCAAAGCTGGATCTTGGAGACTCAAAGCAATGTGAAAATGGTGGTCGCCAACAATAAAATCCATACTAAGTGACAGGCATCTGTAGCGAAGAAACCAGGCCTGGGGAGAGGTCAGGCAAAAGTAGCTGAAGATCCTTTAAAACCTGGACTGGATCCTCAAAGGAGTGCCAAGTATCTTGAAAACATATCTGCAGATGAGCTGGATACAACATCTTGAATGTAATGCCTGCAGGAATAAGCTTGGGAAATGACAGGATGGAATGCTGCCCTTTTTTGCCTCACAGCTGCAGGGAGGTCCTGGGATACGCAGAGCTTGCTGCCTTCCCAGGTAACGGATTGGAGCTCTTGTATTTTGTTCATCATATGCTGTTTGTCAAGAAAATCTAAGAGCTTGAGTATGATGGGGCGAGGAGGAGAGTTGGGTGGAGGTCTGGGGCGCAGGGCTTAGTGCGCACATTCCACAATGTAGTGTGGGCTATTGGGGGGAAGGTCCAGCTATTTTCTCGAATAGTTTCTGTATAAAGTGAACTGGCATGGACCCCTTGGCATCTTCAGGGAGACCTAGAATAACTAAGTTGTTCCTCCTGCTCTTGCCTTCTAGGTCTTCCATTTTTATTTCCATTTTGTGGAGCCGCTGTCTCAAGGAAGTTATCTCTGGATCTTTATGCTTATGCCATTTTTCAACAGATACTGAGTGACTTTCAACATCCCCAACTCATCTATTCATGGAGCCCATTTCTTGTCTTGTGGAGATAAGCTCCGAGGTGAGGCTTAGTAGTGAGTCTTTGATGGCTTGATGGGTTGTAACTCGAGCAGGAATTTTTCTTCCGTCAGCGGTGTTGTATCTGGTGTAGCAGTAGACCCTTGCCCGGCTGAGGTGTTGCAAGCCTTGGATTTTTGGGGGGCCTTTTCTGGTGTCTGTGGTGGAGCATGACAAGGCAGACTTTGCTGCATCTTGGAGTCCATATTATATTGAGGTTCCAATGAAAAACCAAAGTGCTGGCTTCCAGAGAGTGTCAGGCAGTTAGATAAGTAATTCTTGTTCAAATATATTGTTGTAATGTAAAAAAATAATGAAATTGAGTTGGGTGAGCGGGAGCAAGGTGAAGGAGCAGCTAGTCATGAGCAGGCATCACATGACTCCCCGACAACATGATACTGAAAGAACAGATACTGTACATGAGAATGAAATAAGAGAAGCTATATGCTCAACAACAAATCGGACAGCTGCTAGGATAGATGGAATCCCTAATGAGTTCTGTAAAAAGATTCAAGAAGAGTTACTTCCCGTACTAGGAGAGGTACATATATATACCAGAATTGTCACATGCATAATAGTATGAAGGAAAGCATTATGGTCTTCATTTATAAAAAGGGAGATAGGGCAGAAATGAAGAATTGGAGGCCTATTAGTCTGTTAACAACAGATTATAAGATTTTAGCAAAAATAATAACAAAAAGGTTAGCAGTAAATGCCCAAAATATAGCAAACCTGTGCAATACTGGTTAGAAATATAAAACAAAACCTAATTTATATAAGAGAAATTGTAGCCAAAGGAATGCAGATGGAACTAGATGGGTATATTTATGCCTTGGGCCAAGAAACAGCATTTGATGCTGTTAAACACGAATATACAGCATGTGGGCTGCACTAAAACTATATGATATACCAGAGGAATGTATAGGGATTATTAAAGCATTATATTTAGACGCCCCTCCTCTCCAACTCCTGTCTCCTAGCTTAACCTTCCTACTACCTGCCTTATACAGACTGCTTGCCAGAGGCCACGTGTAACTCCTGAATAAACTATATGCAAAGTACTACCAATTGCTTACATGTCATGATGATAACCATGCCTGTACCCATGCCTTCATCCACTGCTTTTCTTTTACCATGCCTGTATCCACTATTTTTCTTTACTGTAACCACCTCATGATGTAACTCACAATGCTTCAAATGTTCCTTATGTCCTTGTTCATTCTTACAACTTGTATTGTTATCCCGGGTCACCCCTGAAAAAGGGACCTTCGAGGCTCAGTGGGCCTACCTGGTCACCAAAATTTAATAAATAAATAATAAAGCACAGATTATACCAATGGTAAATAGAATATGGGCATTCCTATGTAGATCAAGAATGGAGTCAGGCATGGATGCCCACTGAGCACTTTATTATATATACTGTATTATGTTTAGATCCTGTGATACGGTTGATAGTTTTACAATCCTCTTTCATGTCTATCACATTATCAAATGGAAAACAGATAAAGAAAACGTGCTTATGTAGATTGTATATCTTTTGTAGTGGATATCAAGTCAGACAATCTAGCAATACAGTGATTTGAGAATCATAAGGAGTTTACTGGAATGAGCATAAATAAGTCAAAGAGTAATATCTTATTTATTTAGTTTTTGGTGGCCGGGTAAGTACACTAGACAAATTCTGCCTATTTTCAGGCATGACCCGGGGGAGGAGGATACAGATGAATGCCAACTGACTTTGAACCAGATTAAGCTGTTGGTGGTATTTTAGTGAATGGGGGGAAATTTGGCCAGGGCACCAGGGAAATTCCCCTACTCTGAGGTAGGGGGAGCTTCTGTCCTAAGGAATGGATGGTAGTCTGGGTCTGGATGGCGGATGGAGACGACGTCTCGTCTGAGCAGCTGGTGGTTCTATCCCCGACTGCAGCTGTGGATTCCCGAGGGGATACTGTGAGCATTGCTGCGATTGAAGATGCTGGTTTGGCAGTCCCGATTGATGTGCCTCTTGATTTGGAGGTAGTGGAGACAGCGAGTGCATTTTTTCCAAAATGTGCAGCCCCAGATTGTGATGTAGTATTCTGGGAAAGAGATTTCACCTATACCAGCTTTTTCGCCTGCTGATGATCCCTGTCGAACTGACAGTCCTGGAGTTTGTCAGTGAGTGGCTGACAGGAGTGAGGATCCTGTGTCAGTAGCATCTGACGCATCGGGAATGAATGCCGCTGGTATGTGGAAGCAGGCTCCTGTTTCGATGCAAGATACTCCCTTTATGGGAGAAGACTGGTCGAGGGATACATCTCTCTCGAATGCTGGCTGGGTTCAGTAGGCTGATGGTCGATGGATTCTGGATTCGGAGTGGATTTCCTTTTCGGGCACCACGGAGGATCTTTCCCGGCCTTCTGTGGCAGGTACTGTCGGCGTTTCTGCCATTCCTGCTACCTCTGAACACTCTCTTGACATTTCTCCATGGACTACAGGGGTTTCCAGGGTGTGGGGCTGGGTGCTGAGATGGGGTTGTCGGATGTTGCACCTGGACCTTCTGGACTTGCTCCCCAACCAGATCCCCTAGGGTCTCTCCCCCCCCTTCACCTAAGGATGGACAGCGTCCACAAGGCCCTTTTTTTTCAGACTTCTTTAAGGGTAATAAGGTTGAACAGGCTCCTGGTTACAACGCGGTAAGGTTGAGGTACAAAGGTGAACTACAGGAACACCCTGATAGGCTTTATGTGGCCAGAACACTACTGACTAATTCTATAAACTTTCAGGCTGGGGATATTTTTGCTCTTATAAATATTAAGGGTGAAGACAATTTTGACATTAGTTTTACAACCTTTAGAGGTTTGGACTTTTTTTGGAGGAAATATGAGACACTTAAAATGGCTAAATGGCTGCTTTATGGACACCCTTTTGGGCAATTCCCTTAACTAAATCCCTCTTTAAATCTGTTACTATTATGTTTAGGAATGAGGGTGTTAATGTGGGGGATATTCTTTTTTGGTTGGGAAAGAAATGTGATGTTTTGGGTCCTCCTGAAGCCATTATGGATTCAGAAGGTATATGGACCAGAAATTGGAAGTTTAAGGTTAAACTAAGGATGATTGAGAATGAAATTCGACATATTTCCAACAGTTTCTTCTTGGGTAAAGATAGAGGTGTGTGTTTTTACCCTGGCCAGCCAAAAGCCTGCTATAAGTGTGGTAGTGGTAGGCACCTCAGCAGCACCTGTGATAGGGTATGCTGTGCTTTATGCGGGGACTATGATCATGACAGTGCTGTATGTAGGAACATATATCATTGCAACCTCTGTGATGAGCAAGGCCATGCATACCATCAGTGTCCCTGGGCATGTCAAAATAGGCCTGGTGGCCCTGATAAGGATACCCTTATTAACCAGGCCCAGGATAGATGTAGGCCCCATAAGCCTTCAGCTCTGGCTGAGGAGGACCCCCCCCCTGCAGGCAGCTGGTCAGTCTGATGCTCATTCTTCTCCTTTTGCTCCTGGTAACACTGACCAGGACCCTTCTGGGAGCACTACTGATTTTCCTGCTCTTACAGCTATGGAATCTTCTTCCCTTAAAACTTCTGAAGTAGTATCAGAGCTTCCACATCCTATGCCTCCCCCCAGAGCTGAGTTTCAACTTCCTAAAAGGGTGACCAGATCTGGGAGTAAAAATAAGGCCCACCCTGTGCAAATCCCATTACAAAACACTTTTCAGTTGCTCCAAGATGGAGATGTTGGATCTGAATCTGATGTTTCCTTCAGGTCAGAGGTTGTCTCTGAAATGGAATGTGAGGATGATACTACTCTGTCTGGGAGAGGGGTTAAATAGAAAGTGGGTAGGAAGCGAAAGAAGGATAAGGAGTAGCTTTTTTATCCTATTGCATGGCCTCTTTACGTGTGGCATCTCTCAATGTCCGAAGTATCCAAAATAAACTGAAAAGAGCTGCAGTTTTGTCCTTCTGTAAATATATTCCCGCTGATGTCATATTTTTTCAGGAAACTAGGTTACCTTCTCTACAGGATGTTCTTCATACTAAGAAGTTGTGGCCTTGGGGAATTTCTTTTTGGATATTTGGAGAGGATGCTGTGGATGGGCTGGGAATTTTATTCCATGATATTCATGTTTCGGTACAGAGGATTATAGATATTGTTACCGGTCGGGCCTTTTTGGTAGATTGCTGTTGGCATGATTTTTCTTTCCGGCTAATAAATACCTATGCCCCACAACGTAAAGCGGCTAGAATAGATTTGTTTGGTTGTATTAAACACTTTCTCTTTACTGAAAGACATGTGGTTTGGGGTTGGGATATGAATTGTGGTTTAGATTTAAAGTTTAAGGATTCTGCCCAAAAGAAAATATATTGCGATTCGCATGCTCTTCAGGATACCTTAGCACTTGTAGGCCTTAAGGATGCGCATAGGGTTCTGCATCAGTATAAAGGGGCTACGTATTTTAGGAGTTCCCTGTCTACCCGGATTGATTTTTTTTCATTTTCCAATTTTTATACCCCCTGAAATTTAGACTTTCTTTTTCAGAATTTACTGACCATGTTCTATTATTTTGTGAGGTCTCTTTGAAAGATATTCCCCCTAAATTTCCCTCAGCTACAAGGAGATGAAAATTAACTGCCTCCTTGTTACAACATTCTGTGATAAAACAAAAATTATCAGAATTATTTTTTTATAGAAAGTCAGTGGCTGAGCGTTATGATGATTGGATGCATTGGTGGATAGATACCACAGCTGAATTTAATTTTTTTTTTATAGATTTTGGTATATTTACTGGCAATAAGGATTATTTGCATTATTTGCAGTTGAGAGATCAGTTTTATACCTTAATGTCTTTACCTATTGTAGCAGATAGTAGAATTAAATCCCAGTTGGATGTAATCAAGTCAAATATGTTTTCTTATCACTCTGCTAGAGCATCCTTTTTGTACTCAGAGTTTAGATACGGAACAACTAAACAACCATATTCTGATCCTTATGTGGCATTTAAGGATACACGGTCCCATAAGGTAATGACTGGTTTATATGATAGTACTGGTTGTCTTAAAACCTCAGATGCAGAAATTTTGGATATTGTTCATTCTCACTTGTTTTCTTTTTTAAAGGCATGGGGGCAGGATGTCCCTTTTCTGATTCCTCGATTAGACCCTGTTTTATTAACTGAGCAGGCAAAGCCTATCTCTACTCTAGAAGTGAGGGAGGTTATTACTAAATTACAAACAGGGGTCTCTCCAGGAGTGGATGGCCTGACACGTGAGTTCTATAAACAATTTGTGGATGAATTTAGTGTTATTTTATCTCATGTGTTTAATGCTCTAGATGAGACGGAAGAGTGTTTTGTGCGGAAATTTGTTTCAGCACTAATGGTTTTTATCTATAATTCAGGGGATAGGATGAGATTTATGTAATTGGAGGCCTATCAGCCTTCTTAATACAGACTATAAGATTTTCTCTTATATTTTATGTAATAGATTACAAAGGGCTGCGTCTGTGTTGATTCATCCCGCACATACATGCTCTGTTCCTGGACAGAATATTAAGCAAAATCTATTATTGTTAGGAGCCCTCACTGAGTTTGGCAGACAAAATAAATCATCAGGATTTCTTTTAGCTTTGGATCAGCAAAAAACTTTTGACACTGTTTCCCATGACTTTTTATTTACTGTCTTACAGTATTATGGGATACCTACTCAATTATTGGCGTGGATTATGTTATTGTATAGCAGTGCCTCTTTTTCTCCAATGATTGATGGCTTAATAGGAGATAGTATTGATTTGAAAAGGGGAGTTCAACAGGGTTGCCCTTTAAGCCCTTTACTTTTTACTTTTGTATTAGATCCATTGATTAGATGGATTGCGGGTGATGGATTAGTTCAAGGGATTTCTCCAACTTTAGATATTCATCCTCAAAATATTTCTGCTTATGTAGATGATATTTGCCTTATGGTACAGGATTTAATATCAGGTGTTAGAGCCTTGCACATTTTTAAAGAATTTTCAGGGCTCTCAGGGGTAAGTCTTAATATTGATAAATGTATAGGCCTGCAATTGGGCACTGGAACTCCGGTTTCCAGACTTGGCTCTATACACATAGTTTCTTCCCAAATTAAGATTTTAGGGGTGTATTTCAGAAACTGTGATACTGCTTTTCTGAAGTGGAATGAGAAATTAGTGATAGGAGAACGAAAGGTGCAGATTTGAAAATCTTGAGCCCTTTCAAAAAAAAAAAAGAGTCTCAATTATAAAAAAAATTTCTCCTTCCAATATTTTTGTACATTAATTATGTTTTCCCCATACTGCTGCAACTTGAAACATGGTTATTGAGTTGTTTTTTTTCAAATGCTTTGGGGTAGCAGATTAAACCACAATAAGAGGGATTTTGCTTATTTACGAGTCACGGATGGGGGTCTGGGCATAATTAATCCAGTTGTTTTTTATTTTTCCTCTTTTTTAGTTCTATTTTACATGATGGACCAGGAGGTGGAGGATATTTGGGTGGAATGGACTGATGAATGAGTTGTTTAGTTCTTTTTTTCAGTATTGGGGGGACTTGGGGGTCAAGAGGGTTAAAGATTTAGACATTTCTGAGTCTGCAGTTCCAGGTTTTAAAAAATTGAGATTATGGCATTTGTCAAAAAATAAAGCATTTTTATTAAACAGGAAACAGATTTATCATAGAATAATGGAAATGAACTTCATGGGTGGATTTCCCCAAGTGTTGCCAAACCAAATTACAATTTGCTCTCAAGCATTTGAGGGATTCTAGGGTTCCAGTACATATGTGGGATGTGACTTGGCTGTGTTGTTTTGGTAGATTAGGTGTTCGAGGAAATTGGAAACATAAGGCTGTAGAGGAGAGGGGTTGTTTACGACCAGGCTGTCATGGTTTGTTGAAATCTTTAGAACACTTTTTTATAACCTGTCAGTCTGTTGTTTCCTTCTGGTTGGCCCTGGGGAGTAAATAGAATTAGGGTCCTGTTACTTATGAATCTCTAATATTAGGAGATTATTCAGGCTTTCTGCAGAGATATCATCCTAGTACACTAAATATAATCTTTGCCAGCATAAAATTTCATTTGTGGCAAACCCAATGTCTTTTTTATACTCAACATGTTGTACTGCCAAACTCTGTGATTATTTCGTAAATTGCAACTGCAATCCGAAAGATTAAATCTGTGGAGTTTTTGAAGATGGATAGGAGACAATTTTGCTGTATATTGGAAATTTATGTATTGTTTATTTTTAATTTTGTTATTACTGCTTTATGTTTGCTTTGTTTTATTTTTTAACTATATTTATGTTGTGTCTTTCTTTTCTGTTTAAGATGTCTTGTGTTTCTTTTGTAATGTAATTTACCTGCAATAAAGAATTCCCCTACTCTACCAGCAGGGGGCTTGACTTCCTGTGGAGTGGAGGAGCTCAGTTTGGAGCCAGACAGCAGTAGAGGAGGAAGTGCTGATGTGTCAGAATGAGTGAGATACTGGAGGAGATGGAAGTCCCAGATGGTGGAGGGCTGGCCTCCACATGTACCTGAAAACTGCCTTTGGATGCTGAATCTGGAATTGAGGAACCCATGTTAACATCAAGAACTAAGGAAAATGAGACGGATATTTTTGTATCTACTGAGGATCTCAGTGCAGTGGAAAAAATTAATGAAACAGTGAGTCCTGACCTTCCTGAGATGACACCCATCGAGAAAGCGATCTGGCAAAAAAATTCAAGCAGAAAATTGCAGGCATTTGCAAGAGAAGGACCGTTTAGCTGCTCAACTTGCTTCTCTACAGGCTGGAAATCCGCCCATCAATGTTTTCGGCCTACCTGTCAAGCCAACACCCCTTTCAAGTGATGCAGTAGCATCAAAGAGTGCCGAGAAGGCGGGTGAGTCAGCAAATATTGTATTTTTGCATTATGTGGGAAATCCTTCTTGTACTGTCACGCAACAGGCTGGAAGTAAAAGCGCAGAGGGAGGCACATGCCTAAAGCCTCAGACAGACTCCACTACTGGGAAAAAACAAACTTCTATATCCCCCGATGTGGAGGAGTTGTTAAATAATAATATGACTACTGATAATGGGGAGGTCAGGGCTGAAGAGACAGGAAATGTTACCAGAGAGAAATGTCAGTCTTCCACCACTCTCTCTAAAACTGCAGGGTTTGTTCTCCGAAAAACGGCGGTGAATGATCCTATTCAAACTGATAATGACATAAGTCTATCAAATCTCTAACAAATTGCAGGAAGATACAACCACTTTTTCTTTCTCTGCACCACGGTCTTCTGCTAAAGTGGGGCTAGGGAAGAACATAAGACCAAACGCACAGCGATAACCCTAGCAAATAGAAATATTACTGATACCTCAAAAATGCTATCAGCACCCACCATTACTAGCCCCCTTCCTGAGACAATGGGGCCTAGGAATTTAACTACCACAGCAGCTATTTCTAAAGCCTTTGCTCTACCTATTGATTCAGACTTCTCATGTGAACACTGGTCTCCCCAGAGAGCACTGAGTGGAGCAGGGTGGGAGCAGCTCTCTGATGGATCATGACCTCCAGACCCAAATTGGGACCATAAGCTTAAGTTCGCACAGGACTCTCCTGAGTGCTGCCCCTCCACCAATTTGCAAACCCCAATGCTGCTACCCAGTGACAACTCTAAAACAGATGTTCCACAACCCTGTCAAACCACAAAGGAACAAAAAGCTCTTGAGATCCCTTCTTTGCCTGGGGGAGGAGGGTGCTGAGCTGGAGCATAAGAACCAGCACAAGGACTCTGAAACACCGCAACATACGGAAGAGAGTCAAAGACCAAATGTTCAGCAGAGACCACTCTTATCAGAACTCTTTTCAAAAATTAAAAAAGAAGCTGCACCACAAAGAAATGTGGTGAGAATCCAGTATAAAGGTGGACTGAAGAATCGACCGGATAGACATTATGTTGGGAAATTACTGTTGAAAGACTCTTCTCCCCCAGAGAAGTGTTCGCTTTCATTAACATTTCAGGGGAGGATAATTTTGATGTTGGCTTTCGATCTGCACGTGCTCTTGATTTATTCTGGGAGCGTTATAGTCAAGTTAAATTCTCCCCTTTATGGTCTCCCTTCCTGGTAATTCCCCTGTCAAAACCCCTCATTAAATTTGTCACTGTCATGTTCAGAAATGAGGGGGTCCATGTTGACGACATTACATACTGGCTTTCACAGAAATGCGAAGTCCTCAGTAGCCCGGAGGCTATTTTAGACACTAAGATGTTTTGGACTGGGGGGTGGAGGTATAAAGTGAAGCTACGGCAATCAGACTCAGGAATAGACCACATTCCAAATTCTTTTATGTTGGGAAGGGACAGGGGCATATGTTTTTATGCAGATCAGCCCCGAGCTTGCTACCAGTGTGGGTCATGAACCCATCTGTCCAGTTCCTGCGATAAACCCAGGTGTGAAAACTGTGGGGAGACAGGTCATTTCACCTTTCAGTGTGCAAACCACACTAGGTGCAACCTCTGCGAGGAGACTAGTCACACCTTTTCTGAATGTTCTTGGGCTGCAATAGTCCTGACCTTCTAATCCAGCAAGCTCAAGATTCCCATAACCCTCCTCCTGAACATGCAAATACAACAGAGGACCAATCTCCACCCCCAACCTGTTCCTGTTATTAAATCTGAACCCAGGACTGACCCCCCCCCCATCACCCTAACCCCTGTTTGCTATTCAGATCCACAAGACAAGCCTGACACGCTTCCTCCAGAACTTCCACAGACCTCCTTGCCAGTGTGTAGGTCTTCTAGGAACACAAACCCCCCCCCCCTCCTGACAATACTGAGACTGAGAACTCCTTTGCAGTTCTTGCCACACAGTGGGGAGACTCAGAAATGGAACTTGGCAACTCTGACGTTCAGTCTACTGTATCTGATCATATCCCAGCTACCCAGAATACAGCCAGCAATAAATGGAAAAGGAAAAAGAGAAGGAAAAAAGATCAGTAGGACTGTAGTTTAAAATGTTGAACCCTGGCTTTCTTACGTATAGGATCTTTAAACATACATAGTATGCTGAATCCAGATAAACTTTCTCTATTTATAACTATGTAAGACTTGCTGCCTTTGATTTTTTCTTCCTGCAGGAAACATGGATGTTCACGGGGGACCAGGCTAGGTTTTTTCAGAGGAAATGGCGATGGGGACCATCTTATTGGTCCTTTGGGATGGACAGTGCAGATGGGATGGATTTATTATTTTGCTCATGATTTTTCCCTCTTAAAACTGATTGACTTAATTCCTGGTAGGGTGTTGATTTTGGATGGTGTATGGAAAGGGATGACTTCTCGTCTCATAAATGTATATGGTCTCCAAACCAAAGCAGACAGGGTTTCCCTACTATCTGCTCTGCAACCTTTTTTAATCACCACTAATACTATTTTTCTTTGTGGAGATTTTAATTGTGACATCTCACCACAAAAAAAGAAAGCTGTACAAGATTCTGGAAAAAAAACAGTATTGACTTAAATGCACTACAGCTTTTAGTTGAGACAGCTGATCTATATAACTATAGTTTAAATCAAATAGCAAGGACAAAATTTACATACCAAAGAAACAAACACAAATCCACCATAGATTATATATTCACATCAAAAAATGTACAAAACAATTCCTTTAAAACAGTCCCTATAGAATTCTCATATCACCTTCTACATAAATGTACGCTTCAGGAGGCACCTAGTCTGCCAAACACAGCGCCTCAGTGGAAGTTGAACTCCTCTGTCTTGAGTGACACACAAGTAAGTGCCAAACTGTTGGAGATAATAAATGCAAGACTATCAGTTAGGTTTCTGTACACTGATGTATGTGAATGGTGGGCAGATTCCAAAGCAGACTTCAAATCCTGGTTTCTGAAATATGGAAAGAATAAAGAAAACCAGAAATTTCTCAAATATCTACAACTCTGGCAACAGCTTATATTCCATTTCAAATACTTCCAGACAAGATTACACAGCCCAAATCCATAAACTAAGAGAGGACATGAAAATATACCAGTATGACCGGGCTCACACCATCAAAGGAATACTGCAAAATGGAACCCAGAGATCCCTTCGAAGCCTGTAAAAGGTTTAAAAATTCAGTCTCCATGGTAACACTGAAGGATGCTGATGGGGATATTAAAACCTCCACAGCAGACATCCAAAACATTATTAGAGAATTCTTACACTCCCATGCTCCATCAGATCCCTCCTCTGAAATACCAATAAAACAATTTTTAAGTTGCATACAACCCCTCCCCCAAGATTCAAGAAATAGTATGATCAGCCCATTACAGCTCTTGAAATTGAGCAAGCGATTAAAACCCTAAAAAATGGAACATCCCCAGGATCAGATGGGCTTCCAAATGAGTTCTGCAAGACCTTTGCTACAGATCTAGCTTATGTTTAGAACCTGCTTTTTCCTGTTTGTTGTCCTTACATAGCATTCCAGAATGGTTCACTGAAGGACTGTTGATTTTTTTTATTTAAAAGAGGTGATGAGACATCCATACATAATTGGAGACCGATTACCATACTAAATACTGATTACAAAATCCTGACCTACATTTTACATACCAGACCAAGAAACTATGCAGCCACAGTACTCTCCCTGTTTCAATTTAGTGGTATCCCTGATAAGAATATACAGCATGCACTAATGGTCATAAGAGATATTGATTATTTATCCCTAAATGGCAGGAAAGGCTGTATTATCTCTCTTGATCAGTATAAAGCATTCGATTGGGTTTATCATCCATTTTTATTTTGTACATTGGAAGCGTATGGTGTGCCACCGAAGGTCATCGGTTGGGTTAAACTGTTGTACACCTCAGCGGTAGTGCACCCGATTACAGATCATCAAGTAATGGAGGGTCTTAAAATAACGGCGGGGGTTGGACAAGGCTGCCCACTTAGCCCTTTATTATATCTTTTCACTTTAGACCCTCTACTCAGACTCTTGACTGACCAACCCCTATGGGAAGGCATTTCTGGGACCCAGAGGGATACAGCAATGCTCCTCCAGGCATACGCGAACGACATATGCCTATTTTTTTCTGACCCTTCTCAACTGACTCATTTTTTAGCTTTTATGGATCTTTATTCTCAGGTTTCAAATGCAAGGCTCAATATGTAAAAAAGTGGAGGTCTCTTTATAGGCTCTGGCCAATTTGAGTCTGTACAAATAGAAGGTATCACTATCTCCCCTACACCCCTAAAAATATTGGGCATCACTTTTGGACCACAAAATATGCTAATGGAAAATTGGGACACTGTTCTCCAAAATGTGGACCTTAAAGTACAATGATGGAAGCAGTGGAAAATGTCAAAACTCAAAAGAATCCAAATTATAAAGCAGTTTATTGTTCCTATCATCTTGTACATAGCTATGATTTTCCCCCTCCAACAACAGTGGAAACTAAATTATATAGTCTTTTTTTTTTCAAATGCTGTGGGGCCGTAGGCTCAACCCTATAAAGAGACAATATACTTATTTACATAAAGAAAAAGGAGGTCTGGGGATGACTGACCCCGTGTTTTTTTTTTCATACTCTCTTTTTCAGTATAGCGCAGTGGGTTAAGGCTCTGAGCTGCAGATCTGGAGACCTGGGTTTGAATCCCACAGCCACCTAGGTGCATACTGTGTGATCCTGAGCAAGCCACTTAACTTCCTTGTGCTCCTAGGTCGCATCTGAAAACAAGCTTCGGCTTAGTGTGCTACTTCTGGTTAAACAATGTTCCCTTTCCTTCCCTTCTCCCAAACCATAAAATGTGGTCTAAATGCCTCTAATTCTTTGCAACACAAATGGGCAGCTTTGAGTCTGAGCAGATACTTTAGGGCATGGACAAATGTTCCACCAAAGGTATCTCCCCATCTCTACATACCTGAGTATTTCCGATCAGTAGCCCAAAAACTCTATAAATGGGGTTTAACAAAACAACAGATGGTGCAAGAAACAAGGCTTCAGTTATATCACAATTTAATGACTAGCATTTACCCAGAGGTCCCTAGCTTCAAAAACAGCCCCACCACTCTCATTCCTCAGGTTCTTAAACAATTGAACAATTAAAGGATCCTCACTCATATGTGGGAATTTTTGTGGTTATCTATGTACGGAAGGCTTAATGTCTGGGGGAATCTTAAGCAAAAGCAAAGGAAGAGCGAAATTGTCCATATCTAAGCTTATATAAATATGGAAGAAACAATGGAGCATTTGTTCTTCCATTGTACCTATGCTAAATCCCTCTGGAAATACCTAGCAGACAAATGGAAGATGGGATGGCTGAATACATTGTCATATGATAGCCTAATTTTGGGACAGTTTTCTCAACAGGGCACGTAATACCATCCAGACACTTTGATTATTTTCTGCTGTATTCTAAAATACTGTTTATGGCATGCTAGATGCCAGTGGATCTTATATCAGGGAAGGATGCCTTATGAAACTCGTAGTATTCTGATTCAACAAGCAATGCAACAAGTCTCTGTTTCAGATATGGCGATACACACCAAATGGAAGGTATATAAATGGCGGAAAGGGTTTTCCAAGTTTATTAAATTCAAGTAAAAAAAATGAAGGACAACTATGTCTTCAATATTAATATTATGGGGCAACCTGTCTAAAAGAATTCTAAGGAAATTATGTTCTTTTCAGTTTATTTATTATTTACAAAAATATGACGTAATATATGTATATTTTTTTTTGTGTGTTCTCTTGGAGTATCATTTATTGTACAAAAGTTCTACCTTCTTGCTGCTATTGATTTCTTTGACCTTTTCAGTTAATTATTTACAAAAATGTGACGTAATATTTTTTGTGTTTCTTTTGAGTTTCATTAATTGTACAAAAGGTTTTTCTGATGTTATTGATTTCTTTTTGATGTTATTGTAATAAAAAATTCCCCTACTCACTTCGAGAAGTGCTATGGGATCTTTAACATCCACCTAAACTACTACCAGAACAGGCAGATGGGACCTCGATTTAACATCTCATCCAAAAGACAGCACCTCCAGAGTGCAGCACCCCACCCTCATGCTGCACTGCAGTGTCAGTATTGGGATGTTAACCCAAGTGGCTGGTGTGGGGATAGAACCCTCAGCCTTCTGATCTTAGCAGTTGGTAATGCTCCTGGAGATGAATTCAGTTCCATACCTATGACAAAAGATATTAAAATTTTAGGGATAAGGTTTGGAACAAAAGATGTGATATATGAAAATTGAAAAGAGAAATATAAATTAGCTCAGACAAAAGTCCTAAGATGGAAATCCTGGTCCATGACAAAGGAGAAAAGAAGTTTTGGCTAAAAACATTTATTGTTCCAATTTTTTTGTATGTGGCACATCTATTTCTTTTCCAGTACCTAGTGGGATGTAAAAAAATAAATAAATACTTGGATTATTTTTTCAACTACTTTGGGAAAGTAGGCTGAATCTGGTTAACGTAGTCATATGGACAGGCCAAAAAAAGAGGGAGGGTTGAATATGTTACAACCAATAGTCTTTCTAGGAATCTTTTTTGATACTAATATTATACTGCAATGTTGAAACAAGAAAAACACATATGGTCTGAATGAGTAATAGATTGGCGTGATCAGCTATTTCTACAGTGGGGGTAAAAAGCTAAAGGGAAAATAAAAGAACCTGAATACATCACTATACATAAACAATACATTTCAGGGGCTGGCACAGTGGCACTGAGGGTTGAGGCGCTGGACGAAACAACTAGCACCACACAGGCAACCCTGGGTTTGGGAATGAGCTTGAGTCATTGGGGTCGGTGGGGAAGGAGAGGTTAAGCATCTGATGGACTGCTCTCCTCTCCTGAGGAGGGAAGGTGAGTGGATGACTCCCCAGTATGAGTGGCATCTAGCAGAGGCTGGGTGCACTACAGTCCGGGGATCATGCTGATGCAAGGGGAGGCGCCTTGGCAGACGTCTGTGGGCAGGGTGCAGGAGCACGCCTGGCCGCACTGGACGTCATTGCATGTCCGGGCTCCTAAGTGGAGCTCTCAAGAACAGAGAAAACACCCGTTAGCTGGGGGTAGACGTTGCCTGGCCCCACCTCCAACACTGGATCCTGCCCATTGTGGACCTGGTCTCTGCATCACCTCCACCCGTGGAAGTGCCAGAACAAAGCATCGAGGAGCAGAAGGTGGCCCCACTCTGGAGGGTGGATTCCGGGGGGATTGCTCTACGAGTGTGTCACGGGTGTGCAGAGACCATGATGCAGATGGGAGGATTTCAGGTAGGAGGGAAACAGGTAGGTCGACAGAAGGGGCACCAGCCAGTGGTGACGGGAGGAAAAGAAAGTTGACAAAAAAAAAATCAATACATTTCACAGTGGAAGTTACAGATAGAGGTACTGCAGATAAAAGGGAGGAAACATTAAAACAAAGATCTAGTAGCCAAAAATTATTATGAGGAACCTGTATTTACAGTAGCACCTGAAGAAGATCAAGCATTAATAGAAGCAACTCCTTAAAAGAGAATACTACAAAAAATGAAAGAAACCATATGGTTCTGTAGTCACGGGAAACTGAATGTAAGAAATAATTATAAACACAAAGAAGTAGAGAAAAGAGAGTGTATGGAAGAACAGTGGAGGGGGCAGTTAGAAACAATGCAGCATTTGTTTTTTGATTGTGAATTTATAAAAACTTTTTGGTTAAAATTATCAAGATTATGGAATGCAGATTGTTTCAAGGATATGAACTATGATATATTAGTATATGGTAAGCTTATAGATAAATGGAACAAAAATACAGTACACGTGATGCTAGCGTGCTTAAAATGGATAGTATGACAGGTCAGGTGTCAAAGATTTTTACAAGGAAAAAAGTAACATTACAAGATTTAATTTTTAAACTTCAAGCAGAGTTGGACATGATTCACCAATATGAAATATGTATCTTTGGTGAAGAACGTGGAAGAAAATTATAGAATAATGTACACTGGGTGGGGTGAAGGTATATAGATTTTCTGTAAATATGGATAGTGGTGTAAGAAAAAGTATAATTCTAAGGTGATATGTTGTAAATCCTGTCTTTGGTTTTAAATAAAAAATCCCCCTACTCTTTTCAAGAAGTGTCTTGGGATCTTTAACATCCACCTGAACAACCACCAGAACAGGCACACAGGACCTTGGTTTAATGTCTCATCCAAAAGACGGGATGGGCCTAGTCGATTCGATTCAGGACATCTGCTAGGGTGTTGTCCTTCCCTGGTAGATGGATGGCTTGCAGAGATGTGATCTTCCTGGACTTTTCAAAACCATTCAATTCAGTGTCACATCAAATACTTGTCAAATAATTGGAGCTCCTAAAAATACACCCGTTAATCATAAACTGGATAAACGCCTGGTTATCAAACTGTACCCAGCAAGTTTCATTAAAAGGTTATCTTTCCCCTTGGGGACGAGGTGCCAGTGAAGTTCCATAGGGCTCTATCCTGGGTCCGGTTTTTTATAATATATTAATATCTTCCATGGGACCCTTGAACAGCAATTGCTGGTTGGCAAAATTCGTAAATTATTTCAAGTGACTTTACATTTGAGGTGAATACAAAAAATGCTATTGAAAAAGGGAACAAAATTCTTAGTTGTATTCTCAAAACCATTAAAAGCAGAGACAGAAATGTGATCGTCCCTCTTTACTCAAGTCTTGTTAAACCACATCTGGAATACTGCTCCTCAGTTGTAGCACCACATTTAGTTAGAAGCAAAAAACTGATAGAAAAAGTACAGTGCAAAGCGACCAAACAAAAATAAACTCTGTAAAGAGATTAGATTACAAATCAAGATTAAAAACTCTGGGTCTCTACTCGATGGATTACAGAAGAATGCGAGGAGATTTATGTCTAAAATATAAAGCTCTTAAAAATGACTCAGTACTAGAAACTATAGGTCTATCTAGAAATGTCTCACAAGTTAACACCAGGTCGCACACCATGAAATTAAAAGGCAGTCAAAATAGCTCACAAAAGACTAATCAGTGGTATACACAGAGAGTAATTAATACATGGACTGCACTACCAAAAAACGTTGTAACTAGTAACACTATTAATACTTTCAAAACCAATTTGGATTTATACATGGGCGTTGCTAAATTTAATTTCCACCAATAATCTTTGGTGGCAAGTCCACAAAGGGCAAAATTGCCCACTGAACTCACAAATTTTCTATGATCCTATGAAACTCAGTGCATAAGCCAGGCTCCATATTTTTGTAATCAAACAGACAAATCTGCACTCTGTTTAACCAGGAAAAACATAGTCTAACCACAATGTGTGTGTAAAAATAAAGATTGATTGTGGACAGAAAGCCCAAGTAACCCTCTCCCAGCGCTTCGGCCAAACAAACAAGGCCCTCTGAGGAAGACTTTCTTTGTTTGGTCGAAGCGCTGGGAGAGGATTACTCTGGCTTTCTGTCTGCAATAAATCTTTACTTTTACACACATATTGTGGTTAGACTAAGTTTTTCCTGGTTAAACAGAGTGCAGATTTGTCTGTTTGATTTTGTTCTTTTGGGCTGGCTGCCCTTGTCTGCACCTAAGGGTTCTTTCGAGTGCACCTGAAGCACCCAAATTGTTTCCGTATTTTCATAGCCTCGGTCACAGGGGGTTTGACCGTGTCCCTCCCTGCTTGTTGATGTAACACATGGTTGTGGTATTGTCTGTTCTGACCTGTACCATTCAGCCCTGCACCAATGGGGGCTAAAACCTGCAAGGCTAGGAATACTGCCCTCACTTCCAGCAGGTTTATGTACTGGAGTGACTCTGCACTTGACCAGGTACCGTGAGTGGTGTGATCCCCTAGATGAGCACCCCACCCCAGCAATGATACATCTGTTGTATCACTGATGGAGACACTTGCTGGAAAGGAATCCCTTCCCTTAGGTTGTCTCCCTCTTCCCACCACTGCGGGGCTTGCAGTAATGTTTTTGTTACTGGAATCAGTTTTGAGAGAGGGTCTCTCCTTTGGCACCACTGTGCTCTGAGGTGGAACTGTATGTTTCTCATCTGGAACCTGAACCCCAGGCCTGTGGCTGTGGCTGCAGTCATATGTCCCAGTAACTGAAGAAATTGCTTTGCAGTTTTTGATTTGTTGAGACTGCATGAACCAGCAATCTGCAGAATATTGTTTACCCTGTCCTAAGGCAAGTAAGTTCTGTTTAACTTTGCTCCTATGAACTGCAGTACCTGTGCTGGTTGTAGAACATATCTTTTGAGGTTTATTAGGAACTCTAAGGACTCCAAGAGCTCCTGGGTTAACTGCAAGTGTTCCTTTACCTGCTGTGGTGAGTTTCCTACCACCAGCCAGTCATCCAAGTATGGGAACACAGTGAAAGCTAACCTTCTGAGGTGTGCCACAACCACTGTCAGGCACTGAACACTCTTGGGGCCAAAGTGAGGCCGAATGGTAGTGTTGAGAACTGGTAGTGACTGTGGCACATGGATAGCTGGTTCTGATTTCAATATGATATTTTTTCTGCAAAATAAAATATGTAAGGGAATGTCTGTCAGGAGGAAATACTGTCTTGGTGAAACTGACACATCACCCCCTTCCCCCAGGGATAAGTTCAAAGGACAGGAGGTAGCTTAAACTGCAGATATCTGAAATGCAATTACTTTAAGTTTTCTTTGAAGCCCCGGAAATAAAATATCCATTCATGACATCCTCAGAGAAATCCTTTGATTTGCAGTAGGTGTCATGGAGGAAGGAGAATATGCATGTGTTGGGGTGTCTCTCAAGATAGCCAGTAAATACATCAAAGAGACTTTGATCTCTGGGTGAAGCAGGTCCCAGACTAAATTAGGAAGTCCAATATGCATTTGCTTGGGGTTATCCAGTGAATTACATCAAAGAGGCTTTGATGTCTATGTGAAGCAGACCACAGACAGGTTTTGGCAAGTCACATTTATGTCACCTATTATTTTTTTAAAAATCTTAGTAGGACATCCTGTGTTATAAAATATAAATTTTAATACACCAAGGTGGAGTTAGGTGACCTCAGAGAGAAGGCCGGCTCAAGATTGCTTTTAAAAATACTGAACAGACCTTACACAGTGACATTCATTTTCTGACTGAGAGAGAGAGAGGAACATTGAAGCACTGAAACATTAAGAAAGTAAGAATACAATTAGCTAAGACCAGTCTGAGTGTATGGATTGCAGGAATTTGCACTTTTAAACCTGTTTTGTTTTTAAGGCTGTATGTGTTGGGATATCTTGTTCTGTATTTTACTGTTTTCCTATTTTACCTATTTTAAAGTAAAGATATATATTTTAAAAACAGAAACTGCCTGGTGTGCCTTGAAACTTCTTTTTATATAAGTGAAGCTTAGATGGTTATAGTTGACACTGTGCATGTGCTTATTGTGATACCAAACTGGGAAACAGATAAGAGTTCTCAAGGTCTTGCATAGAGTTCTAAGGGTTCATTTGGTTATACCTGGTTAAGTGCCCATAGGCAAAGATATCTGGCCCCCCGATGACAGAATTATCTGAGCCTGACAATTGGGTACGCTAACAAGAGGTTATCGGTTTGAATCTCTCCAGAACTTGAGACTAAGGTGACTCGAACCCACAAAACAGACAAGAGGGTTACCTTGTTCTGTTAAACTGTTCATAATTCTATGCTCAGAGGTTGGCACTTTGGGAGTAGAGGACTGATCTGCTGAGTGGGGTTGTGACAGTGACCTGATGGGAGTCTGAACCTGAGGTATTTTCTGTGATGCTCCCTTATGGGGATGTGGAAATAGGCATCTTTTATGTCCAAAGATGCCAACCATGCCCCTTTTTGGAGGGTTGGCAATATCATTGCCAAGGTTACTATCTTGAACTTTGGCTTTGTCAGGTGCATGTTCAGTAACCTTTGGTCCAGAATAGGCTGTCAGTCCTCATTGTTCTTTGTTGTAAGGAAGCATGTTAAGTAAAAACCCTTTCCATTTTGCTGTGGAGGAACAGGTTCCACTGCCATGGACAATGGTAGGTTTTGTACCTCCTTTTCCAGCAGCTCCCTTTTTGCATTGGAAGCTGGCTTGAACGCTCTGGTTCTTAAAGTTGAAAGAATTTGAAACTTAGAGACAAACCCTGACTCACTGCTTCCAGGACCCACTTGTCTGAAAAGATTAATAAACAAATTAGTCAGCCTAGGAGTGGGTCCCAGGGTGGTAGCCTCGGTAAAATAAAAATTGGCTGGGCAACAGGACACAAAGGGTAATAGTAAACAGAGTTCACTCCAAAGAAAGGGGTGTTACTAGCAGAGTACCGCAGGGTTCGGTCCTTTTTAATGTCTTTATAAGTGGCACTGTGGAGGGACTGGAGGGAAAAGTATGTCTCTTTGCAGACAACACAAAGATCTGCAACAGAGTTGATACACAAGGGGGAGTGGAAAGGGTGAGAAGGGACTTGGCAAGGTTGGAGGAATGATCAAAAGTATGGAAGCTTAGATTCAGTGCAAAGAAGTGCAAAGTAATGCACCTGGGAAACAAAAACCCAGGGGAAGAGTACACAATCCCGGGGGGGGGGGAATTAACAACAACAAAAATGGAAAGGGACCCCGGGGGTAGTCATATCAGATGATCTAAAGGTAAGGAAGCAATATGAGAAGGCAGTAAGGAGGGCTGGGGAGATAATGGGATGTATAGGGAGAGGCATCACCAGTAGAAAACAGGAAGTTGCTATCCCTCTGTATAGACAGTTGGTGAGACCCCATCTGGAGTACTGCATTCAGTTCTGGAGACCCCATCTCTGTAAGGACATAGACAGGGTGGAGGCAGTCCAGAAGAGGGCAACTAAAATGGTGCAGGGTCTGCAACAGAAGCCATACGAAGAGACACTAAAGCAGCTTAATATCAAGGAAAGGAGTGAGGGGGCGACATGATAAAAACTTTCAAGTACATAGGAACATAGGAAAGTGATGGCAGAAAAGAACCGCCAGGCCCACCTAGTCTGCCCATTTGCCTAGCATCTCCTAGGCTTGCTCCAATTTCCCTCCCCCTTCCTTTAACATCCCACTATGTTTGTCCCAAGCCCTCTTGAACCCTCCCACTGTGTTTTCACCCATGACTATTCCAGGCAGCCCATTCCAGGTGTCCACCACCTCTCGGTAAAGAAGTATTTCCTGATGTTACCCCTAACCCCCCCCAACAGTTTGGAGATCTTGCCCCTTTTTCCTGGGACATCCCTTCAGTTGGAATAGGTTCTCTGTAGGCACTTTATTGATCCCTTTTAGGTACTTAAAGGTCTCTATCATGCTCTCTCGCTCCCTCCTTTGTTCCAGGGAGTACATGTCTAGGGCTCTTAGTCTTTCCTCATATAGCAAGTGGCCGAGCCTCTTCACCATCTTGGTTGCCCTCCTCTGTACCCACTCCACCCTTTCCACAAGCATCTTTTGGTAAGTCCTCCAGAACTGGACCCCATACTCCAAATGAGGCCTGACCAGCTGGATGTACAAGGGCATCAGGACCTCCTTCCTCCTGCTGGTGATCCCCCTCCCAATATAACCCAACAGACTGTTTGCCTTTGCCACTGCTCTCTCGCACTACCCAGCCACCTTCAAGTCCTGAGATATGATGATGCTCAGGTCCCTCTCCTCCTTGGTTACTGCCAGTGGCTTGTCCCCCAATCTGTATTTCGCACTCCCATTTTTTCTGCCCAGATGCATGATTTTACATTTTGCCATATTGAGAGATAATGTCCACTTCCTGGCCCACATCTCTATCTTCCCTAGGTCCCTCTGCATCCTCTCAGCTCCATCCTGCATGTCCCCTCTGTTGCAGACCTTTACATCATCTGCAAACAGGCTCACTCAATCCTCCAATCCCTCTGCTGTGTGTCTTATAAAGATGTTGAACAGCTGGGGTCCCAGCACTGACCACTGAGGAACCCCACTAGTGACCGCTGACACTCCTGGGGGAACCCTATTTACTAACACCTTCTGTAGCCTGCCCTCCAGCCAGTTTTACACCCACCTTGTAACCACTCCCCAGCTCCAGGCACTCCATTTAGTACAGTAGGCTTCTATGCGGTAGCATATCAAAAGCCTTCCTGAAATCCAGGTAAGCTATGTCCACTGACCCAGCCTAATCGACTACCCTAGTGACCCAGTCAAAAAACCCAACCAAATTTGTTTGACAAGATCTGCCCTTGGAAAAGCAGTGCTGCCTTGGGTCTAGGAGGCCATTTGCCTCCAGGTAGCTGGTGTTTCTGTCCTTGAGCAGTTTTTCCATGAGCTTGCTGACCACAGATGTCAGACTTATTGGCCTGTAGCTGCTCATGTCTTGCCTCCCCCTTCCCTTGTGCAGGGGCAGTACATCCACGCACTTCCAGTCCTTCAGGAGTTCCCCCGAGTTTAAGGATTCATTGAATGGAGAGGTCAAGGGGGCCGCTAACAACTCCCTCAGCTCTCTCAACACTCTTGGGTAAATCCCATCTGGCCCCATGGCCTTTTCCACCTTCATGTCCTTGACTTCTTGCAAGATCTCCTCTTCCTGGAAGGGTGTCACATCTACCCCTGCCCCCTCTCTATCGGCTGCCCTGGAGTTGTCCCCCACCCATACCTCCTTCCTCGTGAATACTGCACTGAAGTAATTGTTCAGCATTTCAGCCTTCTCCCAGTCCCCCTCCACCCTCTCCCCTGTTTCTGCTAACAGACTAGGTATCCCATTTTCCCCTTTTCTCTACTCACTAATATACCTGAAGAAGGTCTTATCCCCCTTCTTGACCGCCTTGGCAATATTCTCTTTCATCCTTGCTTTTGCCCGTCTGACCACCCTCCCCACCTCCTTTTGTTTTTCCTGGTATTCCATCCAGTCTAGTTCACTCTGCGTTGTTTATATAGTCTGAAGGCTCGCTTCTTAGCCAGGATACTGGCCCCCACTTCCCTACTGAACCACAGTGACTTCCTTTTCTTCCTATTTTTGCTCACTCTCTTTGTGCAGTGGTCAGTGGCCCCAAAAGATGGCGCCCTTTATTATGGTCCATATGTTTTCCATCTCTAAGCTCCCCTATCCCTGTAATTGCCTGTCCAGTGTACTCCCTCATCTTGCCAAAATTTGTGCATCCGAAATCGAGAATCTTCACCTTGGCCCAGTAGCATGAGGCCAATGTGTGTGCTGTGAACCACACGGTGCTGTGGTCACTACTGCCTAAGTTATCCTCCACTGAAACCTCCCCTGCCCTGTCTCCCTTTGTAAGCACCAGATCTAACATCGCACCTTCCCTGGTTGGCTCTTTGACCAGCTGTCTGAGATGAGCAATCTGGAGAGAGTCTATAATCACTCTGCTCCTGGATGAGGCTGCTGTCATTGTTTCCCATTCCACATCCAGCAGGTTAAGATCTCCCATCAGCAGCACCTCCCCCTTTGCTGCCATCCTGAGTATCTCTTCAACCATCTGGTTGTCCACCCTTTCTAGTTGCCCTGGTGGCCTGTACCTCACCCTTCTCCGAGGTCAACGAGACTCATGGTGCCTCTGTGTACCCCCACCTACCCTGCATTTCCAATGCTAGGATCCGCTCCCTCATGTACAGAGCCACACCACCTCCTCTCCTGTCAGCCCTGTCCTTCCTGTATGGCATGTACCCTAGAATGTTCATGTCCCAGCCCTGTCTGTCGTGAAACCAAGACTCTGTAATTCCTACCAAGTCTAAATCCTCCTCTGCCATGACTGCTGCCAGATCTGGGACTTTGTTTCCCAGGCTCCTGGTGTTTGTGCATGTGGCTTTCCAGTATGCAACTTCTCTAGCCCCCCGTCTTGAAGATCCTCATCTTATATGTGATATCATTTCCAGCCCCATCCGGCTGGTTTGTTTCCTGTGGGGGGGACAATTGTCCCTCTTGTCACATGCACTGTTAGGTGTCGTAGGCAGCCCCCCGGTTCAGTTTAAATTAAAGTCTGTATTAAAAAAACTCCTCTGATTTCCACTTTCGTACCTCCTTACCTTCTTTATTTAGGTGCAGCCTATCTAGGGCAAAAAGGCTGTCATCATGCCAGATGGTCCCCCTATGGGCTACCAGCCTATAATCCTTCTGAGCACACCATTTAGAGAGCCAGCAGTTGAGGGTACTTGTGGTGGCTTGGGTGTACTGGAACACACTGGTAGGCATCCTGCATATCTAGGGACATTAGCCAGTCATACTGATGAAGCAGCGGTAGTAGCATTCCTAGGGAGATCATTTTGTACTTCTCCCTTAACAGGTACTTGTTCAATTTCCTGAGTTCAGGAATTGGGTGCATGCTGCCTGTTTTCTTTAGAACCATGAAGTAATGAGAGTAGAAACCTGTGTTTTGGTCTGCTTGCAGAACAGTTTCCACTACCCTGTTGTTTAGGAGGCCCTGTATCTTGGAAGTAGGAAAGTCTGACTGGGCAGCGGACAGACGGTGCTGTAGTTTGGATGGAAGATCTGGTGGAATCTTTGCGAAATTAGGAGTATCCCACTCAAGCAATCCTGAAGACCCATTTGTCCAAAGTAATGGCCTTTCACTGGTTGTAAAACTGTGTCAGACGCACCCCTACTGCTGCAGAGGTGTCCGCCTCAGGCAGCTGAGGTGGGATCTGGGCCGGATTCTCAGAGGCTGGTGCTGGGTGCTTTCAGGCCCCGTGCCTTCTTGCTGCATTTTCTGTTGTGGTTGAGGAGCTTGGTTTCTATTAAAATGCTCCACGGCCTTTAAACCGAAAGGACTGCCTATTGTGAAACTGTCAATGGTTCTCGCCCCTCTGCAGGGCTGCAGGTGCCGGCCTAGCTGTTTTAAGGGCAGTCTTAGTTTTCTGAGCAGCTTCTAGCGCTTGTTCAACTTGAGGGCCGAACAGATAAGCACCATCAAATGGAACATTCATGACCAGCTGCTGAGCCTTGGGTGAGAAGTCTGACGTTCTGAGCCAGGAATGCCGCCTTATACAGATCCCAGCGGCTGCAGCCCTAGATGCAGCATCACAGGCATCCATGGAAGCCTTCAGTTGATGACTGTTGGATTCTGTGCCCCTGGTAATGGTCTGTAGAAGCTCCAAGTTAACTGCAGACTCTTGAAGGTTCTCGACTATCGATTTAAGATTGTTCCACAGAGTATACTCATACTGAGAGTAGTGACTCTGATAACTGGCAATATACATTCCCAAGGCTGTGGCTGCAAAGGCCCATTTTCCTAAAGTGTCAGTCTTGCAGGATTTCTTATTGATAGGTCTTGCCGAAGTCTCCTCAGGAAGGAAGACTTTATCATTCTCCGCAAGCACTACTAAGGCATCCGCAAAGGGCTGCAATGCCAGGAAGGGTCTTTCCTTAGGAGGGAAGTGTATCTCCTGTCTGTAGCCTTAGCCACAGAAGGGATAAGAGCTGGCCTGGCCAATACTGCTTCAGACAGAGTCTCAAAGAAAGGGGGCACAGGGGCGTAAAGTTTGTAGGAATGTTAGGACTGTGAAGGAACTCAAGACACAGTAGCCTCCCTGGGTCCACAGAAGAAGTCTGGAGAGCCAGGGTCAATCCTATAGTCCTCAGAAGGGACTAGAAAGAAAAATTTACCACTAAGGAGTCAGCTGAAACTGAAGGCTTACTTTTCCGGTCATAACTTGAGTCATCCTCGGCACCATCAGACTGAAGCAGATCAGGATCAGACTCATCGTATTCTCCCTCCACCCCTGAGAAATCAGGGACCAATCTTGTTAGTCCAAAGACTGGTCCAGGTGAAGGGTACATAGGAGTCATCTGAAACCATATGGGCGATGAACTCTGCACCAAAGCAGTCAATACCGCAAGCGGTACTGAGCCACCCACCACCGCACCATGCCGGATGACATCACATGCAGCACCGAGGTCAATGTTATACATGGCATCAGGGAGATCAACACCATGTACAGCACTGAAGACCCCAGCACTGATAACACTGGGCCACTGTCAGACCTAGAATAAAACAGTGAGGAAAAAATACCTATGCCGGCCCCTGCAAGGACACTTGGTGAGGGGGGAATGCACGTGGAACAAGCATTGAAGACTTTGGCACCAGGGAGGGAGAAAACTCCGACACTGGCACCGAACGCACATCCTGTCCCAACTGCCCCATCCGAGGACCAGTGGCTCCAAGATCCGAAGGCCCCAGAACCAGGCCCGCCGGCAAGGGCAACTGAGACAGATGCTGTACTCACTGCTCCATGAGAACGGCCCATTGGTGAAACTGCTCACCGGACACCCCCTCAGAGGACAGGGGGGGGCTCCAATGTTGGAAATTCTGGCCGTTAAGAACATAAACCACCAGGGATACCAGAGTTGGATTAGGTCTACCATTCACCACAACTAAAGATCTCCTAGCAGATGTACCAGAGGGTGACCTCGAGTCGTACCATCTCTTCTTCTGATGGGAAAAAGAAGAACTTGTGGTAGAGCGGTGCTAGGTTCCCGATCACGAACAGGCCCGCTTCTTGTTGTACCTTTGGGGAGACTGTCCTTCCTCCCAGACACTGGACTGTCCATGGTCGTAACCCAGCTCTGAAAAGAGTGCCGGACCGGACACAGCACCACCACCAGAATAGCTTTCCAGTGAAGACTCTCTATCGTCACCGATACTGTCCATGGTCGACTCAGTCAATGGCAGGCTGAAAGCTTGTGTTCTTCAGAAGAAAAATAAAGATTTTTTTAAAATAATAAACAAAACTAAATAACTGAAACTGAACAACTATAGCTACTGTCCTATGCATCCAAAAAAAATCTGTCTCCTGAGTCTGTGTGGGTGGTTGTTTGTGTTTGTCTGTATCTGTAGGTTAGTTTTTGTGGATTTACATGTTTTTCTGCTTGGAGTAACTACACCATTCTTGCTCACAACATCTGCGAAAGTCTCCAGGACTGGATTTCTGTAAAACATCACCACCAGGTATCTGCATTTTCATTTTAAAATCAACTTTTTGGAAGCCATCCCAAGCAAAAAAATGTCAAGCAACTAAGTCTGACAAACTCACTGATTCTGGGTCCTGCTCTGAATCCACATTTTCATCTGACCTGCTCCTAAAGGAACTGTATGTGGGCTATTCAACAATCTCTTTGAAGAACAAAGGAAGCACACAGACCAAAGGATTTCACATATTGCATACGCGCAGGTACAGTTCATTACCTTCAGGAATTTTAACACATTCCATGATTCTGGACCTCAGCAAGTCACCATTTCTTCTGGCTTTTGACTTACCACCAGGTATCAGCACTTTCAATTTAACTCAGATTTAAATGTACTTGTCTCTAAGGGCTATCTTTCCAACAACCATTTTGAAGAACAAAGGAAACATACAGACAAGGTTTTCACATCCTGCATATACCAAAGCCACAGTTCATCATCTCAGGCATTTAACACACTCTGTAACACTGGACCTCAGCAGTCAGCAGTTCACCATTTCCTCTGGATTTAACTTTCTCAATGCACTAATCACTACAGGGACCCAGTTGTAAATATTGTCTGCAGCATTATTTTTGTTAATTGAGGCCCTACTGAAGGAAATGTGGCCTTCACTACTCCTATGTCTTTTGGTCAGCCTTCTGCTTTATTCCCTAGCCCCTTTCACAGGTACTTATCCATTGGCTAGCAATACCCACCACACACACGCAAACGCCTCCCCACCTTTATGTTTATTTCACCAGCACTGGACTACTGTTTAGTTGCCTTGGTGAACTGGGTCTCTGTCAATGTTGCTTAGTAGGTGTATAGTCCCTAGCACATCCCATCTGCCCTACCTAGTCGCGCTTATCTATAAATCAGGCTAGGGTGCTTCTCCATGCAGCCCTGGGTGCTCTTGGTACTCGCTTTAGTTACTCTGTGCCTTGTTCACTACCTAATAGAAAACGGGTACGCGCATGGTCCTACAAACTGATGTTGAGTGCACGTAAAAGGATTCTAGTTCTGCTGTTGCTCTGCTCGGCATTTGTCAAATTAAATCCTGGTCCCCGACTACCAATCTCTGCTCCTCGGGACCTAGCAAACCTTAAAGGTCTAAGCATTCTTCACATAAATGCGTGCAGTCTCTTAAAAAAAAATTAGATGCCATACAGACATGGATTACTCATACAAAGCCAGATGTTCTGGTGGACTCGGAGACTTGGCTCAAACCCTCTACCTTGGACATTAAGGTGAACAGTCCGTCCTACAATATCTTCCGAATGCATAGACTGGCCAGAGGAGGTGGGGCTATCATTTACATTCTGGACAAATTCACTGTTTCCATTTCAGATTCTACTTCTGTCCTGAAGGAGTTTGAAAGTCTAACGATCAGACTCAAACTCTCAACCTCCTTGTCTCTGTACATTATGGGTTACTATAGGCCTCCCTCTGCGGGGTTACAATTTGCTGAGCCATTTAACCAGCTTCTTGAATGCAATACAGGCTGAAGTCATAATCCAGGGTGACCTCAAGTCTGGACTGGCTTTTGGACGGCTCCAAACCTTTAAAAAATGTATGGGACACCTTCAAACTTGTCCAAATCATCACAGAAGTGACAAATCCAAACAAAAAAATACAAAAGTTCCCCGTTAGACATCATACTAGTAAACAAAGCTCATCTATTTTCCCACTCTGGTGTCCTCTTCACCAGCTTCAGTAATCATTCCACTGTCACTCGTACAAGGTCAGCACCTAAACCAATCTCTAAATCCAGGTTCATATTTAAAAGATGTTTACATAGTTTTGATCCTCTGGCCTTCCTCACAGACTTGCAGAACTCACTGTATTGGCAAGACTTCTACCTGGCCAAGATGGTTGAGGCTGCGTATGAGACCTTCCAAAACACTGTCTGCGGGGCATTAGAAACGCATGCCCCCTGGTCAAAATCCGCACCAAGAAGAAAACGTTCCCTTGGTTCATGGTTAAACTTATGTCCGCCCTGCTCAGCAGGGATAAACTCTGGAAAAAGGCTTGCAAATCAAAACTTCCTTCTGACTGGACTGCCTTCAGGTCAGCCAGGAATCACTGCACAAAGCTTATCGGAACAGCACAGGCTAACTATTACCATACAACGCTGGACTCCTCCACCACGTGCCCTGCTAAGTTCTGGAGAACACTTAAAGATATTCAAGGCTATGCACCCTCTGGCTCTCTCCCGTCAAAAATTTCATATGATGGCTCCTCCATCACCGACAAAGCCAAGATCCTAGACCTCCTAAACAAACACTTTGCCACCACTGGGATGGCCTTGAATTCATCACTGACCAACAACCTCCAAACTCAGCTTGCAACCCAGGGCAAAACTATCCCTGTCCCTAACCACCATGCCCTAGACACAGGTTTCTCTTTTCAGCCTGTTACTCTCAAAGAAGTGGAAGACTTGCTCCTCCAGTTGGATAGCAGAAAAAGCACGGGAGTGGATCTTATTGGACCATACTTTTTAAAGCTCAGCCATCGAGTCTTGGCACCACCAATAACACACCTCCTCAACATGTCCCTCCCTTGGCATGGGTGAACTCCCATCAATCTGGACAACTGCTCAAGTCATACCCCTTTTCAAATCTGGAGATCCAAGTGACCTCAGTAATTACAGGCCAATCCTTTTATTTCCCATCCTCTCCAAACTGCTATTGAAAATAGTCAATAATCAACTTACGAACTATCTTGACACTTCCAACCTGCTCAGCCCAGTACACGCCCTATCACAATAAAATCTTAGCACTTGCTAAGGTAATGAATGACTGGCAGAAAGCCCTTGACTTGAAGAATTACGTATGCGCAGTCTTTCTTGGTTTAAGTAAGGCATTCGATACCATGGACATGACCTGCTATTTGTTAGCCATTAAAATATTCAATTGGACAGACTATCCCCGAAATGGTTTTCTAGTTACCTGTCAGAATGTATACAGCAAGTCAAAGCAGTGGGTGCTCTTTCTCCGCTGAAACCGATCAGCAGAGGAGTGTCGCAGGGCTCCATTTTGGGACCCTTACTTTATGCACTATACATTAATAATATTGACAATGGAATCCAGTCAGCCAGTGTCCACCTTTTCACTGATGGCACGGTCATCTACATCACCAGGCCTACTCCTGAGGGTGCTTGTACAGACCTGCAATCAGATTTTGATATACTACAACGCAACCTCCTTAACCAAAAGCTACTCCTAAATGCAAAGAAACCAAAAGCCGTGCTCCTGTCTCTGCCTGTTATGGCCTCAAATCCCTCAAAATCTGGCCCAGTGCCACCTATCAGCACACTGATTGGTGAATCACTGGATTACATTGCGCTATTCAAATACCTAGGGGTATGGATTGACAACAGACTCTCCTTCACTGAGCATGTAGAGGAACTCTCAAAAAAACTGAAGCAAAAGCTAGGCTTATTCTATAGAATTAAACATCTGCTTACCCAAGAGGCTAGGAAGAGGCTGGTAGAAACCACCTTCCTAGCTCTCTTGGACTATGCCAACATCCTCTATGGTCAAGTTCCAGGGTCAGCACTAGCAAAGCTCGACATCTTGTACCACAGAGCCCTACACTTCACCTCTGGAGCAGCTTACACCACACATCATTGTGCACTTTACTCCCTGGTGGGTTGGACATCACTTACACCCAGGAGACAAAGGAATGCTATACTCTGGATCAACAGGGCTATTACAGTACTAAGAAACTCCCCCTCTACATATCTGTCTACCCCTCTGCATCTTAGGCAAATATGCCTTGAGAAGTTATTCTTGCATCTCACCATATGTACCTACGGTCAATTCCCATTTCGGTAGAGCTTCCTTCAGCTACGTGCTGCCCCAGCTATGGAATAAAATCAAAAAAACTTTAAAACTGGTTAACCCAATTAGTCTTGTGGAGTTCAGATCACTTGAGCTCCTTCTCTGAGCCCTGTAAATGTTTTCCCTGTCACTAATTGCACTGCTGCCACTGTTGTGATACATGTAGTCCTCATCCTTCCTCCTACTCTCATCCCTCCCTTCCCCTTATTCTTTGTTCCTCCTTACATTTCTATCATTCTTCCTAGCAGGCTAACTCCTATATTGCCACATTGCTTATATTAAGAACTGTTGTTTTACGTGTATACTTATTGTACATAATTATTTTGTTGTACTCAGAGTTGTCGTATTAAACTTTGCCTTAACATGTTTCAGGTTGTCTACGTTATCCTGTTGTACTGACGTGTGTTATTGTTGTTCTGTTAATTTGCTTATGTGTATTACCCAGGCCCACCTTGCATATCAGCTTGCTCAATGATGCTCCACTTGATTAAATAAAGATTGATTGATATAGGGTGAGCGATGTTGTCACTGAAGCGCACTCGACGGCAGGGAAAAAAGGAACTGAGGTGGTTGGAGAGTCGACGCTGAGATAGCCAATACAGGTGCAAGTTAGTCTCACAGTGCTATGTATTGTGGTCCTATCTCGACGCCGGCCCTCCTGAAGATTTTTGGCTCCCACTGGGTCCTAGCACTTCCAGCGTAGTCCCACTAGTGCAAATGAATATTGAAGACTTTTTGTCCAGGAAGATTATCCTATTTAACCCCCCCAAACAAAATACTATAAACACCCAACAGAATAACCACATCCACACACCACTCACACTAAAACCAACCACAGAAAACCTCCTTAACCCACCCAATCCCTATAGGCAATCCTGTAAATTGTTACAAAATTATTAGAAAAATCATCAGTGCACAAGTCCAAAAAAAATTCAGTTCTCAATTTGATTGCAGGGTGACTCACTTACCTCCGTGGAGTTATTTAAGAAAGACTTAAAAACATATTTATGGAGTATGGCCTTTTTAGATAACTAAGTTATTGTATTAATCTTTCGATTTTACTATGTATATGATATCTGGATGATACGCTGATTTTTATGGATGTTTTTTGATTTTATTTAGAGTTTTGGATTGTTTGTAATTGTTCAGCACCTTGATATCCTGAAAGGTGCTTTATAAATAAAATTATTATTATTATTATTATTACCAAAGCAAAATGCTTCCATAACAACTCAGGGAACTCTAACTTTCCGGGAACCAGTTGAAAGTAATTAGTCTGACCTTTAATATTTCTAGCACTCTCACAGCCAACAAAAATAAATGAATTATTTTAGCCCACACATTGTCCAAGGGTTTTATGCCCAAAATTATAGTTCACTACAGCTTTGGTGGAGTGCTATCATTAGGTACTCCCGGTTTCCCAAACCAGACATATCATGAATTGCATCTATGTCTCCCGGTATCACTCAGTGCCTTGGGTCTGTTCCTTAGATATTTTGGCCACCAAACAATTCCACAGCCAACGGAAAAATGAACAGTCAAACACAGTCCACCACAAGCAAAATAATAGCAGCGGCTGATTACAGCTCCAGAACCCAACTGATTTTATCGTTCTGTTCTTTACCAGTTGTGACAATCACACAGGACATGAAACAAACCCGTCGATGCCAAACAACTGATTTACAGAGCAGCACAGATGGGGCTGAGAGGTCGCTGGTACTCTCAGGCCCCACACCATGTGGATCTCCACAGACTCCAACAGTGGGGGGGAGCAGCCACAGATGGGGCTGGGAGGTTGCTGGTATTCTTTGGCCCCACACCATGTGGATGCCCCACTGGCTCTGACAGCGGGAGGAAGCAACAGACAGGGCTTGGAGGTTGCTTGCACTCTCGGTCCCCACACTGTCTGGATCCCCACTGGCTCTGACAGTGGGAGGAAGCAACAGACAGGGCTTGGAGGTTGCTTGTACTCTTGGTCCCCACACTGTATGGATCTCCACTGGCTCTGACAGTGGAAGGAAGCAACAGACAGGGCTTGGAGGTTGCTTGTACTCTCGGTCCCCACACTGTATGGATCTCCACTGGCTCTGACAGTGGGAGGAAGCAACAGACAGGGCTTGGAGGTTGCTTGTACTCTCGGTCCCCACACTGTCTGGATCTCCACTGGCTCTGACAGTGGGAGGAAGCAACAGACAGGGCTTGGAGGTTGCTTGTACTCTTGGTCCCCACACTGTCTGGATCCCCACTGGCTCTGACAGTGGTGGGTGGTAAGGGGGACAGCAGATGGGGCTGGGAGGTTGCTGGTACTCTTGGGCCGCACAATGAGTGGATTTCCACTGAATCTGACACTAGAGGCAGTCACAGATGGGGCTGGCAGGTTGCTGGCAGAAGGGCCTGATAGGTGCAGGTGGTAGTCTGAAGACAAGAAAAGCTTTGTAGCAAAAATAAAAAAGGTTGGCATCCACAAATCTACTATTTTGTAACTGATAGAGTCACAGGATGGAAGACTGCCAACCAGATGGTGCTGTGCCATGCTGCAGTCAACCTCCTCGCATCCGCCACTGTTCACTATAGTCATCCCTATCCATTCTCCCTCTGTCTTCCCATTGCCAGGCTCTTTGCACCTTCTTCATATTCAAATACTGGTTCAGCTCCCTTCCCTCTTGCCTCTCATCTCCCCTCCCAACTCCCGCCAACCTCCTGCTCCCTCCGTTCCAGGAATAACTGCCGTTCCTCTCCTTTAGTCCTCTGCTGGGCAATCTGCCTTCTCCTATCAACTTCCTTCACTCTGGAACCAACTTCCTCCCTCCACTTCTTCCTCTCCCGTAGCTCCCTTAGGTACCAGATGAAACTCCAACCCCTCTCCAGCTGTTCCTGCCTCCCTACCTCCTGACACTTCCTGGCCAATCCTAAACCACTCTGGTTCAGCAGCTGGATGGGCCCCAGCACCCACAATCGACTTCCACACCACTTCAATTCTCTGTCCTGTAATCAGGTAGTTTAACTCCATTTTCAGGACATCCATCTTATGTCCCTTTGCTTTGTTCACTGTGTGCTGCTTCCACTGCTGCATATCCATTTGTAAGGTGTTCTTAACTAGCTATATCGCACGTTATTCTTCATATGCACAATTTTTTATATGTATGTATTTCCAGTTTGTACTTATTACCAATGCAGTGTTTGTTGTTTTACTACTTTGTTTTATCTCTGTTCTTCCCAGGGCCAGCCTCAACAATTCTGGGCCCCGGTGTGACCCTCTGTCGGGCCCCACCACTCCATTCCCTGCTGGGGCCCCCCACATCCAGTCAATGTTTTTACCCCTTACTGCACCACAGCTCTGTGCCACATCAAAAGATGTGTATTTTTAAGCATAATTTAATGACTTATGCATAAAAAGAAAACAATTAAAACATGTTTGTTTTATTGTATTTATTATGCAACATCAATCACAAGTTATGACAATACCTACCCATTCTGGAGAGGTTCTTTCTTTTCGCATGTGGATCCAGATCTCTATGGTGAGGCAGCCTGAAACATAAAGGCAAGACGTCACAAAGAATCTGCAGTTCTTTTAACTGAAACTAACTACCTTGGAGCAGCATAGGAAGAAACACAGTATACTTATCTGATAGGGTAGCTGTGATCTCTGTCAAGACCTGCAAAGTAGAAGGCAAAAAATGTTATTTAGGTTTAGGTTATGATAGTCTGGATTCAGTAAGAAGGCAGAGCAGAAAATAAGCTAAGAACATCTACTTCACATCTATCTTCTTCATGGTAGAGGAGGGGAAAGGGCCATAGTTGAAAAGCAGGAGAAGGCTGGGCAGAGGGATGGACTCAAGTCCCTTCATGGAGATTAGAATATTGGAATAACTAGGAAAACTGTGGATGTGTAATGCAATGTCTTCGGACAGAATCAACCCAAGGGTGCTCAAGGAGGTAAAGCAGCTGCCTAGCCTAGCAAGAGGTGGTGATACTGCTCATGACGTTATTTTATCCATCACTGGACAAGGGACGGGTTCCTGGGAAATGGAAAATGGCTGACGTGGTGCCACTGCATAAGGGGGGACGAAGGGAAGAGTCGAGGAACCAGCCCAGGCTGATTCACCCTAGGCTAATTCCTTGTACATTTGCACTCCCCATTGTCTTGTGTGCTGGGGGAGTTCATTGGTTGAGACAATGAGTGCCACACACTGCACTCTTTAATGCTGTAGGTGCAACCAGGTCCACACTTACACCTATACTGTAGTGTGTGTATTTGGACATTTGCCAAAGTCAAAGTGCCACCAACTCCAGCCCCTACACAGCAAGCTCAAGCTGTGGCCTGCAGCCTGCTCCATAGTGAGGCAGGAGGAGTGTGGAAGGATGGGAACCTGAACCTTAACCAGCATGGATGGGAGCCCCCGAGTTAGACAGACACAGAGACACTGCCCGTGGCAGGATCTAAACTGCCCCCCCCCCCTCTGGCGCAGCAATGCCAGCAGACAGTAGTGACACACCACTGACACTCCTATAGCTGTCTGCCCCCCCCACACTATGCGCACACGCGCGCACACACACACACACACACACTTCAGTGTACAATACAATGGCTGGGTGGGGATTGAACAGAGAGCAGCCAAAGTTTTATGGGATGATGGGAATGGGACAGGCAGATTTAAACACAGGCTGACAGATCAGCTCAGTCAGGTATGCATCTCTGATTATGAGTCCGGCAGTCATATGGCTAAATGATAAATATACCATTTTTACCAGGCAAGCAAGCATAGTATCTGTGTTTTTCTGATTTCTTGTACCATTTTTTGCAAGACAGCAGCAGGAAAGCAAAAAAATGATTTTCATCATCCTGGGTCAAGTGATCATCATAGAAAAATCAGAAAAACCTCACAGAGACTATGCTTGCTTGTCCCTTGCAGTTGCACAAATTGTACCTTTTTCATTTTCATTATGCCACGTGATCCAAGTGCCTTTTTTAAGTCATCACCCACACTGTACAGCTGGGTGAGTGAATGAAAGTAAACATCATGACAGCCAGCCAGTTCTGCCAGCCTCATCCCCCTCTCCTGACCTCTCTGGTGATTACTGATCAGGAGTCATCAGCAGCAACTGTGGGGTGTCTGATAATATCAGTGTCTGTCCTGGCAGGCAGCCACTGTGCACTGTGTCACTTTTTGTTTTCTTGCTGGTATATATTCTATTGTTACTCCCCCCTACAAATGGGGGTTCCCGAAAAGTCTTCCTTGAGCTTGCCTAAATGCTCACTGCCAGGCTGGTGTCCTGCATTTTAACAATTTAAATGTGATTGCCAGAGCCTGTGTAGCCTCTGTGCAGTGTCTCTTGAAGAGCTGCCTGGATTGCAGTCATAAGTAATCTGAGAGGGAGCTCTTTTGAAAGATGTAATTATTTGCTGAAAATCATTTAGAGTGATAATGATAATGTAGTTTGTCTAACCTGCCTTCTTTGCAGCAAGGACTGTCTTGTTTATCTCTACTATCTTGGTCCTGGACTGCCGAATTGGACCAATCAGTACTGGTGAGACCTAAAATGGAGCCGGACTACAGGAGCTGTCTGGAGTCCAAATCTGTAGGAATTGTAATTTGGGGCTTTTGGTGCCTTTTTGCACCTGAAGGGGGAGCCTATGTTGTGACTGACAGACCGATCAGCCAACCGAACCTTTTGGATTCTGGGGAAAGTCCCAGGCTTGCTGGCAGTTGAGTCATATCTAAGTCGGGAGCTGAAGAAGCAACAGCTTGAGACAGTCAAGCAGCCGTCTGAGTAGTTTCACACGGGAGAACTGTGGAAAGGCCTGAGTTGTGACCTGCATGTCTGCCTGCTGCCCCTGAGAGGGAGAGAAGGGAATTATTTCGGACTAAATCCAAGTTTGTGAGAACGAAGTAAGCCACTGATTTTTTTACCAGGCTCATACCTGAAGAAGACCAAAGATATTGTTGAATACGATCGGCCTGTCAGGATTTCCAGCAGCTTTTGAATCCCCGGTTTCTGCAGAGACTTTACAATCATGACCGGAGAGCAGTTTGCCTGGTACAGTAGAATTTCCTTACATGTAAATGTGCTGTGAGTTGTTAGTGGGTCATGATTTGGTTCCCCACTGTATGAACTGTGTTCTGCTTGCTGGAAGCTGTATCCAGCCCTAAACGGACTATATTCAAATTTGTCTCCATTTGGCTGGGGCCTTGCCACACTGGCCCAGCCAAAGTACCCGTTGCACAGAGAAAGCCATCGACTAGAGACCTGCCTGGGGATCAGCCCCCGCTCCACGCTTGAACAGGAATGACGCCTCATAGGAACATAGGAATGTGACAGCAGAAAAGGACCGCCAGGCCCACCCAGTCTACCCAAAGAGCCCAGAATTCTACTGGGCTTTTGCAGTAGCCCCCTCCCCTGTGTTTATCCCAGGCCTTTTGAACCCCCCATGGTCTTCTCCCCCACCACCTCCTTTGGCAGTCCATTCAAGTTGTCCACCACCATCTTACAAAGGTAAGTTGCAGAATAAATTATTTCTGTTAGTTGCCAATAGGTACTGCTAAAAATCACGAACTCCTGCTTGAGATGTTACCCCGGCAGTTCCTTCATCCTGCACAAACTGAAGAACATGTCCTGTCCACCATATTAGTGGCGGGGGGGGGGGTTGCTGTGAGGAGGAGGAGAACATGAAAGTAAATAACCACTTCGGATTATTATGGTTCACTTGTTTTACTGTGCATGCAACTTCCCTCAATACCAATTAGACATACGCTGATTTTAGGAGGGGATATTGAGGAGGGACCACAGGCCCCCAACATATTCACCCTGAGGAAAAGGAGGCCAAAGAGAGACGTGATTTTCATGCTGAAGGGTATCAACAATGTTAAACGGACAGAGAGATGTTTGATCTGGAGTGCTGCCGCAGGACACTGGGATATGCTTCGAAGGTCAATGACAGCAAATACTGGAGCAACGTTGGAGACTTGTCTCAGAGGATGGTGAACCTATGGAACAGCCTACCAGTGGAGACAGTAGACATGGAGAGAGTACAGGACTTGAAGGTTTAAGCATGAACAACTTTCTGCTTACCATTACCACAGGTCTTAACAGAGTACCATCCCTGGAGCAGCAGAGTGGGAAGGGAACTCCCTACAGGATGGTACAAGTTTGCAAAGCATACTTGTTGGTCCCCATTTATGAAGCACAGAGAGGGGCAGACCTGATGGATGCAGAGTCCCTTCTGACCTTAAATTGCTATGTTACTGTGTAATACCAAAATGTGAGCCCTGATATTCTATCTAAAATGTGTTGGCTAGAAACAATTTCTTATGCCAACGGATGTGGGTAGCCTGAAGTAGTGCATGGCCTCATACATGGGTGGGTCACTCCAGGACCATGGATAAAAACATGTGACCATATCTATTATGACTACTGAGCGATTCAATATAAAACAGCAAGACTGTGGCAAAATTAGCAGATTTCAAAAAATATACTGTAACAGTCGTTAAAACATGCTAGACTGAGTTAACTTTGGTCTAGTGGGTGAGGCTGGACTTGGGTTCAGAAATCCCATTTCTGGGGTGCTATTCCCATGGTGTATGAATCTGTGATTCATGTTGGCCCTGCTACTCCTGGCACTCCAGATTAACCACCAGCTGTCTCGATTTTCGTGCAGCCTGTGTCCAGTCTTGGGTATCGTGAGTAATATTCAGGGTAGCTCCCTGCAACAACAGCCTAATTTAGAAGTGTGTCATCTGTGGGTCCCAGGGTAGTAGCCAATGGGTACTGCTAAAAATCACGAACTACTGCTTGAGATGTTACCCCTGGCAGTTCCTTCATCCTGCACAAACTGAAGGACATGTCCTGTCCACCATATTAGTGGGGGGAGGGGGGTTGTTGTGAGGAGGAGGAGAACACGAAAATAAATAACCATTTGGGGATATTATGGAATGGCTGGACAACAGGACACAAAAGGTAACAGTAAACAGAGTCCACTCGAAAGAAAGGGGTGTTACTAGCGGGGTACCGCAGGGTTTGGTCCTTTTTAATGTGTTTATAAGTGACACTGCGGAGGGACTGGAAGGAAAAGTGTACCTCTTTGCAGACAACACAAAGATCTGCAACAGGGTTGATACACAAGGAGGCGTGGAAAGGATGAGAAGGGACTTGGCAAGGTTGGAGAAATGATCAGAAGTATGGCAGCTTGGATTCAGTGCAAAGAAGTGCAAAGTAATGCACCTGGGAAACAAAAACTCAGGGAAAGATTACACTATTGGGGGGGGAGGTAGTTAAAACAACAAAAATGGAAAGGGACCAGGGGGTAATCATATCAGATGACCTTAAGGTTGGCAAGCAATGTGAGAAGGCAGTAGGGAGGGCTGGGGTGATACTGGGATGTATAGGGAGAGGCATCACCAGCAGAAAACAGGAAGTTGTTATCCCCCTGCACAGACAGTTGGTGAGACCCCATCTGGAGTACTGTGTCCAGTTCTGGAGACCTCATCTCTGGAAGGACATAGACAGGTCGGAGGCAGTTCAGAGGAGGGCAACTAAAATGGTGCAGGGTCTGCACCGAAAGACATATGAAGAGAGACTTAAGGAGCTTAATATGTATAGCCTCGAGGAAAGGAGGGAGAGGGGGGACATGATAGAAACTTTCAAGTATCTCAAGGGAATCAACAAAGTCCAAGAGGGCAGCAACTTTCAGAAAAAGAGATGTGCAAGAACAAGGGGACACAATTTGAAGATAGAGGTGGGGTGGCTCAGGGGCAATGTGAGGAAGTATTTTTTCACAGAGAGGTGGTGGGACGCATGGAACAGCCTTCCTGAGGAGGTTGTGGGGTCTAAAACTGTGAGAGAATTCAAGAATGCATGGGACAGACATAAGGCAATTTTTGGTGGGGGGGTAGGAAGAAATGGGCTGTTGGTTAAATAGGATCTGCAGCTTATCTTCTAGGTAGGGAAATGGGCACACTAGGTGGGCTAAGCGGTCCTTATCTACCGTCAAAGTCTATGTTTCTATCCGATTGTCCTGTTTTCTTTTCACGAAATGAGCCCTCCGGCTCCGGATTACAAAAAGTATGTGTTGTTCATGTTGTTTTCTTCCATTACAGGGCCCCAACCAGCTGCAACATTCCTGGCTAGCCCACCGTTCTCCACCTGGGTACCCAGAGTGTGTGACTGTTTGTGGACTCTGAAGTGCATGCATAACTGTTTGATTGATACACCCTTTAAGCAAATTAACCTGATTATGCCACTCCCTTGTTCAAGTCCCTTAAATAAATCAGATCTAACTCTTTTTTGCATTTCCCCTGACTGTGGTTCCAGTTTGTGCAAGAGTACTGTACTGCTGTTATTTGCTGTGTATAACCTTGTTTTATAGGGGGTTCCCAGGGCCGGGCCAGAGGAAAGCCCTGGTGGTAAGTGCAAACAGTGTGGGTACTTGTGTGTTGTATCAGGGTATTGTGAAAGTGATTATTGTGTATTGTTCCGGCTACTAGTAAGGAAAGAGGGGGGTTACAGTGTCCCGGAGGGCTGTGCCCAGGTTAGCTTGACCACTACCAACCCTGACCTCCGTGTGGAGGCACCCGTTTCAGAACTCAGGCCCTTTAACCTGCTACTAGCCAAGCAGGCAGGGGTAGTAGCCCTTGGGATAACTCCACCTAGGGGTTACACTATTTTAGACAGTGGCCTTTTCATAGTAAAACTAAGTTGCATTATTATCATTGCACATGATGAGGCAGAGGCAGGTAGACAGAGACTACACACACTACATAGTATGGGACAGAGAAAGGAGTAAGGTCAGGCTATAATGTCATGTCACTGGGCACTAGCTCGGATGATATTTGTAACTGTGAGAGACTGACATTAAAGTAATATGGTGCCCAGTGGCAGTGCACATTGTATTCCTCCAGCGGCATGCCCCTGTCTGATATCTGATTTACAGGAATGTATGTCAGACAGGGGCATGTCACTAGAGGAATACAGTGTGGGTGTGCACTGCCACTGGGCACTGTATTACTGTTTTTTTAATATCACTCTCTTACGAATATCCAAGCTAGTGCCCAGTGACATGACATTACAGCCTGTCCTTACTCCTTTCTCTGTCCCATACTGTGTGATAACCTCTCTATCTGCATCATCATGTGCAATAATAATAATTCAACTTAGTTTCACTGTGAAAAGGGCCACTGTCTAAAACAGAATATATACCAGCTGCAAAAAAAAAAAAAAGTGACCTCTCTGTCTGCCTGGCCTGCTCATCATGTGAACTAATAATGCAAGCAACTTAGTTTTAATATGAAAGGGGCCACTGCCTAAAATGGAATATAATATACCAGCAAGAAAAGCAAAAGTTACACTGTGCCCAGTGCCAGTGCACATTGCATTCCTTCAGTGGCATCATGGCCCTATCTGACAAAAAGGCATGTCAGAGGGGGCCATGATGCCACTAAGCTAATCTAATGCACACTGGCACTAGCACAAGCACACATAACTTTCATTTTCTTGCTGATATATTACATTCCATTTTAGGCAGTGGCCCCTTTCATATTACAACTAAGTTGCTTGTGTAACCCCCTTGTTACCCGGGGTTACTAGAATCTCAGTAAGACCTAGTGGTAGGTAGTGAAGGCAGCTTGTGAAACTCCAGTTAAATGGGTTTCACACTGTCTCACTCTGTTCTCAGTCTCAGCTGAGACTGAGGGATGACATCACCATAGAACTATCGCAGCTGCATGAGCCACAATGGAATCTGCAGCAGGGAGTGGGAGTAGAATGTTGGGAGGTTTGAACAGTAGTCTGTAGGTCAGTTGGAGTTTGGAGCTTGTTGTGAGAGGAGCACAGCAGCTCTGTGTTAGGCTCTTGAAGCCTCAGCTCTGATGTAGGGCTACATTCAGGGAAAAGGTGTGTGTTTCCACCTAAAGAGAGGCACAGTGAGCTATTTTTAAAGTGGTGGAGACCGTTGAATCGGGTCTCAGTGCCCCATCCCTCAGGGGATGGGGCAGGAAGGTTTTGCCTGCATTTCCAGGGGCAACCCCCTGGCTACTGCTAGTGAAGAAGCTGCCTTATTTTGTCCAAGAGTATGGGAAACAAGAAGAGTTCGTGATTCGCCTGTGGGGCACCTGCAACCGGAGGGTGAGTTCTGCTCTTTCTAAAGGGCCCATGTTTCACCCTGGACTTGTGTTATAGTGGGGATTGGACTACTGAAGTAGTGGGAGGCCTAGAGTAATAGGCTTAGCCAAAAGTAAAAGTATGTTCAAGTCCAGCACATAGGGGAAGTCAAAACATGTAGAGGAGATGTGACATACGTCTACCCAGTAATCTACATTGCCAAGCTTTCAAAAGAGTTGTTTAGTTTCCAGAGAAATGGCCGGGTATGGATTGTGGGAGCTGGAGATGGGAGACCCCCCATCTTTAGTAACCAGGTCCACCTCTACGGATTTGCTCTGTGGATTTCTACTTTGCCTCATGCACTTGGCCAGTGATGAGGGAAGTACCCAGACGTGGGATTGGAAGGAAAATTCCCTCTAGGAGTCGAAGGCTCTAAGGTGGTTTGGGGAGCCGCCAACAGGAAAGCTGGTTAATTCCCATAATGGACCGTGGATCAAGTGGCCGGTGGGGGAACCGGCCCAGTGGGGAAAACCCAAGTAGCGTACAAGTCGGGCTGTGTACCCAAGGCTGCGTGCAAGTCTGGGCTGTGTGCCTGGTGGATTTAGAGCCTGAGGGCTGAAATGTGAAGAAGTGTTCTATTGTCTCTAATCTGCATTACCAGGAATGTAGCCCTGTGGGGGTCCGTCTATGCTTTGTTTTGTTCAGTTTGGATGTGAATAAAAGCCACACTGTAGAATCCCATTCCTGGTTTTGGACATTACAGTTATTGCTTCCTGTGTTCAGATTTACTTGGGTGCCCCTGTGCAGAGTAGCCAAACCTAGGCCCCCTGTGCTGAGTAACCTAGTCCTCCCCAAACCCAGTCTCCACCAGGTACTGCTGTCAGCTTCAACAGCATGCCACCTGTCATTTTGCAAAAAGGCAGGGGTCCGGGGGTTACAAAAATGGAGGCACTGCTTTGGATTTAATTCTGGGAAGGAAGGTGCTTGGACAAGGGGTTAGCGTTTTGTCTATCTGGCAGTGGGTAGCCCAAAAAGCTGAAGCAAGCTAACTAGTGTGTCGCTGTGTGCTGTGGATCCTATGCTGCTGTTTAAAATGCCAACTGTTTACCAAGGAGCAGTAAAGCCAAAGACTGTGTCCTTGTCCTGCATCAATTGTTTACAGTGTTTTTGCCTGCTTTTAAAAGAACTGTGGTAAAGAAAAGTGTGGAAGACTAGGGGTAGCAACCGGAAAATTGTGCCCTGTACGTTGGAAATGCTTTTAAAGGAACTGTGTGGTAAAGAAAAGTGTGGAAGACTAGGGGTAGCAACAGGAAAATTGTGCCCTGGACGTTGGAAATACTTTTTGAATGAACTGAGAGACTTGCAGTGTGAATAGCTATGTTAAATGGCTGAAATGGGCTCCTGCTGTGGAGTCAGTTGAGAAAAAAAAAATGCTTTCTGCAGTTTAAATTTGCCTGCTCGATGATCGCCGTGAGGAGAAGAGCACTCGCGAGGAAGAAGAGGCTCATTTGCATGGCGTTGTGTGATTGGTGAGGCTGCAATCAGTCCCGCCCCTCAGCCAGCTCTACAGTGACTGCCCCAGCATTCGAGAGGGAGTGTGAGTGGAGTGCATGTACTGGCTTGTAGAGGAGCGTCACGAAGATTAAAAAGTGCTGTACACCTTCTAAAAATAGACTGTATTGTTTAAAACCGGGCTCAACCCGCATATCGATCGTCTAAATTGCAAGTGTGGTGGTCGAGGAGACGATCAGCAGGACTGCCCACCCATTTTCCTTCTGAGGCCTCCAAGACTGGCTGCAGGCCGCTTTCCCATCACAGCTAACAGCTACTGATAACAGTAAGTACCAATAGCGATAATTGCTCAAACAGTGATTTTCTGCCAAAAGCCATCTAAATATGTGTGCAGCAGTGTAGTTGCTTTGCAAGTAACGACTGTGTCAAGTTCTACCATCAAATGCAAGTTTGTCAAGCCATTGACTGTGTGCATAGTAATGAGTTCAGCATCAGTTTAAACTTTTAAAGCCAGAGAGAGACTGTGAGTTGTAGCCAAATGTGCAGCACTAGTTTACAGGCAATCCTGTGCTTAAAATCCTGAAGCTTGAAGGGACTGTGAGTAAAAGAAATGTTTCCAGCAAGTGAAAAGTCCGTGGAAAATCATGTAAATGTGTTAGAAAAAGAACAGTGCAAGTTTGTGCAGTTTGAGCAAAAGTTATCAGTAGTGTGTGTAAATCGGATGCGCAGTGGCTTGACCCAATTTCTGAATGTTGATGCACAGGAGTGCTGCTGCCGCCATTACAGGGTGGGGTAGTAAAGTAAACACAGCAGCAGAGGAGCCATTTTAAAAGTAAAGAAGGTGTTCAGTAAAGTGGGACTTTCAGTAACAGTGAGCTTTTGTTTGTTTTTTTCTGCAGCTATGGCCTCAGGACCAGTTCGCTACCCGGATCATGCCCGGGTTGCAGTAACAGCAGCAGTAAATAGACTGAGGGACATTGAAAAGTGGTGCTATGGAGGACAACTGCCTCCTCATGTGGCGATTCCTGGATATCCAGTGCATGTGTGTCAAATTTGCTTAAACGCTGTAAGGGACGTCTTCATGATACCTCACTGTGCTGGATGCCAGGAGAAATATGGCTTGTATAAAGTGCCCCAGATTTGCTTGGCTCCCACATGGACAAAGGTTCAGGAATCTGTAGTAGGCAGCACACAGCACCAGGCGGAGCCTGTTGAGGAAGGCCCCTCGGGGGAGTGTGGCACAAAGCTAGAGGGTGCAGATTTAGAGACAGAACCAGATGTTGAAGTTTTGAATGCTGGATCTCAAAAGGAAAGTTCAGATACAGCATCAGTAGACCCCTGGAGGGGGGGGCCTAGCCCAAGTCTCATAGAAGAAGATGAGATGCGGGAGGCCTTTGAATTGGAGGTGTCGACCTCCACACCTAGTGGTGAGTGGATAGTCTCAGGAGTGAGGATGACTGCTCACTCCTGGGCTCAGATCCTTAGTGAGGGAGAAGATGAGGGGGAACCTATGTGGCCTTGTGAAAAAGGAACGGGTACACAGCCTCAAGCTCTTGCCTCGGAGGAATGCATGGAAGAGAGTGGTGATGCCACTGCCCTGGCTGTGCAAGAAGAAGTAGTCAGGGATCCATTTTTAATCTTGTTAAGGATGCGTAGCTGGCAGAACCAGGACTGGCCGCCCCAAGCCAGGCCAGTGGTCTCAGGTTGACCAAAGCTAGTAAAGAGCAGAGACTGGTTCGTAGGAAGGTAAATGAGATCTATGGGATGACCTTTCCTACCTTTCCTCAGAAAGTCGGGGAGGAGATTGAGAACCGCAGGAAATCCTGGATCTGGGCCGAAGCAATGAAAGGTGTGCATCCTGGGGCAAACAAGTATGTAAAGAACAGACTGTTTCATGAGAAATATACCCAGTGGAAGAGAGGCAGGACACTGTTTATGGACAGAGTGCAAATAGTTGATGGAGAGGGACGTGAAACCTCCCACTGTGTGAATTATGTGCGCCCAAATGGGGTAATAATTCAAGCTTCTGACCCCCAGTACTATTGGCCTCAATGCAAGGACCTCCCAGCAAATGTACCCGTGCTTACAAAATGGAAAGCCGAGCAGTGGTAGTCAATACTGCCACACCAGCCTGTGAAGTGCCTTTATAGATCCGCCAGTAGGGACATCCAGGACTCAGGTGCCCCACATTCATCAGTTGTACAGTGTACTGACTTTCCAGAATCCATCGACTGGCCCACCAGATGACTTCAGATCCAGAGAGGACACCAGCCCAGCTGTATCCTGCTTCATCGCCTGGTAATCGGATGACGCCAGACCAGCTGTTTTCCTTTTTGTTCCTGTTCTAAGGTTCCATCTCCAGAGATGACATCTTCCCAGCAGTTCCCAGATGTGCCCTCCTGTGGTTCCCAGAAGATGTTTGCCCAGCTGTATCTGAAGAAATGTTGCCAGGGAGAGTCTTCGGCTGAGGTGCAGGTTGGTTCAGATTTTTCATACTACAAGGGGCTGGTAAGTCTAAACTTTTCTATCTTTATGACATTGCATTACACACCCTACACTAGCAGACTCCAGAACGTCTTAACTGTCCTCAAAGACTCTGCCCTTTGGGACTTTGGCCTGCTAGAACTGTGCTTCACCAGGCTCTGGCCTAGGAGAGACTCTTTAATGGACTAGCCTTCAGCACTGTGGTCACTAGTTGGGACTTTTAGGGCACTCCATCCCCCAAATGTGTATCGAAAATAATGTCATTGTTTTTCTACTGTTTTCCAATGTATATACTGTTTTTCTACCTTTTCTACAAAAAATCTTTTTGGGATTCTTCAGTGTTTTGATGGAAGGGGTTAAGGTAGACTGTGTATGCAGATTAGGAGTGTGTGTTGTCTTTCTTTTTCTTGCAGGTGTTCCTGGAAAAGATAGAAGAGAAGACAAGAAGAGGAGGAGGGGCTCATTGGAGTTCCTCACTAGTATTTTAGTGTGTAGTAATTTAAAATACTGTGGTGTTGTTATTGTAGTTGTTACTGTATTAACCTTTTCCTTCCACAGGTGTGGTTGTGGAGGTAGGGAGGAGGCAGTAAAATTATGTAATAATGTGGTATTAGTTTCTTGGTGTGCGGTTGCAGGGTGCCCAAGGTCAGGGAGGTCCCCGGGTTGTTTTTGTTTATTGGGTGTTAAGTTAGAGGCAGATAGGTTTTCCCTAGAGGACTAGGGGGGATAGATAGTTGTGGCCCTGCCCTGCAGTAGGGGTTGCAGTGCTGATCTTTTAGGGCTATGCTCTGGACAGTCCTACCAGAGCCACTAGGCGTCCATAGTGAGTGGGTAGAGGCTGAAATTTCAGCTAAAGGCCTCTAGGCCCTTAGTGTTGCCTGCCTGTGCTCGCACATGGTAGGAGGGGGCCTGATCACCCCCCTCTGCAGGTAGCACACAGGGAGGGATGGCCTAAGCCGGGTAAACAATGACTGCAGACAGTCATTTTCCTGGTCAAGGGCGAATGTAACCCCCTTGTTACCCGGGGTTACTAGAATCCTAGTAAGACCTAGTGGTAGGCAGGGAAGGCAGCTTGTGAAACTCCAGTTAAATGGATTTCACACTGTCTCACTCTGTTCTCAGTCTCAGCTGAGACTGAGGGATGACATCACCATAGAACTGTCGCAGCTGCATGAGCCACAATGGAATCTGCAGCAGGGAGTTGGAGTAGAATGTTGGGAGGTTTGAACAGTAGTCTGTAGGTCAGTTGGAGTTTGGAGCTTGTTGTGAGAGGAGCACAGCAGCTCTGTGTTAGGCTCTTGGAGCCTCAGCCCTGACATAGGGCTACATTCAGGGAAAAGGTGTGTGTTTCCACCTAAAGAGAGGCACAGTGAGCTATTTTTAAAGTGGTGGAGACCGCTGAATCGGGTCTCAGTGCCCCATCCCTCAGGGGATGGGGCAGGAAGGTTTTGCCTGCATTTCCAGGGGCAACCCCCTGGCTACTGCTAGTGAAGAAGCTGCCTTATTTTGTCCAAGAGTATGTGAAACAAGAAGAGTTTGTGATTCACCTGTGGGGCACCTGCAACCGGAGGGTGAATTCTGCTCTTTCTAAAGGTCCCATGTTTAACCCTAGACTTGTGTTATAGTGAAGATTGGACTACTGAAGTAGTGGGAGGCCTAGAGTAATAGGCTTAGCCAAAAGTAAAAGTATGTTCAAGTCCAGCACATAGGGGAAGTCAAGACATGTAGAGGAGATGTGACATACTTCTACCCAGTAATCTACATTGCCAAGCTTTGAAAAGAGTTGTTTAGTTTCCAGAGAAATGATGAGCAAGCCAGACAGAGAGGTCAATACACAATATGGGACAATCAAAGGAGTAAGGACAACACAGGACACTCACAAGTATAACTGTACATTTGCTGGTTTGGATAAGTGTTATTTTTTTGACTTAATTTATTTCCATGAGTTGGCAATGGCACTTTGACTATAATAACCTCCTGCCTACAAGGCCCTCTCAGTCAGACCCAGGGACATTACAGGCCTTGATGGAAGAGGGATCACTGGATATAGTGGCAGCCACAGAAACATGGTACACAGAGAACCATGGCTGGGATGTTAACATACCAGGGTACACCACCTACAGGAGAGACAGGGAGGGTAGAAGAAGGGGAGGAGTAGCTCTCTATGTAAGGGAAGGGATAAAAGCAATGGAACAAAAGAGTAAACAGGGAGGAGAGGAGGCACTGTGAGTCACCTTAGAGACTGGAAATGGCATCACAATCCGCATAGGGGTTGTATACAGACCCCCATATCAGGGGGAAGGAATGGACAAGGATATAATAGAAGGCATCCTTAGGATGGCAGAGAAAGAGGAGATATTGTTGATGGGGGACCAGGATATGCCAGATGTTAACTGAAGCACCTTTGTTGCAGCCACATCCAAGAGCAGGGCCATTCTTGATGCCCTACAGGTGGCATGCCTTAGACAGCTAGCGATAGAACCCACTCGGGAGGGAGGGAGCAATCTTTGACCTCGTACTCTCAAATGGGGACAGTGAGAGGATCTCAGATCTAGAAGTGGGTAGCCATCTGGGAACAAGTGGCCACCAAACAGTGTGGTTCATGATGAACTCAGCTGCAGAGTCAAACCATACAAAAGTGAGGATACTGGACTTCAGGAGGGCTGAGTTTGCTAATGCTTTTCTAAGGCACTCTCCCATTTTGACAAACAGGCAAGAAGGAGGGGTGGAGCAACAATGGGGGAACATCAAAACTGCCATCACAGAGGCAACAAGCTTTGTGTGAAGCAAATAAACAAATCAAAATGAAAGAAAAATCCATTATGGTTCTCAAAAGAGGTGGCGGGGAAGATTATGGAGAAAACGATAGCATTCAGGAAGTATAAGGAAGCACAAAAGGAGCAGGACAGAGAACTGTACCCATACCTCTCAACTGCTCCGGATTTGGCGTGATGTCCCGTTTTCAGCCTGTCCCGATGAGCCTGTTCCGCTGCCCCGCATTTCACGGTTTATTTCCGCCCGACTGCTGCCCAAACGCCAAAAACACGCGCTTACCATTGTTTCCAGCTTGAACGCTGAAATACTTCCTGGTTCCCTTTGTTCGACGACATACCCTTCACTGACCAATAGGAATGCTCGCCCCCCCAAGGCTCCCATCATTCTATCAGCCTCCGCTCTAGGAGTGCCCACCCCAGCCCAGATTAACTGTTGACTGACTGGTCCCCCCTCAGGTCTGCTGCCCTACAATAAAGCAGCTAGGTGGCCGGAGGAGGGAACCATAGGTTAGGTGAACATTTTCCACGGAGGACGGGAGGAGTCAGTCAGGAGTAGGACACACGGCGAGATTCAAGAGGAGACAGTCAGAAACAGCAACAGCAGTGGCAGCGTCACTGTGAGAAGTGAGCGCTAGCAAGCAGAGAAGACCAGTGGGACAAATTTGAGCAGCCTGTTAGCCACCGCACCACATAGGAGTCACACTCTGGACTGGGAGCAACTTAGCAAGAAGAAAACAGCCCGAGAAGACATGCTGCTGCCTGCCAGTCACCAGAGCAACACAAGGTGAGATTGAGAAAGCAATTTTCTCAGTGTGCAGGGGGGGTTTGGTAGCTGGGCCTGAAGGACGTGCGGGGCCCCCCCCCCATTCCTGGCCACAGCGGCAGTGACCAGGCCGGGGAGACGGGAGTCAGTCAAGTCAACTCACTGGTGGTGACTTGTAGCAGAAGAGACTGCTCTGCTGCTAGGAAGGGGCCAGTGTGTGTGTGTAGTTTGCTCTTATTAGAAGCTTGTTTTTGTAGTTTGTTTTTTTTTGTAGCTTCAGAACTTTAATATATTGTATGCTGCTAATTGTGACGCAGGAACCAAGAGGCAATCCCTATGAGTTAAGGTAGTTTAGTAGATATATCATTAGTTTGGGTTTAACCATACAGCTTGTTGCTGCTAGTGCTTCCCATGTGAGGTGGCAGTTGTGTTTCTCTGTAACTAAGAGCAGCATGGGATTTGCTGAGTTGCTTGACTGTGTATTTCTTGGAGAGAAGGTTTGGTGAAACTTGTTACTTTCCTAAATCTTCTCTTTGTGCAGGGAATGGCTAACAACTGTTTAGTTACAGAGCTGAACCCTGGTGTATTTATGTCTCTAGGAGCTGGCCTGGAGTGAGGCTGATGATCAATGTTGGACATAGATTACCTTTGATCAATCAGAGTGTGATTGCATCGTGTTGAGTTAATCTAATCTTGTGTGTATTGTGTTATTCATGAGTGTAGCATTAAAATAAAGTACAGACAACACATTAGTATAGTAAGTTTTTATTACAAAAACACACCACCACACGTGGTTAAAATAACTTTATTGGTGCAAAATCAGATGGCCACGCTACTCGCGCGCTACGTAAAATGGGTGTTCCACATTTGTGTCATTTGTCACACATTGCCATGGTCTCTGTTCCACATTGGCAGGTTTACAGGTTGAGAGGTATGACTGTACCAGTTAAGGCAGAAGGAAGCTGGGAAGGCAGTCAGAAGAGCAAAGGCACAAACTGAGGAAAAGATAGCCAACTCAGTTAAGAAGGGGGATAAAACCTTTTATAGGTACATTAGGGAGCGTAGAAAGACAAAGGGAGGGATAGTGAGGCTGAATAGAATGGACAGTGGGTGCGCAGAGAGGGACAGTGAAAAAGCAGGGATACTGAATTTATTTATTAAATTTTGGTGACCGGGTAGGCCCACTGAGCCCCGAAGGTCCCTTTTTCCGGGCGACCCGGGATAACAATACATGTTTTGATACAGAGAAAGACATTGGGTTACAGAAAACAATTTTCAGGTTGGCATGCTGGTTACAGTCCTGGTTATCAACAAGATACTGTTTTTACAAATTGGAATACTTCTGCTCAGTATTCACAAAAGAGGAGGGGGTACCTAATCCAATTAACAAAAGCGCTCTGGATAGGGGGGTCAATCCCAGTCCTTTCACAGGAGAAAGGGTTCTGAAGGAACTCCTAAAACTGAAAATGGACAAAGCAATGGGGCCTGACAGGATTCACCCCAGAATTCTAATAGAATTAAGGGGAGAACTAGTGACACCACTGACTAACCTTTTTAACAAATCATAGGAGGATGGTGTGGTACCTGAGGACTGGAGGAGGGTGGATGTGATTCCCCTTCACAAAAGTGGGAGCAAGACAGAGGCAGGAAACTACAGACCGGTCAGTTTGACCTCTGTGGTCGGGAAAATAATGGAATCACTTCTGAAGGAAAGAATTGTTGAGTACCTAGAGGTCAGTGGGGCACAGGACCCAAGGCAGCATGGATTCAAAGCGGGAAGGTCATGTCAGACAAATCTAATCGATTTCTTTGACTGGGTGACCAAAGAAGTAGACCAGGGAGGGGCTGTGCACATGGCCTACCTAGACTATAGCAAGGCATTTGACACAGTCCCACACAAAAGGTTAATAAACAAAGGTGGGTCCAAGGTGGCAGTCTGGGTAAAACATTGGCTGGACAACAGGACACAGAAGGTAATAGTAAACAGAGTCCACTCTGAAGAAAGGGGGGTTGCTATTCGGGTTCCGCAGGGTTCAGTACTAGGTCCAATCCTTTTTAATGTCTTTATAAGTGACATTGCAGAGGGATGGGAAGGAAAAGTATGCCTCTTTGCAGATGACACAAAGATCTGCAACAGGGTTGATACACAAAGGGGGGTGGTGTGGAAAGGATGAGAAGGGACTTGGCAAGGTTGGAGGAATGGTCAGAAGTATGGCAGCTTGGAATCATTGCAAAGAAGGGCAAAATAATGCATGTGGGAAACAAAACCCCAGGTTAAAAGTGCACAATGGGGAGGGTAGTAGCAACAACAAAAATGGAAAAGGACCTGGGGGTAATCATATCAGATGACCTTAAGATTAGCAAGCAATGTGAGAAAGCAGTAGCGAGGGCTGGGGGGATACTAGGATCTGTAGGGAGAGGCATCACCAGCAGAAAACAGGAAGTTGTTATCCCTCTGTACAGACAGTTGGTGAGACCCCATCAGGAGTACTGCATCCAGTTCTGGAGACCCCATCTCCGCAAGGACAGACAGGATGGAGGCAGTCCAGAGGAGGGCAACTAAAATGGTGCAGGGTCATATGAGGGCAGACTAAAGGAGCTTAATATGTATACCCTTGAGGAAAGGAGAGGTGGGGACATGATTGAAACTTATAAGTACCTCAGTGGAATCAACAAAGTCCAAGAGGGTAGCATCTTTCAGAAAAAGAGATGTGCAAGATATGAAAATTACGTACCTACCGTAATTATGACCTTTCTGTGCATCTTCACCATTCATCACTGTTGGGTACTTGGCTGGAGGTCAGGACTCCGTGGGAGCTTTGTTTTTGTTTTTGTTTTTTTGTTTGCTTTTTTAGGTAGGTGGAGCCGACGCACCATTGGCGCCGCCCTCGAGGCAGACGCACTGCGTGGCACTCGCGGGTTGGCCGTTAAGCTGCGTTGACACCGCCTGCCTGCCAGTTCTGAGTCACTGGAGAGGTAAGAAGAAGGGAGTGGAGGGTGGGACAAGGAAGTCCAAGGGACAGAAAAAGGAAAAGATATATGAACCAAAAGGAGAAATAATGACAGATGACAGAAAGGGAGAAAAGTCAGAAACTAAAGGGATTGGGAGGGGTCCCAATCTCTGGAAAGGAAGAGGAAGGTAGGGTGGGTAAAGAATTTAGGAGGGGGGGTTAAACATCCCAGACTCTGGTCCATCTCCAGATTACATAGGAACTGCAAGGAGTAGCCAAAGGCTTTCTGCCAGAATTCAAGGTACAGAATGGCTGGCAAACACTCCAGATAAGCAGAGTCAGCTATTCTGGAAGAAGGACAGGGTACAGTGAATTAACAGCCTCTCAAGGAAAGATTATTGGCGAAAAATTTTTTTTTTTTTTATATAAACAAGGAGAAATAGGTTGGACGGGAACAGGGAGGAGGAGGAGGAGAGAAAGGAGGGCAACTGTCAACTCCCACCCCACAGGGGTGGAGCCAAAGCACTGGAGAAGGAGTGCCCCCCCTGCTGTCCACTCTCCCCGGGACATTATCCCTCTGTGTGCCCCTGTTTTACCCCACTCCTAAGAAAGGAGAGGGGGAAGGACGGGCACAAAGAGGGAAGGGGACCCACAGACTGAGGCCCCAGGAGGATGGAGGGTGGGATCGTGATGAATGGTGAAGATACACAGAAAGATCATGATTATGGTAGGTACGTAATTTTCATATCTTATCTGTATCAATCTTCACCATTCATCATTGTTCAGTGAGTACCGAGCCCCCCCGAAGGGGGTTTCTTTTACACCCTAAGATACAAAGTCCCTTAGCTCTCAGTGGGTGACACACTAAGAGGGAGAACCTTCAGGGCCCAGGGAGGCCCGAGATTGGGGAGAGTGAGACGGGGCCCCCCTGGAGGGGAAAGGAAGTTGCCCCGACAAGTGCCGTCTCACTCTACAGGAGAAGAGATAGGTTCTCTGGTGAGCGGAGTTAATCACTCTACGCCAGGCCAAGGGTGACAACTGGGAAAGATGCAGCCATGCCATCTGCCTAGTGTAGATCGCTGTCCCTATGACCCTGGTAGCTACCTCGTTGGCATCATAGGATGCCCTCGCTTGGTGCCTTGCTAGCTCCACGCCACGCGCAGAGAGTGCAATGGCTTGTCTGGATTGCTTCTTATCAGGAAATGAGGCTAGGAGCTGACCTAGCCTGGACCACAAGAACCTGTCATAGGCTGCATAGTGGGCCTGATGTGCAGAAATGGAAAGCAATAACCATGCAGAGTAGAAAGTCCTCCTACCCCAGAAGTCAAAATCCGAGGAGTCTTGATCTGGGGGCCAGTCACGGTGAGGGGTGCGAAGCCCATCAGGAGTATCCAACTGTGCCAATCTGGACTGTGGATGAGTCATGGGACCTGGAGATTTCGGGGGTGGGCAATACCTCTGGCTGAGATCCCTTGGGGTAGGGACTCCGGAGAAGGGCCTCTGCCAGGAACGCAATGATGCCTCCCGAAAGGGAGCAGGCCAGGGCGGCACCACAAGGGTGGCCTCACCAAAATCGCCTAGAAAGGCATGTGCCGAATGCTCAGGATTGCTAATAGTGGCAGGTGTGAGGTGCAAGTCCTCCAACATCCTCACGAGGAAGCACTGATACTCAGAGAGATCAGCAGCTGGAGAGATGTGGACAGAAGGTTCCTCTCCCAGAAGAGGGGGATGAGGAGCTGGAGGGCACCGGCTGTTCAGGGGGTGGCTGCCTGGGGGGAGGTTGAAAAACCTGACTGTCCATCGCCCTAACATAAGCTGGGAACTGAGCAGCCACCGCTCTGAACTGCTCCCAGGAGAGAGGCCTGCTAGGACCAAGGATGCCTGGGAGCGCAGGAGAATGTGGCAGAGGAATGGAGACAAAGCCAAGAAGAGATGTCGGCTGACCTCTGCCTGGGCTAAGGAGCGGACCGGGAGCACCCGTGGAAGAAGGTGCGCCGGAAGATCCCACAGCCGACAGTTGAACAACCATTTCGGTACTGCCTTGGCTGCACCTGGAAGAATCCTCCCTGTGAGGTGACCGGGGCCGTATAGGTCCAGAAGGACTGTCCCCTACCTCAAAAGAATGGGGCTCTCTCAAAAAGACCGAGGAGGAAGAGTGGAGATCTGCACTACGGCTTCTCCCAGAGCTCAGGTGGACCCCCGGAAAAGGCCACCGTGCCGACCCCACACCGCTCGACCCCTCGGAGTCCGAAAGAGCCCTCCTCCTTGAGAGGGCCAGCCTAGGTAGCTGACAGCTCTGGGCAGCATCCAAAGGAGCTATCCATGGCACAGCACCCACCCCTCCACTCCCGTAGGTGCTCTGATGGGCCCCAAAGTTGGGTGATCTAGGCACACCACAGGTGGGGGTACCACTGCTGAGGGGTCAGTGAACCCACCAAGACCAGACTGCAGAGCAATGGTGGCCTGCAACACTGCCTGCTGGTCAGCACCCCCTGACCCCAGTCTCGGTAGCCACCGACCCCACCTCAGAAGGGGGCTGACTCCGGCTTGTCGAAGAGACTACTGGGCTGCCCACCTCAACAGCCAACCCCAAAGGGTCAGATTGTCTGTCTGACTCAGAGCTCGACTCTGCCTCCAAGGAGGCAGGCTGAGGCCCTGTGTCAAACTGTAGGAGGGTGCCCACTGCCATCTTTGCCAAAGGGGCCAGAACCCAAAGCCGTGCCCGAGCCTTTACCAGTGCCCCCTACAGCACCGCAAGCAGAATCTGCAGGGGGCATGGCTCCAGCCCGAGCAGGAGCTCCAGAGTTGGGACCAGCCACAGTGTCATCCAGTCCCATGGCACTGAGGATGAAGATGGCGCCGACCACGGCCCCAAGAACGGCACCTCCCAGCTCCATGGTGCCGTGATTGCCGCCAACCGACGGCGCCGACCCAGGCTTTGCGAACCTTGGGTCCAACACCAGGGGAGCCTTCACCCCCGAAGGGGCGCTTGCCATGGCGGTGCCTCCCGCCCCCCCCAAAGAGCAGGACGGGCCTCCTGCACCACGGAAGGAGCCTCGGCAATGGCTGGGCTACTAGTAGCCAAGGCTCCCTCCTCCTCAGTCCATGTAGAACTGGGAGGGGACCCAGAGGAAAGGCTGAGAGAGTGTGGCTTGGCCCGATGAGTGCGCTACCGACTTCGAAAGTCGGCAAGCGGACCTCGCCCCCACTTTCCGCACGTGTTGCCCGAACATGACCCAGCAGTCCATGGAGAAACAGGCGTTGCACGAATCCATGTTGTGAAGTGGGCCAAGACATGAAAGACACCGGTCATGCTGGTCGGTGACGGAATACTTTCGGCTGCATGGGGGGCCGACTCGTCCTAGAAGTTTTCTTGCCCTCTGACTGAGACATGACCTACGGAGAAAAAAAACACCAAAAACAGACTCAACATCGCAGAAATATAAAGAAATGGAAAGATCTTACCGGGCGACATTGAGTATGGCAAAGCAGAACCAGCAGGAACCGACGGACTTCGGCATCGAAGGAAAATATAGGGACAGCATCAAAGGTTTTTTCCGCATCAATCTAGGCTTCAGCACAGCAGCTCCACACGAGGTGTGACTTCTACGGTGGGAGACAAAGAACTGGCAAGCAGGCATAGTTGACGCAGCCTAACAGCCAATGCACGAGCGCCACGCAGTGCGTCTGCCTCGAGGGCGGCGCCGAGGGTGCGTCGGCTCCACCTACCTAAAAAAAAAGGCTCCTGCAGGGTCCTGACCTCCGGCCAAGTACCCAACAGTGATGAATGGTGAAGACTGATACAGATAAGATCAAGGGGGCACAGTTTGAAGATAGAGGGGGGCGGCTCAGGGGCAATGTGAGGAAGTATTTTTTCACAGAGAGGGTGGTGGATGCATGGAACCACCCTTCCTGAGGGGGTTGTGGGGTCTAAAACTGTGGGAGAATTCAAGAATGCATGCGACAGACATAAGGCAATTCTTGTGGGGAGTAGGACGGAATAGGCTGTTGGTTAACTAGGATCTACAGCTTATCCATTAGGAAGGGAAATGGGCAGACTAGGTGGGCCAAGCAGTCCTTAACTGCCATCAGAGTCTATGTTTCTATGATTAAAATCAGTGCCAGATGGCTCAGCAGGTTGTACACTTGCCTCTGAGGCTGTAAGATTAGAATGCTGTGGGTTCTGTCCCCACACCAGGCACTTGGGTTAAATCAAGAATACAGACACCGTGCTGCAACATGAGGGGGGTGCTGCACTGTTTCGGATGAAACATTAAACCGAGGTCCAATCTGCCTGTTCTGGTGATTGTTCAGGTGGATGTTAAAGATCCCATGGGACTTCTCGAAAAAAGAGCAGGAGAATTTCCTCAGTGTCCTGGCTAAATTTCCACCATTCACTAAAAAGACCACTAACAGCTTAATCTGGTTCACTGTCAGCTGGCATCCATGTGTATCCCCCTCCTTTGGGACAAGGCTGAAAATAGGCAGAATTGTCTAGTCCACCTTTCCCGGTCAACAAAAACTACATAAATACATAAAGTGCTGTCCTTATTGGTGCTTGCTTCGTGCAGCTGTCCTAAACACTTTATGCAATTTATTTTTGCAACAAACTTGTGTCATGCAAAGCAACGTTTTACTGTGAACCAAGGCTATTCTCTCCACAGTGCCCTTTATGTTCTCTCTCTCCTAAACTGACATGGGGCAGGTTATTAATGTCCCTGGTATCAGCTAATAAAAACTAAATGTTCATTAAAATAGACTGCATATAGGCTAGCTAATACCACAAAATATTGCCATATAAGTAACGTCAGAGGTTAACCAGGCCTGAAAGTCAATGGTCGTCTTACTTCATGCATTAGATCATAACAGACATATGATTACCGCTAAAGGTGTGTTTCTGCTGCTTTTACACAATATTAAATACATTTCTTTGAATGTTGTTAATTGTCTGCAGTATAGATTGTTCTATGTACAATGCAACCAGGTTTTTAAAGCAGCAGTGCAACAAAAGGTTCTAATTTTACAGTCACTTGTGATTTTAATTTAGTCACATGCCACCTGATGTCTGTTTTAAGTTATTGTAAGGGTTTCCCTCAGTTCTTTGTTAATTTTTCTTAATTCGATACAAATTGTAATTAATTTGCGTGAATTAACGTACTGTCCCACGAGTCAAATGAAGAGAATGAACATGCTGCGCAAATTAATTACAAAATAACAAAGAGCCAAAAGAAACCCTCTGAGTAACTTAAAACGGGCATCAAGCAGCAGCTTACTAAATTAGAATCACAGATGCAAAAGTTACAACTTTTTATTGCACTGCTGCTTTAAACAGCTGGTATATCACAGCAAAATGCTATGCAAAACGGGGGGTAGGGATGCTAACCATTTCCAAAAATGTGTAGCAGCCAGTAGATTGCTAACCATTTACTTTTCAGTGATTCTATGGCACAGTAGACAAAATTAATAAAATTATCTATATTTTAAAATGTTGCTAACCATTCGGTGCTAAGAGCTATGCATTTTTACAGTGGATTCGCACTTTTAAGGTGCTGTTTTGGAGGGCTTATTTAATACCCTGAATGTAACACAGACATTTTTGGACTACTGTTTTACTGTGCCAGTTTTCCTTACCATGTCAGCATGCTCTTGTAAAATGCATGGTTTTGCTCAAGTGCTACAGCTTCAATCATCCCCTGTGATGTGTGAAATATAATTTGCACATAACATGAAAGAAGAACACCATTTGTTTCAGTAGCACTGCAAATACATGGCAAGCTGCAAACCCTCAATGATTGGAGGGTCCAGTTCAGCTAGCTTGCTGTATATTTGCACTGCTATGTAACAAATGGTGAACAGGGTCAACCTTAATTTTTCTTGGCACTTGCCAGCAGGACAAGTTGGTTCAGAATTGCAGTAGCCTGCAGATGGTTGTACTAGCCCACAGAAAGGAAATGCTAGGTAGGGTGAGGGTGGGACTATATGGGTGGTCTTTGCTGGTGGCATGGTCCATTTAGAATAGCTGTGGAGTTCTGCACTTGCAGTAATGGCAACAATGGGTCTACAGATAGTCATTTCAGAGTATGGTCTGCAGTGCTGTTCAGGGAAAGTAGCAAAGTACAGAGTGAAGAGATTTGGAAGAGAGATTGAGCAGTTATGGCAAGGCTGGAATAAAAACCAACACCTGCAGGGAAGACTCTGTATACCTCAACATTAATTCACTGAATTGCTGAACACAGACAGTCAACGTGTAGGGAATGAGGACACAATAATGTGGGACAAATTGTAAGAGAAACTCAGAAAACTGGAAGCTAGTGACTTAACAGCATCATAGAAACATAGACTTTGACAGCAGATAAGGACCGCTTGGCCCACTTAGTCTGCCCATTTTCCTACCAACAGGATAACATGCAGATCCTAGTTAACCAACAGCCTATTTCTTCCTACCCTCCACAAGAATTGCCTTATGTCTGTCCTATGTATTCTTGAATTCTCCTACAGTTTTAGACCCCACAACCTCCTCAGGAAGGCTGTTCCATGCATCCGCCACCCTCCCTGTGAAAAAAATACTTCGTCGCATTGCCCCTGAGCCGTCCCCCCTCTATCTTAAAATTGTGTCCCCTTGTTCTAGCACATCTCTATTTCAGAAAGATGTTACCCTCTTGGACTTTGTTGATTACACTGAGGTACTTAAACATTTCTATCATGTTCCCCCTCTCCCTCCTTTCCTCAAGGGTATTCACATTAAGCTCCCTTAGTCTCTCCTCATATGGCTTCTCTTGCAGTCCCTGCATCATTTTAGTTGCCCTCCTCTCGACTGCCTCCATCCTGTCTATGTTCTTGCGGAGATGGGGTCTCCAGAACTGCACGCAGTACTCCAGATGGGGTCTGTCCAGGGGGATAACTTCTTCCTGTTTTCTGCTGGTGATGCCTCTCCCTATACATCCCAGTATCCCCCCAGCCCTCCCTACTGCCTTCTCACATTGCTTGCTAACCTTAAAGTCATCTGATATGATTATCACCAGGTTCCTTTCCATTTTTGTTGTTACTACCTCCCCCCTCCCACTGTGTAATCTTCACCTGGGTTTTTGCACTGTGATCACACTTTGGATACCAGCTGGATGTTCATGTTTTAGCAGTGGTGCTAATGACGCACATTGAGTTTTTTTGTGGGATCCCCCCAGTTGAACTGCCAGATAACTGCAGCTCTTAAAGAGGTGTTGTTAATCACACCAGGCCATCCGCCACACAAAAATTAGCATGGCAACTAAAGCCTGCTAAAGTAGGAACATTCTAACCTCATTAACAGCTATGGAAAACCTGCACTAGTCAAGATGGACAAGTGCAGGTTTAGCTACACTAGGCCTGGCCAATGTGCACTAGGTTTTTGGGGCTAGTAGAACAATGTTAAAATCAAACCCTGAATAGTGAGTCATAGACTTTGTTTGGGTATCACACATGTTTTTTCCCCTTTGGAATATACACATTGTTTTAAGGTTCTTGAAAGGTGTGGGTTGCTGCTTGAAAGTCCCATTCATCATTTCCTATCTTGAATGCCTTCTGTAATCTATCTGTTCATATCTTGTTCATAAACATGTGAACTGGGCAGTACATTGTGTGTTTCACTGCTTTTTTTTGTTGTTGTTGTTTGTGCACACCTAGTATGTACCTTCAGTTGTATTTTGTGCTATAATACAATATGCCCTCTTCTGGGTAATCATATACATGAAAATTCAAATTACGTACTTACCGTAATTATGATCTTTCTGTGTCTTCACCATTCATCACAGATGGGGTACTGGCGGAGATCAGGGCCCCACGGGAGCCTTTTTTTTAAAGGATGGGGCGGAGCCAACGCAGCATCGGCGCCGCCCTCGAGGCCGACGTACTATGTGGCGCTCAAGGATTAGCTGTTAGGCTGGGTCGACTCCGCCTGCCTACCAGTTCTGAGTCGCCGGAGAGGTAAGAGGAAGGGATGGAGGGTGGGACAAGAGAGTCCAAGGGACAGAAAAAGGAAGAGAAAACTGAACTAAAAGGAGAAATAACGACTGAGAGGACAGCATAGAAGAAGTAAGACTAAGGGGTTTGGGTAGGGGCCCCAATCTCTGGAAACGGAAGAAGGGAGGGAAGGGAGGAGAGAGAATTTAGGAGAGAGTAAGAGGTAACAAGGATCCAGGACCCCTGTCCGTCACCAGACTGTATAGGAACTGCAAGGAGTTAGCAAAGCTCTTTGCCAGAATTCAAGGCACAGAATAACTGGCAATACCCCAAAAGCAGAGTTGGCTATTCTGGAGAAGGACAGGGTACAGGGACTCAGTACTCTCTCTTTAAGGAAATATTTGGTGAAAAAAGGGGAAATTTTTTTTTTTTTTTTTTTTTTTAAGATGGATAACAGAAGGAGGGCAACTACCAGCTCCCACCCTGTAGGGGTGAAGATATGTAGAAGAGAAGGGGTGCCACTCAAACTGTACCCCTTAGGGAAGACTGTCCCCCCTGTGTGTCCCAACTAATCTCACTCAAGCAAGGGTGCCGGAAGATGGCAAAAGCTGAGGGGGCTGAGAATGAGAGGGCACTTTCCCCTATACTGGTTTTACCATACAGAAATAAAAAGTGTGGGGGCACTGCCCCTTTCGCCCCAGTGTTTCCGGCACCTATGCAGAGAAGCGAGGGAAGGCACAGAGGGAGGAGGATTCCAGAGACTGGAGCACCAGGGGGATGGTGGAGGGATTGTGAATGGTGAAGATACACAGAGTATCACAATTACGGCACGTAATTTGAATATCTTATCTGTGCCATCTCACCATTCATCACAGATGGGTGAGTACCAAGCCCCTCAAGGGGGTTGACTGATTGCACCCTAAGGGACAGTGTCCCTTAGCCCTCAGTGGGTGACACACTAAGGGGAACCTTCTGGGCCTGAGGAGGCCCTAGAGAGGAGAGCAAGACGGGGTTCCCGGAGGAAGGAATTGCCTCGACAAGCGCCCGCCTCGCCCTACGGGAAAAGAGGTAGGTTCCCTGGTGAGTGGAGCAAATCACCCTACGCCGGGCCAAGGGTGACAACCGGGAAAGGCGAAGCCATGCCGATCTTCTGGTGCAGATCGCTGTCCCTACAACCCTGGTAGCTACCTCATTGGCATCGTAAGATGCCCTTGCTTGGTGCCTTGCTAGCTCCAGGCCACGTGCAGAGAGAGCAATGGCTTGCCTGGTTTGCTCCGAGTCAGGCAGATCAGCTAGGAACTGTCCTAGCGCTGACCACAAGTACCTGTTATAGGCAGCGTAGTGGGCCTGATGCGCAGAGATGGAAAGAAGCAGCCGTGCCAAATAGAAAGTCCTCCTCCCCCAGAAATCAAAATCCGAGGAGTCCTGATCTGGGGGCCGGTCACAGTGGAGGGCGCGAAGCCCATCAGGAGTGTCCAGGTGCGTCAATCCGGACCGCGGGTGAGGCAAGGAACCTGGAGACTCCGGGGGAGTGCAATACCTCTGACAGAGGTCCCTAGGGGCAGGAACTCCAGAGAAGGGCCTCTGCCAGAAACGCAAGGATGCCTCCCGAAAGGGAGCGGGCCAGGCAGCACCACGAGGGTGGCTGACCCAAAACGCCTAGGAAGGCGTGCGCCGCATGCTCCGGATTGCTCATAGAAGAAGGAGAAAGGTGAAGGTCCTCCATCATCCTCACGAGGAAACGCTGATACTCAGAGAGATCAGCAGCAGGAGAGATGTGGACAGAAGGTTCCTCTCCCCCAGAAGAGGGGGATGAGGAGCTGGAGGTCACCATAGGCTCGGAGGGTGGCTGCTCGGGGGGAGGTTGAAAAACCTGGCTGTCCAAGGCCCTAACGTAAGCAGGGAACCGAGCAGCCACCGCTCTGAACTGTTCCCAGGTGAGAGGCCCGCTAGGACCAAAAATACCTGGGAATGCAGGAGAAGGCGGCAGAGGGGAATGGACAGAGCCGAGAGAAGAAGTCGGCTGACCTCTGCCAGGGCTAAGGAGCGGACCAGGGTCTCCCGCGGGGGGAGTCCTGGAAGACTCCGCAGTCGACAGCTGCACAACCGCTTCGGTACTGCCTAGACTGCGCCCAAAAGAATCCCCCAAGTGAGGCGCCATCGGCCGTGAAGGTCCAGAAGGACGGTCTCCTGCCTCAAAAGAATGGGACCCTCTCAAGGAACCCGAAGGGGAAGGGCGGAAGTCCACACTCAGGCTCCGTCCAGGACCTGGGTAGGTCCCAGAGAAGAGCCGGCACGCCAACCTATACCCCTCGACCCTTCAGAGTCCAAAAAAGGGTCCAGCCTCAAAGTGGCTAGTCTAGGCAGCTCCGCACTTCCAGGGCCGCCCCTCAAGGGGCAATCCCGGAGAGACCTTCCTTCCTCCGTGGCCCTCTCGATAGGCCCCAAAGTTGGGCGACCGAGAGATGCCACCGAGGGGGGTACCACCAGAGGGGTCAAGGAACCCCCAAGGCTAGGGCTGCAAGGCGATGTGGACGCACCACAGCCCGCTGGTCAGCACCACTGACCCTAGCCTCAGAGGAAACCCAACCCCTCGGAGGGGATCAGCCACGACCAAGAGGAAACCACCAGCCGTCCCTCCCTTGCAGACAACCCCAAGGGTGTGACTGCCCATTCGACCGAGCTGGACTCCGACTCAAGAGGAAGAGTCCGAGGCCCTAAGCCAAACAGTAGGGGGTCGAGGAAGGACACCTTCCCGAGGGCCCAGGAGCCAAGGCAGTCCCCGTCTCTTCACAGCACCGCGAGCGGCCAGCAGAAGGTGGCAGGGCAGCTTGCCAGAAGACTTCAGGCTAGCCAGCTGTGGCACCATCAGGTCCACCGTGCCAGGGAGGCACCCGGACGAGAGCGCACCGACAGCAACCCCAGTCTCGAGCCGACGCCACCGCCAGGCCGCCGATGCCAGCGTGTGAAGCGAGACCAAGGCGGCGCTGGGACGACCCTGAAAGCGACTTCCTCCCGTTCACCACGGTGCGCGATCGGGCGCCGCGGAGACCGCCAGCACCGTGAGCCGCATCGAGAGTCCCAACAGCGCCTTGCATGTCGGGCGCCGACGGATGACACCAAAGGCCCCACGGCGCCGCGTTCAACCTCAGCGCTGGGAGCAGTGTCGGCACCGCGGACGGCGCCGCAAGCCCGCGACACTGACAGATGGGTCAGCACCGACGCCGACACCGACAGGATCCTCGGGCGCGCGAATGGCACCAGGCGGCCCGGCGGCACCAGCGATGGCGTTGAGGACCGGCGCGACCCGGGCCTAGCGGACAGCGGAGCGACACCGGGGAGCCTCACCTCGGGCGAGGGATTGCCGGAGCGGCGCCCTGCCCGCCTCCGGGAGGAAGTGGATGGGCCTCCTGCGCTGCGGGAAGGAGCCCGCCACGGCTAGGCTAGAAGAGGCCGAGGTTCTCCCTCCGCGTCCATGTAGAACCACAGGAGGGGACCCGGAGGAGGGGCCGAGAGAACGCAGCTTGGCCCGACGAGTGCGCGGCCTACCCCCGAAAGTCAGCGGAGCTCGCCCGACCTTAAACGCGCGCTGTTCCAAAACTCTGCAGTCCATCAAAAAGCAGGCATCGCACGAATCCATGTCGTGTAGCGGCCAAGGCACGAAGGCACCAGTCATGTTGGTCGGTGATGGAGTACTTGCAGCCGCACGGGCAGTACCGATAGGGGGCCGCTTCTTCTGCGATTTTTCCCTCTGACCGCTATACAGACCATGGAGAAAACACCAAAAACAGACTCGACGTCCGCTGTAATGTAATAAAAGGAAAGATCTTACCGCGGCCGAGTGGAGGCAAACACAGAACTAGTAGACCAACGACTAAAGACGAGGCTTCAAGGCCTAAAATTTTGAATAAGGCTTCTTCAGGCTTCCCACGAAGAGACCTCGACGACGGAGACAAAGAACTGGTAGGCAGGCTGAGTCGACCCAGCCTATCGTAAATCCCCGAGCCCACGTAGTACGCTGGTTCTCGAGGCGGCGCCCGGGATGCTGCATCGGCCCGGGCCATCCTTTTAAAAAAAAGGCTCCTCATGGGTCCTGATCTCTGGCCAGTACCCCATCTGTGATGAATGGTGAAGATTGACACAGATAAGATCATACTAACATACTATTTGCCAGCAGATTAGGCCTTACGGTCTATCGAGTCTGCTCGAACCTAGATCCTTAGTTGGGTGCCGAGACCCTCCCATCCCTTGTGCCTCAGAAACCTCTATCATCCATCCCACCCCACCCCGACAGGCCATCATCTGATACATTCACTTTCTGTGTCTGTCCCACCTCTCTGAAGCCCTCCACTGTGGATCTCGAACCAGCTCACCAGGCAGTGCATTCCAAGGGTCCACCACCCTCTCAGTGAAAACCTCCTCCTCTTTTCCCTCACCCTTCCACCTTCCAACTTCAAACCATCCTCTGGTGATACCTCCTGCTTTAGTCTAAAGATCCCTCCATGTTTACTTATTTATTCCCTTGAGGTACTTGAAGACTCAATCATGTCCCCTGCTCTCCTCTCCTCCAATGAAAACAGGCAGAGCTTCTCAAGTCTGTCCTCATAAGTCAAATCCCCTAGCCCTCGTATCATCTTTGTTGCCCTCCTCTGTACCCTCTCCAGGAGCTGTATGTCCCTCTTCAAGTGTGGTCTCCAGTACTGTACACAGTACTCAAGCCGTGGTCTAACCAGTCCATTGTACAGTGGCAGAATCACTTCCTTGCTCCTAGAGGTGATCCCCCTTACGATGCATCCCAACATCCTGTTTGCCTTGCTAGCTGCTCTCCTGCACTGCTCAGAGTTATTCATACATGTATTCACCATGACCCCAGGTCTTTTCCCTATTGAGGCCTCCAGCCTCCCTCCCAGGGTGTACCTGTGTTTAGGGTTTCTGACCAAGATGCAACACCTTGCACTTGGTGATATTGAAATTTAATTTCCATGTGTGAGCCCAGCTTTCCAGGGTGTCCAGGTCCTTGCAGGCCAACCTCCCTCTTCTCCCTCAACTACTGCTCCCATCTTGGAGTCATCCTGAAGAGACTCATTTCACACCTATACACCTCCCTGATGTCCGATATGTATGCATTAAACAGGATCGGACCCAGGACCGAGCCCTGTGGTACCCCACTACTAACCTCTCTGGGGTTCGAGAGCTCCCACAGACCACTACTCTCTGAGTGCATCCAGCTAGCCAGTTTTCAATCCATCTGACCATCAAAGGCCTACCCTAACCCCATCAGTTTCTCCACCAGACCATTGTGGGGACAGAGTCAAATGCCTTGCTGAAGTCCAAGAATAATACATCCACAGGATTACCCTGTCCAGTTCTGATGTTACCCATTCATAGAACTCACAAGGTTGGTTTGACATGATCTATCTGGCACAAACCCATGTTGCCACTCATCCAGACCTCCCACCTCCTCCAAGTACACCCCAATCATTCCTTTAGTATACTCTCATTAATTTTCCCACCACCAAGGTCAAACTGATGGGTCTATAGTTCCCTGGTACTTCCTCACCCCCTTTATGGATTGGTACCACGTGTCTCGCCAATCCCTAGGTACCCTCCTGTCTCAAGTGACCTGCTGAAAAGCTCCACCAGGGGTGCAGCCAGTATGTCCACCAATTCCCATAGTACTCTCAGATGAATGCCATCCGGACCAGGAGATTTGTCTTTCTTTAGGGCCTTGAGGGCTAACCACACCCTTTGGTGGAGATAGCATCATCCGTCCCTCCACCTTACTGGTCTTTTTATCCTTATCCAGATGTGACACCCCTGGGGTACCGCCTCCCTCTTGCTCCATTTCTGTTGCTCCCTGATCCCACTCCCCTCCGCTTCTATCCCTCCGGCCTTGCTTTGTAGATATCCCATCCCTCCCTAGTGAACACAGAGGCAAAGTACTGCTAAATACCTCTGCCTGGTCCTCGCCTCTTCCACCCACCTCCTTCTGATCTCAATCTGGAGATGGCCCTTAGTTTTCTCCACCTCCAATGTACCAGAAGAACCCTTCCCTCCATGTATCCCCTGTGCCAGCCGCTGTTTTACTGACTTTGCTCCCCTCACCATACGGGTGACTTTTTAGATGCAAGCTGGTACATTTCTTATCCCTATCCCTCTTGTTGTTTTATATTTTGTAGGCTGCCTTCTTTTCTGACTGCTACCTGTACCTCACTGGACCACCAGCATGGTTTATGTGACCTTGCTCCCTTACGTTTCAACTTAGCGCAGATCCTGACTGCCTCATGAAGTCCCCGTTTTATGACCTCCCATCTCCTTTCCACACTTGTCGTCGAGGTAATCCCCTTCAAGTGATCCTTGAGAATATTTCCCATGCCCATAAAGTCTGCCCCACTGAAGTCCACTGCCAATGTCCTAGATCTCACCCCCACTCCCCCCATGCTTATTTGAAACCAGACAGTATTGTGGTCACTCCCAGTCAGGGGGTCCTGTACAACCATGTCCCTTACCAGATCCCCATCTGCCAGAACCACATCCAGGACATGCCCTCCCTGTGGGCTCCATCACATGCTGTGTTAAGAACACATCCTGGAAGCCATCCAGCAGCCTCTGCTCCTTGGCCACCTTAGAGGACATGGTTCCCCAGTTTGTACCTGGCATATTAAGGTCCCCCATCAGCACCACTCCTTCCCCTTTTGGTCCACACTGGGCAATGATGTTGTCCAGCAAACCATCCTCTAGAACATCACTCATCCCGGGGCCTGCATACTCCCAGCTTGACCTTATCTCCTGCTGGGATCGTGAAGTGACCCATAAGGCCTCCACGTTTCCTCTGCCTCTTCTACCATAGCAATTTCTGTCATCTCTAATGAACATAGCCACTCCACCCCCTCTACCTCCTTTCTATCCTTCCTAAGCATAGTGTACCCCTATATTTAGGTCCCAGTCATGGTTTTGTTGGCCCACGCCTCCTGGGACTCATCCACATCCACCTCCAACAGCATGGCCTGGAACTCTGGCAACTTGTTTCCAAGCTCCTGGCATTTATTAACACCAAACCCCACCCTTATCCCTGATCCTCTTTGTCGACCCCACCCAGATTCCTTATACTCCATCCTCCCCTACTCCTCCTGAAACCTCCACCTCCAGTCTGTTTCCTCCCCGGGCTTGAAGGCTACTCCCCTCATCTGGAGGAGAGGGCTTCTGTCAGCCCCTCCTTTCCCTTCCCCCTTTACAGTTTAAACCCCACCTTTCTTGTATGTGGTCAGCCATCCCTGTTTAAGACCTCCTTCCTAAGGGCAAGATGAAACCTGTCCTTGGCATAAAGTCCCTTATCCTCCCAAACCCCATTCCAGTTCCCTAACGCCCCCAACCCATTCTCTTCACCCCACTTCCTGAGCCAGTCATTAACATCTGTGAGCTTCATTTTTTTCTCCACTGAGGCCTTTGGTACTGGCAATATCTCTGAAAAGGAAATGTTGCATCCATTATCCCGACAGACTCTGGCAAGTTCTTGGGACCTTGCTTGGATTTCCAAAACGCTATTTCCCTCTAGATCATTAGTTCCCAAATGCACCAGGAAATCCGGTTTCCCTCCACAATCCCTAACCATTTCATACACCATGAACTTTGCTCTGTGCACTGTCAGCCCAGAGATACTCACTACCTTCACCTGGCTATGGCATCCACCCCCCTGTCCCTCCCACTGGATACCCCTAATCATCAAGTCTCCCAATAACAGAACCTTAACACCGCCATCATCCTTATGGTTACCTCCACTATGCCCTCTCAGCCCCCTTCCCCTTATTCATGATCTCAATTTCATGGGAGTCTTCCTGCCTTATTAGAGACCCCTTGTCACCCTCCCTTTCTGCCTCCTTGCTATTTTGCCCACTTAACTCAAACCCCTCTGAATAGGTGTCCCTTTAACCCTGTCTTATCTGAACCATTTATCCTGGCCCTGATGGTTTCCTCCCCACACCACCATCCTCCTCCTTGTAATAGTACCCCTGCCTCCAGAGGCTCTCTGTGGGTCCCCTTTAGCTAGGGCCCCATCCTTGGTACTGACCTCCCTGCTGAAGGGGGGCTCCTCTCCCACCTCCTTGTCTCCTAGTTTCTCTCCAAGCATGCTCTCCTCCCTCATGTCTGGAATATGTTGCATCTCCCCCATTTGCTTAACATATATGTTTCCCCTTCTCCCTCTGGGACTATGTCTATCCTTTCCATAGCTGGTCTGTGATGCCCTATGGGTATCCGACTCCCTCCCCCCGGCCTCTGTATAAGTTTCCTCATTTCCACCAACCCCTTCCTCCCCCTCTAGGTTGCTTAGTAGCTCAAATTTATTGTGACACTCTATGTCAGCCTCATCAAGTAACCAGAGTTTCCCTGACTGCATCTCTAAACTGGCCTCTTCTTCCTCTCTTGCACTGTTCACCTTAGGAGCTCCTTCCCACAGTCTGCTGTTTTAGGCTTCCGCACACAGCCCCTCCTGACTCTTCCCCTCTAGTCTCTTTGTATTCAGAATGTTCACCCGTGCACGCTTTCCCTTAGCATCAACTTCCTATCTAAGGGTCCTGACCCTAATATCCCCCTCCTGCTTGCTGTAACATAACGTCCTGTAATTTGCATGCTGCTCCAGCCTCCCTTCAACCCCACCCTTCTGCTGCCCATATCACACCCCTCATCCTTGGACACCCCCAGCTCCCACAGCTTACTCCTTAACCAATATACCTCACTCCTGATACAAGACAGCTGTCACAGAGTGGAGCTTCTCTCTCCAGGCCCAATTTAGAATTATTGCCATCCCACAGCCTGTGCAGCCTACAACCCTTCAGAGATGCCTGCCATGGTGAATATGGCCACCCTGATTATCCCTCTGTTTATAATAGCACACCCTCTTTTCTCAGTCCCTTTCCCCTGGAGTACAGTTTCTCTCTATACTGACTGTAGTTATTTACAAACCCAATTTCAACCCCACCAATAAAGTTCCCAAGTCTCACAAACACATACAGTCCAGTGTGTGTTCGGTCCCACTAACAGTGTGTGTAAGCAGACATCAGGTACCATATGATGTCACAGGCCCACCAGCTCCTGTTGCTTCGAATTTTAGTCCCAAACAGAAATACTCAGCCCTTCAATCCCAACCCCCAGTCGCTTTTCAGTATTTAAGAAACCAGGCAAACAACACATTTAAATTTCCCTCTAATTATCCCTGCCAAACAACTATCCCCAAGCCTCCAAAGTTACAATATCACAGCCCAAGTAACAGTTCTAATTCAAGGTAATAATGTTTAACACATAGAACTAATTTCACTTACAAACTATTCAAATATTTCAGTTAAAACAGAATATAACTCCAGACCTCTTTCCTACCAGCCTGCTGTTTAAGCTCCCAAGTGAACAATCCTTTATTTTTTATTTAGTGATTTAGAAAAGACCTTTGAGCGCAAGCTCTTTTACAAAGGTTCCATGTCATGGATTGCAAAACAAATTACAATAAGAGAAAGCAAAGGTACATCACAATAAACGATACAGCTTGGAATCAGAACTTACAGAATAACTCAAAGCATAGCTACAAATTAAAATAAAGTACAGTTACGTAAGAACTTACTGTAACATTAGATTTTCGAGAACAGCTCTTGCAGCAGGTTACACCATTAGGACTGAAGCCGGCATGTGCTAGGACCCCACAGAAATTTTCTAGCTAGCAGTATTCAGTGGGGACCTTAGTACATAAGGAGGTGGTCCCCCAGAATCCCCAGTTCTCCCGGCGGATGACATCAGAAGATTGTTTCTATGTTTAAGAGGAGACTGAGGATCCGCCATCAAATGGCAATCAGAGAAGCCGAGAACACCCGATCCTAGGAGAAGGATATCGGAACCAAAATCTACCTCCAGCGGGGATGGTGGGAGGGAAAAGTACCTGCTGCAAGAGCTGTTCTCGAAGAGCTACTGTTAACGGTAAGTTCTTACGTAACTGTACTATCTTACTTCGAGAAACAGCTCTTGCAGCAGGTTACACCATTAGGACTGATTCCCAAGAAATAATGGAAATCCCACACCATTGGTAGGAGGGAAGGTAGAGATCCTTAACAAAACATAAACCTAGGACAGAAGTCCTTGAAGGACTGCTAGACTAAACCTGCTCTCTTCGCCTCGATGCAATATCCAGGCTATAATGCCCGATGAAAGTGTGCACGGAGTTCCAAGTAGCTGCTGCACAAATGGCCAAGGTGGACACATTCTTTAGGGCCGCAAAGGAGGTAGCCACCCCCCTTGTGGAATGACCCTTAACCGCTCCCAGTAAGGGTTTGTTGCGCTTCTGGTAACAGAATGTGATACACTGAATAAGCCACCTAGACAGCGACTGCTTGGAAACAGGAGCTCCCATCATCCTGTGTGCGAAGGAGACAAAAAGCTGGTCTGATTTTCAGTGGTGTTTGGTTCGGGTCAGGTAGTATCGGAGACACCTATGCACATCTAAAGTGTGCAACAAGGCCTCTCCTCGATTAGAGTACTTGGGGAAATACACTGGTAGATCGATGTCCTGATTAAGGGTGAGAGCTGAGACCACCTTAGGCAGAAACTTAGGATTAGTCCGTAGGGATACCATGTCTTGGTGAAAAACCAAATAAGGTTCTTTGCACGTAAGTGCATGAAGTTCAGAAATTCTTCTGGCTGAGGTGACGGCAACTAAAAACAACGTCTTCCAAGTGAGAAGACGTAGCTCGCGATACGCGGCTGGTTCAAAGGGTAGCAGCGTAAGCTGCTCCAGTACAAAGGGTAGATCCCATGGGGGAATCGGATCCTTAATCAGAGGCCTAAGGTGGAGAACGCCTCTCAGAAAGGCTCGAGTCATGTCCAGCTGAGATATGGTGCATTGGCCTATAGGAATGTGATAGGCTGAGATGGCACAAAGGTGTACCTTAATCGAGGAGTAGGCCAAGCCTGTCTGAAAAAGGGACAGGAGGTAGTTCAAGACCAACCTCTCTGGACAATCCATAGGTGAAAAAACACATGCTTGAACCCATAAACAAAATCTACGACACTTCATGGCATAAGTAGCATGGGTAGTCAGTTTCCTAGCAGCAGCAAGAACGTCTGCTACCTCTTGCGAGACCTCGTATCACATCATGGTTATGTCTCTAGGAGCCAAGCGTGCAGGTTCAGTGAATGAAGGTCCGGATGAACCAAGGAACCCGCCTCCTGAGACAGCAAGTGGGAGCTGATTGGCAGAGGCACTGGAGGTTCCCGGGACAGCTGATGCAGTAAAGGGAACCAGATCTGCCTGGGCCAAAATGGCGCGATAAGTATCAGCAACACCTGCTCTTTGCGAAGTTTCAGAAGAACCCTCTGGATCAACAGAAAGGGGGGAAAGGCATAGAGGAATCTGCCCACCCAGGAGAGGGACAACACATCTTGCCAGAAAACACCAGGCCCTGGATCTAGCGAGCAAAAATTGGGCAGTTTTGCGTTGGATGGGGACGCGTAAAGGTCTAATTCTGGGGTGCCCCATCTGTGAAACAGATCCTCTGCTACCTCCTGAAGTAGCTCCCTCTCATGGACTCTGGCCTGAGAGCAGCTCAGGCCATCTGCAATGACGTTGTCCACTCCTGGAACATGAACAGCAATGAGGTTTGCGCCGTGTTGCAAAACCCAATCCCTCACCCTCATGGCCTCCCTGCAAAGTGGGTAGGAATGGGTGCCTCCTTGTTTGTTGAGGTAATACAGACAATTCCGCGGTGATGTAACAGAATTGTACCCTGTGGAATCTCCGACAGGAAGGCCTGCAGGGCGTAAAGAACTGCCCTCATTTCCAGGATATTTATGTGGAGATGAGTCTCTTGGTCTGTCCACAGGCCCTGAGACCGGACACCGTCGAGGTGTGCTCCCCATCCAAGCCCTGAGGAGTCTGTGGAGAGCATAGCAATCGGAGACGGTGCAATGAAGGGGACTCCCGCCGATAAATTCTTCGGATCTAGCCACCATTGCCAATCCCGGATTACGGCCTTCGTGATCCAGATTGGGAGCTACAAATGGTCTTGCTTTTGATCCCATTGGACCCGTAACATCCTCTGGGTCACCCTCATGTGGAGACGGACTGGGAGTACTGTTGCAATAGCCACAGCCATGTGTCCAAGCAGGCAAAGGACCACTCTGGCAGGAACGGTCTTTTTCGCCAGAATGTCCCTGATGAGGGATCTGATGTGTTCCACTCTGTCCTGGGGGAGGAAAGCTCTGCCCTGGATGGTGTCCAGAACTGTGCCTATGAACTGCAGAGTCTGTGATGGAACCAGGCGTGATTTCTCTTGATTGATAATGATACCCAACGTCTCGAACACAGACTGAGTATAATGAATGGTGGACATCAGGGCCTCCCGAGAGGGTGCCATGAGAAGGCAGTCATCCAGGAAGGGGAACACGTAGTGGCTTTGTCTCCTCAGAGTCGCCGCTACGACTGCCATGCACTTCGTGAATACCCGAGGTGCCAATAACAGTCCAAAGGGGAGGGCTCGGAACTGGTAGTGGTGGCCCTGAAACTCGAAGCGCAGAAACTTCCTGTGCACTTGAGCAATAGGTATATGCAGGTAAGCGTCCTGCATGTCCAGGGACGCTAGAAAGGCATCCTGCTTGAGCATGGGAAAATCGACCTGGGAGGGTCACCATGCGGAAGCGTTTGTACAGGACTGACTCGTTGAGATCGCTGAAGTCCAGTATCGGACAAAGGTCCCCTGTTTTCTTTGGAACCAAAAAGAAGTGAGAATAATATCCTGCACCCCTCTGGTTCCTTGGAACGTGCTCTATAGCTTCTTTTTTGAGAAGCGTGAGCACCTCCTGCTATATGAGCAGGGCATGCTGACCCGAGTAACGGGAAAGCAGGGGAGCTCTTGCGGTGGGTGGTCAAGAAATTCTATGAAATGGCCTTTCTTGACCAGTTGAAGAACCCACCAGTCGGCGGTTATCGACTGCCACCCTAAAAAGTGGTGAGCGATGTGACCCCCGACCTTTTGTGCCCGTTGATCCAGAGGAGGGGCGGGGGCCGGGAAGGAGTCATGCTGTGGCAGCACTGGTCCCTGCAGGCTGGGCCAGTTTAGTGTAGCATTGGCCTCTGCCGGGGGATGACTTAGCCTGGGCTTTACACTGAAAGGTGCCCCTTTGTTGCTGGCCGGAACATGGCTACTGCCTTTGTTGCCGGCTGCAAAAACGGCTCTGGTTCCTACGAAAGGAACCAGGCCTAGATCTGTACATGGCCTGTACAGACCTGACCACCTTCCCAGCATCCTGGAGTTTGGTGATAACCTTCTCTCCGAGGGTTCACCAAAGAGTACTTTGCCGTTGTAGGGGACGTCAAGAATGTTCTTCTGTACGTCCGGTGTGAAGCCGGAGACACGGAGCCAAGAGTGTCTCTGGAGACAAACGCCTGAAGCTGCAGCTCTGGCAGACGGGTCCGCAGAATTGTATGCAGCTCGTAGTACTTGGGTACCCACATCAGACCCTGTGTGGAGAATGTTTAGAAGCTCCGCCTTCTGATCGCCATCTGGGAGTTTATCGACCAGGTCCTGGCCCTGTTCCCACAGGGTGTTCTGAAACTGTACCATGTCGGTTAGGTAGTTCAAGGACCTGATCACTGGAAACAGGGGAGGTACCCAAAGACTGGAGGACAGCAGATGTAGTCCCCTTATAAAAAAGTGGGAACAAAGAGGAAGCAGCGGGGAACTACAGACCAGTCAGCCTCACCTCGGCAGTGGGAAAGATCATGGAAGCACTACTGAAGGAGAGACTGGTGGAACATCTGGTTGTCAATGGACTACAGGACCCAAGGCAGCATGGTTTCACCAGGGGGAGGTCATGTCAGACCAACCTCATTGATTTTTTTGACTGAGTGACTAGGGAGGTGGATCAGGGGAGGGCAGTGGACATGGCCTATCTGGACTTCAGCAAGGCCTTTGACACTGTGCCACATAGAAGACTGTTACACAGACTGGGGAATATGGGTGTGGGCAGGACAGTAGTGTGGTGGGTAGGTAACTGGCTGGGCGGCAGGACACAGAGGGTGGTGGTAAATGGCTGTCACTCCACAGCGGGAAGAGTGACTAGTGGGGTACCACAGGGATCAGTACTGGGACCAGTCCTATTCAACATCTTCATCAGTGGCATTGCGCAGGACCTAGAAGGCAGAATTCACTGTTCGCTGTTGACACAAAACTCTGTAACAGAGTAGACACACCAGAGGGTGTAGACAGAATGAGAAGCGACCTGCAGAAACTTGAAGAATGGTCAGGGGTTTGGCAGTTGAAATTCAATGCAAAGAAGTGCAAGATAATGCATACGGGACACAAAAACCCTGGCACAATATATCAGTTGGGGGATGAGGATATAGCATGCACCAAGCAGGAAAGGGATCTTGGGGTTATCATCTCTGATGACCTCAAGGTAGGGAAACAGTGTGACAAGGCAGCAGGTAAAGCAAATAGGATGCTGGGATGTATAGGCAGGGGCATCACCAGCAGGAAAAAGGAGGTCATAATTCCGCTATACAAGACACTAGTGAGGCCCCACCTGGAGTACAGTGTACAGTTCTGGAGACCTTACCTATGTAAGGACACAGACAGGGTGGAGAAGGTTCAGAGGAGGGCAACAAAGATGGTACATGGATTGCATCACAAGTCCTATGAGAAGACGTTGAAGGAACTGAATATGTACTCCCTGGAGGAGAGGAGGGAGAGAGGGTATATGATAGAGACATACAAGTATCTTACAGGGAGGATCCGGGTGCAGGAATACACTATTTTTAAGCGAAAAAGATGTTCCAGGACTAGAGGGCATGGGATGAAGTTGGAGGGAGGATGATTCAGAGGAAACGTGAGGAAGAATTTCTTCACAGAACAGGTGGTGGACAAGTGGAACACCCTGCCAGAGGAAGTGGTGGGGGCTGAAACAATCACAGGATTTAAGAATGCATGGGATAGACACAAAAGAATTCTGGAGATCAGGGGTAAGGGGCAACAGACTTCTAGGAAAACAAACAACTTACAAGCTCAAATGGGCAGACTGCGTGGGCCACAGGCCCTTATCTGCCGACACTGTTTATGTATCTATGTATCTGATGGCGCATGTAGCAGCTGCATACGTGCGCCTCCCCAGGGCATCCAATTGTTTGGATTCCTGGTCCAGTGGCTGTGTGCTTACATGTTGTGGTCTTTGGGACTGGTCATAAGAGGCCGTAATGATCAGGGAGTCTGCCAGAGGTTGTTGAGCCAAGTACTGGTCCTCTCTTGGGGCCTTGTACAGGTGGTCAGCCTTCTTTGGCACAGTGGGGGTGGAGTGCAGATGCTTCCACGCAGCCTTGGTGACGTCCGCAAAGGTGTCCACCAAGGGTGGCACTACCACAGGCTTTGGGTCTTTCTGCCGAAGATAACAGGCAAGGCACTATCATTCGGGGTTGAGGTCTTCAGCATCCCACCCCATGTTGTCCTGGATGTGCCTCATGATCTCAGCAAACGAGGGATCATCTGGAGACCTGGGAAGGTCATGTGGGTCAGGTGATGGAATGCTGAGTGGAAAAGGAGATCTGGAATAATCCGATGTGACCAATCTGGAGTCCTCCCCTGACGGAGTGTACCGACGACATCTGGGTCACTTGGGGCTGGGAGACCCTGATGGAGATCTTGAGGGAAGCCTTCTCCTGTCCTTGGATCTACCCCTTGGAGGTGGAGTCTGCTACTTAGGGGTTGGTGGTCATCCTGCTTGCCCCTTAGGTGGAGAAGAGAGTGTAGGAGGTGAAGGAGTAGGAGGTGGAGGAGGAGGAGGTTTTACAAGGACCACATCCTTTCGGATGGTGTCCCACCAGAAAGTAAAGAGATCCTTTACTTCTTGAAGATTCATGCCTGATGATGGGCCTGGCACCAGTGGTCTGTTGCCGGGGTCGGGCGTTGGGTCCGCGGGTGTCTCTGGGGTGGGCGAAGGTTCCCTCGGGAGCCTGGTATCCTCAGTGTCGCCCCCCTGGTCTTTGGGCAGTGCAGTGTCCTCCTCCATGGAATCCCTGTGACTGGTGTCCACCGGTGACTGGGGGGCAGTCTTCAGCTCCGGTGAACGCGAGGCAGATGCCTTCGGGTCCGGCAAATGCCTGGCCGGCTTCTGGTGCCTGGCTGGTGTCCTTAGTTCCGGTGAACACCTGGCCGATTTCATATGCTTGACTGACGTTGGGTGCTTGGCCAATGTCAGGTCCGATGTCCACTTTAGGGATGTCAGGTCTTTAGTCTTCCTTGGTGGTGGATTCGGACCTCTGAGAGGATGGGAGACCAATCTGGAGTCGGGGTCCCAACGTTGGGTCGATGAGGAAGACTTACGGCGTTTGGAAGACTTAGAAGAGGCCCGAGAGGGAGTGGAGGAAGCCTAGGGCCTTGAAGTCTTGATGGGCTGGACAGTAGAAGAACCGCCTGAAGCCTGGATTTTGACCGGAAGGGGCTGAGACCGAACCCTGGAGGGACAGCGGTCCGATCTGGAGGAGCTGCAGCAGTCCGAGGCCCGGTTCGGGGATGGGTCTGTTCACAAGAAGGGGTTACCAATGATGTCACCTAGTTAAAAACCCTTATTTCAGAAAATTCTAGATTGCAACTGCAGTAATAATGTATGCTTTTTATAGAAGGGCATATCCATAGATAGATTACATAGTTTCAAAGCCCTAGCTGTAGTCATTAGTTTAGTTTTTAGCTGGCCATGTAGGAAAAGACACATTGTTTAGCTGCATATTGTGACATTCAGCATCACAGCATCTGCTGCTGATTATATGCAGCCTGTGCCTTACTTGTTTTGAATAAAAATATCTGTGAAACATTGTGGTGTGTGTCTTTATTACTTCTGTATGCTTTGGCCCGATTTAAACACCTGCAGAAAACGTTTCTTGCCTGGACAAATTGCTGTGGCGCATGCAACAAGCGGTGTCCTCTTTATGGACTATGCTAAATATGCCCCACAAATGTTTTTGGTTACAATTCAGTGCCTTATAGCATCCCTGCTGCTAAGCACTGGCAAGTCATTACACTGCTGGCAAGTACTTTCCCCATTCCCGCGGTCTGCACTCTCCAGAAACGAGATTTATGGATGGCACTCCCATTGGTGTCCTTATTCCCCGGATGTGTGTGCGCCACCCCCAACCCATCCAGCTACGGATATCCCAGGCATCGAATTGCGCCGTCATTAGCAGACCAGTTCCGTCGGGCTATAAAAGCATGTGCACTGCATGCCTTCAGCCCTTTTCCCAATTTGCACTCATATGCTGCTGTTGAAGAGCCGTGTCCTCCTCGGCCTTCTGTGTGCACCGCGCCACGAGGAGTTTTGGGCCTGTTAGCTGCGTCACGGTTGTCGCTCAGGTGAGTGATTTTATATTAAGTGCCCGGAGTGCCTAGTTTTAACTTTAAAATCGCTACATGGGCACTGTGTAGATGATGTGGGTTTTCTCCCTAATGGGCCTGTTCAATAGGTAGTGGCAAGAGATGCTCCAGAACAGACTGCAAGGTTTCTATCCTGAATCCTTCAGAATGGCAGTGCGTGTGGGTTGTTGTACAGATGAGGAGTGCGCCGCTTCTCCGTTACGAATGTAAGATTTAACAAAAATGCTGCCTCATCTCTTTATTAGCAGCTCCCAGACAGGGTAAATTAGGCTGCCATTCTCTCTCGAGGCAGAACAGGAAGTCCTAGAACTTGAACTAGTTTGGCAAATTAACCAGTCCCTAGAGTCATTCTGTGATCACCATGCAAGTGTTGCTCACTGCCATTTTAGCTGGTGAGTGTGGTGGTTCATTTGGGGGTGGGTTAAAATACACTGCTCCCTGTTGGTTGACTGCACCTGGATGGTTAGTTCTACTAATTCTGTTAACCTAGCTGGCTGGGGTTGATGGTCATTTTTTCCAGCCTCCGTAAGGTGAAACACTTTTTGTTTGCCTCGAGGAATGTGTTTTTTTTTTTTTTTAATTACAGTGACGCTGGAGGTTTAAAGCTGCCTTGTGATGTTATGTGCTGGCTTTTTGTTTGACTCGAGGCCTGTGGTTGGGGGTAGGGGGGCCCAGGGGATGCATTTTTCCAGGCCTGTGTAAGGGGAGGGAGGTGGGGGTGGAGGAAGGGTGAGGGCTGAGAAGCATGCCTGGAAATATGCATCGACTGGGGCTTGTGCTGAATTTTGTGATTGCTGGTTTTTTTTTTTTTGCCTCGAGGCATGTGGTTGGGGGCCAGGAGATGCATTTTTCCAGGCCTGCTTAGGGCTCGGCCATCTTAGGAGTGCCATGTGCTTTCTTGGATTGGGGTGGGGGTTGGGTTGGGTGGAAGGGTGTAGGCCGAGAAGCACTCCTGGAAAGATGCATCATCTGGGGCTGCTGTGTTGACGCATAATGCCGAATTTTGTGATTGCTGCCTTGTGATGATATGTGGACCTTTTTGTTTGTTTTTATTTAAAGTGAGACGCTGGGGGTTTAAAGCGCACAGGCAATAATGCTTTCCAGGTGTGCTTGTTCACAGAGGCCCTCTCAGCCATCTTGAGCACCATGGCTCGATAACTGTTGGATTTGCACACCTGGAACGCTAAATTCTGTGCTGAACTGTGATTGCTGGCTTTTGTTTGACTCGAGGCCTGTGGTTGGGGGAGGGGGGACCCAGGGGATGCATTTTTCCAGGCCTGTGTAAGGGGAGGGAGGTGGGGGTGGAGGAAGGGTGAGGGCTGAGAAGCATGCCTGGAAATATGCATCGACTGGGGCTAGTGTGTTGAAATGATGCTTTGTCTGGATTATTCGTGCTGAATTATTTTGTGATGGCTTTTTTGTTTAAAGCGAGACCTTCATTTTTAAAGTGAGACCTTCATGTCCCTAGTGCACCCTACCGGCTTCCCCCCGGCACTAACCAACAACCCCACATTGCTGCCTCCCCCCATTAACCAGACATATCACTTCATCGGACGCACACAGCATTCCTCTACCCCTCTGCCGGCACTACGACACTGTTTTCCTCACTTCCATTTTGTTTGCAGGTGGGCCTCCATTTTGTTTGCAGGCAAGTGCAGGCAGGCCTCCATTTTGTTTGCAGGCAAGTGCAGGCGGGCCTCCATTTTGTTTGCAAAGAAAGTGCAGGTAGGCCTCCATTTTGTTTGCAGGCAAGTGCAGGCAGGCCTCCATTTTGTTTGCAAGGAAAGTGCAGGCGGGCCTCCATTTTGTTTGCAAGGAAAGTGCAGGTGGGCCTCCATTTTGTTTGCAGGCAGGTGCAGGCGGGCCTCCATTTTGTTTGCAAGGAAAGTGCAGGCGGGCCTCCATTTTGTTTGCAAGGAAAGTGCAGGTGGGCCTCCATTTTGTTTGCAGGCAAGTGCAGGCGGGCCTCCATTTTGTTTGCAAGGAAAGTGCAGGCGGGCCTCCATTTTGTTTGCAAGGAAAGTGCAGGTGGGCCTCCATTTTGTTTGCAGGCAAGTGCAGGCGGGCCTCCATTTTGTTTGCAAGGAAAGTGCAGGCGGGCCTCCATTTTGTTTGCAAGGAAAGTGCAGGCGGGCCTCCATTTTGTTTGCAGGCAAGTGCAGGCAGGCCTCCATTTTGTTTGCAGGCAAGTGCAGGCGGGCCTCCAATTTCTTTGCAAGGCAAGTGCTGCTCTACTGTACCTCGTGCGGCGTCACCATGTGTGCTGCTCTACTTTACCTCGTGCGGCATCACCATGTGTGCTGCTCTACTCTACCGTGTGCAGCGCCACCATGTGTGCTGCTCTACTCTACCTCGTGCGGCGTCACCATGTGTGCTGCTCTACTCTAACTCGTGCAGCGTCACCATGTGTGCTGCTCTACTCTACCTTGTGCGGCGCCACCATATGTGCTGCTCTACTCTACCTCGTGCGGCGTCACCATGTGTGCTGCTCTACTCTAACTCGTGCAGCGTCACCATGTGTGCTGCTCTACTCTACCTCGTGCGGTGGTACTATTTTGCCCTGTGCCCTCCTTGTTGTTTTATGTGAGTGAATTGTTTTAATGAATTCTGTATTTTTTTTTAAATTATGGCATCATTTCTTTTTTAATCTTGAATAGTTTTGGAAAGAAAAAGATGGATCAAAGTGAAACAAGAAGACATCAAACACCATGTGTGTCTGCTGCTGACTTGCCATTAGGGGCTTTGAAGAATTGTTCTGTACCACTCACAGTAAAATAAAAGTCGGCGTACAGGAATAACTAGAAAGGATCCACAGCACATCTAGGAATATAAAGAAAAAGCAAAAGGGCGTGCACGGAAGCACAGAGAGAAAATGACCGAAGAACAACAAACACTTGCTAGAGAGAAAATCGGCTCAGAATGCAGGAAGCCAGGAAAAGGAAGAGGGACATGACACCAGAAACTGTAAACCCTTCCGTAACTAAAACAACTAAACAAACAGCAGAACAGAAAGAGAATATTGGAGAGAGAAAAGAGAACAACATGATGATGACCTCACAAAAAGCAGAAGAATAAATGAAAACGGCGACAAGGACACCAGAAGTAAAGAAGATGCGGACCACCAATTCTTTGACCACAGTCACTAACACCACAAACTCTATGGAAATGCAAGTGAGCATACCGTCCAGCACAATGGAAACAGAAATGGGAACACCCTTCATTACCAGTACAACCATGACATCGATTGCTTTGGACGAAAGCACAACACCAGTGATGGACCCAAGATCAGAAAGCTCAATTAGAAAGGCTGTGCAGAGAGCATGTGAAGAGCTGCCCAGGTCCCCAACCAGGTTTGCTGCAACAATCTCAAAAGTTATCTCCTTGGCCACCCCAAAAAAACAGGCTGCCCTCTCAAGGTTCGGATGTCGCACCAAACTGGACAACAAGTTAGTGGAAGTCCTTCAACAAAAATTACATTTGTTTAAACAGTGCAACAGGAAGGCAGACAAAGAACTGAAAAAAGAATTCATCAGCACGTTTCTCGTTCTGAAAAAGTACCGCCTACTACGAAGAGCAAGCACGTGCCTGGGGATCAGTTGGAGAAGAATGATGAAGGTATCAAGAGCAGCTAATAAGAGGAGCACTAGGCACAAGTTGGGAATATCTGAGAGCTGCAGAAGAAAGTAGATGATTTTTTCAATATATCATCAACACCGCTCCACATAAGAAGGCATTTTCTGCGAACCAGAAAAGCAAGATCATTCTTAGACAAAACTCTGAAAAGGCTGCACCAAGAATTCCGTGAGCAGAACCCAGATGAGAAAATTGGACTAACTAAATTCAGCAGTCTCCGTCCCTGACAATATTAAACTCTAGAGGATCAAAAACTGGACCAGTGTCTATGCGAGTATTGCACCAATGGGAAACTAAAGCTGTTAGCAAAAAGCGATTTGTCGAACAGAAAAAAATGGAGTGCACAATTTCCAATATTTATGAAGCAGGAGCTGACAATGTGCCCAAAGAAGGAAGGCGAGAAATTCTTTAAAAGTCCCATTGAAAAAATTGCAAAATGTGTAGCACTTCTATTGACAAATCACTGGAAGAACTTTTACAGGCACATGGAACTGAGGAGGTGAAATGGCAACAGTGGGACAGTGTGACCATTTCAGGGTCATAAATGGATCAGAAAGTAAACAAACAAGAAACGTCATGAAGAAAAGTGGCCACATTTCGATTATCTGGTTGAAGTCTTGAAGGAGGACCTCCAGTTTTGGGTACGACATCTACACGTAGCATCTTGGCAACAACACCAATTCAAATCACTCCAAAGATAACCTTCCCGACAGCTGGGTATTGATGGTTCTAGACTTTGCAGAGAACTACACATGCAAGTACCAGGATGAAATTCAGTCATGCCACTGGCACCATGAGCTAAGAACTGTTCACCCTGTAGTGACATACTACAGGTGTGAAAGATGTACAGACTTAGTTACAGAGTCACTTGTCTTCATATCTAGTGATCTCAAACATGACCACCACTCAGTTCTGCATTTCGTGAACATGTCCAATTCCTACCTCAGAAACATCCGTGGCATCAATATTGAGAGACAGGTACACTTTACTGATGGGTGTGGGAGTCAGTACAAATCAAAATGGACCTTCCAGAACATATCATTTCCCAATAGAGCATGCATTTTTTGGATCCAGGCATGGAAAAGGACCCTCTGATGGTGACAGTGCGGTGGTGAAGTCATGTGCAAACCTAGCTGTGCAGTCCCGGCAGGCTATCATTTCAAATGCTGCACACCTCTTTCAGTACTGCAAGAGGAATTTAACAAAGTAGCCTGCCATTGAAGGTTGCACTCATTACCGCAGAACATTCTTCTGGGTCGGTGATGGGAAAATTAGCAGAAATGCAGGACCAGATTTAAAAACAATAGCTGGCACACAAAAGGTTCAGAGTGTCCGACCAGCGGCGGATGGTGTTGAAGTCCGAGACGACAGCTGTTTCTGCGGACCATGCAGAAAGGAGGATGGTCACTGTGAAAATGCAAGATATGTCAACAGATGGAAGAAGAGGATTATTCAGACTGCACCTGGCTATGTGTCTTCAGTGAAGGAAAAAGAAACTTCAGGGCCCCCTACATTGCCTATTCCAGTCTCCAGTGCAATCATTCGCACACCCTCTCCCCCTTTGGATATTAAGAATCCTGGGCCCACTACACTGCCATTTCCTGTCTACAATGCAATCACCAGCACACTCACTCCCATTTCTGATATCACACCTCCAGTGATAACCAGTGCGTCTACTGTTGTGAACCAGATTAGTGAACATGCTGCAGCCAGCACAACCAAATCTGTTTCCAGCACAACAGCCAATACATCTGTTGCCAGCGCATCTAACAGAAAACGAAAAGAACTACCACATACAGACAAGCCAGTTTTATGCTGTCTATTACTCTAACACATTTTACATTGGACAATAACATCATTTGATGAAATGAAACAAAATTGAATGTAAATTTTTATAGCGGAGCAGGGATGGCAAATTCTGTTGGCTACGGCATCCAGACATTGATGTCATAAAAGGAAAACGACTTTTTTATGGACCTGTAACAGTGCAAGGACAAGGAAAATTCAACATATCACCAGATGACCTAAAAACCATTGTCAAGAAACATGAAAAACTGCAACAACGTTGGAATTAACACAGAATTTGAAGCAAGTATTATCTTAACATTTCTGAATGAAAAATCCATCTGAGCATGGCTGAAGACTCGTAACTTATGTGGAAGCACAGAGTTACAGAGTAGAATACCAATCAAGACTACCTGACTGCCCATACGACAGACTTGTTAATGTTGTTTTTATCAAATAAATCCATGGCAGCAACCATTTCTCTGCAGTGCTTCGTGTGTGTCTCTGTTTGGGCAGAACCAGAGGAACAGGGCAACACAGCATAAGACAATGGAAAAATAACAATGCCTGAATAGAAGGTTTTAGGGGTTGGCGGAATTGCACCTTGGAACACTTCAAAATGGTCAAACGTAAATATGTTAGTTATGCAATGTTTGGTGTTAAATGGTTTTAATATTATAAAGATATGATGCTGAGAAGAACATTGTTTTGGTGTCCAGTGTTGCACGCGCCACACTCTTTTGGTGTCCAATGTTGCACGTGCCACACTCTTTTGGTGTCCAATGTTGCACGTGCCACACTGTTTCATGTCCAATGTTGCACGTACCATGCTGTTTGGTGTCCCCTGTTGCACGCACCACAATGAGTGGCTTTTATCTCAAGTTTCTGTTAGGCAGTTATCTCACTACATAGTTACTTTTTCAACTTTGGGTAAGAGTGTTCAGAAAAGCTTATCAAAATTATTCTACAGTGAGGTTGAAAAAATTACCTCTATGTCACACTTTGGTACCCCTTTCTTGTGAACAGACCCGGATCTAGACCTTACTTTCTCCTGGTGTTTGTCCCGGTGTTTATGGGCCTTGGAGGAAGAATCACCCATGGAGGAAGGTTCTTGGTCCATCCTTTTCAGTTTTTCTTCCAGCAGATAAGCCTGAAGTGCCTTCTGATGGTGGATCCTGGTCCGGTTGTTGAACCCTTGGCAAAAGGTGCAGGCCTTGGTATCATGGTCTGAGCCTAAGCACCGCACGCAGGAGGAACGAGGATCCTTAAAAGGGATCTGTTTTCTGCAGGCACACTTGGAAAGGTGTCCCTTCAGAGAAGGAGTTGGAGAGGACATCAGTTTGAAGAAACTCTAAAAGTTCTAAGTCATTGTGCACTAGGTAGAGACCGAGAGGCCGATGCTGGCGAGTCGACGGCAGAAAAAGAACTGGGAATTCTGGGGGACCACCTCCTTATGTACTAAGCCTGACATCGGGGGCAGGACCAATGTCGGAGGTGGTCCCCGCTGAATACTGCTAGCTAGAAAATTTCCGTGAGGTCCTGGCGCCTGCCATCTTCATTCCTAATAGTGTAACCAGCTGCAAGAGCTGTTTCTTGAAGTAACATCAAGAAAAACACTTTATGAGGGCAGAGGGGGGGAATAAGCAGCCACAAAGTACCTTGTCAGTAGTTCAGAGGGATGGGGATAATTGGTAGTGGGGTGAAGAAAGGAGGTACGAGAAAGAGATAGGCACTGCGGTGAAAGTGAAGGATGGGGAAAGAAGGGCAATACGGTATAGGGAGAAAAGGGGGGTGAGCGGAGGAAGAGTGGAGAAGACATGCTACAGTAAATGGTAGGGTGTGAGGGGGCATGGTCAGGCAGCCTGCATTAGTAGTGACTGTTAGGGAAACTCACGGGACTGGGGGTTGGGGGAAGGGGGAAGGTGGGGTGGTGGATGCTGAAGGAGCATGATGCAAACTGATTACTGAGGCAAGCCATGGGAAGGGACAGAGGAATGGGGTACCTGAGGCCTGCCTAGTGCTTGCTGGGGGACAGAGAGAGCAAGTGTGGCTGGACTTAGGGGCAGGTGCCCTTAGAGAATGTTATTAGGTGCTGTTTGAGGTCAGTTTTGAATTGGGCCAGACAACTGGTGGCCAAGAGGTGCCCAGGGAGTTAATTCATTCATTCACAGGAGGGCCCGGTAGGCAAATGCATGTTGCCCAAGTGAAGTGCAACGGAAGGGGATAGCCAAGGACCCTCTAGTCCTCCCTCTGGTGACCTGTAATGAGTTGGCTGCCTTGATCAAATTGCCTACACAAGGCAGTGTTTTACCCAATGCAGCCTTCTTCCCTAGGATCCAAGTCTGGAATTTGACCTGGTTTCTTAATGACAGCCAATTAGTGCTTTCGTACAGAGTACAGGTGTGAGTACCACGCTCAGCATCCAGGGTGAGTCTGCAGGCTTTGTTGAGCGCAGTCTGAACCCTCTTGAGCACTGTATCCATTGCCACCCTGTAGATCACTAGTCCATAGTCAATACTAGATATAATTGAGCTGTGGGCTGAGAGGTGGAGGGCCCCTGGAGAGAGGTACTGCCTGTGCCTGTACAGGACACCAATCTTGGTATTGACTGTCTTGATCAGAGAGTCAATATGGTGCGCAAACATGAGGGTATCATCTATTATGACCCCCAGATACTTGAACAAGTGGACTTGTTCTAGCAGCTCACTGCATGAGTTGGAGATGAGGGTGGTGCTTATTTTTGTTGTGGGGGCTGGACATAAGCATGGCCTTGGTCTTCTTGTAGTTTAGTAGCAACTTATGACTACACAACCAGTCCTCGGGTTTGGAGAAGGAGTTCTACAGCTCAGATTGTAGGGCAGCCTGAGACAGGCTGCTGCTCAGGAGCAGAACATCATCTGCATATAGTATGAGTTTGGTGTTGCAGGCTGTGGGAAGGTAATTTAAGAAGAGGCTAAAGAATAGGGCCCCCAGTATTGATCCCTGGGGTACCCCTGATGATATATTTCTTGCGCTGGATACTGTTTTTTCCAATTTGGTATATTGATTTCTCTGTATCAGGTAGTCATGGAAGTAGCAAAGGGCATTGGGTGCCACACCCATGTTTTGCAGCTGGGTCAGTAACAGGGGGTGGTTGACTGTATTGAAGACTTTAGTGAGGTCAATAAAGATAGACCCCACCAGTTTGTCTTCATCCAGGGCCTTATGTTCATAGTTCATGTAGTCCAGCAGGGCAGTTGTAATATTGTGATTTTGACTGAAGTCATGCTGGTTGGGGCATAGTAGATTACATTTATTGAGGTAGTCGATGAGTTGACCCGTCACAATCTTTTTCCAGTGCCTTGGACAGGGGGAGAGGATCAAGATGGGTCTGTAGTTGGCTACCAGAGACTTATCACCTCCTTCATGCACTGGCACAACTAGGGCCTGCTTCCAAACCACCGGGAATTGGGCAAGGACCAGAGACTTACTGTACAGCATGGTAATGGGCACTATAAGAACATACAGGGTGAAGGATAGAAGTTTCATGTCTATCCCGTCACTGCCCAGTCTGGTCTTACCTAGTATTTTCTTGACCATAGTTAGGGCCTCCTTCACAGTCACCCTTTTAAAGTAGAAGGTCGGGTGAGAACACTTGGTAGATACATTGTTGGAATGATTCAAACCAGGTTGAAAATAGGCAGGTGGTAGCACTGGGATAAGATTGGTGAAGGTCTTATTGAAGGTTTCTGCAATAGCTAGAGCGTCTGTGGGGGGGGTGTTATTGATACGGAGCAGCTGAGGGTGCTTCTTGTCCTCCTTTCCAAGGATGCTTTTGATGTTATCCCAGAATCTTTTCCCATCACCCCAAGAATTCTAAGCTGGGCTTATTATAGTTGGCTTTGGCAAGACGGATTAGCTTGGTGCAGCAATTCCGGGCTGTTCTCTAACACTGATAATCATGTTTGCTACCGGTGTTTCTGGCCTTCTCCCAGAGTATGTCTCTTTCTTTCAGGTGGGAGAGGAGCTCCCCATCAATCCAGCCATTTGCTTGCCCCCAAATTTTTCTTTTCGTGAGCGGGGCATAGATGTCACAGATGGAGCTAAAGCCCTTAATGAAGTAACTGAGGGTCTGATCAAGGCTAGACGCCAGGTTGATAGGAATCCAGTCATGCAAGGTAAGGGCTGATTTGAGGGCTCCAAGTTTACCCTTCCTCCGGACCCTGCATTCAATGAGGATGGATGGGCTTTTGGTAAATTTATTAGACGACAGGAAGGTGATTGGGGAGTGGTCACTTAGTGTGTCTGGGAGAACCTTAATCTCAGAGATCTAGGATGGTGAGCTTGCAAGGACCCAGTCAAGGAGGGTACTGTTTCCTGTCTTATAGTTCTGCCTGGCGGGGCAGGTGATGAGTTGTGTCAGGTTGGAGGTGGCTATCAGATCCCTGAAAGGGGTAGCCTCCTTTCCATCCAAGTTTATGTTAAAGTCCCTGGTAATGACAAGCTCCATCCCCTTTGGAAGGGTGCTGATAATGTCCATAATTGTGGGGAAGCCTGCTGTGATTTTCTTGGGCGTAGGTTGATTGTGGCAAGGATGAGAGTTTTGCCATTCTGACCGACCTGTGCCTTTATCACTATTATCTCATGGTCCTCAGCCACGTTGGTTCCAGGTAGGATGGAGCACTGCAGAGTCCCTGGCATAGATGAGGCATCCCCCACCTCTCTTGCTTATTCTATCTATCCAATATGCTTGGAAGACTTTCAGGGCAACTTCGCCATCTTTAATCCTACTGGTCAACCAGGTCTCCATTAGGCAGAGGATTTCAGGAGTATGGAGGGCCATCCATACCTGAAGTTGGTAAAATTTTGTGGTTAAACTGCAGATGTTCAGTGAGGCTATTTTAAGGCCTTTAATCTTATGAACACCAGGGCATGTTGAAGTGAGTGGGCCTGGGTTTGAGTGAATGTTGCCAGAGAGGAGCAGGAGCATAAAGATGACCTTTCTGTCAGAAAGGTTTATACTAAATTTAGCTTGTACCTTCCGCCGTCGAGGCTTCAGATGATTCAGGTTGTCGGACACTGGTTTAATTATTGGGATATAGCTAACCATTACTACTCCTATGCTAGGGGAGGGCATATGGCCACCCATGTTTGTAGGGTAAAGCTGAGTGATTAAAACACAATACCAGAGTAAAAAGGTGAAAGGGGGGGTCAAGACCCGAGCTGAGATCAGTACTGGGTCTTAAGAGGGAACACTCTACAGGCACTTAGATTACATCAGCAAACTTGAACTCTAAAATGCTAGCAAGACAGTATTAACAGAAATCAAAATCTAGTAAAAATATAATTCAAGGATTAACAGTACAGAGCTATATGGAGCTAATCGGAGTGCTCCTGGAGCTAACTGCAGCCAATGGGTCACAGCAGTAACAGACACTGGAATTAAACCCAGAAACAACTGTCCTCATAAAAAAAGTTTAGAATAAATCCTAAACTAAGGTTACATAAAGTATCAGAAAAGCAGAGAAAGGTGCTTAAAGCAGCAATGCATGAATGTGGTGAACATTTTGACCTATACTTGTTTATTCTATTTTAGACTTCCCTTTAACATAGAAACAGACTTTGGTGGTAGTAAGGACCACTTGCCCCACCTAGTTTGCCCATTTCCCTACCTATTGGATAAGCTGCAGATCCTAGTTAACCAACAGCCTACTTCTTCCTACCCCCCCACCAGAATTGCCTTATGTCTGTCCCATGCATTCTTGAATTCCCCCACTGTTTTTGACCCCATGACCTCCTCAGAAAGACTGTTTCATGCATCCACCACCCTCTCTGTGAAAAAAACACACCCTCACATTGCCCCTGAGCCGTCCCCCCCACACCATCTTCAAATTGTGTCCCCTTGTTCCTGCACATCTCTTTTTCTGAAAGATGCTACCCTCTTGGACTTTGTTGATTCCCTTGAGGTACTTAAAAGTTTCTATCATGCCCCCCTCATTTCCTCAAGGGTATACATATTAAGCTCCTTTAGTCTCTCTTCATATGGCTTCTGTTGCAGACCATGCACCATTTTAGTTGCCCTCCTCTGGGTTGCCTCAGTCCTATGTCCTTACTGAGATGGGATCTCCAGAACTGCACACAGTACTCCAGATGGGGCCTCACCAACTGTTTTCTGAGGGACTCCCCCATTTTGACAAAGTCAGCCCTCCTAAAGTCCAGTACCCTCACTTTTGTATGACTTGACTCAGTGGCTGTGTTTATCATGAATCACACTGTCTGGTGGTCACTTGTTCCCAGATAGCCACCCACTTCTAGATCCGGGATCCTCTCTCTGACCCCATTTGAGAGTATGAGGTCTAAGACTGCTCCTTCTGAGTGGGCTCTAACGCTAGCTGTCTGAGGCATGCCCCCTGCAAGGCACTGAGAATGACCCTGCTCTTGGATGTGGCTGCAGCAAAGGTGCTCCAGTTGGCATATTCATCAACAATATTGCCACTTGTTCTGCCATCCTACGTATGCTATCATTCCCTTATCTACTTACTTGTATGATACCCTTCTTTCCATAATTTGAGTCTGCTTTAGTACTTTTTTTTTTTTTTTTACATCTGAAATAAAAAGGAGTGATCCTTTCAATATGGCTAGGACCAGGTTTTCATCAGCATTCTCAGCTGTTTTTGTACATCAATTGTTTGAAATCACTTATATCATCACTAAAATGAATTAGCATGCAGCAGGCAGTGCCTCCTTAACCTTATGGAACAGTAGATGTTCAAAAACAGCTGGGAATAGTAATGAAAACCTGGTCCGAGCCATATTAAAAGCAATGCTCCTTTGATTATTGAAAATGTGAAAGAAAAGCCCTAAAGTAGACTCAAAATGGATAAAGAAGTATATCATACAAGTCAAGCGATAAGGGGCAATCTAAAATTGCATTAAAAGTATAGGTCATAATTTTCACCGGATTCATGCACTGCTGCTTTAAAGTGCCCTGACACAGGGATGTTCAAATCAAAACTTCTCGGACTTGCCCAACTATGACTGTAGCTGAATTTTTACTTGCCCCTATTCATTACAATGAGAGTAGCTCTCTTTTTGTACTTGCCCTTCAAAGAAATGTACTTGCCCTGGACAAGGGGCAATAGGATTTGCACACCCTCACCTGACAATTGTGAAAACTGAAAAACCGTGTCGGGGGCTCTTTAAGCCTTTCATTACTCACCAAATAATGGCCTATTGGTACTACTGTCTTTGACCTGCTGCCTAGTCCTCAAATGAGAACTGCATTTGAGTACGACTTATCTGTAAATTGTATTTGCAGTATGCCTGTCCAGAGTCCTGTTGTGAGTATACAATGTGTTATGGGGGTTGCAATTGTGGCAGGCAGTAACAGAGAAACACAAGACAATGCAGTTCCACTCAGTCCATTTTACTGGCATCACACAATACAGATACTGGTAAAGTTTCAAACTATTCAAAAGACATCTGCATAATGTATAATCTGTGGACGCAATTTCTACCCCTGAGATAATCTCTGAAAAAAGAAAATATTAACGTTCGCATTTTTATTTTTATGTAGCACTTGCACATGTTGGCAATTGCCTTTTGGCACAAGTGCTCATTTATAAAGGTTCCACATCAAATTCACAGTAATAAAAAAAACATTACAACAAGTGGTCCCACAAGAAATGCAGGGAAGTCTGACTCAAAGGAAGCAAGGCAGAACAATTACATATACTTTAAAAAACACCCAAAGACGCTTTTCAGGTTGGACTATATAACAAGAACATAACACGGTGCAAAACTGCTGTCTGCCTTCCAGGCATAGGTGGGAATGACCCAGAAGGCCTGCTGCCATCTTGCTATTATAGGTGTTATTACAGCACACTGGGGTGCCCTACTGCTAGCATTGCCCTCTGTCATTTTCTGCAAATGAGCATTACCATGGAGAAATCATGTGGCATGCAGAGCAGTGAAGTGTTTCACTGATTTGTGCCATCTCGTCTATCCACTGGTGGTGTATAGCCTCTTGGCAGTCTTCTATCTGTGCTGTATTGTGGGTACAGATCAATAATTGTTGTGCTGCAAGGGGTAGGAGACCAGTTGGTTACTAGCGTATCTGTGCATAATCATTGCATGGGTTATGCAGTTCACTCTTGTAATGTGCCACAATCATTTTGTTCCCCTGATATTATGGGTCATGTCATGCATCTCTGAGTATGTTTGAGTTCATAATCCACACAGAATCTGTAATGTATTATGTCTAAATGAGGAGTTAGTAAAGAGTCTTTGTGCTTTATGACCGATTGTGTTTTTATAGGTCTTGGTTATTGTGCAGCAGTTTAATGGCTTGTAGGACTTTATCCAGTATGCATTTTTTGTGTATGGTTCTCTTTTGCTGCCGAGTTTAAATGAATCTTAACACTTGTGTATCTTAGATTAAGAGCCCAGTGTTGGCACAGATCTCACCATGAAACGTCAGAGAGTTCACTCTTTAATTGCCACCTTCTGCAAGAAACCTCGTACGGATCCTGTGCTCAAATCAACAGAGATGGTCCCGAATGAAGAAAGGGAGAACGTGCGTTCTGCAGCTTGTGAGAAGATGCCTCAGGACTTCAACACTAATGACACAGAGAAAAGCAGCCAAGTATAAGTACAGTCCTTGCGACCATCGACAACACGGTACCTAGACTGGAGATCGAAAGTGCATATGGATCAGCCCCCCAACTGCCATCTACTGAAGAAACAGTGCATATGGACTGCCCATACCATCTCCCTTCTGAGGAAATACCAAAGCAGGGCTGTGGAAGCAAAAAACAGATTCCAGGAATCCTGATACAAAGAATTTTCATGGCTGCACTACAACCCGAAAGCAGTGCTCTGCTTTCCAAGCGCAAAGTGTGAAAAAATGGGGATGTTTGAGCTGTCAAGGAGGCAAGGACCAGCATTCACAACCACAGGCTCCACTAGTTGGAAGGCAGCACAGGCTAAGTTTATAACTCGCCAGAGCTCAGAAACGTATTAGCATGCTCTGTGGAAGATGGCTCATCTGTCCCGTGGACATAGTATTGATTCTACTCTACAGGAACAGAAGATATCACAAGATGTGTCTCGTAAGTGCTTGCTAAAGTTACTATCATTTTTACATTACTTGGTCACACAGGGCTTGGCAATAAGAGGTCACCGGCTTGATGAGGTAACTTTGTTGACCTTCTCAAACTACGCAATAAGGAAAATAAGACCCTAGAAACATGGCTGAAATGAAAGCAGGACTATAGAAGCCAGCAATTCAAAATTAATTTATTAGTCTCATGAGCCATGACATCATCCATTCTGCTGTGAAAGATATTAGTAAGTACTTATATTACTCAGTAATTGTTGCTGGAACACAAGACTGCCAAGGAAAAGAACAAGAAAGCATTTTTTGCCTTCGATTTGTTGATGGCAACATGCAGCACATGGAGGAGTTCATCGGGTTTTATGAACCACAGGATGCAACTGGAGCTCAATGGCAAATGTTATAACTGATGTCCTCACCAGACTTCCTCTACTCATTGAACTCCTGTGGGGTATGGCACTTGATGGAGCTGCAAACATGTCAGGGTGCTATCAAGGTGCACAGGATATCAGAGAAAGTCAGCCACTTGCCACATTCGTGCATTGTTCTCACTGTCTCAATCTTGTGGCGAAAGACAGCTGTGAAGCAAGCCCTGTACTGGGAAATTCTTTGGGTAGTGTCAATGAACTGGGCAACCTGTTCAGTGAATCACTGAAATAGAGAAAGTGCAGTTACATAAGAACTTACTGTAACAGTAGATCTTCGAGAACTGCTCTTGCAGCAGGTTACACCATTAGGACTGAAGCCGTCAGGTGCCAGGACCCCACGGAAATTTTCTAGCTAGCAGTCTTCAGCGGGGACCGCCTCCGACGTCGGTCCCGCCCCCGACGTCAGGCATAGTACATAAGGAGGTGGTCCCAACACAATCCTCAGTTCTCCCGCCGGAGGCTCCCGGCTGCTGGATGACATCAGAAGAGGAGACCGAGGATCCGCCACCAGATGGCCAAGACTATAAATCGTAAATGTCCTATCTCATAAGATGGATGTTTGGCTACGACCTACCTCCACAAGAAAGGGGATGGTGGGTGGGAAGGTACCTGCTGCAAGAGCTGTTCTCGAAGATCTGCTGTTACAGTAAGTTCTCAGTTAGCTGTACTATCTTACTTCAAGATACAGTTCTTGCAGCAGGTTACACCATTTGGACTGATTTCCAAGCAATAGTGGCAATCTTACGCCACAAGGAGGAGGAAAGGTAGAAGTCTCAATGCAACTCAAGCCTAGGACAGAAGTCCCTGAAGGATGGCTAGGCTGAACCCTGCTCTACACCTTGATACAATGTCCAGGCTGTAATGCCTGATGAAGGTATGCAGAGAGCTCCAAGTGGATGCAGCGCAAATAGCTGAGGTGGAGACATTCTTTAACGCCGCAAAGGAAGTTGACACCCATCTTGTGGAATGACCCTTAACCATGCCCGGTAAGGGTTTATTGCGCTTATCATAGCAAAAAGTGATGCACTGGATGAGCCACCTCGAGAGAGACTGTTTAGAGACAGGAGCTCCTCTCATTCTAACAGCGAAGGAGACAAACAATTGATCCACCTTTCAAAACTGTTTGGTTCTGGTCAGATAATATCTGAGGCACCGATGTACATCGAGGGTGTGCAGAAGGGCTTCTCCTCGGTTGGTGTACCTTGGGAAATACACTGGTAAGTCGATATCCTGATTAAGAGTGAGGGCTGAAACTGCCTTAGGCAGAAATGTTGGGTTTGTCCTCAGGGATACCCTCTCCTGATGGAAAACTAAATAAGGCTCTTTGCACATTAGTGCATGCAATTCGGAGATCCTTCTTGCCGAAGTAACCACAACTAAAAATAACGTTTTCCACGACAGAAAACGTAGCTCGCAATCCACGGCTGGTTCAAAGGGTGGCAGTGTAAGCTGCTCCAGGACGAAGGGCAAGTCCCAAGGAGGAATCGGATCCTTGATGGGCAGCCTAAGGTGGAGGACTCCCCTTAAAAAGGCACAAGTAGTGTCCAATTGAGCCACCATCCGATGGCCTATGGGAGCATGGTAAGCTGAAATTGCACAGAGGTGCACCTTAATTGAGAAGTAAGCCAGTCCGGAATGAAAAAGGGAAATCAGGTAATCCAGAACCAGCTTTTCAGGGCAATCTAACGGCGAGAAACCGCGTGCTTGAGCCCACAAGCAAAATATGAAAATGACGTACCTACCGTAATTCTTGATCTTCTCTTGTATCTTCACCATTCATTACTGCATGGGTTAAGTCGGAGGCGCGCACCTGCTACGGGAGTTTTTTATTTTTTTTGGAGTCGGCTCCAATGGCGCCGCCCTCGAGCGCAACGTACTGCGTCATGCGCGAGGGGCGGCCGTTAGGTGCCACAGACTCCTCCTCTATCTCAGTTCTGGTAGCCGGAGAGGCAAAAATAAAGGGTAATAAAAAAGGGAAGCGAGGCAAGAGAGCCGAGGAATAGAAAAAGGAAAGGATATAAACTGAAAAAGGAATAAGCCGGTAGAGAATAGACAGAGGAGAGATAATTCCTACCCTAAGGGACTGCAGGGCCTCCTTTCTGGGGTGGCTCTAGGGGAGGAACAGAGAGAAGGAAAGGGAAAGTAGAAGAAGAAGAAGAATGAGAAAAAGAGGCCTGTTGAGAGGGAGAACAGTGCCCATCGAGCATTGGTTGAGATGCTTATAGGCTTGAGACTAACAAGGGAGCAAGAATCCCAGTTGCTAGGACTGAGGGGAGGTTCAACCGAACCACCTGAACAGATTAGAATGATGGCAACATCTCTGAACTCTCAACATGCCAAGTCCCTACATCCTAGCTGAGGGCTCATGGACTGCCCGGGCAGAACCTGTTCCGGGAAGAGCGCCCACCCAAGAAGGGGACTAAGTCCCTTAGCACCTTGTTAAGTGCTAACACAGCAGTGTATGGGAAAGAGTATGCCTTCATGAAGGCAGTTTGTATGAAAGATAGAGTGGAACTCAGACTCCCTAAGGCAAGGCAAGCAGACGCTCAGAGCTGACAAGTTCAATCAGCAGCTGGAGAGCTCAAAATAATACCTGCCAGGGGGATTCTAAATTTTGCCGAGGCCACGTCAGAACATGGCCTCTTAAGCTGGGAAACTGCATAACCTAAAGAAGGTATTTAGGAATCGCACCCTAAGGGTGGTCAGAAAGAGTTCCCTCAGAATTAGATAAAGTACAACCGTGCTCGTTCCTCTTTACCTTGAGGAAAAAAGGGTATCCATTCACTAAGAATGGAAAACAGAAAGTTTTTGGCAAGGGAAGGAAGAGGAACGAGACGGAGGGGAGATGCCACAGAAGGAGGCCACTGAGAGGAAGGTGGGTGGGTATCAGTAATGAATGGTGAAGAAACAAGAGAAGATCAAGAATTACGGTAGGTACGTAATTTTCATATCTTCCCATGTCAATCTTCACCATTCATTACTGCTTGGGTGAGTACCAAGGCCCCCCCCCCCAAAAAAAGGGGGGTAGAACCCTGAGGAAACAAGACCCCCAGCCTCCTACTGGAGAGAAACAGAAGGGGAAGACCCTGGGCTAATCCAAAGAAAAACCTATGTGGGAGAAGAGCTAGGAGGTGCACCCCCGAGGACGGGGAGACGGAGGAAGCCCCTGCAGAAGTCTCCTAGCTCTGGAGGAAAGAAGACGGGTTCCCCGGAAGGCAGAGCGAATCCCCCTATGCCGGGCCAATGGTGACAACCTTGATAGATGAAGCCACACAGTCCGCCTAATGCAGATCGCTGTCCCCGCAAGCCTGGAAGCCACGTCATTGGTGTCATAAGATGCCCTTGCTTGGTGTCTTGACAGCTCCAGGCCCATAGCGGAGAGGGCAATAGCCTGTCTGGTTTGCTCCATATCAGGCATTGATGCCAAGAGCTGAGAGAGCATCGACCACAGATGCCTACTGTAGGCAGCGTGGTAAGCCTGATGTGATGCAATGCAAGCCATCGCACGAGAGGAAGAGAACACTCTTCGCCCCCACCGGTCGAACTGTAGGGAATCCGAATCCGGTGGACGGTCGTGCACCAGGCGGCGGCGCCCAGAAGGAGTCTCTAGGTGTACCAAACCCGAGGACGGGTTGGGAAGGGTACCCAGGGATTCCAAAGGGGCACAATACCTTCATCGACAGTCTGCCGGGGCTGGAGAAGGGGCGACTGGCGACTGCCAGGAACGGATAGACACCTCCTGGAAGGGGATAGGCCAGGAAGGTACCACCAGGTGCTGGGCACTGAATTCTCCAAGGAATTCCCACATCTCCCATTCGGTATTGTCTCGCCTAATGTAGGAGATTTGAAGATCACTCACCATCCTCAAAAGGAATCGCTGATATTCAGTGAAATCAGCATCGGAGGAGATATGAGCAAGGGGTTCCTCTCCCTCAGAGGAGGGAGATGAGGATGATGGAGAGCTTGACTGTCCAGAAGATTCCTCCGGTGGTGGGGAGAGGCAAAAGACCCGCTCATGCATATACCTAACATATGAGGGGAAGGCCACCGCAGAACCTCTGAACTGCTCCCAGGATAACAGACCCATAGGACTGACATGGCCTGGAAGAGCGGGGGGTGGCTACAGAGGTACTGGAGATGGGCACCTACGAAGAGGCAACTGACCTCTGCTAGGGCTCTGAAATCTGGAGAATGAAGCCCGAGCTGGCGGGATTCCGGACAACAGACCAGGTCGCAAAACAGAACCCTGGGGATGCGAAACCTGGAAGAGCCCAGGAGGGGATCCTCCCCTGTGATGAACCTGAGACTGCATGGATCCAGAAGGGCAGTCCGCAGCAACGCCACCGGCAGGGACCCCAGGGCCCAAGAAGGGAAGGCAGGGCTCAGCGCTAGTGCTCCTAGTCACCCCACGAGGGGTGGCCGGCAGAGACCGCGATGACCGCCCCCCCCTCGGACTCCGAGCGCCTCCTCCGACTCCAGTGTTCTCCCACCTAAGAGACGGTAACAGCACCCGTAAGGGTAGCTGTCACGGGCCCCCCAGGAGGGAGAACCTCTCCTCTGTCCCCACGCCATCGCCCCCCTGGGACCCGGGGCCACTCCTAGCCCGAGGGCCCTCGTGGGAGGACGGGAGTGGGGACAGTGGAAGGGGCCCGCTCTGCCGCCTAGCACCACGTGCCACCGGGGACCCCCACTCCGAAGAGTCAGGTTGCCAGGATGGGTCCACATCCGAGTCATCAACCTCCGAAGAGGAAGAGACCAGCTGAACCTCGATGCTGGCAACCCCGGGGGTCCCCAGAGGAACGGCGCTGGTGCCAGAGACGGCGCTGACGACCGCCCACCTGCAACTGCCAGGGCCCGGCCCTGGGCGTGTCAGTTAGCCCACGGCGCCGCCCGCGCCGGGAACCCAACCCGTGCTGCCCAGAGCGCAAACTAGCCCGCGCACCATGAGGCGCCAAATGCCAGAGCTTGAAGCTAACGACGGTGTTGCCTCGATCACCGCACCAAACGGCGCTGGAGGGAGGCGCCGAGGGTCCACCGGTGCCAGGCCCAGCAGGCACAGGCCTCGACATTGGGGAGCCTCCACCTCTGAGGAGGTGACTGCCGGCGGTGTCCCTATGGCCCGGGAGGGACTACAGCGTTCCTCCGACACCAGCGGAAAGAAGCTTCCTCTTGACAGAGAAGGAGAGGAAGCCTCCTCACTCCATGGACCCGTATAGGCCTGGGGGGACCCGAGGAAGGGCCTAGGACCTACCTGGGAATCCCTGAGCGACGCTATCCTCAAGGCTCAGGGGCCTTGCCGATCTTGAACGCCAGGACTTCGAGGACACGATGGTCCATGGAGAAACAGGCATCGCACGTGTCCATGTCATGGTTGGGTCCCAGGCAACGGAGACAAACATCATGCTGGTCCGAGATGGAGAAATGCCGGCCACAGGAGCACCGACGCATAAGGGCACGGCCCGCCTTCGACTTGCACTTTGCTCCCGAACCTGACATGATGCGAACTAAACAAGGCAAAAAAAACAGCAATAAAGCACTCAGCGCCATTGATGGAAAAATAAGAACGGTCTTACCGGTATACAGCGTCGAGCGAGTCACTGAGGAAAAAAACGAGGAATCTTGAAGTATTACGAGGAACCGTTAAATTATTTCGCTACCGCGCAGCAGGTGCAGCCTCGACAGTGGGAGAAACAGAACTGAGATAGAGTCGTCGTCTGCGGCACCCAACGGCCGCCCCTCGCGCATGACAGTACATCGCGCTCAAGGGCGTGCCGTTGGAGCCACCCCCAAAAAAGAAAAAAACTCCCATAGCAGGTGCGTGCCTCCTGCTTAACCCAAGCAATAATGAATGGTGAAGATTGAGAAGGGAAGATCTGCACCATTTCATGGAGTACGTTGCATGGGTTGCCGGTTTTCTGGCGGCAGAGAGTACATCTGCCACTTCTTGTGAGATCCCGTATCGCAACATGGCTATGTCTCTAGGAGTCAATCGTGCAGGTTCAACTAACGTAAGTCTGGATGAACTAATGAACCCCCCTCCTGAGACTGCAGATGGGAGCTGATTGGCAAAAGAAGTGGAGGTTCCCGGGATAGCTGATGCAGAACAGAGAACCAGATTTGTCTGGGCCAGAAAGGCGCTATCAAAATGAGCGTCACCCGCTCCTTGCGAAGTTTTAATAGAACTCTCTGGATCAACAGGAAAGGAGGGAAGGCATAGAGGAATCTGCCCGCCCAGGAGAGGGACAACGCGACTCGCCAGAAAACACCAGGCCCTGGATCTAGCGAGCAAAAATTGGGCAGTTTGCGTTGGATGGGGATGCGAAAAGGTCTAACTCTGGAGTGCCCCATCTGTGAAACAGATCCTCTGCCACCTCCTATAGAAGTTCCCACTCACGGACTCTGGTTTGAGAGCAACTCAGACTGTCGGCGACGGTGTTGTCCACTCCCGGGATGTGTACTGCAATTAGGTTTGCGCCGTGTTGCACTACCCACTCCCACACTCTCATGGCCTCCCTGCAAAGCGGGTAGGAGTGAGTGTCTCCTTGTTTGTTGAGGTAATACATCACCGCAGTATTGTCGGTTTGTAACAGGAAAGCACCCGGTGGAATCTCCGACTGGAAGGCCTGCAGAGTGTAAAGTACTGCCCTCATCTCCAAAATGTTGATGTGGAGATGAGATTCCTGGGCTGTCCATATACCCTGAGACTGCACGCCGTCTAGGTATGCTCCCCACCCGAGACCTGAGGTGTCTGTGGAGAGAGTCAGAGTCGAAGATGGCGCTGTGAAGGGAACCCCCGCGGAGAGATTCTCCAGATCTAGCCACCACTGCTAATCCCGAATTGTGGCATTCGTGATTCGAATTGGCTGTTGCAGATGGTCTTGCCATTGGTCCCATTGCACCCTTAGCATCCACTGGGTTACCCGCATGTGGAGCCGTGCCATCGGGACTGTTGCAATGGCCGCAGCCACATGCCCAAGCAGGCAAAGGACCAGTCTTGCCGGGACGGTCTTCCTTACCGACAGGTCCCTGATGAGGGATCTGATGTGTTCCGCTCTGTCTCAGGGAAGAAAGGCTTTCCCTCTGACGGTGTCCAGAACTGCTCCTATGAACTGCAGTTTCTGGGACGGTACCAGAAGAGACTTCTTGTAATTGATGAGGATACCCAGTGATTGAAAAAGGGACTGGGTGTGGTGAATGGCCGTCATCAGTGCCTCTTTGGAGGGAGCCATGAGAAGCCAGTTGTCCAGGTATCGGAACATGTAGTGGCCTTGTCTCTTCAGAGATGCCGCTACGACTGCCATGCACTTCCTAAAAACACAAGGTGCTGATGACAGCCCAAAAAGAAGAACTTGGAACTGATAATGGCAGCTCTGAAACTCAAAGCCCAGGAACTTCCTGTGTGCTTGAGCAATTGGAATGTGCAGGTAGGTGTCCTGCTTGTCCAAAGACACCAGAAAGGCGTCCCGCTTCAGCATGGGGATTAGGCCTGGAAGGGTCACCATGCGGAAGCGTTTGTAAACGATCGACAGATTGAGGTCGCTGAGGTCCAGAATTGGACGGAGGTCCCCTGTTTTCTTTGGAACCAGGAAGAAGTGCGAATAATACCCTAGCCCTCTCTGGTTCTCTGGGACGTGCTCCAAGGCTTCCTTGTCCAGAAGCATGAGCACCTCCTGCTGTATAAGCAGGGCATGCTGACCCGAGTAGCGGGAAAGCAGGGGAGGTCTTGTAGGTGGGATGCCTACAAATTCCATATAGTGGCCTTTTTCGACCAATTGCAGCACCCACCTGTCAGTGGTGATCAACTGCCACCCTGGCAGGTGACGTGCGATGCAACTCCCGACCTTCATTTCCCATTGATCCTGAGGAGGGGCGGGGGCCGGGAAGGAGTCATGCTGTGGCAGCGTTAGATCCCGCAGGCTGGGCATACTTTGTGACTCGGCCTCTGCCTGGGGATGACTTGGCCTGGGCTTTTCGGGTAAAGGAGCCCCTCTGCTGTTGGCCAGAACGTGGTTGTTGCCTTTGCGTCTGGCCATGAAAGTAACTCTGGTTCCTAAGAAAGGAACTAAGTCGGGATCTGTACATGGCCTAGACAGATCTAACTGCCTTCCCTGTGTCCTGAAGTTTGGCAATCACCTTCTCGGAGGCTTCACCAAAAAGGACTTCCCCATTGTAAGGGATGTCTAGGATGTTCTTCTGGACATCTGGGGTAAAACTGGAGACGCGGAACCAAAAGTATCTCTGGAGACACACGCCTGAGGCTGCAGCTCTGGCCGAAGAGTCCGTAGAGTCATATGCAGCTCTGAGCACCTGGGTCCCCACATCCGAACCCGTACAGAGGAGGTTTAAAAGCTCCTCCTTTTGACCACCATTGGGCATCTTCTCAACCAGGTCCTGTCCCTGCTCCCACAGTGCATTCTGTAATTGAACCATGTGGGTGAGGTAATTTAGAGACCTGATGGCACAAGTCACCGCCGCGTATGTACGCCTACCCAGGACATCCAATTGCTTGGATTCCAGGTCCGGTGGCTGTGTGCTCAAGTGCTGAGGTCTCCGAGACCGGTCATGCGAGGCAATGATGACCAGGGAATCGGTCAGAGGATGGTTCGCCAGATACTGGTCCTCCCTTGGAGCCTTGTATAGGCGGTCAGCCTTCTTCGACACTGCCGGAGTCAAATGCGGATGCTTCCATGTAGCCCTGGTGACGTCCGCAAAGGTGTCCACCAAGGGTGGCACTACCACAGGATTTGGGTCTTTCTGCCGAAGGTAGCGGGCAAGGCACTGTCTCTCGGGGTCTAGCTCTTCAGCATCCCATCCCATATTCTCCTAAATGTGCCTCATGATCTCCGCGAAAGAGGGATCATCTGGAGGAGACCTGGGTAGGTCGTGTGGGTCTGGGGAGGGGATGCTAATAGGAGGAGGAGGAGGAGATCTGGGGCACCCTGATGTGTCAGATCTGGAGTCCTCCGCAGACGTGGTGTACCGGTGTCGTCTGGGTCTCTTAGGGCTGGGTGACCCTGAAGTGGATCTTGAGGGAGGTCTTCTATCTGAGGATCTGCCCCTAGGAGGAGGTGTTGGCTCCTTGGGGGTTGGTGACCGTCCTACGGGCCCCTTGGGTGGAAGAGGGGGCGTAGGCGGTGAAGGAGTGGGTGGAGACTGAGATGGAGTAGGAGGAGGGTGCATGGCGACCACATCCTTCCTGATGGTATCCCACCAGAAGGTAAAGAGCTCCTTTACCTCTGCCAAATTCAGGCCTGCCAACGGGCCGGGCGCCGGTGGCCTGTCGCCGGGGTTGGGCACCGGATCCCAGAGGGTGTCCTGCTCCAGGGAGGGTTCCTGTGGGAGCCCGACTACTCTGGTGTCACCTGCCTGGTCCTCGGGCTGAGGTGTCCTCCGATGATTCCTTCCAACAGACGTCAGCCAGCGACAGTGGTGCGGTCCTCCTCTCTGGGGAAGCCGACGGCCGTCCCCTGGCCGATGCCCTGGGAGGCAAACGCCTGGCCGGTGATGGGTGTCATGCTGTTGCTGGCTCCTGGGAGTGCCTGTGAGGCTTGGCCGACGTCGGGTCCGGCGTCCGTTTAAGGGACATCAGGTCCTTAGTCTTACACGGAACCGGGTCCAACCCATGCGGAGGCTGGGACACCGTCCTGGTGTCGGAGTCCCGACGGCGGGAGGAAGATTTGTGGTGCTCCCCAGACATGGACGAGGCCTTAGAAGGAGTGGATGAAGCCGACAGCCTGGAAGTCTCGAGAGGCTGCAGGAAGGAGGAGTCACTGGAGGATCTGACCGGAACCAGGAGAGGCCGAGATTGAGCCCTGGAAGGAGAGCAGTCTGACCGTGAGATGGAGCTTCGGGAGTCAGAGGCCCTCGCTGGGGACCTGGGCCTTTCCTTCTCCCGCTGTTTGTGGGTGTTCCCTGATGACTCCCTCCTGGAGGAAGGTTCCCTATCCATGGTCTTTGGTTTCTCCTCCAAGAGGAACGCTTGAAGGGCCTTTTGGCGGTGGATCCTGGTGAGACTGTTGAAGCCCTGGCAGAAGGAGCAGGCCTTGGTGTCATGTTCCAGGCCTAGACAATGCACGCAGGCTGAGTGAGGATCCTTGAAGGGGATCTGTTTGCCGCAGGCACACTTTCGATGGGTGACCTTCCAGAGAGGTGTTTGGAAAGGACATCAGATGAATCCTAATTCGTATAAGAAAGAGAGAACGTCGTAGTTCCAAGTCGTCGCACGCTAGAAAGTGACCGAGAGGCCAATGCTTGCAATGTCGACGGTGAGAAAATAACTGATGATTGTGGGGTGGACCGCTTCCTTATATACTTACTATGCCTGACGTCGGGGGTGGGATCGATGTCAGAGGCAGTCCCCATTGAAGACTGCTAGCTAGAAAATTTCTGTGGGGTCCTGGCGCCTGACGGCTTCAGTCTTAATGGTGTAACCTGCTGCAAGAGCTGTATCTCGAAGTAAGATCGCTTCTTTCTGAAATTGCCACATCTGATGATGTGTTCACCTCCTTCAAAAAAACTACGACCCTTATGGCCAATTAGGTGGACTGTAAGACTATCAGCAGTTGAAGCAGTGATTCAGCAATATGAGCAAATCCTGGAGAGTCTCCCAACAAATGGAGCTGGAAAATGGGGATGCTGCGACAAGAACATGTGGTTTCTTAGAGCAATTGAGCAAAGGGAACACTTTAAGTCTGCTGCTGGTCAAGGTTGTCATGGAACCACTGACTTGTCTGAATAAGAGTCCACAAAATCGAAACTGTACAGTGAGTGGCATGCTTACCCAAGTAAACCTCACAAAAGATCAACTACAAAGGCTACCAAATAAAAAGACTGTCCTGGATGTCATCAAACAAGCTGATGAACTTGTCCAGATGCCGGACTTGGATCCCGTTGCACCCCCACGTCAACGAAAGCTTCCAGCCCGCTTTGCCGGCAAGGGGGAGCAGCACAATCCTGCCACAGTTGAGGGCTATTTCAGGATGGAATTCTTTAAGATGGTGGACATTTCAGTTGCCCATCTGAAAGAGGTTCCATCAACCAGGGCTGATTGAATATTTAGCTTCAGAACAATTACTTCTTTCTGCTGCACAGGGTGATGGGCATGACCATGCTTTTCAAGAAAAGGACCGTAATCAAAAATATCCAGAGCTGAATGCCAGAATGCTAAAAGTTCAGCTTGAAATGTTTGCACACACTAACACTTATACCTCTTTGAATGAGGCTGTAAACCTATTTAAAGCATCGTCTCCTGATGTCCGTGGGCTTTTTAGTGAGTTGGAAAAGTTTCTGTGCCTCTTTTTGGTGATACCAGTAAGCACTTGTGAAGCAGAGCGCAGTTTCAGTGCACTTCGGTGCCAAAAAACATGGCTCCGGTCAACAATGACTCAGTCTTGTGTGAACGCAGTTGCTGTATGCCATGTTCACCAAAACAGATTTGATGGACTATTCCTGGACACTGTAGTAAGCAATTTTTTTGCAGGCTCATGAGAAGTGCTGTGATACATTTGGACTTTAACGATGAAAATGTTGCTGTGTTGATTCACCCAAAATATTGAAATGTATTTTACCACATCATATTGTCATGTAAATGCCATTTGTTAGACATAAAGTGAAATCAGAGAATAAATACGGAATATACTTGAAATAAAGACTTCTGTTTCAATTACTGTCTGACATTTTCCCCATATTATCAGCTTTCAAAGATATGCTGTTAGAAATAACAGTATTTTTCCACAGAAAAATTACTTTTGGATGGGTAGCACAACACTTACGATCACAGTCTAGTTAAGAATGAGGTTGTCTCCCCCCCCCCCAACATTTACACCAAAGTTACTCCTCTAGCTGCTGGTCATTTTGTCTGATGTTACCATCATGCGCAACGCCTTGATAGGGGCAAGCTGGGCAAACAATGGGCGAAGAAACAGAAAACGGTATAGGTTCTGCCATATTTCCTGAGGACTCTTACATTATACATTTATTAAATATTAAGGTAAACCATGATCAGAAAACAGTAAAAAGCACCAGAAATGACACCTGGATGGTTTGGAGCAATGCAACATTTAGGGAAAGGTGAACACTTTCGTTAAGTAGTATGGCTGCTTAAAAACAGATTTGAGCAAGAATGTTAAGAAATACCGGAGGTCATATAAAAGGTGACTAAGTACCGTACAACCAATGTTTTTTAATAAATATAATCAGTTGAAATTTTACAAAATGACAGTTTATTCCTTTATGTTAATATTCATTTGTCCACACACATATTTATGTTCCATGATGCTAAAAATGAAAATTACGTACTCACCATAATTGATCTTCCAAAATATCTCCACCATCATTTATTCACACTTATGGGTCTAAACTGGGCCCCAGGACCCAGTGGGAGCAAAGTCTTCTGCAGACTAGGGGACCAATGCCGGTGCCAGCACTGCCCACAAGGTATGGTTATGTCACACTTGTGGGCTAGCCAGTAACCAACGCCAGTCCCCTACCTTCCTCAGTTCTGTTAGCCAGGACAGAAACTAATGAGAGAGAAAAAGAGAGAGGTGGCTACTGACTCCGAGCTCAAAGGGATAGGAAAAGGATATAGGATATAAACTCAAAAATAATAAAACTCGACTACCAACTTAGAGAAACTAAGGGATGGGCTGAAGAGGCACAAGGGCAGCAGGTGCAAGAGACAGAGCCTACTACCAACCTGGAGAGGAATGTGGATGGAGGGCAGCAGCCCTGGCTGGTCGAAGAGAAAAATCCAAAGCAATCTGAGGACAGGATGGTGGAAGTCAGTTTTGTAGAGGGGTCTTGTGTTCACAGAGTACAAGAACCCAGGATCAGAAACACCATAAAGACAGCAGAAAGGCTGGGGAAGACCAAGAGCACTGTCATTTTCCTCTTACCACTCCAGAATTTGAAAAGAAAGGAAAGAAAAAAGGCCCAGCACCTAGGTCTGGCGCAGTAAGCAGCTAGACAGACAAACAAGCATTTGTCATACTAACATACTAAAATGCCAGCAGAATAGGCTTAACGGTCTTTCGTGTCTGCTCATTTGGTCTGCCCCCACCCTGGGTGCTGACCTTGCTGTCCCCCTCGCCTTCTCCCTTCCCAGTTCCAGATATTCTTGCTGCATTGGATTTTGCTTCCAGAACCCTTCCCCTGTACTGTCCCACCCCTTCTTGAACCCCTCCACTGTCTCTGCCTCCACCAGCCCCCTAGGCAGCGCATTCCATGGTTCCACTACCCTCTCAGTGAAGTAGCACCTCCTCCTTTCTCCCCTGAATCCCCCCCTCCAGCTTCCACCCATGCCCTCTAGTGGCCCCCTCCTCCTTCCTTCGAAGCACCCTGACTGTTCTTCCCTATTTACCCTCTTCATGTACCTGAAGACCTCTATCACGTCCCCAGGTCCCTTTTGTCTTCCAATGTGTACATATTTAGCTCTTCGAGCCTCTCCTCATAGGTCCTGTCCCCCAAGCCCCAAATCATTTTGGTTGCGCCCTCCTCTGGACCCTCTCCAGGAGTATAATGTCCCTCTTTGTGTGGCCTCCAAAACTGCACACAGTACTCAAGGTGCGGCCTCACCAAGCAGTTATACAGAGGGAGTATCACTTCCCTCCTTCTGGAGGTGATCCCCCTAGCGATGCATCCCAGCATCCTGTTGGCCTTGGCTGCTGCCCTCCTACAAGTCTCAGAGTTGTTCATCTTGACAACCACCACCACCCCCAGGTCCCTCTCAGCCAGAGACTTGTAGCATCCCCCCCCCCCCCCCCGAGAGAGTGCCCCATGTTTCCGCCTGGTCAATGCCAAACGTTCACTTGCAGGTATTCACAGTGCTGTCTGGCACTTAGATATAGCTTAAAAAAATCAGTGACAAAGAAGTAAAATGAGGGAGACAGTTTAACAAATGGTTTTATACCCTGAAGCAGGCAGCATAAGAGTATTGGTGTAAGATACATTGTCTGCAGAAGAGCAAGTCTGTAACTCTGTTTGACAATATTGTGAGCATACAGTATGCCCACTGTTTAGTCACAGAAACACACATTTTAGGAGGGACAGGAACATTCTAAAGCAAAATCAGGGACATTCCTGAAAATCAGGGAAAGCTGAGAGGTGTGATCCTTCTTTCCCCTCTCTCTCTCTCTCCTCCCCCTCCATCTCTCACTCTCTTAATACCTGTGCCTCTCTCAGCAAACAAACATTTGTCAATGCTGAATGTTGACTTGCTGGCATTGGTACTGCAGGAGTTAGAGAGATGCATAACAGGATTGATAGTAAAGTATTGAACTGATGCCGACTTGAATGGCGTGAGCATTACAGCCAACAGTGCCAAGTCACACCCCTGATGCCTGTCCGTCTCTACAGGTTGGGGCGTTACGGTTGGAAACCATAATGGCCCGGGTGTGTCTTTGTATTTTCACTTCCAAATTTTCAACATGGGCTTTTTGCGACCACACCTCATGAACAGTGGCACTATGAGTTAGCTAGCTGAAAAGTGATTTTGCACAGAGACTGTGCCATTTGGCACCACAGGTGTGAAAACATTTCAGGCAGGATATGAAAAATGACAGCTGCACTGTTCATGAGGAGGAGCAACAAGCATTTATCAATGCCGAATGTTTGCTTGCTGGCACTGGCAGTGGTAGTGTAGAAGTTACAGAGCTGCGTAACAGGAATGGCAGTGAAGAAAAAATTACTCACCTTAGTAATGTTGTTTCTTCTAATGGAGTCTTGCTATATTATGACAATTGCAGTTTGTCCCAGCCTTAGAACTGCTCCGGAGGTGAAAGAGTTAACTTCCATGCCAGGCATGGAACTTGGAGCGCGTGCTCGGTTAGAAAAGCTCTGCATCAATTCAAACTGAAACTGTCAGATCTTTAAGAGCAAAAACTCACTAAGGTTCTGTGTGGAAGCTGTAAACCTACACTAGCCAACTGGCTACTTAAATATTAACACATTTTCCTGGTCCCAACACCAAGACTCAAGTCAAGGGACCAGAAATAAGATAAGATAAAATAAAACACAACACCCAAACACCTCAAAAAGAAGGGGTGGAAAACACAAGATGGGCATCAATAAGTGCCAGCACTGGACTTCCCACCCCATCCCCAGAGCAGAGGTTCTGAGAGGGGCAGGCTGGGGGGGAGGTCATAATATCAAGACTCCATTAGAAGAAGCAACATTACTAAGGTGAGTAATTTTTTCTTCAAACAACATGAAGTCTTGCTATATTATGACAATTGCAGACTACACAGCAGTACCTCCATGGAGGAGGGACAGAACCTACTTAGGAAATAGGCTCTGTAGCATAGCTATGCCAAATCGAGCATCCCTCCTGGCCTGGATGTCCAGGAAGTAATGTTTAGTGAAAGTATGTACTGTTTTCCAAGTAGCTGCTTGACATATCTCTAAGATAGGGATGTCCCTGGCTGCAGCCAGGGATGCAGCTGTACCTCTGGTAGAGTGAGCCCTCAGGCCGGAAGTGGGAACCTTACCCAGTTTTTGATAGCAAAATTGGATACAACAGATAATCCACCTGGCAATGGATCTCTTAGTGGCAGGTTTCCCTTTCCCAACCTCACCATAAGTGAGAAAGAGTTGGAGGGAGTCAAACCTGTGACCCTTAGTATGCTCTATGTAGTAACTAAGGGCCCTCTTAACATCTAAGCTGTGCAGCCTCCTCTCGCCAGAGGAGGAATGGTCAGTGAAGAACACTGAAAGGAAAAGATTGATTAAGGTGGAAATCTGAAACCACCTTAGGCAAAAACTTCCTGTTAGTCCTGAGGACTACCTTATCCCTGTGAAAGGAGATAAAGTCAGTCTCCACTGACAAAGCTTGTAACTCACTTATGCGCCTGGCAGAAGTGATGGCTACTAGAAACACAGTTTTCCAAGTCAAGTACTTAAGCTCTGCCGAAGACAGAGGTTCAAAGGGGGGTTGCATCAGCTGAGCAATGCAAACATTAAGATCCCAGGCAGGGGCAGGGTCCCTGAATGGCGGATTGGTATGAAGCAATCCCTTGAAAAACTTGGAAAATACAGGGTGAGCAGAAAGATAAGAGGGCTTCCCTGCTGAAATAAAAGTAGAGACAGCTGCCAAATGCACTTTCAGGGTAGCTGGTCTCAGTTCCAAAGAATTTAGATGGACCATATAGTCCAAGACAGTGGGCAAATCAGCAGATTCTGGGGAAATATGCTTCCCAGAGCACCATATGGAAAACCTTTTCCATTTAGAGTTATAAGTAGCCCTGGTGGAAGGCTTCCTAGAAGCCTTCAGGATTTCAAGAACACCTTGAGAAAGGTGTAAGTCAGCAAACTCTAACTCCTCAAGAGCCAGGCCTTGAGGTTGAGGGATTTGAGACTCGGATACCAAACTCTCCCCTGGGCACAGGCTAACAAATTGTGGTTCCTGGGGAGACACAGGGGAAGATGGACTGCTAAGGACAGAAGGAGTGGGTACCAGGGCTGTCTGGTCCAATCTGGAGCAATCAGAATCATCTTGCAGGGTTGAGATCTGATTTTGACTAGCACCTTGAACAGGAGAGGGAAGGGGGGGAAGGCATAGAGGAACTTCCCTTCCCAATCGAGAAGGAAGGCATCCAGGGGGACTGAGCCCAACACTGGGGGCCTGCAACAAAACAGTGGAAGTTGATGATTGTCTGGGGCTGCAAAAGATCTATCTGAGGAGTGCCCCACCTGGCAAAAACTATCTCCAGTACTCGGGGATCCAGTGACCATTCGTGATGGCCCTGGGAAATCCTGCTGAGAGCATCTGCCAGGACATTGTCCTTGCCTGGGAGGTGAACTGCTATGAGGGAGGTGTTCAGGGAATAAGCCAGAGACCACAACTTCATTGCCTCGGTGCACAAGGCCGAAGACCGAGTGCCCTCTTGTTTGTTGATGTACCACATTGTAGTAGTGTTGTCTGTTCTGACCTGTACCACTTTGTTCTGAACAGATGCAGAAAAAACCTGAAATGCTAGAAAAACAGCTCTGAGTTCCAACAGATTGATGTGGAGCAGAGATTCCTGAGGGGACCACAATCCCTGGGTGGAGAGGTCGCCCATGTGAGCTCCCCATCCCAAAAGGGATGCATCTGTAGTAAGGGTCAAGGAGTGAGATAGAGGATGAAAGGAACCCTTGTCTCAGATTGCTCTGATCCTGCCACCACTGAAGGGCCTGGATCAGGGTTCGATTACTGGGATCAACTTGGATAGGGATCTCTTCTTTGAGACTAAAAGGCTCTCAAATGGAACTGAATGTCCTCATCTGAAATCTTGCTCCTTGCACTACAGCTGTGGAAGCAGCCATGTGTCCTAGGAGCTGTAGAAAATGCCTTGCTGGTCGAGAGACCTGCAGGGTGAAGGAGGAGGCCAGGGCCACCAGGGTCCTTACCCTTTCTAGGGGAAGGAAGGCTCTGGCCTGCTTTGTGTCCAGTTCTGCACCTATGAAGGTGAGTATCTGGACAGGTTCTAGAACTGACTTTGGAAGATTGAGAAGAAAGCCTAGAGAGGTAAGCAGCTGCTGGGTAACCTGCAGGTGTGATTTGACCTGGTCTGGAGACTGACCCACAATGAGCCAGTCATCTAGGTAGGAAAGATGGCAATCTTTGCCTTCTTAAATGAGCAACTGCTACCGCCAGGCATTTTGTGAATACCCTTGGGGCAGAGGTAAGGCTCAAGGGCATTGCTCTGAACCGATAATGGCCTGAGGGCAGTTCGAATCTGAGGTACTTTCGGTGGGAGCTTCTGATAAGAACATGGAAGTAGGCATCCTTGAGGTCCAGGGAAGCTAGCCAATCCCCTGGCCTTAGGGAGGGTAAAATCATTCCCAGAGTCACCATTTTGAATTTTGGTTTTAAAAGGTGCTTGTTGAGATATCTCAGGTCCAGGATGGGCCGCCATTCTCCTGTCTTTTTTGGGGTAAGGAAGTACCTGGAGTACAGTCCCTTGCCCTGGTGTAGGGGAGAAACCCTTTCTACAGCTCTGAGAGCCAGGAGGGTTGAGACTTCTGTTTCCAAAGCAAGAGTCTCTAGAGGATTTGCAGGTGGAAAAGATCTGATTCTCATCTTTGGAAATTTTTTGAAGCTGAGAACCAGACCCTGGCCTACTACTTCCAGGACCCACTTGTCTGATGTTAAAGACTCCCAGTCCTGGATGAAGTAAGCCAGCCTGCCTCCTACAGGTAATGGAGAATCGGCCCTGGGCATCCCATCAGGGTGCCTGTTTGGCAGGGGCTTTAAGCTGAGGGGTGGGAGCAGGCCTGCTCGTACCCAGTCTGCCTCTCCCTCTGAAGAACCCCCTCTGAATGTAAGCTGAAGAGGAGGCCTGGTTTGGTGAAAAGGCCTGCCTCTACCCCTGGGGGGCTGCCTCTGAGGAGTGGCTTGCCTTTCCTTGGCTTGTGCACTCCTATAAGTGGTTCTATATTCATCCATTTTCTTCATATAATTCTCTGTCTGCTCCCCAAAGAAAGAATTTCCCACCAAAGGAAAATCCATGGCCTTAGCCTGGGTATCCTGTGACAGACTAGTACACCTGAGCCAAGCCAATCAACGAAAAGCCATAGATCTAGCCATGACTCTTGAGGATACATCATTAGAATCCACTGCAGCATGGAATTGCACCTTAGATGCCTCAACACCATCAGCAGCCACCTGTTCCAGCTCCTTGGCAAGCTGGCCAGGGGCCTGTTTGGCTAAAGCTATGACAGTATCCCATCTGGATTTCTGGTATCTTGCAACATAGGCCATATAATTTGCCTGTCTGAGTCCCAAGGATGCTGCCATGTATTGTTTTTTAGCCATGGCATCAATCTTCCTGGAGTCCTTGTCAGGAGGATGTGAAGCCAGGGGAATATTAGCCTTATCACAGGCTGCAGCCTGCACTACCCCAACATGGCTGCATTGCTGTGAAAGAAACTCTGTATCAGGACCTGATAAAGTGTACCTCCTCTCCATCTTTTTATCCACAGGAGGCACAGAATTAGGAGCTTTTAAAATGTTGATTGTTTGTTTCCTAAAGGATTTATGTAAAGGAATAGACAATCTCCTGGACTCTGGGATATCCATCATCTCCACAAAGTCAGGCTCCTCTTGCTCATCCACAGCTTCCTCCAAAGGGAGCTGGAGGGTTTCAGCAACTTTTATAAAACAGAAAATGAGAAGGGGACTCAGAAAGCCTAGGGGGAGACTCTCCTAAAGGTCTGTCTGGGGAGATGTCCGGTTCAATGGGCACATCCAGACTTTCAAAATCACATTCACACTGTTCATAATCATCCTCCCCCTCCTCTGGTTCATAAAACTCCTCTATATCATATTCTTGAACCGGTGGAACCGGCCGAACCGACCTTTTGCCAGATAGTGGCGGTTCGGACGGAACCGGGGAAAGTGACTGGACAATTTGGATCACTTTGGCTATCTCTGCAGCAGTTGGAGAAGGAATTTTTGACTCCACACCTGCTGATTTTCTAGTTCTCTTTGCTGGAACTGGCTCCTCAGAGTCAGCTCTTCGTTTGCCCGAGGAAGTCTCGCCCTGGTCAGAGGGCACTCCCTCCGGTTCGGTTGGCACCGAACCGGGCTGGCCATCCGGGTCAGTGGACTTTTTGGCCTCTCGTTCCCTGAGCCTACCAACTCTCTTATCTAGGGTAGCTGCAGGGAAATTCTTGCAAATCTGGCAGTCTGCATTGAGGTGGTCAAACCCCAGACAATAAACACATGTGGTGTGTGGGTCAGCCTTGGCAAAGGCTTCCCCATAGACACTACAGTCTTGAAACCCAGTGGGCCCGGTTTTTCTTTTGGGTTTCTCAGACATAATGCCAGCCTAACCAAAAACTTGCCCTTTTCCGGCAAATTCAAAAAATTCAAATTCAAAATTCAAATTCAAAAATCTTTATTTAATCAGGCGAACATCATTGAGCATAGCTCATTTACAAGATGGACCTGAGTGGTCAAGAAGTGCAAGTGTTATTACATTGACAAGGGTAGCATAAACAGTAATACAATGACAGGGGTAACATAAACAGTAATACAATGACATAAGTGCTAATATATAACAATATATATATGTACATGGCACATTAAAACTTTTAATCTGTGAGACAGAAGGCAATGGACATCAGGAGTAATATGTAGATTATAGGACCTAGCAGGCATTTTGAGGGTGAATCTTGGGACTGGAAATGGGAGTTTTATCAGCATATAGGAACACAGAAAAAAAAAGGTGGGGGTAGGTAGGGCCGGGGTTTAGGCCTTGTGGAAGCAGTTGCAGAGTTCTGGGAATAGGGTGGTGAATAATCTTTTGAAGGATAGTAAGGGTAGGAGGTTATTTAGCTTCATGGTTTTTTGGAGTGAATTCCAAACAATTGCTAGTGAGTAGCTGATAGCAGCCCTCCCAAACTGGGTGCAGACATTGGGGACCTTAAGAATGATAATTTTGCTGATCCTTAGGTTGTATGGCCTAGAAGTAATTTGAGTAAAACAGTCTGAGATATAGGTAGGTAGCTTGCCTGATAAGGCTTTGAATATCCAAATTGCAGCATTCCTATTTCTTCTGTGTTGTAATGATGTCCAGTTAACTGCCTTATAAAGGAGCAATGATGGGTGCTGAAGGGAAGGTCAGTAATGAATCTGATGGACCTGGTATAGGGTGTCCAGTTTATTTAAGAGGGGAGTGAACAATGCCCATACAGAAAGTCAGCATAGTCAATGAGGGATAGGAATGAAGCCTGGATTAATCTTTTGGAGTCTCTGTTGAGGTAGTGCTTTATTCTAAAAATAAACCAAGCCTTTGTCTCAGTTTCTTTAGTAGCTTCTCAATATGGACAGAATAGTCAAGCTTGTTATCAATCCAGACTCCAAGGTATTTGAAGTTATCAACTAATTCCAGCTTCTCCAAGTAAGGTGGTTAGTTGTAGGGTGGTGGATGGTGGGTAGTGGCAGAGCAACTCTTTGAGGTAAAGAACATAGCTTTTGTTTTTTTGCATTTAGAAGTAGTTTTTATCCAGTAGGTTGTGTTGTAGTATGGAAAATTCAGATTGTAGCAGTTCACAGGCTTTAGATAATGAAGGATTGCTAACATATAATACGAGTATCATCAGCAAACAGATGGATGTTGGATTGAGTGAGGTTAGCATCAATATTATTAATATAGATGGCAAAGAGGATGGGCCAAGAATAGAGCCTTGCGGTACCTCTTAACAGTGGTTTTAAGGTGGATAGGTAGTTTCCATCTTTTACCAGTTGTGACCTATCTGATAGATAGCACTTGAACCAATTGAGTGAAGGGGAATCCAACCCTAGTGAGCCAAGGGAGGTGATTAATGATTCATGATCCACTGTGTCAAATGCTTTGCTCAAATCCAGGAACACAGCACAGGTACTGTTCTTCTTATCCATAGCAATCTGCCAGTCGTTGGTTACTTTGGCTAGGGCCAAATGGTGCTATGCCTTGATCTAAATCCTGATTGTGCTGTATTTAGGAGGTTATTGTTATCCAGGTAGTCCCTTAATTGTGAGTTTACTAACTTTTCGAGCATCTTGGATAGAACTGATAGGATGGAAATGGGCCTGTATTATTGAGGTCCATGGGATCACCAGATTTGAGTAAAGGAACTACTTGAGCTGTTTTCCAAGTGAAGGAATGGATCCAGTGGTGAGGGAAAGATTGAAGAGATGAGTGAGGGGGAGATAAGACTTGAGATGCAATCTTGAGGAAGTAGGGTCCAGGGAGTCTGTACCTGCACTTTTGAAGTATCTAAATTGGAGAGGAGATCTTCCACTTCTTTCAAGGATATTGGGTTGAAGGAGAAGGTTGATGTAGCCTTTTGACCCACGGTGGATTGAAGGTTCAAGGAAGATCTCAGGAGATTTGCAGGTGAAGAGTCAAATGCTAGTCCAGCTGTGGTGGAGTGGTCATTGAAGGTATTTAGGATTTCTTGTTTGTCCGTAATTTCTGTGTTATTTAGTAGCAGTTTGCAGGTTAAGGCAGGAGTAGAGTTTTGGCCCAAGATACCTTTATAGTTCCCAGAGCCTGGTTGGGTTATGATAGGAGGCATCCAATTCAGCTCTATAATAGGCAGCTTTGGCAGATCTTATTTGTGTTGTACATGAATTTCTTGCTTTTCTGAAATTTAGCCAGTCTCTGGAATCCTTAGTTTTTCTTGCCTTTTTCCACAGTTTGTCTCTGGCTAGCAAGGCTGTTTTAAGATCAGTGGTGAACCAGGGCAGGACCTTGCTTTAGTTCTGATATTGGTGAATGGTGCATGAATATTGAGAGCATTAGTGATAATGTCCTTCAAGATCTGGAGAGCTGTTTCCACTGAGGTTGTAAGGTAGAAATCTTGCCATATATTGTGTTACTCAGGTCATGGAGGTATCCTGGTATGTTGAACTTCTTTTTTGACCTTTTGAGGACAAATTCAGCAGGGTTGGGTGGTTTGAGTGAAGATCTTATGCCAGCTATGGGGCAATGGTCACTTACATCATTCGGTAGTACTCCTGCATGCGTATATAAGTGAAGCTTGTTTACCAACATAATATCCAGGAGTGAGCTGTTGCTAGAATTTTTTAGGTTAACCCTGGTTGGGTCTTTAAGTAGCTGTGTAAAGCCATAGGTGTCACAAAAGGTTACCAATGGTGCAGATGCATTAGATAGCCAGTTTAAATTCAAATCACCAAGGATGATGGTATCTTCAGGGCCTAGATTGGTTATTGACCCCAGGTGAGATAGTAATTTGAGGCCTGCTGAGGGGGGCCTATAGCAGCCAATCAATTTAAATGAAGTCAAGTTAGGAAGGGATATTTTGATTGACAAACATTCAAATTCCTTTGGTTCGGATGTGTTGATGAGGCAGGTAGCAGAGATGGTGTCCTTAATGTATATGGCCACCCCACCACCCCCTGGAAGGGCGATCTGCTCTGAAGAGCTGATAGTTGGTAAGGTTTACAACACTGTCTTTGGTCGAAGGTCTGAGCCAAGATTCAGAGATGACCAGAAAGTCAGGCAGGGTATGTGCCACCCAGGCCTGAATTACGGAGAATTTTTTTAAGAGGCTGCAGGCATTGAAGTGTAGGAAGCTTAGGCCATTTATATGCCTATATATTAAATGCCAGGCAAGACACCCTTATCGGTTCCCAACCGTGTCACGGGTCATGGAAAAAACCATAATGAAATCCGTTTTTTTAGAACCGATAAGAACCGGGAACCGCACTCTAAATGACTTTAAATGATTTTAGAAAAAAGTTTTAAAAACAACCTGATCGGTTCAAACCGAACCGATAAACATTTACAAGTTCCACACAGAAATAAAACCTGTCTATTACTTACAATACCACAGACAGAGCTTGAACCGACCGGTTTGCAGTTAAAATAAATATAATTGAATTTAACCGAGAAAAACACTTCTAAACCGAGAAATGAACCGAGCAGTAGGAGGAATCTCCAGAGCAACTGTTTAGTGAGGCGGAGTAAAGAATCTGACAGTTTCAGTTTGAAATGATGCAGACAGAGCTTTTTTAACCGAGCTCGAGCTCCAAGTTCCATGCCTAACTCTTTCACCTCCGGAGCAGTTCTAAGGCTGGGACAAACTGCAATTGTCATAATCAAGGCCACTGTTTTTCGTTTTTTTCTGGAAAATCTGGTAAAATTTTGGAATTAGGGCTGCCTGAAAACCGGTTAAAACGAAGATTTTATGGAATCTGGCATTTTCTATCAGATCAGTAAATCTATAAAAAAGTGTGTTTTTCTTTTAATTCCTTCCTGTACTATTTTCAGTTTGCTTTATTTATTGCGCTGTATATGAAGCCTTCTTTAATTCTGATTATTTATGCACATACTAAAAAATGATAACAGAATCCCGGTAAAATCCGGAAATTAAAGTAACAATCACCGGTGAAATTCCGGAATCTTAGTCTTGAAAACGGAATTTAATTGTTTTAATCACCGTAAATCAGTGGCCTTGGTCATAATTTAGCAAGACTTCATGTTGTTTGAAATATTGAACTGAAGCCAACCCCACCACCACCCTGCAGAGAGTGACAGGCATTGGGGTGTGCGTTTGGGTCGTCAGGCATAACGGCCACACCATTTCACCACAACCCATCCTACAAACACTGACAAGTGTCACAGTGTTCCTTGGGGTCATTGGCCCTTATGCGCACCCCATTTCATTAGGAAATACGGTGAGATGGGTGCGATATAGGAGAATGGGGTGAACTTTGGGGCCCAAGAGTCCAAGGCATACATCGATGCCTCTCACTGGCTGCAGGGTGTGGAATTGTATGAGCATCACAGGCAAGAATCCCAAGTCACACCCCTGATGCCTGTCATTCTCTACAGGGTTGGGCATTATGGTTGGAAACCCTAATACCTCAGGCATTCGTTGGTATTTTCACTCCAAATTTTCAACATGTTTTTGTGTGACCCCACCTCATGAACAAGGGAATATCAGTTTACAATGGAAGCTGCTTATGCACAGTGACTACTAGCACTACAGGTGCAAACATTCTGAACAGGATGTAAAAATGACAGCTGTACTGTTCATGGGGAGGTGTAAAAATGGCAATGTTGCAAATCTGCAGTAAAAATATTAAAAAAAATGGTGAAGTCACGAGCACACATAGAAACTGTGCAATACACACCCGTAATATAATTAGGTTGGGGATTTTTTACAGCAGATTATCAACTCAGGCATTTTGGTGCCTCCGATCATGAACAGTGTCACTGATTTTATCTGTGCCGAACAATGATTTCCCACAGTGACCACGCATTTCTGCGCTGAAAGTGTGAAAACACACTTCAGCCATGTTGTGAAAAATGACAGCTGTACTGTTCATAAGGAAGTGTAGAAAGATGCCACTGGTGAAAATCTGGACTGAAAATATTACAAAGTCATGAACTAACGAGGGTGCGTGGAAACTGCGCAATGCTCACTCGTAACAGTCATTTTATGGACTTTTGTTAGCGAATTTTCAGTCATTTTAAGACCTCTGCTCATGAACAGTGTAACTGTGATTTTCTTAATCTGTCCTAAACATTGCTTTCGCACACCAACAGCACCATTGTGCGCTACATGTGAAACACATTTAGGCATATATGAAAAATTGCAGCTGTACTGTTCATAAGGAAGTGTAATAAAATGGCAATGTTGAAAATCTAGAGTGAAAATATTAAATTCGAAAACTTACGAAGCATGCATAGAAACTGCGTAACGACGCCAGAAACAGTCATTTTAGGAATTTTTTCACCAAATTTTCAACATAGCCATTTTAAGACCTCTGTTCATGAACAGTGTCACTGTGATTTTCTTAATGTGTCCCATACATTGATTTTGCACATCGACTGCGCCATTGTGCGCTACATGGGCGGAAACGCATTTTGGACAAGATGTGAAAAATGACAGCTATACTGCTCATAAGGAGGTGTGGTAAATGGCAATGTTGAAAATCTGGAGTGAAAATATTGAAAATTTGTGAGCTTATGAGCGTGCGTAGGAACTGCATAGCATAGCTCATAAAAATCATTTTGGAATTTTTCACCAAATTTTCAACATGGCCATTTCAATCCTCAACTCATGAGCGATGTCACTGTCATGGTATTATTCAGGCCCGAAGAGTGATTTCATGCAGTGACTGCGAAATCACCCTTCGGGCCCGAATAATGCCATGACAGTGACATCATTCATGAGAAGGGGTCCCAAAAACCCCATGTTGAAAATTTGGTGCAAAAATTCCAAAAAATGCCTGAGAAATGCAATAAAGTTGAAAACCCCCAATCTAGCCTATTATACAGCTTACCAGCATTTCCTCAGTTCGTGGTCGGCTTTGAAGAGTGCAGACGTGTTCCCGGTCCACCGAAGATCGTCGCGCTGAGCTCCGGAGGTAAGTATGGGGTGAGGGGTGTGTGTGGGGAGGCAGGGTGCGCAGTGGGTGGGTGCGGGTTGTGGGAGGGGGGCCAGGGAGACTACGTGGAACCGTTTTTTTCTTTACAGGCTTTTTTTTTATTTTTAATGACGACACGGGACATCTGCCACGCTGGGGTGGGCTACCAGCGTGGCACAAGGATGGCTGGGGGGATGTTCAGCCAACGGGGAATTGGGCACCCCCATCGGCCAAAGCATCACTTGCCACGCTGGGGTGGGCCCAGCGTGGCACCTTGTACTGGGGGAGAAGCCGACAGAGGATTGAGCACCCACGCCGGCTATTCCATTGAATTGCCACACTGGGGTGGGCACCCAGTGTGGCATTTGGGAGGCTTTGGTGGGGCGCCCAGCACAGCCGACGGGGATTGGGCACCTGGCCGGCTATAGTGTGTGTGCGGGGGCAGCACGCAGTATGCGCATGCGGTGTGTGTGTGTGTGTGTGTGTAGGGGGAGCTGCGCATGAGTAGGCGATATCTGATTGCTGCTCACTGAAGCGTAGCTCCCCTTTTCAACTGTATGCCACTGCATTTTGGAGCTTGTCATAGACAGCTCCAGCATGCATTGGCTTACAGGGGCCGCGCCTGCCAACACACTGACTGAATTGGAGGAGGAGGTGACACACCTCCGAAATCTCGGATGATGGCACTATGTTTCTTGCACATGCGTGCAAGCAAACATAAAAAATGGCACTACTGAAAATCTGGAGTGAAAATATGAAAATTTGAAGTCTCGAGCGTGAGTAAAAACTATGCAATGAACACCCGTAATGCAATTATTTTGGGGATTTTTTTAACCAAATTTTCAACATAGGCATTTTGGGACCTCCGGTCATGAACAGTGTCACTGTGATTTTCTTAACCTGTCCTGAACATTGATTTCACACAGCAACTGCGCCATTGTGCGCCACATGCGTGAAAACACATTTCAGGCAGGATGTGAAAAATAGCAACTGTGCTGATCATAAGGAGGTGTGAAAAATGGCAATGTTGAAAATCTGGAGTGAAAATATTAAAAATTGTTGCAGTTGCGAGCGTGCTATGAAACTGCACAATGCATGCCTGTGACAGTAATTTATTGGAATTTTTCGGCCAAATTTGCAAGATAGGCTTTTAGGGACTGATGCTTTGTTAATCGGACCTGAAAGGTGATTCCGTGCAGTGTCCGCGAAGAACAGGTTACTCACCTGCAACAGTAGTTCTAGGAGTGGTATATGTTGTTCATCCACACTGTTTGGCACTGTCCCTTTCCTCTTTAAATCTATCGGAAGTCTTCAAGCTGGCTCCTCTCACCCACCCAGGTGGTATATACCTCCACTCCGCCCCATGACGAGGGACCTTAGCCCGCTGGAAGCCAGGTTGTGTGTGTCCGCAGCCGGGGGAGGTCGGGTAGTCTGTGTGGATGAACATATACCACTCCTAGAACTACTGTTACAGGTGAGTAAATACAGGTTACTCACCTGTAACAGGAGTTCTAGGAATGGTATATGTTGTTCATCCACACTGTCTGGCAGGTTCCTTGCCACTTTAAATCTTGCCGGAAGGTCTTCAAGCTGGCTCCTCCCACCCACCTGAGTGGTAAAACTCTTGGCTCTGCCCCATGACGCCAGATCTAGCCCACTGGAAGCCAGGTTGTGCGTCGAAGCCGGGGGAGGTCGGGTGAGTCGTGTGGATGAACAACATATACCATTCCTAGAACTCCTGTTATAGGTGAGTAACCTGTATTTCTAGGGACATGGATATGCTGTTCATCCACACTTTCTGGCAGACTCCTAGCAGTTCTCCGGGAGGAGGGAGGCAAGGTGCACACCCCCTACTAAGGGAATAGAGACTGGAGAACAGAGGCCCCAAAAAGTACAGTTACGTAAGAACTTACCGTAACAGTAGATCTTTGAGAGGAGCTCTTGCAGCAGGCTATAACATTTAGGACTAAGCCGCAGGTACTAGGACCACACGGTGAAAACTTCTGCCAGCAATACCTGAGGGAACCGCCGCCGACCTGACATCGATCAGGGTACAAGAGGGGGCGGACCCAGCTCCACCTCAGTTCTCCTGCTAGTACCCAGTAGAAGGCCTGACAAGAGAAGAAGGCGAAACCTACCATCTAGAAAGGAAAGAAAATAGACCTGCACTTTCTGAGGGGGAAGGCGGGAGCGAAGCAGCATCTGCTGCAAGAGCTCCTCTTGAAGATCTACTGTTACAGTAAGTTCTTATGTAACTGTACTATCTTACTTCGAGTGGGAGCTCTTGCAGCAGGTTATAACATTTAGGACTGAATCCCAAGCAGTCCCATATCAAGGAGGCAGCCGACCCCAGGAGGAGGAATATGCTGATTCCAGAGGCCCTTAGGACAAAAGTCCTTGCAAAACCGCTAGGCCGAAGCCAGCACGGTGTCTGGAGACGATATCCAAGCTGTAATGCGTGATAAAGGTATGCACCGAGTTCCAGGTCATGGCCGCACAAATGTCCTGGATAGTGACATTCCGCATGGCGGCAAAAGAAGCTGACACTCCCCTGGTAGAGTGACCCCAAAACGGGCCCGGCAGGGGTTTATTGTGATGCTCGCAGCAAAACGAGACAAAGCGGACTATCCACTTAGAGATAGTCTGCTTGGACACCTGTTGATCTAAGCGATGTGGTGCAAAAGCCACAAAGAGTTGCTCCGATTTATGGTACTGAACCGTTCTGTTGAAGTAATACCTCAGGGACCTGAGGACATCCAATGTGTAGAGGGGAGCCTCCCCTCTATTGGAAGAGGAAGGAAAATAAACTGGAAGATCAACCGATTGGTTGAGGGTCAACTCAGAGATCACCTTGAGAAGAAACTTAGGATTAGTTCTGAGGGAAACCCTTTCCCTATGAAAAACCAAATGGGGCTCTTTGCATATCAGTGGCTGAAGCTCGGAAACGCTTCGAGCTGAAGTAACAGCAACCAGAAAAACTTTCAAAGAAAGGTAACACAGCTCACAACTTGCTGTGGGCTCAAAAGGAGGGAGGGTGAGTTTCTCCAACACAAAAAGGAGGTCCCAGGGTGGGACAGGGTCCCTAATGGGAGATCTCATGTGTAGAATTCCCCTAAGGAAGATGCGGGCTACATCTAACTGTGCCAATGCTCTCTCCCATGAGAGCATGATAGATGGAAATTGCCCACATGTGCACCTTGATAGAGGAATAGCTCAGGCCTTTCTCATACAAGGAGAGGAGATACTGCAAAGTGGAGTTCACAGGACAGGTGACAGGATCCAAATGTTGCAGTAAGGCCCAAAGACAGAAACGCTTCCACTTCGTAGCATAAGTGGAGCGAGTAAAGGGCTTTCTTGCGGACGCTAAGACCTCAGCCACTTCCAGGGAAACCCTGTATCTGATTTTAGCTACATCTGAAGGAGCCAAGCATGAAGGTGCAGGGATCTGAGTTCCAGGTGAACCAGAGACCCCTGGTCCCGGGACAGCAGTTGCGAGCAAATGGGCAGCGGGATTGGAGGTTCCTGGGACAACCGCTGCAGAAGTGGGAACCAAATCTGTCGAGGCCAGTTTGGGGCCACAAGGATCAACTGGGCCCCCTCTGCCTGAGGTTTGAGCAGAACCCTATGAATGAGAGGGAAGGGTGGAAAGGCATAAAGAAACCTCCCTGCCCAGCAAAGGGATAACGCGTCTGTCCACAAAACTCCAGGCGTGTGCTCTTGCGAGCAAAACAGTGGCAGCTTGGTGTTGCGTGGTGATGCAAAGAGATCCAGCTCGGGAAGACCCCACCTGTCGAAGAGCTGATCTGCTATGGATTGTAGCAACTCCCACTCATGTGCTCTGGCCCGCGACCTGCTGAGGTTGTCAGCCAAATTGTTCAGGATGCCTGGAACGTGCATGGCGGACAGAAGAATGCCCCGTCCCAGTGCCCACTACCAGACTCTCATCGCCTACCTGCAAAGAGGATAGGAATGGATGCCTCTTTGCTTGTTGATGTAAAAGATGACTGCCATGTTGTCCATCTGAATTAGAAGAGAGCCAGGTACCAGATCCTCCCGAAATGCCTGAAGAGTGTAGAGGCCCGCTCGCATTTCCAGCACATTGATGTGGAGGGACCGTTCCTTGGGTGACCAAACCCCCTGCGTTTGATGAACACCCAGGTGAGCCCCCCAACCCAGGTCCAATGCGTCCATCGTTAGAGTCTGACCTGGAGGCTCCGGACGAAAACTGACCCCTTTCTGCAGATTGCTGAGGTCTAACCACCAAAGCAATGTTCTCCTGACTGGCTCAGAGATCCTGACTAAAGCGTCTAGGTTGCTGTAGCATTGATCCCACTGCACACTGAGCATCCATTGTGGGACTCCCATGTGGAGGCGGGTCAAAGGTGTAACTGGAATGGCCACCGCCATATGCCCCAGTAAGCTGAGAAAGTTCCGGGCTGGAACCCAAGGTGCTATGGAGATCCATTCCATCAATGTTCGCAAGCGAATCCCCCTGTCCTGTGGGAGAAAGGCCATGCCCTGGACAGAATCCAGGATCACTCCAATGAAGGCGAGCTTTTGGCTGGGCTCTGGGGATGACTTTTTCAAGTTCAGGGTGATCCCCAACTCTCGGAATAGAGTATAAGCGTCTCTGAGAGAGCGTAAGAGGCCATCCCTTGACGGGGCCGTATGAAGCCAGACATTGAGGTAAGGAAACACATACTGCTCCAACCGCCTCAGAGCCACAGCCACCACTGCTAGGCATTTGGTGAAGACTCGCAGAGCAGAACAGAGGCCAAACGGGAGCACCCGAAACTGAAAATGCTCCCCCTGGAAGTGGAACCTCAAAAACTTCCTGTGAGGAGAAAAGACCCCTATATGTATGTATGCATCCTGCATGTCGAGAGAACAGAGCCAGTCCCCTTGGTGTAGTAGAGGGAGAAGACCCTGAAGAGTCACCATCCTGAACTTTTTGTACTCTATAAAGAGATTTAACGGACTGAGGTCCAGAATGGGACGAAGGTCCCCCGTCTTTAATTGGGACCAGAAAAAAGTGGGAGTGGAACCCCTGGCCCCTCTGATCCCAGGGGACTCTATATCGCTCTCTTTTGCAGGAGGGCCTGAATTTCTCCTTCCAAGAGCGGGATGTGAAAAGAAGGATAATGGGAGAGCTTTGGTGGAGTGTGTGGAGGAAAAACTGCGAACTCCAATGTGTATCCTCTCCGTACAATGTCCAAGACCCATTGATCTGTGGTAATAGAGCTCCATCCTTTGAGATGAAAGAAGAAGCAGCCCCCAACTGGCTCCCCATGAACTTCTGACAGAAGGGGGGGTGGAAGAGAGTCATTGGACAGAACCGGGGATTGGGAGAGAGGCCTGGGAGGACTTGGGCCCACGGGCAGAAGGTCCACCAGACTGCTGGTTTCCAGATCTTCTGCGGAAGCCACCTCTCGGCCCTTGCTGGTTTCCGTGGGCTGAAGTCTGATTGCCTGAGGACTTACGAAAAGGCCGACGGCGATGGGGGCGCCGCTGGTCACCACGGTGCATCTGACGGACCGACCAGATTGACTTATCCGATTCCTGGAGATGGGAGATCAAAGCCTCCTGTCTCCTGTCCAAACAAGATGGTACCCTGGAATGGCAAATCTCGGATACAGGACTGCAGAGCCTGGTGAAAACCCGAAAGACTCAACCAGGTATGTTCCAAAGGCATAACCCAGAGGCGGCCGCCCTGGCTGCCGTATCCGCAGTGTCATACGAAGCTCTCAGTACATGACAGCCTACATCTGAGCCCGACTTCAATAGGGCCAGGAGCTCTGTCTTCTTATCAGAGTCTGGCATGGCCTGTGTCAGCTGAAGACCCCATTCCCATAACGCATTCTAGTACTGCACCATATGCGTGAGGAAATTCAGGGAGTGAATGGAACAGGTGGAGGCAGTGTAAACTTTTTTGCCTACCTGATCCAGGTATCAGGACTCCAAGTCAGGAGGCTGGGAGCTGAGGTGCTGCTGCTGTCGAGATTCATCATGAGCAGCCGTGATCACAGATGAATCGGCCTGAAGGTGCTCCGCCAAGAAGGGTTCCACCCTCAGGTCCTTATAGAGCCTATCTGACTTTTTGGGAACTGCCGGGATGGAGGCTGGATGCATCCAGGTGGATTTAGTAAGATCCTGGAGAGTATCCACCAAAGGAGGAATAACCAGAGGCTTCAGCTCCTTCTGCCTCAGGTATTTATCCAATCTCCAGCGTTCCGGGTCCAGGTCTTCCGAGTCCCACTCATTGGAAGCCTGGATATGCCTCATGACGCCCATAAAGGTTGGATCATCCGGAGGCGAGCGAGGCAGGTCCTTCTCTTCAGGGGAGCACTTGAGGCTGAGAAAAGACAAAGAGGTCGATGAAGAAGAGGAGGATCGACTATCCGACTTGGAATAGTCTGATTCTACCCCATGACCATGCCTACGCGGATGTCAGTGACTAGGGGACCAAAGATGGTCCGAAGACAGACTCCGGTCTCTGGACCAGTGACGGAGCAATGACCGACGTCAGTCAGGAGACAGACGCCGGGAGCGGTCCCGCTTAGCGCGAGAAGGGCTCCTGGAGCGAGACTGGGACTGACGTCAGTCACTAGAAACCTTAGCGCGACATCGGTGGTCCTCAGATCTAGAATGGAAACGAGCCCTGGAAGGGGGCGAAGGACGGCGCTCCAGGGACCTCAACGGAGAGGTCTCACCCTCGGGCGTGGTTCACCCGCAGGATCCTGCACCAGTGTCTGGGCCGGCGACGGGGAGATTCGCTAGTAAACCTGCCCCCACCAAAACGAGAAAAGCTGTTTGAGCTCATCCTGGGAGATGATCTCAGCCACCCGCTGCAGGAAAGAAGTCTCCGGAGCAGTGGGACATGAAGGAGAGCTCGCCTGAGGGTCCAGGGGGGAGGAGGACTTGGGCGACGGGGATGTCGGTAGTTCTATGACCAACCCCAGGTCCTTAGCCCCTTCGACCGGCGTCGGTGTAGGGACAGATGATGGCGTGACGCCAGGGGGCGCTGGAGAGTCCTTAACCTCCAGAGGTGCGCCTTTAACAGGCGGCACCGGTGCCATGGTAGGTAGGGCCAAAGCAGGTACCCCCATGGACTTGGCGATGACTCTTAGTGGAGTCACCTTCGGCTTGGCTAGCTTCTCCCCTGATGGGCTGGCCTTAACCTGAGAAGACTTCGGCGAACCTCCAGACCCCGAAGGACGGGGCTTTTTCGGAGAAGGCCGCGAACGCGATCTGGACCGAGACCGGGACTGGTGTCGGGACTGACTACGCTCCTTACTATGCCGTTTCTTCTGTTTTTTCTTCCCCTCCAATGAGTGCAGGTCCATTTTCTGCTCTAAGAGGTAGGCCTTCAGGGCTTTCAGGAGGATGATGTGGGTCCGGCTGGTAAAGGCCTGGCAGTCAGTGCAATGAGCAGTGTCATGGTCAGGACCGAGGCAGAAAACGCACTGCCGGTGTCAGTCTTTAGCAGGAATCTGCTGCCTGCAGTCACACTTATTAAGGTGTTCAGGGGACACTGAAGTCCGGGAAGACATCGAACCCAGCCGGAGGGAAGAGGGCTGACGTCGGTATTAACGGCGGCAAAGACTGAGGCGAAAGCACCAAAAATGCGGGAAAAGCCATACCGAACGATGGCAGCAGCACTGACGTCGGTAGCGGAGGAAAATGAACAAAACTGTCGACAAACGGAAGACTTGCTTGAAGAATTTTTGTTCTCGCTGAGAATCGCAGACAGAAGCTAGCTTCACGTGCGGGTACGCGGCAGGAAAGAACTGAGGTGGAGCTGTGTCCGCACCCTCTTGTACCCTGATGGACGTCGGGGTGGGGCCGGCGTCAGGGACGGTCCCTGCAGGTATTGCTGGCAGAAGTTTTCACCATGTGGTCCTAGTGCCTGCAGCTTAATCCTAAATGTTATAGCCTGCTGCAAGAGCTCCCACTTGAAGTAAGATCCAGCATCTTGGCATGACTCAAGGTCGATGTGGTAGTGGGTGATGAAGGTGTGTGCTGACTTCCAGATAGCAGCCCTGCAGATTTCCTGGATAGGGACATCCCCGGAAGCAGCCACTGATGCAGCGGTACGGCGGGTAGAATGAGCTCTTATCCCTCTGGGAGGCTCCACGCCCACCAACCTATAGCAGAGATCTATGCAGGAGGTGACCCACCTGCCTATCGTCCGCGTGGCTGCAGGTCTGCCAGGTGCAGCTTCAGCATAGGTGACAAACAGCTGGTGAACCTCTCCCCGAACTTCAGCCATCCACTACTTGTAATAAGCGAGTGCTCTTCTAGGGTCCAAAGTATGGAGCCTGTATTCGGCCTCTGAGGTGTGACTTGGGTAGAACACCGGCAGAGTCAACACCTGGTTAAGGTGAAACTCCGACACCACCTTCGGAAGGAATTTCGGATGGGAGTGCAGGACAACCTTCTCCCTGTGGAAGACCAGATAAGGAGACTCTATGGAAAGCGCCTGGAGCTCTCCCATCCTTCTGGCTGACATGATAGCCACCAAGAAGGTGGTCTTCCACGACAGGCAAGAGATGTCACACCTGTGCATCGGTTCGAATGGCTTGCCCATGAGCTTAGCCAATACCAGCAGTAGATCCCATGAAGGTGGAGGTTTTCACACTGGAGGGGATATGTGATCAAGGCCTTTAAAAAAGTGCCCGACCACCTTCTCCTGCGCCATCGACTGCTTCCCGGCCCACACCCGGTAAGCAGAGATGGCTGCCAGGTGCACCTTAAGGGTCGTCGACCGAAGCCCTAACTGAGAAAGGGACAAGTAGTCCAGTATGCTTGCCAAGGAACAGGAGGAAGGGTCCAGGCCCTTGCCCTGACACCAAATGGAAAATCTCTTCCATTGGAAGGCGTAGCATTTTCTGGTCGACTCCTTACGGGACGCCTCAACGACGTTGAGGACCTCGTCGGAAAGACCCAAGGCCTGGAACTCTAGCCTCTCAGGAACCAGGCCGTCAGGTGCAGGGACTGAAGGTCCGGATGGAATACCTTCCCCTGATTCGCTGAGATCAGGTCCGGGCAGGCTGGAAGCTGCCTCAAGAGCCTGCAGCTGAGACTGAGGAAATTTGGATACCAGAACTGGCGGGGCCAGTCTGGGGCTACCAGAATCACCTGAGCCTTGTCCCTCCTCGCCTTGAGAAGCACCTTGTGGATCAAGGGAAATGGGGGAAGGCGTAGAAGAGGCCCAGGGTCCACGGCCTCGAGAAGGCATCCCCTGCAGCAAGTCCTGCTGAGGGGGGGCGGGCATGAAACAGTCTTAGCTTCGCATTCTCCCTTGAGGCAAACAGGTCCACCTGAGGTGTGCCCCAGTGGGAGAAGAGATCTTGTACTACCTCCAGCAGGAGAGACCACTTGTGAGACGCAGTCCCATCCGGCTTAGGGCATCGGCCAGGGTGTTGAGGGCTCCTACCATGTGAATGGCGAGGAAATCCGCCTCCAGGCTGCGCACAAGAGACCAAATGCAGAGAGCTTCCCTGCACAGAGGCATGGAGTGCGTCCCGCCCTGGCGGTTTAGGTAGTACATGGTCATGGTATTGTCCATTTGGACCTGAACTACTGGACCCCGTAGAAATGGAGCGAAGGCAGTGAGGGCTAGACGAACCGCTCGAAGCTCCAGCAGGTTGATGTGGCATCGGGACTCCCGAGGGGACCAGAGGCCATGTACTCTGTGCTCCCCAAGATGGGCACCCCAACCCATCAGAGAGGCATCAGTTGATAGAGAGACTGTCGGCTCGAGGCGGACAAATGGGATGCCCTCCTGCAGATGTGCCAGAATGGTCCACCACTGGAGAGCATTCCACATCCCCATGGTCACTGTCACTAGCTGATCCAGCGGATCGAAGTGCTGTGACCACTGGCTGGCCAGTCCCCATTGAAGGGGACACATGTACTAGCGGGCCCAACGGACCACGCTGGTGCAGGCCACCATGAGGCCAGGAAGTGCCGGGCAGGGCGCGATTGCCCAACCTGAAATAATTGGGCAAAGGAGGAAAGAACCTCGGCCCTGTCCATCGGGAGCTGAGTTACGGCTCGAAGGCAGTCAGGCTCTGCCCTGATGAAATGTATCACCTGCTTTGGCATGAGTCCCGACTTGGCCTCATCGATGAGGAGGCCAATCTGAGAGCAAACCTGGAGGGCCAGATCTCTGGACTACTCCCCCTCTGCTCTTGGAGGCTGCAATCAGCCAGTCATCCAGATAGGGGGTACACCCGACCTTCGAAGGCAGTAGGAATGCTGTCACCACTGCCATGCATTTGTGAAGACCCTGGGAGCTAGGGAGAGGCCAAAGGCTGGCCCGACTTGTAAAAGGATCCCTCCACTCTGAAGTGGAGGAATCTCTGATGGGACAGATGGATTGGGACTTGAAAGAATGCGTCCTGGAGTTCCAGGGAACAGAACCAAATGCCTCGTTCCAAGGATGGGATTATCTGAGCCAGAGTGACCATCCTGAAGGTCTGAGACCTTAGGAACCTGTTCAGGTCATGCAGGCTGAGAATGGAGCGCCAGTCCCCCCCCCGTCCATTTTGGGACCAGGAAATACCTGGACACAAACCCCGGGTCTGGAGGAGGATCCGCCACCTTCCTGATCACCTCTTTTTCGAGGAGCAGGGCAATATCGGTTCAGCGGGCCAACAGTGAGGCTGCGAACCCCGTGGCCCCCCCCAAGGGGCCACGGCTCAAAAGGGTGGGGCCTGCTCGAACTTCAGAGGCAGGCCCTTTCCTACCACCTCCAACATCCAGCTGTCTGTGGTGATAGCGGACCAGGCGGAAAGGAAGTGGCAGAGCCGTCCCCCCGGGGGGGCGTGACGAGGCTGGGGGCGATACCCCTCAACCAGTCACTGGGCAAGCTTGGAGGAGGGACCGGCCGAGGGACCTCCTAGTCATTTACCTTCCTGCTTCCTACTAGAGGAAGCCGTGGGCTTGGGTTTGGGATGCCAAGCACAAGCCTGCTGGCCTTGGTGCTGGTGCTATTAGGCCGGATCTGCCGCAGGCGCAGAAGGACAAAAGGACTTGTGCTGCTGCTGTCAGCGGCCTTTGTCCTTCTGGGTGGAGATGACTGAGTCCAGAGTTGCATTGGACTTCTCGATCCGCTGGAGGTGACCTTCCACTCCAGGGCCAAAGAGGTCGGTCCCCAAGAAGGGGACATCTGCCAATTTGTGCTGGGTATCCGCTGTGAAGGTGGATATCCTCAGCCATGCTCTGCGGCGCATGGCCACCGTAGCCACAACCGATCTGACACAGGAGTCTCCTATGTCCAGAGCAGTTTGTAGCTGCTGCTTCACCACCGCCCTATCCTGGTCCCGAGCCTGTCGGACCGTGGTCTGCAGGTCGGCCGGGAGATGTGGGATCACCTCATCAAGGGAGCCCATGAGGGCATGGGAGAAGTGTGCCATCAGCATGGCTGAGCTGGCCTGGCAGAGGCCAAGGAAGGACGCAGTGTACACCTTGCACTCGGCGTAGTCCAGCTTTTTGGACTCCTTGTCGGGTGGCTTGTCCATGTCCCTAGTGTTCCCAGAACGCCGGAAAATGCTGTCAGGTGACCTACCCCTCGGCAGAGGGGTGTTCCGAAAACCCGGGCAGAGAGAAGGTAGGGACCGCATGCTTCCTGGCCATCCTGGCCGAGGGCGCAGGACAGGAAGCAAGCCGCTGCCAAAGCTCCAAGGCTGGGCCTACAATGGCCTCAGTCACCAGAAAGGCCTCTGTAGGTGAATCGCCTTGGTCCAGTATCTCCGTCAGGGGATACTTGGCCCATTTGGATATGAGCTTGAGCTGCATCCCGTTGGACTCCGAGATAAGCCGAAGCAGACCCATGAAGGACGATGGTCTTTCATCCAGTGACTGGCTCCCAGAGGACTCCAGGTCAACTGGCTGGGAGAACAGGGAGGAGTCATCGTCGTCAGACTCCGTGAAGAGCTACCTAGGGCCTGAGCCACCCTCCACCTGCCGAGGACGGTCAGGAGTGAGGGTGACCGACAACCTGTGGAGGAGGCCTTGACCCGACCGAGAGTCCTTGGTCGGTGCCCCTGATTTCGGTTGTGGAGGCGGAGGTTCCACCACAATCGGTGGGGCAGTAGGTTTTGGCCGAACAACCGGCCCAGGTTTGGGCATCTCAACTGCAGCGAGAGGTTGTTTTGGCCACTTGGGTGACAGCCACTTGATGGCCGGGGAAGGCGTCGGTGTCAACTTGCTCCCGGACAAAATTAACTGCTGCCACATCAGGTCCTCATAATGTCGATGTGATTTGCACCTAAGCCTCTCCTCTTCTGAGGAGGAAGACGAGGACGAGCGGCGTTGCTGCTTACCTCGGTGCCGAGACCGCCTGGACTGAGAAGGAGTCAGAGACCGAGACCGAATCCTCGGTGTTTCTGAGGACAGGTCTGGAAGCAGCGGGGACACCCGCCTTCCCTCGACTCGGACACCTTAACCAGGGACTGCTGCACCCGGGGTGCAGGCAGATCCTCGGTCTCCACTGGAGGAACCGGCAAAGAAGAGTTGTCGGCTTCACTAGTCGACAACCTATCTGACGGGTCGAGAAAAATCTCAACCGTGTAGACAGGAGTCTCGGACGACTGACCTGATGGGGGTGCCGTGAAGCCAGCGGCCTTAGCCGCAACCTCGACCAAAGTTGACAGTCGGCTGTCCGGAGAAGGGGACCTTTCCTGCTCCCACGAACACAGACGATACTTACCTTTAGAATCCTTCTTTTTGGACCGAGAGGAATGTCCCGATGGCCCCTCTCCCTTCGTGGAAAGGGATTGGCAAAGCTCTTAAAACAAAGCAGAATACGAGGTACCCAAAGAGAGTGGGATAAATGCCGTGACCGAGGAGGAGGAATATGCGGCCTGGGCCGCCTCCTCCTCCTCCAAGGTGATCCTCTGCTCGAGCTGCTCAGCTGAGCCAGCCACCGTGGTAACCGCCCAATGGGCCTCTCAACTTTACCAGTGGATAGCACCTCTCGGGGAGCCCAAGCTTTAACCGGGCAGTGCGGTCCTCCAGGATGTTGGCTGAGAACAAACAGCATGACTCGCAGGCCTGCGGGTCATGTTCTAGGCCGAGGCAGTAGATGCACGTGGAGTGCAGATCCATCCTGGACATCTTCTGCCCACAAGGGCACCACCGAAAACCAGAAGTCAATTTGTCCATTGCAGCCATGAGGGAAAAGGATGACTGAAGTCTTGAAAATTTTAAAACGAGTTTCGGACGAACCGAAGAATTAGGATCCAGTCCATCACACACAGCGTTAAGGAGGGAACCCGAGCTTCCAAGCGGTAAGGAAGATCTGGTGTCATGGGGCGGAGCCAAGAGTTTTACCACCCAGGTGGGTGGGAGAAGCCAGCTTGAAGACCTTCCGGCAAGATTTAAAGTGGCAAGGAACCTGCCAGACAGTGTGGATGAACAACATATCCATGTCCCTAGAACCTGTTCTTCTAGGAGCGTGGATAGGTTGTTCATCCACACTGTTTGGCAGACTCCAAGCAGTTTTCCAAAGAAGGGAGGCAAGGTGCACACCCCCTACTTAGGGAACAGAGATTGGAGAACTGAATCCCCAAAACCAGCATCCTGGCATGACTCAAGGTCAATGTGGTAATCTGAGATAAAGGTGTTTGCCGACTTCCAGGTAGCAGTCCAACAAATGATCTGGATAGGATGTCCCTGGAAGCAGTCACCGATGCAGCAGTATGGTGGGTAGAATGAGCTCTTATCCCTCTGGGAGGCTCCTTGCCTGCCAACTCGTAGCACAGACCTATGCAAGATGTAATTCACCTTGCAATGATCCATTTGGCTGTAGTTCTGCCAGAAGCGGAAGCGGCTTCAGCGTAGGTGACAAACAGCTGGTGAACCTCTCCACGAATTTCTGCCATCATTTCCTTGTAGTAGGCAAGCACGTCTCAGGTCCAAAGTATGGAGCCTGTACTCGGCGTGCAAGGTGCATTTAGAGTAGTATACCGGCAGAGTCAACACCTGGTTAAAGTGAAATTGACACCACTTTTGGAAAGAATTTCGGATGGGGGCAGAGGACAACTTTGTCTCTGTGAAAGACCAGATAAGAGGAGTCCACTGAAAGCACCTGGAGCTCCCCCTGTCCCGCTGGCTGACGTGATAGTCACCAGGAAGGCAGTCTTCCACAAGTGTGACAGCTCACACTTGTGCATGGGTTCGAATGGCTTGCCCATGAGCTTTGCCAGAACCAGTAGTAGATCCCATGGAAGTGGAGGTTCATGCAATGGCAGGGATATGTGATCCAGGCCTTTGAAAAAGTGCCCGATCATGGTCTCCTGGGTCAATGTCAGCTGACCGGCCCGCGTCCGGTAAGCAGAAATAGCTGCCAGGTGCATCCTAAGGGTCGATGACCGTAGACCCCCTTTGGAGAGAGACCAAAGGTAGTAGAGAATGTTAGCCACAGAACAGGATAAGAGGTCCAGACCCTTACCTTGACACCAAATGGACATTTTTTTCTATGTGAAGGCATAGCATTTCCTCGTTGATTCCTTTCTGGATGTCTTTACTATGGTGTAGACATCTTCGGAAAGACCCAAAGCCTGGAACTCTAGCCACTCAGGTACCAGGCTGTAAGATGCAGGGTTGGAAGGTCCAGATGGAAGAACTTCCTCGGGTTGAGAGATATCAGGTCCAGGCATGTACAAAGCCGCTCCAGGGGCCTGCAGCTGAGGTTGAGGAGATCTGGGTACCAGAACTGGCACAGCCAGTCTGACGCTACCAGAATCACCTTCGTCTTGTCCCTCCTCACCTTGAGTAGCACCGTGTGGATCAAATGAAATGGAGGGAAGGTGTAGAGGAGGCCTGGGCTCCACTGCTTCGAGAAGGAATCCCCCTGCAGTGAGCTCTGCTGAGGGGGGGCGGACATGATGCAGCCTCAGCTTGGTGTTTTCCCTGGAGGCAAACGGGTCCACCATCGGTTTGCCCCAATGGGAGAACAGGCTGTAAGCTACCTATGGATGGAGAAACCACTCATGGGATGGCCTATGCAGCACAGGGCATCTGGCAGCTGGTTCAAGGCTCCTGCCATATGGATGGCTAGGAGGTCCCCCTCCAACCGGCTCCGGAGGGACCACCCTGTTTGTTGAGGTAGTACATGGTAGTGGTATTGTCTGTCTGGACTTGAACCACTTGACCCCGGAGCCGAGGAGCAAAAGCTGACAGTGCCAATCTGACTGCTCTGAGCTCCAACAGGTTGATGTGGCATCAGGACTCCTCAGGGGTGCAGAACCCGTGGGCCCTGTTGTCCCTCATGTGGGCTCCCCAGCCCATGAGAGGAGCATCAGTCATGAGGACGACCAACGGCTTGGGGCGCACAAATTGGATCCCTTCCTACAACCAGTCTGGGGCGGTCCACCATTGGACAGCATCTTACATCTTCTGGGTTACAGTGATCAGCTGGTCGAAATGACCATATCGCTGAATCCACTGAGCGGCCGGCTCCCATTGAAGGAGGCACATGTGCAACTAGGCCCAATGGACCACTGAGGTGCATGCCACCATGTAACCCAGAAGGCACATAAAGTCCCAGGCAGGGCGCAAGTGCCCAACCAGAAATGATTAGGCAAAGGAGGGGAGAACCTCCACCCTGCATGCCGGGAGCCGAGCTCTGGCTTGTCAAGAGTTGAGCACTGCCCCGATGAAGCCCATCACCTGGGAAGGTACAAGTTCCGACTTGGTCTCATTGATCAGGAGGCTGAGTTGGGAGGTCTGTAGAGCCAGATCCTTGGACCTTTCCGCCCCGTTGGGTGGAATCTGCCAGGAGCCAATCATCGAGGTAGGGGTAGATTCTGACACCATCCCCACGCCGGAGCTGGGCCACCACCACTGCAATGCATTTGGTGAAGATCCATGGGGCCGATGACAGGCCTGGCTCGGAACTCTTACAGGGTCCCTTTGACCCTGAAGCAGAGGAACCGCTGATGGGATGGATGGATTTGGACATGAAAGAATGCATCCTGCAGATCCAGTGAACAGAACCATGTTTCGCTCCAAGAATGGTATGATCTGGGACAGAGTGACCATACGAAAGGTGAGAGATACTGATTCAGATTGTGGAGATCTAGAATGAGGCACCAACCCACTGTCCGCTTAGGCACCAGGAAGTACCTGGAGATAAAGCCTGGATCTGCAGACTGATCTGCCACGAGAGCTACTGCCTCCTTGTGGAGGAGCAGAGCTATGTCGTCTCGAAGAGCCGACTGGGTGCATGCTGAAATCCGTTCCTCCCAAGGGGCGCGGACTCGGCAGGGAAGATACTGCTCTAACTCTAGAGGCAGTCCCTGACCGACCACTTCGAGAACCCACCTGTCCAATGTGATAGCGGACCAGGCAGAAAGAAAATGGTGAAGCCGAACCCCCAAGGGAGGGCCCACAGCTGGTGTGACGGAGATAGGGGTGGCAACCCTCATCCCATCACTGGGCAGGCTTAGAGGAGGAGGAAGCAGCTCCAGGACCTGAGCCTCGGCCTCATTTGTGGGCCTGTTGGAGTCCAAGCTTGGACCGATGGCGCCAAGCTTGAGCCTGCTGATGATGCTGCTGTTGCGGTCCTCCTTGATAGGAGGGCTGCCAAACTGCAGGGGAAGAGTGCTGAAAGGGCTTCTTCTTCTGCTGGTTCTTGCGTGAAGAACGCTTTGCAGAAGTGGCATCCAAAGTGGCACTGGACTGCTCTATACGCTGAAGGTAACTGGCCACTCCTGGTCCAAACAAGTCGGTCCCAAAGAAGGGCACATCAGCAAGCTTATGCTGAATATCCACTGGGAAGGAAGAAAGCCTCAGCCAAGTCCTGCAATGAGAGGCCACTGCGGCTGCCATCGAATGGGCACAGGAATCTCCGATGTCCAGGGCCATCTGGAGCTGCTGTTTGGCAACAGCATGGCCTTGGTCCCAGACTTGCTTGACTGTGGTCTGCATGTCTGCAGGGAGATGAGGGAGGACTTCATCTAATGACCCGAGAAGGGCATGAGAGAAGTGTGCCATGATGACAAGCTGAGCTGGCCTGATGAAGGCCCAAGGAGGAGGCCGCATAGACCTTCTGAGCTGAGTGGACCATATTTTTGGACTCTTTGTCCAGAGGTTGGTCAGTGTCAGCCGAACTACCAGTATGCCTGAACACAGAGGCAATCACCAGGCTCTCAGTCGAAGAGTGCTCTGTGAACCCCGCAAGGGACCCCATGAGCGTCGAGTACTTGCGAGCCATGCAGGCAGACTGTGCTGGACATGAGGCAGGGTGCTGCCACAGTTCGAGGGCTTGGCCAACGATGGCTTCAGCCCCAGGAAAGGCCTCCATCAGGGTATCCCCTCTCTTTTGAATATCAGGCAGGGTACTCTGCCTTTTTCCTGGGGCATTCCAGTGGAGTCAGAAATGAGACGGAGAATCCCTTGGAAGGAGGAAGGGCCTTCCTCCATCCCTGTGCCAACAGACAACTCATCATCCCCAGGATGAGAGTGGATCCCGGTGACATCAGAGTTTGGGTACAGCAGTCTGACGCTTAAATCACCCTCGATCCACTGAGGGCAGTCCAGGGTGGCTGTGACCGACAGACGTCGGGGAAGTCCAGTGTCCAGTCGGTCCTCTTTCAAGGAAGCCCCTCCCACAGGCTGTTTAGGCAGCGGTTCCATCCGAACAGGTGGAGAGACCAGGATAGGCTGGGGTGGGCGGCAGAGCAGACTTCTGCCTGGTGAGAATCAGCTGTTGCCACATGAGGTCCTCATAGTGCCGGAGTTTCCGCCGGAGCCTCTCCCTGTCCAAGGATTACCTGTGGCATCGCCTCCAAGTGCGCTTGTGGCTCTTCCTCGGTCGTTCGGCCAAGGGGGTTCTGGACCTTGACCAAGATCAGGCAGGCTGACTGTCGTTCAGCCAAAGGGGTTCTGGACCTTGACCAAGATCAGGCAGGCCGACCAACTGTCGATTGGGGGACACTGGGGGAAATCTTTGAAACCCAAGGGTCCGGAACTGGATCCTTGATGGGAACACCAGAGGGCTGTGTCTCCTCAAGAAACACTAGGACCAGAATCCATTCTAAGGAGTCGTCGGCCACGGCTGGCAACAAAGGGTCGAGGATGATCTCTACCTCATCGGCCACTAACCTCAGTCATCTGGCCAGATGGAATGTCCATGAAGCCTGCGGCCGAGGCAATCTCAACTGAGGTTGAGACCACATGCTCTTGGGACTGAGACCTCTCTTGGTCCCAAGATCGCCTTCATCAAGATGAAGGGTTTTTTCCCTCTTCCAAGAGCGGTAGGAGTGCGAGCCCATGGGCGCCTCACCCTGGATGGGGAGAGACTGGCACAACTCCTTAAATGAACCTGTAAAGGTGGAGCCTAGGTTCAGTGGAACAAAAAAGCTTAGATTAGCCAAAGCACGAGTGGCTTCTTCCTTTAACACCTGCATGCATTCTAGCTGCAAAGCCGAGCCCGCAGCAGCGGAACCCGCCCACCTAGCCTGCTTGGACTTCACCGGAGGGTTCCTTTTCTCCGGTCTCCCCAGTTTCAGGCATGCCTTGAGGTAATCCAGGACGTTGGGATCAAAGGCCAAGGAATAGCTGCAGGACGAGGTGTCATGGCAGACACCCAGGCAGTAGACGCATGTGAGATGGGGATCGGTGCATGACATCTTTTGGCCGCAGGGACACCGGCAAAATCCCGGAGAAGATCTCTCCTCCATGATCGTTACTGCAAATGCACAATCGCTAACTCAAACGAGTTTTAATTTTGGTAAAACCAAAGATTTGAAAGCCAGTGCCTACGAAATGTGAGAGCATGAGGGAGGCAACCTGCATCTTCCAGCAGAAAAGAAGATCTGGCGTCATGGGGTGGAGCCAAGGAATACCACCCGGGTGGGTGGGAGGAGCCAGCTTGAAGACTTCTGGCAGATTTAAAGAGGGAAGGGACAATGCCAAACAGTGTGGATGAACATCATATCCACGCTCCTAGAAATGACCTTTTGGGATTGAGTAACAAGATGACAGTACATGTGTTCACCAGGTGGGGTCCCAAGCACCCCATGTAAAATATCTGGAGGCAAAATTCATAAAAATGCAGAGATATCCACCCAAGTTGAACCCTCGCCATTTATGCCATTATTCAACTTACCAGCATTTCTTCAGTTTGCGGTCAGCTTTGAAGAGTGCAGACAGGTTCCCATTCCACTGAACATCGTGGTGCTGACCTCAGGAGGCAAGTATGGGGTGTGGGGATGTGGGGTGTGCAGAGGATGTATGTTGGGGGAAGGGACCTGACAGTAAGGGACCATTTTCTTTCTTTCAGGTAATAATAATAAAAAAAAAAAAAAAAACGAACACCGGTAAGATTTTTTTTTTCCAATATCTTTATCTCCTCCAGGGGCCTTGTAACTCTCTCAGGCCACTACTCTCCCTCCAGCTCTACCACCCACTGTGGCCTCCATCAACCTCAGAGATGTTACAGTTCCTGCGGAGCTGCAGGGGACTCAGCGCACAGGATAGCGAAGGGGCTGTGATGGAGGTCTAGCATTGGGCGTGTGGCCGGTGGACCAGTGGGCTATCGCCTATCCAAGGTCCAAAGGAAGATTTTCCCCCTTAAGTTTCCTCCGCTTTCTGTCCTCCACCCCCCCCCCGGCATGTGCACAACTGACACCATGGCGCATGGCAACCCTGCCGGTATCAGTCACACTAATACATGTGGTCCAGGTTTCTGCAGCACCCCCGATCGCCACCAGGGGCCACTGGAACTCTGGACACCACCCAACCCTCCCACCAGGAGAAGAAAGCTGCCTATCGGGTGCTCAATCTACCCCCTCCCCTGCCGACCCCAGGCACCTGAGCTCCCTCCCGAACTCGAATTAGCGGTAGAGGCCGAGGTGTGGCGTCCAGCGCCTCAACCCCCTCGGTGCCACTGAGCCAGCTCAGTTTTCTTATTTTACAGGTGTACAAAAATAGTTGAGAGACTAGGTGGGCCTCTGTGGCCTCATGACTTGGGGAGATGTTGGCTACTGGGATGGGCTCTCAGTGTGGCATGCAGTGGGGGTGGGGCAGGGGCAGATATATGCCGACACGGTTGGCTTCCTTCTGAACACAGGGAGGCACACTGGGGTGGGCTCCCAGTATGCCATACAATCTTGGGGAGGGGGTATTAATCATGCCGACAGGGGATTAGGCACCCCGAAGTCCGCTTTCTGGGGATTGTGTGTGGCAGATGGTGGCAGCAGCCGCCACCATGTTATTTAAATGCTTCACCAGGAAACGCTTGTCAGGAGTCGTGTCACTGATGCCGCTGCATGACGAGCTTGTCTCTGATTGTAGCGTCACTTTTTTTTTTAATTCAAGTTTATTTTCATTACAGAGCAAGAAGTGTTACATACAGACATACAAATTATGACTTAATCAGTGTGATATGGGATAAAGTTAGACACTTCTTTATCCCCCCACCCCCTTGCTCCCACCCTCTCCAACCCCCACCCCCACCTCGCTCCCTCTTACGCAGTGGCACTTTTCTTAGAAGTTGTGTCCACTTTGCATAATGCTGGTGTCACTGCTAGCATGCTGACTTGTTGAGGAATGAGGGACTAAAGCATACCCTGCATTTTGGCAACAGACACCTATGAAATGTGCCACTAGCACAAGTAGTTCCTTGTGAAAGCACACAAGTGGATGTAAAAAGAAAAGGACACCAAACACTCCCTTCCATCTTTCCCTGTTTTACAGTGGAGATGAAGACTGCCTAGTAGTGAGTCTATGCTAGAAGTTGGCAGTGGCTGGAAGATCTGCAAAGGCTGAAACAGAGGTACCACAGCTTTTTTTTGGGGGGCAACTTACCTCCTTAGTGGGAAAGAGAGGGAGACAAAAAAGGTATGAAATAAAAAATCCTGAAAAAGTTTATTGTTTTGGAAGGAAAAGAGGGGACCCCTATGCTTTTTTTTTTTTTTGCTTTGTTTTGTTTAACACGCACAAAAAGCAGGAGATTGGAAAGGGCAGCAGGAAGGCAGGGCCATTCCTCCCAGGAAGGGGAGAGCTCTGGAGGAGTAGAAAGAAGATGCCAAGTACCTAATCCAGGGTGAGCTGCCCAGCGGCCTTGACTCTTACAGGAGAGGGGAATGGTGAGTGGGCGTGTGAATAAATGGTAAACATATCCTGGAAGATCAACAATTATGGTGAGCACATAATTTTTATATCTTGCAAGTAAGAATCTTCACCGTTTATTCCCATTTATGAGTCAGAGTACCAAGCTTTCCCAAAAGGGGAACAGCTGGCTCACGCTGAAAGAAAAAACAAAACACTTCCCTCAGCACTCTGTGGGGGATAACCACAGGATGGCAGAGACTCCTCACAGGTCCGTCAGGACCCAAGATTGATCATGGACAAGTGGAGGCTCCAGTGGCCTGGGGGCAGGAGGGTGCTCCACCAACTCATTCCTGACCCTGCAGGAGAAGAAATAGTCCCTTGGTAGTGAGAGTTGAGCACCCTACTGTGGGCGTGGGGTGCCAACTGAGAGAGGCAAAGCCATGCCACCTGTTGAATGCAGACTGCAGTTCCCACCAGCCTGGAAGCTACCTCACCGGTCTCACAAGACGCCTTTGCTTGGTACCTCACCAGCTTCAGACCCTAGATGGAAAAGTGAATGGCCCATCTGGTTGCCTAGCAATCCTGCACGAAATGCCAACAGTTGGCTCAGTGTCACTCAAGGGCACTTGCCATAAGGTGCCTGGTGTGCCAGATGTACAGAAATGCACATCATGGTGTGTGCCGCCACAAATACTCTCCTGCCTCAAGCAGAATCAGTGTTGGAGGGACAGCCATGCACTGGACACCTAGGTCCAGAGGGGGTCTGCAGCACCAAAATCTTCAAGGTGGGATGCAGGATAGAACCTGGAGACCCCACATGAGTGCAATACAAGTGCTGGATGTCCCTAGGGACTGTAAAAGGTGAAAAGAGATGGAGCCAGATGTTCCTAGATGCCTCTTTAAACAGCTGGGGCCATGAAGAGATCACAGTACTGTCATTGCTGTATTTTCAGAGGAGTGGCAGCACCAGGGAAGCAGTATTCTGACCTGTAAAATGGCAAAGACTAGCCAGCCTGCCAGTGCAGAGGTTGAATTTCCACTTGCGATGCCGGCGATCTGGGTTTGGGAATGGACCCGGGTCATTGGAGAGCCAGCCGGGGAGAAGGATTGAGCGTCTCTAGACTGCTCTCCTTCTCTGGGAGGAGGGTGAGATGTGAGCATTCGGTGGCTAGCGACACCCAGTGGATGCTGGGTTGCCGCATCCACACCGTCTGTATCCTTCAGGGGTGGGGCAGATACTGGACATCACTGCACGTATCCGCCCACTTACAAGGGAAAAAGCTCTGGGCTTGGCTCCCCTTCATGATGCCCTGCCCCTGGACCTCTCATCGCTCCCGATGCCGGCTCCCCTGAGCAGATACTGGATTTCCGGCACTGGGCCTCATGCTGCAACCCACCCTCTGGAGGGCAAGCCAGGGGTAACTGGGTTGAGTACAGGAATGATCGGGAGTGGAGGTCCAGGGGTTCGTGACCAGGGCGGACACTATCGGTTGCCAGGAGCTCGTAGAAAGTGTAGTAAATAAAAATTAAAAATACAAAAATGGCAAAGACTCAGCTCCTACATCACCTCCGAGAGTACTCTGCATCAGAGGAGAGAGGGACCAAAAAATCCTCCTCTTCAGAGAAAGTGGGAGACAATGCACTGGATTCAGGTAGCAGTGGTGCAGGGATTTAAGGCCTACAAACAACCCAATCAGCTTGAGGTGAAATTAGTGGAATACACCAGCTGCTGACCTGAATTTATCCTGGGGCCCCAGAGGATCAGAAATACCTGGGAGAGAAGGGGGAGCAGAGAAGGAGAAGGGTCACAGGTAACCAGGCCAGGTCCTCTGCCAGGGCTGAGAGAATACGCAGGGGACCTTGCTCAGAGGGAAGGGTTGGCAAACTCACCCATCTGTGAAAGACCAACATCCATGGACCAATCCAGATGGCGCTATGTCAAGATTGCAACAGCAAAAACAGCGTGGTCAGTAAAAAAAAAACAAAAAAAAAAACACGGTCACAAACCATGGTAGATTAGATGTATAAACTCCAAAACTGCATGCCACTGTTATGACCACATGGTCATTGACCACATGTATTAGCTGTTGCGGTTTCGACAAGACATCGATATAGACTGCGCCTTTGGGGGGGGGAAACCCCCAGGTGGGGAGAGCAGAGCTGCATGTGTCCCAAAGCGTAGTCCCAAGCCCCATAATAAGTGACGGGGCTAGACAGTTCTGGAGAAAAGCTGGGACCCAAAACTAGCACTGTGACACCAGCTGGAATTGCACCGTGTTTGGACAAGGGGTAATCCACAGGCCCAGTAACCTGCCTCATCTCACCAGTATTAACCCTGCTCCCCACACCCACGGCCAAGCCCAGACCCTAAGCTAGGGCCACCAGAAGAGCCAGCCACAGACCCGGCACCATAAACGACACCGACTGTTCCAGGCACCATGAAAGGCACTAGGAACAGATCTGGCACCAGAAATGCTACCGGAACCCGAACTGGCACCAGAAAGGGCCCCACTACTGTCACTGGTGCCAGCCTGAAGGGCAACAACAGAGGAGGCTCCTGGCCCCAAGAGAGAATCGGAACCAGGTGCAGAAAGACCTCCATCCTCACAGGCCCCATCTGCAGACTCAAGGTTAGCGCCATCTTCCTCTAGGCCACCCGACTGTTTGGGGGAAGAAATAATAAACTCAAGGCTTAGGGAGGGGCCGAATCTGATACCCTTCCCTCCAGGGGCCTGATCTAGCCACTGGCACTGCTTCGCTCACTGGTACTGGCCTTAGTATCAGAAGCAGAGGTGGCACCAAGCCACAATGCAAGGTGCCCACCGGTGTAGACCTGTTGTATAGCTTTGGCCTCACCACTGAGGGCGTCTGGTGCCCTGAAGTGCTGACAGACTGAAAGGGGTGAAAGGCCTCATGGAAAGAGCCCAGGAAGCTTACCTTAGCATCCCTGGTGTAATGCCTGGATGGATCACAGTGCCACTTCTATGCGTGTTTCTCAAGAGTGTGGCAGTCCACGGAAAAGCAGGTACTTCACCTATCAATATCATGGTCAGCACCAAGGCAGGCCCAGCAGTCATCATGCTGGTTTTGAATGGCAGTGTGGCTCCCACAGGAGTACCGAAGTGTAGGACTACTGCAATTTTTCTTTTTCCTCCTTTGGTTTTCTTGCTCTTCTGCTATTCGGGACCAGACATGGTGACATGACAAAATGGAAAAAAAAAAAAAAAAAAAAAGAAGAGTTTGATGCCGAACTAACATGAGAAGTGCTAAAATTAATAAATAGCATGGCCAGCCAGGTGGTGAAGATGACCGAGGCGCCATGGGCACCGTCCCTTTTCCCATGCTGACAACCCAGTTTCAGGAACAAGCGTGGGTCACTCGGGGGAAGGAGGATTGAGCATCCATAGGACTGCTCTCTTCACTTGGGGATGGAGGGGGAATGTGCGACTCTGCAATCGACAGCCACCTGGAGGAATCTGGGTTGAGGTGTGTGCGAGTCACCAAGAAGAGGGGGCTGCAGACAGAATGCCAAGGGTGTACTCCATGGAGGTGGAGTATGCATAACTCGATTACTGCACATCACGCAATCCAGGGGAGAAAAAGTCTAGCAGAAAATCTGGGAGATGGGCTCCATGTAGCCCTGCTCATCAAGTCACTAGTCCACCGACTCTCTGGGGCCATCTGAATTTGTGTTCCAGGCAGGGGAGGACAGCCTTCCCTTCCTGGCCCCACCGCGGGGGACAATCGACAGGAGATACTGGCTCCTGGTCCACCAAAGGAGAGCTGGGATGGATGCAGCTGACAGGACAGACCAGAATCAGCCACCCATCCTGCTAAGGAGGATAAACACTGTTGTAGCAAAAAATTAAACAGCACTGAGAAAACCAGTGCTGACAAGAACAGCATCCAACTAAAGCAGCGCTGAATGGAGGAAAGTGATGACAGTTTCAGCAACAAATCTCCCATGATGCACACTTGATGGGAAGAACATAACTGAGGAAGGCAGGGGTCTGGCATCAATTACTGGCCAACCCATGAGTGCAATGTCACTATGTCTGCCTCATGGGCCATGCCAGCAATGACGTTGGCCCGTTAGACTGCTAAAGACTTCTCCTGCTGGGTCCTGGTGCTTCTTGCTTACACCCCTAAGTGGAAATAAATGGTCAAAATTGATCATTGGAATACTTGTCATTTATTCAGCTGTGTTCTTCCACACAAACATAATCGCTTATGAAATTTATAAACCATGACATCATTCTTAGAAACATAGAATTTGATGGCAGACAAGGACCACTTGGCCCACCCAGTCTGCCCATTTCCCTACCTGATGGATAAGTTGCAGATCCTAGTTAACCAGCAGCCTACTTCTTCCTACCCCCAACCCCTAAAATTGCCTTATGACTGTCCCATGCATGCTTGAATTCCACCACTGTTTTGACTCCACAACCTCCTCTGGAAGGCTGTTCCATACATCCACAACCCTCTCTGAAAAAATACTTCCTAAATTACCTCTGAGCCACCCCTTCTATCTTCAAATTGTGCCCCTTGTTCTTGCACACCTCTTTTTGAAAGATGCTACCCTCTTGGACTTTGTTGATTCCTTGAGGTACTTGAAAGTTTCTATCATGTCCCCTCTCCCTCCTTTCTTCGAGGCTATACATTAAGCTCCGTAAGTCTCTCTTCATATGTCTTCCGTGCAGACCCTGCACCATTTTAGTTGCCCTCCCTGGACAGCTTCCATCCTGTCTATGTCTTTGCAGAGATTCGGTCTCAGAACTGCGTGCAGTACTCCAGATGTGGTCTCACCAGCTGTCTGTACAGAGGGATAATAGTTCTTGTTTTCTACTGGTGATACCTCTCCTATGCATCCCAGTATTCCCCAGCCCTCTTTGCTGCCCTCTCACATTGCTTGCCCACCTTTAGGTCATCTGATATGACTACCCCCAGGTCCCTTTCCATTTTTGTTGTTGTTAGTATCTCACCCCCCATTGTGTACTCTTCCCCTGGGTTTTTGTTTCCCAGGTGCATTACATTGCACTTCTTAGCATTGAATCTAAACTGCCATACATCTGACCATTTCTCTAACCTTGCCAAGTCCCTTCTCATCCTTTCCACCCCACCTTGTGCATCAACTCTGTTGCAGATCTTTGTGTCATCTGCAAAGAGACATACTTTTCCTTCCAGTCCCTCTGCAATGTCGCTTATAAAGACATTGAAGAGGACCAGTCCTAATACTGAACTCTGCGGTACCCCACTACAAACCCCCCTTTTTTCAGAGTGGACTCCATTTACTATTACTCTCTGTGTCCTATTCTCCAGCCAATTCTTTACCCAGACTGTCATCTCGGTACCCACTCCAAGGCTGGCTAACTTGTATATTAATCTTTTGTGTGGGACTGTGTCAAATGCCTTGCTAAAGTCTAGGTAGGCCATGTCCACAGCCCCTCCCTGATCAACTACTTTGGTCACCCAGTCAAAGAAATCTATCAGATTTGTCTGGCTTGACCTTCCCGCTGTGAATCCATGCTGCCTTGGGTCCTGTGCTCCTCTGGCCTCTAGATACTCAACAATTCTTTCCTTCAGAAGTGATTCCATCATTTTCCCTACCACTGAGGTTAAACTAACAGGTCTGTAGTTTCCTGCTTCTGCCTTGCTCCCACTTTTGTGAAGGGGAATCACATCTGCCCTCCTCCAGTCCTCGGGTACCACCCCATCCTCCCATGATTTGTTAAAGAGGGTAGTCAGTGGTGTCACTAGTTCAACCTTAGTTCTTTTAGAATTCTGGGATGAATCCCATCAGGCCCCATTGCTTTGTCCACCTTCAGTTTTAAGAGCTCTTTCAGAACCCTTTCTTCTGTAAATGGGCTGGTATCAACTTCTGTATCGAGAGCGTTTCTACTGTTTGTTTTAGGTACCTCCCCCTCTTCCTTTGTAAATACTGAGCAAAAATATTTGTTTAGTATCTCTGCCTTTTCACAGTCACCCTCTGCCCATCCTCCCTCCCCTTTTTTAAGCCTCACTATCCCTCCCTTGCTCCCTGATGTACCTATAAAAGGTTTTATCCCCCTTCTTAACTGATTTGGCTATCTTTTCCTCGGTTTGGGCCTTTGCTGTTCTGACCGCCTTTCCAGCTTCCTTTTGCTTCAACCGATACAGTTCTCTGTCCTGTTCCTTCTGTGATTCCTTGTACTTCCTGAATGCTTTCTTTTTCTGAGAACCATTGTGGTTTCTTACCTTGTTTCATTTTGTTTATTTGCTTTACACAAAGGCTTGTTACCTCTGTGATGGCAGTTTTTATTATTCCCCATTGTTCTTCCACCCCTCCTTCCTGCCCATTTGCTAGTGCATTCCTTAGGCACTCGCCCATTTTGGCAAAGTCAGCCCTCCTAAAATCCAGTACCTTTGTATTTGTATGGCTTGACTCTATTGCTGTGTTTATTGTGAACCATACTGTTGGATGGTTGCTAGTTCCCAAATGGCTACCCACTTCTACATCTGTGATCCTCTCTTCATCTCCATTTGAGAGAACCAGATCTAAGATTGCTCCCTCTCAAGTGGGCTCCAATACTAGTTGTCTAAGGCATGCCCCTGTAGGGCATCTAGAATAACCCCACTCTTAGAAGTGGCTGCTGCAACTGCACTCCAGTTAACATCCAGCATATTCAGATCACCCATCAGCAATATCTCCCCTTTATCTGCCATTCTAAGTATACTTTCTATCATTTCCTTGTCCATTTCCTACCCCCCGAGAGGGGGGGTTTGTATACAACCCCTGTGCGGATTGTGGTGCCATTGCTTGCCTCCAAATTCACCCACAGTGCTTCTTCTCCTCCCTGTTTACCTTTTGTTCTGTTGCTTTGATTTCTTCTCTTATGTAGAGAGCTACTCCTCCTCCTTTACCCTCCTGTCCCTCCTATAGATAGTGTATCCTGGTATTTACATCCCAGTCATAGTTCTGCGTGTACCATGTTTCTGTGACTCCGATATCCAGATCTACCTCCTCCATCAAGGCCACTAATTCAGGAAGCTTGTTACCCAGACTACGGGCATTGGTACTCATTGCTCTCCATTTTTTGATGGCTTTACCTTCTGTAGCAGCATCCCCCACTGACCTTTCTACCTTGGTCTTTTTCTCATTTAGTACCCTGTTTTGTAGGGGGAGGCTGGGATTTTCCTGCTGCTTATCAGTGCCTCCCCCCGTGACTAGTTTAAAGGCTTGCCAATGAAGCATTTAAACCGATTGCCCAAAAGACTTGTTCCCTTCCTGGACAGATGCAGACCATCCTGCCAGTATAGGCTGGTGTCCCTCCAGGTGGAACCCCAGTCCCTATGAAGCCAAACCCCTCTGCTCCACACCATTTTTTCAACAATTTGTTAAACTGCATGGTGCAAAGTACCCTCGCCTCACCTTTCTAAATACTCCAGGTGCCTTACCACAAGACAGTGTCTCACGCAAATAGTTCTAAGATTCTAGGTTGAGTTGGTATAGTCCATTTCTCACTAAGGGGTTTCTCTAATTTCCAACAAAGAGAAACATTTTTTTTTATATTGAGTTTTTTCCCTTTTCTTTTAGTTCGGGAGACAATATAATGAGATCACTGTCTATATAAACTTCAAATGTGGTATGATACAGATATAGAATGTCTTTAGGACTTTTATATTAGATACAGATTGTTACTTAAAATACAAACATTTCACTATCTTCTTTCGAATCTCATATCCTCACCACCCCAGTACCCATCCACTATGGACAAAAATCAGGGTCAATTCTGGCCTGGTACAGTAAAGTACAGTTACGTAAGAACTTACCATAACAGTAGATCTTCGAGAACAGCTCTTGCAGCAGGTTACACCATTAGGACTGAAGCCAGCAGGCGCCAGGACCCCACGGAAAAATTCTAGCTAGAGCATCTTCAGTGGGGACCGCCCTCGGCCAGTCGGTCCGCCTCCGGCGTCAGGCGTGGTACATAAAGGGCGGTCCCTAGATTCCCCAGTTCTCCTACTGGAGACTCGGCCGCAGGATGACATCAGAAGGGGAGACCAAGGATCCACCGTCAGAAGACAATAAGGGAGAAGATCCCAACAAAAAAGGCAGAGCCCTGCCTCCTCAAGGGGAAGGTGGGCGGGAAGGTACCTGCTGCAAGAGCTGTTCTCGAAGATCTACTGTTACGGTAAGTTCTTGCGTAACTGTACTATCTTACTTCGAGACACAGCTCTTGCAGCAGGTTACACCATTAGGACTGATTCCCAAGCAGTAACACTGCCAGAAATTCCGGGAGGAGGTAAATAGAAGAAACATTCCAGGTCCTGAACCTAGGACAGGAGAACCTGTAGCACCGCTAGGCCGAAACAGGCTCTTCGCCGAGAGGCGATGTCCAGACTATAACGCCTGATAAAGGTATGCACAGAACTCCAAGTGGCTGCAGCACAAATAGCAGAGATGGAGATGTTTTTAAGTGCTGCAAAAGATGTGGCCACACCCCTGGTAGAATGACCCCGGACAGAACCTGGGAGGGGCTTTTGTTTTATATCATAACAGTAGGAAATACACTGGACAAGCCAGCGAGACAAAGTCTGTTTGGATACTGATTGGCCCATCATTCTCTCAGAGAGGGAAACAAAAAGCTGATCAGAACTACGAGAGGGCTTAGATCTGTTGAGGTAATACCTCAGGCTGCGGTGAACATCCAGGGTGTGGAGCAAAGCCTCTCCTCTATTAGAATAACTCGGGAAATAGACCGGAAGGTCAATATCCTGGTTTAGAGTGAGTGCAGAGACCACCTTAGGCAAAAACTTAGGGTTCGTCCTCAGGGATACTCTGTCCCAGTGGAAAACTAAATAAGGCTCTTTGCACATGAGAGCGTGAAGCTTAGAAATTCTTCTCGCTGAAGTAACAGCAACTAAAAATAACGTCTTCCACGACAGAAAACGTAGCTTGCAATCCATGGCAGGTTCGAAGAGAGGAAGCGTGAGCTGTTCCAGGACAAAGAGCAGATCCCATGGAGGCACAGGGTCCCTAATGAGAGGCTAAGGTGTAACACTCCCCAAAGAAATTCCCGAGAGGCGTCCAATTGAGCTACTGTACGATGTCCCACCGGGAGGTGGTAGGCAGAAATGGCACAGAGGTGCACCTTAATAGAGGAGTAGGCTAGGCCTGAATGAAAGAGGGAGAGGAGGTAATCCAAAATTACTCCCACAGGACAACCTAAAGGGGAAAGGTCACGAGCCCGTGACCATAAACAAAAACAGCACCATTTCATGGCGTACGTCGCATGCGTTGCTGGCTTTCTGGCTGCAGAAAGAACCTCTGCAACCTCTTGCGAGACCCCATGACGCAAGATGGCTATGTCTCTAGAAGTCAAGCATGCAGGTTCAGAGAACGTAGATCTGGATGGAGCAATGAACCTTTCTCCTGAGACAGTAGGTGGGAGCTGAGCAGCAACAGGAGCGGGGGTTCCCGAGATAGCTGCACCAGCAAGGGGAACCAGATCTGTCTGGGCCAGAATGGGGCCACCAGAATCATTTGTGCATGCTCCCTGCACAGTTTGAGAAGAACTCTCTGGATCAACGGGAGGGGAAGGAAAGCATAGAGGAATCTGTTCGCCCAGGAGAGGGATAACGTGTCTCGCCAGAAAACACCAGGCCCTGGATCTAGCGAGCAAAAATTGGGCAGTTTTGCGTTGGATGGGGATGCGAACAGGTCTAGTTCTGGAATTCCCCATCGAAGAAATAGATCCTCTTCTACCTCCTGAAGAAGTTTCCACTCATGGACTCTGGCCTGAGAGCGACTCAGGCCGTCTGCAATCGTGTTGTCCACCCCGGGAACGTGTACAGTGATCAGATTTGCGCCGTGTCCGATTACCCAATCCCACACCCTCATGGCTTCCCTGCAAAGGGGTAGAGTGTGCGCCCTCGCTTTGTTGAGGTAATACATCACCCCCATGTTGTCTGTCTGAAGCAAGAGAGTACACGGTGAGATGACTGACTGAAAAGCCTGCAGGGCGTAGAGGACCGCCCTCATCTCTAGGACATTGATATGGAGATGAGCCTCTAACAGGGTCCACGAACCCTGGGACTTTACCCCATCCAGGTGTGCCCCCCCACCCAAGACCTGAGGCGTCCGTGGTGAGGGTTACCTCCGGGGACGGCGCTACAAATGGGATGCCCTTGGAAAGCGACCCGGGGTCTAGCCACCACTGCCAGTCGCGGATCACTGAGTTCGTGATCCTGACCGGATGCTGCAAGTGGTCTTGCCTCTGGTCCCATTGCACCTTGAGCATCCACTGGGTTACCCGCATGTGGAGCCTTGCGAAAGGGACTGTAGGAATGGCTGCAGCCATGTGTACGAGCAGACGAGGGACCGACCTGGCAGGTACGGTCTTGTTCGATGACAAATCCCTTATGAGGGACCTGATGCATTCCGCTCTGTCGTCCGGAAGAAAAGCTCTTCCCTGGACAGTGTCCAGTACTGTGCCTATAAATTGCAGTTTCTGCGACGGTACCAAGAGAGACTTCTCATAATTTATGAGAATGCCCAGAGATTGGAACAAGTCTTGAGTGCTCTGGACCGCGAGCAACAGCGCCTCTCTGGAGGCGGCCATGAGAAGCCAGTCGTCGAGGTATGGGAACACATAGTGGCCCTGTCTCCTTAGAGATGCTGCCACGACTGCCATGCACTTGGTAAAGACCCTTGGTGCAGATGACAGTCCGAACGGAAGAGCCCGTAACTGAAAGTGGTGGTCGAGGAACTCGAAGCGCAGGAACCTCTGGTGCACATGAACTATGGGGATATGCAGGTACACGTCCTGCATGTCTAGGGACGCTAAAAAAAGTGTCTTGTTTCAGCATGGGAATAAGGCCCGGAAGAGTCACCATGCGGAATCTTTTGTAGGCGACCGACACGTTGAGGTCGCTGAGGTCCAGAATTGGACGGAGGTCCCCTGATTTCTTGGGAACCAGGAAGAAATGAGAATAATATCCCTGTCCTCTCTGGTTCCCTGGGACATACTCTATCGCTCCCTTTCTTAGGAGCGCGAGTACCTCTTGCCAAATCAAGCTTCTGAGCTGACCCGGATACCGGGAGAGCAAAGGAGGCCTCGAGGGTGGCTTTTCTGCGAACTCTATAAAGTGGCCAAGACTGACCAACTGCAGAACCCACCTGTCGGTGGCGATAGCCTGCCATCCCAGCAGGAAGTTCGTGATGCGACCCCCGACCATGATTTCCCGTTGATCCTGAGAGGCGGGGGCCGGAAAGGAGTCAGGCTGTGGCGGCAAATGGGCCCGTTGGCTGGGTCGGCCTAGGGGAACGCTAACCTCGGCTAGCGGGCTGTTTACCCTGGGTTCTATGGAAACCAGAGCCCCTCTGATGTGTAGCAGTGTGAGGCTGCTGCCTCTGTGTCCGCCCATGAAAACGGCTTTGGTTCCTACGAAAGGAACCAAGCCTAGGTCGGTACATGGCCTGGACCGACCTCATCGCCTTCCCGGCCTCTTGAAGTTTGGTAAAGATCTTCTCAGAAGGATTACCAAATAAAACATCTCCCTCAAAAGGAGCGTCCAAAATGTTTTTCTGGACGGCCGGAGTGAAGCACAGAGGCACAGTGCCAGGAGTGTCTCGAGGCAAATGCCAGAAGCTGCTGCTCGGGCCGATGAGTCCGCGGAATTGTACGTGGCTCGAAGCACTTGGGTCCCCACGTCTGAACCCGTGCGGAGGAGCTGGAGCATCTCCTCCTCCTGCTCACCTTCGGGTAGCTTTTCAGCTACCTCCAGACCCTGTTCCCACAAAGCGTTCTGAAACTGAACCATGTGGGTTAGGTAGTTTATGGATCTGATGGCGCAGGTAGCGGAAGCAAACGTGCGCCTGCCCAGAGAGTCCAATTGTTTGGATTCTGGGTACGGTGGCAGGGTGCTCAGATGTTGTGGCCTCTGCGACCGGTCATGTGAGGCTGTGATGACCAGAGTGTCGGCCTGAGGCTGCTGCGTCAGGTACTGGTCCTCCTTACGAGCCTTGTACGACGATCAGCTTTCTTCGGCACCACCGGAAGCGAATGTGGACGCTTCCACGCAGCCTTGGTGACGTCCACGAAAGTGTCCACCAAGGGTGGTACCACCACAGGCTTGGGGTCCTTTGCCAAGATACTTGGCAGCGAACTTTCGGGTTCAATTCTTCCAATCCCACCCCATGTTCTCCTGGATATGATGCATAATATCCATGAGCGAGGGTCATCCGGAGGAGATCTCGGCATCTCACGTGGGTCCGGAGAAGGGATGGAGCATGGAGATGGGGATCTAGAGGAGGTGTAAACTGATCCCGTGTCCTCTGTCGACAACGAACGTCGGTGTCTCCTGGACCTCTTGGGGCTGGGTGATCCAGAAGAAAATCTTGACGGAGGTCTCCGCTTTTCCAAGCGTCCCTTGGGAGAGGATCTGGGCTCCCAGGGGGGAGTTGAGCGGCCTGCCGACCCCGAAGACGAAGGGGGGGCCAGTGCCGGTGGTGGAGGAGGAGGAGGAGTGGTGGGGACCACATCCCTCTTAATGGTGTCCCACCAATAAGTGAAGAGATCCTTCACTTCCGCTAAAGAAAGTCCTGACGACAGCCCAGGCGCCGGAGGGCGGTCGTCGGGTCCCGGCGACAGCTCCACAGGGGCCTTGGGTGGAGGCGAGGGAGCCCTAGGAGACTGCACGAGGCCGGGGTCGCCCGTCTGGTCCTCGGGCTGTGTCAGATCTTCTTCCGTCAGTGACTCCTGCCCGACGACGGTCGGAGGCACAGAAGCCCTCTTCTCAGGCGGGACGGACGTCGGTCCCCCAACCAGCGTCCGCTGGGAAGGCTTAGCCGACGACGGTCTCCCGGCCGACGACGGCTCCAGGGAGGAGTGACGAACGGCCGAAGGTCGAGCCGGCGTCGGGTCTACTGGTCTCTTCAGTAGAGTAAGCTCCGTCTTTTGGGGTGGCACAGAAGACGACCGGACGTCGGGTGCCGAAGGGCGGGAACCCAACCTATGGTGGTGGTGGCGCTCCCCGGACTTCGCCGAGGCCTTGGAGGCAGAGGACAACGATGGCCTGGCGGAATGGGCCTGAGAAGTGCGAGATGCACGAACCGCAGCTGGGGGAGGCAGAGAACTGGCCCTGGATGGAGAGCGGTCGGACTTTGACCCAGAGCTGCAGGACTCGGAGGCCCTGGACGGGGACCTGGAAGGGGCCTTCTCCCTTCTTTTCTTTTCCGCGTGCTTGTGGGATTTTGCAGACTATTCCCCCTTAGAAGACATAGTTCTTAATTTCTCCTCCAACAAGAACGCCTGAAGAGCCTTCTGATGCCGGATCCTGGTTCGGCTGTTGAACCCTTGGCAGAAAGAGCAGGCCCGGGTATCGTGGTCTGGGCCCAGGCACCTGAAGCAGGCCGTGTGGGGGTCCTTGAAGGGGATCTGCTTCCCGCAAGCACACTTGGGAGAGATGACCGGAGGTCGGAGAGGACATCAGCGGAAATATATCTAGAAAAAAACAAAATTCCCGTAGGAAAGCTCTGTAACCACGCGTCACACACTAGACTGAGACCGGAGGGTCGAGGCATGCAAGTCGACGTCTGGAAAGAAATGGAGAATCTGGCGGGACCGCCCCCTTATCTACCACACCAGACGTCGGAGGCGGGACCGACGTCGGGGACGATCCCCGCTGAAGATAGCTAGCTAGAATTTTTCCGTGGGGTCCTGGCGCCTGCCGGCTTCAGTCCTAATGGTGTAACCTGCTGCAAGAGCTGTGTCTTGAAGTAAGATCCATCTCTGCTAGAAAGAGGTGAATCGGTCTGACTGATTATTTAGTTTTGCTGTAATATTTTCCATCTGGTATACTGAATATACTATTCTTCACTCTTCAGTGCTTGGTATTATTTTGATCATCCATTTCTTTGTTAAGGATTTTTTTTTGCAGCCAATAGCAAAATGGAAAGCAGAGTTTTTGTCCATGAGGGGGAGCAATCCACGTAAACGACCATGAGTACCATTTCGGCCGTAAATTCAACACTCTCTCCAAATCCCTTGCTCATTTCCCCCTGAATACGTATCCAAAAAGGCATTAGTCTTGGGCACTGCCATAGTATGTGTGCCAGATCCGCTTACTCAGAACCACATTCCCTCCAACAGACCCCAAATTCAATCAGTAGATATTTGGTCAGACTGGCCAGGGACTTGAAAAATCTTGATCTACACTTCTAAGGGTATTCTCTCCAAATACGAGACTGTGTGATTTTTAACCACTCATAGGGACGATGTTCCAACTAGATAATATTGAATTTGTGGATTCTATAGATTGATCTCACATAATTTTATATAATTGACCAATCAAATGACTCCATCATTGTCCCTGGGAATGATCTAGAAATAACTTTAAAAGGGGGGAAGGAGTTAGCTGTACCTGTATTATTCTATTATGTAGTAAATAATTTCTTACTTGGAGATATCTAAAGTGGTCAGTGTTTGGAAGAGTAAATTTAAGTTTTAGTTCTTCGAACAATAGAATTCCATTTGATCCCAAGAACTGGAAAGCCTGTTCTAGACCCAGTCTACGCCAACGAGAAAAAGTTAGATCATTAATAGCTGGAATGAAACGTTCATCCTCTGATATTATTTAACAGTATTCAAAGATTGGTTGAAGTGGCTCCTTCTCTCGCATTTTAAACCAGTTTGCCAAGACCCGTGAAGTGATACCTGTAAACTCTCTCAGTGGAGGAGTCTTTCCTGGAGAAAATTATTTTTTTATATCATGCATGTCATTTAAATGAAATTCCAGTTTCTTCCACTGAGAGTCACACTGTTCAGAGAGCCATAATAGGAGTATTTTTAGAAACGCTGCCTCTGCATATTTTCTTAGGTCCGGGAGGTTGGTCCCACCCTGAGCCAAGGATAATTTTAATATAGTAAGACGGATCCTTGGTTTTTGTTTATTCCAAATAAATTTAGATATACTGTCCCATGACTTGAAATACTGTGATGGAAAATAGGGAATATTTTGGAACAGTGTAAACGGGGTAATATGTCCAATCTTATAGTTTATATGCGTTGGAACAAAGATATAGGGAAAGTAGACCATCCGTCCAGATCTTCTGTTATTTCCATAGAAATGCGTTCATAGTTTATTAGTTCAATTACCTGGAGATCCCAAGGGGATTTGTATTCCTAGATACTTTAGTTTAGTAGAGAGCCATTTAATTGTTAAATTTCGTTTTAATGTGTTGGGGGTGGAATAATTAAACAGAGAAGCCTTAGTTTTTGAAATATTTTAATTAAAACCAGACAATTCTTCAAATTGTAACAACATTTTCCATGTTTCTTTGATCAAATCGGTAAGGGATATCAAGGAAAGAAGTACATCATCCACATATAGGCTTATTTTGTTATCAGATTGTTGCAGTGTGACCCCTCCACCCTTTCCAATATTCTTATCGCTCTTGCTAATGGCTCAAGATATAAAACAAAAAATAGAGGGGAAAGGGGACATCCCTGTCTTGTGCCCTGTCCTACTGGAATTGGCGGGGGGGGGGAAGACAGTCCTCCTTTTATACGAATGTAGGCTTTCGGTGAAAGATGTATTTGGGTCAGCCATTTCAACAGAGAATCCGGGAACCCAAAGGTTTTGGGAGTATCCCAAAGAAAAGGCCAATATACCCCATCAAATGCTTCCTCAGCGTCAAGACTTATAAACACAGCTGGGATCTTACGGGTTTGGACATATTCGATAAAGAGAAACATTTTGATTTTTAGATTCCAGCTTCAGTTTTTAAACAAAAATCTTCAACATAATTTATAATGCGTTTACAGTATATATACAGTTACTTTGTCTCCTGCAATTATGAGTTTCTTTTCAAGTCATTTGCGTGTTAGAACAGCTCAGCTTCACTTCCCAGTTCTCTCACCCAAAGAACTCGAGAATGTACTCTTACAATAACCATCACAGATCGAGGGGGCGCGCCCAACTAATCAGAGCACTCCTTTTCTCTGCGTGTGAGGCAGTTATTCCTGAGAGAGGCATCTCAAGTGCAGCTGCCCTGGAAAACAGGCATTTAGGGAATTTAAAGCTACAAAAATGAACAACAGGATAAATTGGTGGTGCTGCTAAATCTCAGGACAAAGAATCAGTTAGAACCCACCAAAAACAACTGGAATCCATGGTTTCCTCAATTGGGTTTGCTAAGTTCAGAAGACACCGTGGGTAAAATGGAGTCTACAGTGTGGTCCTCCATATCTAGTCCCCATACCCAAGGGCACCATCATTGCCGATGAGCCAGTGGTCAGGGCATCCCAGGAGTCCAGTCTGACTTGGGCAGTGTTGTGCAATGCCAGATCTGTCAGGAACAAGACTGCAGTGATTGCAGACTTTGTTGGTTCGGCAGATCTGGCTTGCATCACCGAGACCTGGCTGGACAATAATGCAGGCCCCATATTGGAGGCCGCTGTTCCGGACGGGTATACGGTGATACACCGCCTGAGATCAGACTGGGGGGGGGTTGCGATCTGTTTTAAGACCAAATTGGAGCTCACCAGTTTCCAGCTGAGGTGACTAACTCATTTGAATGTGTTGTAGTAGCAGGTGCAGGTTACAGAATAGTTCTAATCTATCGTCCACCTGGTGATGGGAGGCTATTCCTTAAGCAAGTGGCGGACTTTACCTTCAATACGGCATCTGAATCACCCTGGCTGATGGTCCTAGGTGACTTTAATGCCTGGACTGACGAACTCTCACAATTTGGACAACACTTCCTCCAGTTGATGAATTCACTGGGCCTGTTACAGGTGGTTACCACTGCTACTCATAAAGGTGGCCATTCTCTTGACCTTGTTTTCCTCCTGGGGATCGAGGCCTCAGACATGAGGGTGGAACCAGTCGGTTGGTCTGATCACTTCACAGTGAGGTTCAATTTTGGCATTCCCCCTTGTAGGCTGTCCCTTGTGGAGACGGTCAAGTTCTAACCTTTACAGAATGTTACTTCTGATGGCCTAGCTGCAGTCTTTGACCTATGTGAACTTTTTGTGGATTGCAATGATCCTGAAGAAAAAAATTACTCACCTTAGTAATGTTGTTTCTTCTAATGGAGTCTTGCTATATTATGACAATTGCAGTTTGTCCCACCATTAGAACTGCTCCGGAGGTGAAAGAGTTAACTTCCATGCCAGGCATGGAGCTTAGAGCGCGAGCTCAGTTAGAGAAGCTCTGTCTGGATAATTTCAAACTGGAACGGTCAGATCTTTAAGAGCAAAACTCACTAAGGTTCTGTGTGGAAGCTGTAACCTACACTAGCCAACTGGCTACTTAAATATTAACACATATTCCTGGTCTCAACACCAAGACTCAAGTCAGGGAACCAGAAAATAAGATAAAATAAAACACAACACCCCAAAAAGAAGGGGTGGAAAACATAAAATGGGCATAAACAAGTGCCAACACTGGACTGCTCACCCCATACCCAAGTAGAAGTTCTGAGAGGGGCAGGCTGGGGGGTCATAATACAGCAAGACTCCATTAGAAGAAACATTACTAAGGCGAGTAATTGTTTCTTCAAACAACATGAAGTCTTGCTATATTATAACAATTGCAGACTACACAGCAGTACCTCCATGGAGGAGGGACAGAACCTACTTAGGGAATAGGCTCTGAAGCACGGCTGTACCAAACCGAGCTTCCCTCCTGGTCTGGACATCCAGGGAGTAATAATTGGTGAAAGTGTGTACCGTTTTCCAAGTAGCTGCTTGACATATCTCTAAGATAGGGATGTCTCTGGCAGCAGCTAGAGACACAGCTGTACCTCTGGTAGAGTGAGCCCTCAGGCCTGAAGGGGGAACTTTTCCCAGTTTTTGATAACAAAATTGGATACAAGAGACAATCCACCTAGCAATGGATCTCTTAGTGGCAGGTTTCCCTTTCCCAACCTCACCATAAGTGAGAAAAAGTTGGAGGATTGAACCTGTGACCCTTGGTACGCTCTATATAGTAACTTAGGGCCCTCTTAACATCTAAGCTGTGGAACCTCCTCTCACCAGAGGAGGAATGGTCAGTGAAGAACACTGGAAGGGAGATAGATTGGTTAAGATGGAAATCTGAAACCACCTTAGGCAAAAACTTCCTGTTAGTCCTAAGGACTACCTTATCCCTGTGGAAGGAAATAAAGTCAGTCTCTACTGACAAAGCTTGTAACTCACTTATGCGCCTGGCAGAAGTGATAGCTACTAGAAAAACAGTTTTCCAAGTCAAGTACTTAAGCTCTGCCGAAGACAGAGGTTCAAAGGGGGGTTGCATCAACTGAGCAATGCAAACATTAAGATCCCAGGCAGGGGTCAGGTCCCTGAAAGGTGGATTAGTATGAAGTAATCCTTTGAAAAACTTGGAAAATACAGGGTGAGTGGAAAGAGAGGAGGGCTTTCCTGCTGAAATAAAAGCAGAGACAGCTGCCAAATGTACTTTCAGGGTAGCTGGTCTCAGACCCAAAGAATTAAGATGGACCATATAGTCCAAAACAATGGGCAAATCAGCAGATTCCGGGGAAATATGTTTCCCAGAACACCAGATGGAAAACCTTTTCAAATTTAGAGTTATAAGTAGCCCTGGTGGAAGGCTTCCTAGAAGCCTTCAGGATTTCAAGAACACCTTGAGAAAGGTGTAGGTCAGCAAATTCTAACTCCTCAAGAGCCAGGCCTTGAGGTTGAGAGATTTGAAATTCGGATACCAAACTCTCCCCTGGGCACAAGTTAACAGGTTGTGATTCCTGGGGAGACACAGGGGAAGATGGACTGCTAAGGACAGAAGGAGTGGGTACCAGGGCTGCCTGGCCCAATCTGGAGCAATCAGAATCATCTTGCAAGGCTGCGATCTGATTTTGACTAGCACCTTGAATAGGAGAGGGAAGGGGGGAAAGGCATATAGAAACTTCCCTTCCCAATATAGGAGAAAGGCATCCAGGGGGACTGAGCTCATCAATGGGGGCCTGCAACAATACAGTGGAAGTTGGTGATTGTCTGGGGCTGCGAAAAGATCTATCTGAGGGGTGCCCCATCTGGCAAAAACTATTCCCAGTACTCGGGGATCCAATGACCATTCGTGATGGACCTGGGAAATCCTGCTGAGAGCATCTGCCAGGACATTGTCCTTTCCTGGGAGGTGAACTGCTATGAGGGAAGTGTTCCGGGAATAAGCCAGAGACCACAACTTCATTGCCTCTGTGCACACGGCCAAAGACTGAGTGCCCCCTTGTTTGTTGATGTACCACATTGTAGTGGTGTTGTCTGTTCTAACTTGTACCACTTTGTTCTGAACAGATGCAGAAAACACCTGAAGTGCTAGAAAAACAGCTCCGAGTTCCAGCAAATTGATGTGGAGCAGAGATTCCTGAGGGGACCACACTCCCTGGGTGGAGAGGTCGCCCATGTGAGCTCCCCATCCCAGAAGGGATGCATCTGCAGTAAGGGTCAAGAAGTGAGATAGAGGGATGAAGGGGACCCCTTGTCTCAGATTGCTCTGATCCTGCCACCACTGAAGGGCCTGGATCAGGGTTTGAGTCACTGGGATCAACTTGGAAAAGGGATCTTTTCTTTGAGACCAAAAGACTCAAGTGAAAATGAATGTCCCTCATCTGAAACTTTGCTCCTTGCACTACAGCTGTGGAAGCAGCCATGTGTCCTAGGAGCTGTAAGAAGTGCCTTGCTGGTTGAGAGACCTGCAGAGTGAAGGAGGAGGCCAGGGCCACTAGGTTCCTTACCCTTTCTAGGGGCAGGAAGGCTCTGGCCTGCTTTGTGTCCAATTCTGCACCTATAAAGGCGAGTACCTGGACAGGTTCCAGAACTGACTTTGGAAGATTGTGAAGAAAACCCAGAGAGGTGAGCAGCTGCTGGGTAACTTGCAGGTGTGATTTGACCTGATCTGGAGACTGACCTACAATGAGCCAGTCGTCTAGGTAGGGAAAGATGGCAATCTTCTGCCTCCTTAAATGAGCAACTGCTACTGCTAGACATTTTATGAATACCCTTGGGGCAGAGGTAAGGCTGAACGGCATTGCTCTGAACTAGTAACGGCCTGAGGGCAGTTCGAATCTGAGGTACTTTCGGTGGGAGCTTCTGATGAGAATATGGAAATAGGCATCCTGAGGTCCAGGGAAGCTAGCCAGTCCCCTGGCCTTAGAGAAGGTAAAATCATTGCCAGAGTCACCATTTTGAATTTTGGTTTCAAAAGGTGCTTGTTCAGATATCTTAGGTCCAAAATGGGCCGTCATTCTCCTGTCTTTTTTGGGGGTAAGGAAGTACCTGGAGTATAGACCCTTGCCCTGGTGTAGGGGAGAAACCCTTTCTACAGCTCTGAGAGCCAGGAGGGTTGAGACTTCTGTTTCTAAGGCAAAGGTCTCTAGAGGGTTTGCAGGTGGAAAAGATCCGATTCTCATCTTTGGAAATTTTTTGAAGCTGAGAACCAGACCCTGGCTTACTACTTCCAGGACCCACTTGTCTGATGTTACAGACTCCCAGTCCTGAACGAAGTAAGCCAACCTGCCCCCTACAGGTAATGGAGAACCGGCCCTGGGCACCCCATCAGGGTGCCTGTTTGGCAGGGGCTTTAGGCTGAGGGGTGGGAGCAGACCTGCTTGCACCCCGTCTGCCTCTCCCTCTGAAGAACCCCCTCTAAGCATAAGCAGAGGAGGCCTGGGTTTGGTAAAAAGGCCTGTGAAAAGACCTACCTCTACTCCTGGAGGTCTGCCTCTGAGGAGTGGCTTGCTGCTCCTTGGCTTGTGCACTCCTATAAGTAGTTCTATATTCATCCATTTTCTTCATGTAATTCTCTGTCTGCTCCCCAAACAGAGAATTTCCTACCACAGGAAAATCCATAGCCTTAGTCTGGGTATCCTGTGACAAACTAGTACACCTGAGCCAAGCCAACCTCGAAGGCCACAGATGTAGCCATGACTCTAGAGGATACATCATTAGAATCCACAGCAGCATGGAACTGCACCTTGGATACCTCAATACCATCAGCAGCCACCTGCTCCAGCTCCTTAGCAAGCTGGCCAGGGGCCTGTTTGGCCAAAGCCATGACAGTGTCCCATCTAGATTACTGGTATCTTGCCACATAAGCCATGTAATTTGCTTGTCCGAGTCCCAAGGACGCTGCCATGTATTGTTTTTTAGCCATGGCATCAATCTTCCAGGAGTCCTTGTCAGGAGGATGTGAAGCCAGGGGAATATTAGCCTTGTCACAGGCTGCAGCCTGAACTACCCCAACATGGCTGCATTGCTGTGAAAGGAATTCTGTATCAGGACCTGACAAAGTGTACCTCCTGTCCATCTTCTTGTCCACAGGAGGCACAGAATTAGGAGCTTTTAAAATTTTTATTGTTTGATTCCTAAATGATTTATGTAAAGGGATAGACAATCTCCTAGACTCTGGGATATCCATCATTTCCACAAAATCAGGTTCCTCTTGCTCATCCACAGCTTCCTCTAATGGGAGCAGGAGGGTTTCAGCAACCTTTTTATAAAACAGAAAGTGAGAAGGGGACTCAGAAAGCGTAGGGGGAGATTCTAAAGGTCTGTCTGGGGAGATGTCCGGTTCAATGGGCACATCCAGACTCTCAGTCACATTCACACTGTTCATAATCATCCTCCCCCTCCTCTGGTTCATAAAACTCTTCTATATCATATACTTGAACCGGTGGAACGGGCCGAACTGACCTTTTGCCAGACAGTGGCGGTTCGGACGGAACCGGAGAAAGTGACTGGACAATTTGTATAGCTTTTGCTATCTCTGCAGCAGTTGGAGAAGGGATTTAGACTCCACACCTGCTGATTTTCTAGTTTTCTTTGCTGGAACTGGCTCCTCAGAGTCAGCCTTACATTTGCCCGAGGAAGTCTTGCCCTGGTCAGAGGGCACTCCCTCCGGTTCGGCTGGCACCGAACCAGGCTGGCCATCCGGGTCAGTGGACTTTTTGGCCTCTCGTTCCCTGAGCCTGCCAACTCTCTTATCCAGGGTGGCTGCAGGGAAATTCTTACAAATCTGGCAGTCTGAATTGAGGTGGTCAAACCAGACAATGTACACATGTGGTGTGTGGGTCAGCCTTGGCAAAGGCTTCCCCACAGACACTACAGTGTTGAAACCCAGTGGGCCCGGTTTTTCTTTTGGGGTTCTCAGACATGATGCCAGCCTAACCAGAAAACTTGCCCTTTAAACGGCAGTGCCAGGCAAGACACCTTTATCGGTTCCCAACCGTGTCACGGGTTGTGGAAAAAAACGTAATGAAATCCGTTTTTTAGAACCGATAAGAACCGGGAACCGCACTCTAAAAGCTTTTAAATGCTTGATTTTTTAAGTTTTAAAACAACCTGATCGGTTCGAACCGAACCAATAAACATTTACAAGTTCCACACAGAAATAAACCTGTCTATTACTTACAATACCACAGACAGAGCTTGAACCGATCTGTTTGCGGTTAAAATAATAATACTCGAGGTTGAATTTAACCGAGAAAACTGTTTAAACCGAGAAATGAACCGAGCAGTAGGAGAAATCTCCGGAGCGACTGTTCAGTGAGATGGAATAAAGAATCTGACAGTTTCAGTTTGAAATTATCCAGACAGAACTTCTCTAACCGAGTTTGCGCTCTAAGCTCCATGCCTGGCATGGACGTTAACTTTCACCTCCGGAGCAGTTCTAATGGTGGGACAAACTGCAATTGTCATAATATAGCAAGACTTCATGTTGTTTGAAGCCTTGGTTTTGGCTTATAATACTGCTATTACCTCAGCTTTGGATATTATTGCACCAGTCCGTGTGCGACACCTCTCTCTCTCTTTGCCCCCGGGGCACCATGGTTTGATGGAGCCTTAAGGGAATTGCGACGTTTAGGTTGCAGGTTAGAATGTTGTTGGCGGAAATCCGGCCTGCATGCCGACCACCTTAGACTCTTAGAACATTGTCAGCTCCATCAGTCAGAAATGTCCCATAAGAAAGCAGAGTTCCTGTCCAGGGAAATTTCTGCAGCTCAGAACTGACCAGCTCAGCTCTTGAGAACTGTGGACAGGCTGTGCAACCCAGCCTGTATGCAGCTCTGGACAGCCTTTTCACAACTGCAATCTGATGAGTTTGTGCGGTTCTTTGCTGCTAAGGTGGCTGACATTACGCCGGATATCCTTTTGACACATTCTATGCGAGTTGTGGAAGATCAGGGCCTGGTCATTGTCCCTCCATTCTCCTGGAGTTCCTTCGACCACCTGGAAGTCATGGATGTTATGTGGATTGTCCAGGGGATGCACCCTAGATGCCGTAGTTTAGACCCAGGTCCGACTTCCCTAATTATGGGTTGTGGTGACGTTATCGGCACGGTTCTGGCACAGATAGCCTGGTGCTCCCTCGACTCCGGTGTCTATCCCTGTTCCTAGAAAGAGGCAGTAGTGACACTGTTAAAGAAAGCTTCTCTGGACCCAGACTCTCTTGCAAACTACAGGCTGATCTCAAACCTCCCCTTTTTGGGGAAAGTGATAGAGAAAGGAGAATCATTTGACCATCCATAACATCTATGAACCTCTCCAATTTGGTTTCCAGAAGAGGCAGAGTACCAAGACTGCCCTGGTTCGGGTGCTCGATGATCTCCTGATGGCAAGAGACCAGAGAAAACAGTCCATTGTGGTACTTTCAGATCTGTCATCGGCGTTTGACACTGTTGACCAAGGGATTCTACTTGAGCACCTGTGATTCATCTGTGGAGACTCTGGATTGGTCTACAGATGGTTTACATCGTACCTCACTGGAAGATCTCAGAAGGTCGTGTAATTTTTTTTTTCTCCCTCTGATTCGATCCCTCTGTCATGTGGGGTTCCTCAGGGCTCAGTGTTGTCCCCCATGTTGTCTGCGGTGTATATGCTTCCCCTCAGAGACATTGTAAGACGTATGGACTGAGGTTTCATTGCTATGCCAATGATACCCAGCTATATCAGTCTTTTGCTCCTGACCAGGAAAGAGCTGTCTCTGTATTTAATAACTGTCTCGAAGAAATCCAAGTGTGGATGAGGTCCAGCTGGTTGAGGTTGAACCCCGCAAAGATGGAGGTGATGGTTTTGGATCCAGGTCATTGAATAGGGGTACTGGGGGGCAGGCTGTCCCCTGGGATTACTCCTAGGGGATGCTGAGCTCCAGGCCTCTGAACAGGTGTGAGATCTGGAGGTGTTAGACTCAGGGCTGACACTTCGTGCTCAGGTGTCAACCGTTGTAAAGTCGTCTTATTATCACCTTAGAAACATCGCCAGGATTAAGCACCTTGTTTCGTCCGTAGACCTGCCTACATTGATACATGCCTTTGTGACCTCGTTCCTAGATTACTGCAATTTGCTTTACTTTGGACTACGTAGGGTTGATATCCATAACTTGCAGCTGGTGAAGAACTCAGCAGCCCGGTTGTTGATGGGGATTTTGAGATTTTCCCATATTTCGCCGGTGCTGCGGGATCTGCACTCGCTGCCAGTTCAGTGGCGGATCTCCTTCAAAGTCAGGTTACTGACATACAAAGCCCTACATGGACTGGGTCCTGACTGCCTGAAAGAGCTTCTGATTCCTTATCTCCCTGAGCGACCATTCCGTTTGGTTGATGAGGGGTTGCTAGAGATTCCAAGGGTGATTTTAAAATATGTGGGAGCCCGGGCATTTATGTTCATGGCCCTGACCCTTTGGAATTCTCTACCCTGTCAGATTAGGGAGTGCACAACTGTGGGGGAATCAAGCAGGCTTTAAAAACATTTTTGTGGGATAAAGCTTTTAATGAGGATATTGGCTGACAAGTATGTATTTTTAACTGTGCTGATATTTTGTTTTGTTTTATATATTTTAAATTGGTTTTATTGTTATGCGCCTTGGTTATGAACAGCGCATTATAAAGAATTATTATTTCAAACCATTTATTTAAAAAGCAATACAAAGTATACAAAAAGATGAGTAAACATTTTGCAAGGAGAGCACCATGCTTCCAAGTTAATTTTCTTTCTCAAACAGCACCATTTTTATACAGATCTTAACATACAATTAAAAAATGATGTGTATTTAAATCTGTCATGATTACCTGGCTAGAATAAATTAAGCCAGGAATGAACTTCAGTCACAGAATGGTGAAACCCAAATTCTCCATTATTTCACAGCTCTGTTAATATATTTATATTAATCCTAAATACAAATTATTAAACCTTCAAAATACATGAAATGTCTTACTTATACCATTAGTGTGCGAATGTTCAAATGTGTGTGTGTATGTGTGTATATATACACACATACATACATACATTTAGCGTCTCTCTTCTGTATGTTATTACCACCACTGAGATGACTCCTATGATTGTAAGAGAAGTCTCGCACAGATTGTCAGGGTATAAAGAACTGCATTATCTAAATGTTCAGTTAAATCACACGTGTGTGTTTGTGTGTGCGCATCTGTATGTATGCATGCATGCATGTGTGTTAACTAGCAGATACAGGCACTCCACCAATGTGTGCTGAGGCATGGGGCCACAGGGCGAGTGGTCCCCGGCACACACAGGAGGAGGGCAGCATCTCCTAATACAGGCAGCATCCTTGAGTGCATTACTGCACTAATAAAATGGCCTCACATTCAACATTATGGCTTAAAACTGCAGCACAGTGCACACAAGTACATGTAAGCATGGCAGGTGACCAGAATCATACATTCATAGAGCAAACTCTGGAGTGGCCATCTTGCCCCATTATATGAGAATAGTTTTACTGTTCTCTAATGATCCACATTCACCTATTTAGGGCATCTTGTCAGTTTCTGTTAAAAGGCACAATACTCTTTCACAGAATGCATCAATCAAGGTTCGAAACTCATTCCTTGTCGTGCAGTGTCGGATACAACTTCCATGACGTGTGATGAATACGTTTCTATGTGTACACCTGGGGCTAGCAGTATAGCCTAGAGGTTAGAGGAATGAGCTTGGTACATCCAGCAGACCTGGGTTTGATTCCCACAACCTCCACTTGCATACTGTGTGACTGAGCAAGTCACTTAACTTCCCCGCTGCTCCTAGGTCACCCCCTGAAAACAGGCACTTGTGCCTAGTGGGCCTCACCTGGTTACCAAAGACTAAATTAAAATAATCTACACAAAATGCATGCTAGAAGGCTGGTACAGTGGCATATATGAAGCCTTGTACACATTAGTTGTGAGCTCAAATTGTGCAAAGTAGAAACGATCATGGCATGCAAGGGCCTCTCCTTTCATTCAACTACCAAACATTGTTCCACTGTTCTCCTCCACTCATCACTTCTTAAGTTACGCATTTGATTAATTTGAGACTCTTGTATGAAATGAGCCATCTATAACATTCAAAACAGGATGAGTTTATCCTCACCCCCCAAAATGTTGGCTTTTTAGCTATCAAATGATGTGGACATCAGAAACATAATGCTTGCATACACTGAAGCTGATCCAATCTATCACCCACCTACGAGGTTCCTAGGAAAAATCAAGTGGCCTTTGCCAAGGAGGGAAAATGAGCAGACACAAACAATGGCAACTGCAGTGGCCAGTGGAAGAACCGCTTATTTAGCACTTTCCCATGTGCAATACAAGCATCACCATAAATGGGTTTACTCTGCAGGGAGCTGGCTTGGGAAGGAGTGCTGGGCATCCCACTGGATGGCTCATCTCCTTTGGGGGGGGGATTGCCCTTCCGCTGTTTGACTGTCACCCAGCAGAGGCTGTTCAAGAGGTCTGGGACTGCTGCAGATGCGTGCTTGTGCACAATCTCTTCACTGGCACATCAATGCACACAGACAGTCCCCTGGGAAGAAAATGGTGAGAGAATCATGGCCGTGGCAGGATGGTGACGTGACCAATTTTTCACAAGCCCTGCACTACCAACAACTCCCGGACCTGGATCCTGCTTCCGCAGAGTCAACGGGACTAAGGCCAGGCAGGGTGCCCCCTCCCATGATCCAGAAAGAGAAAAGTACAGTTACGTAAGAACTTACCGTAACAGTAGATCTTCGAGAGAGGCTCTTGCAGTAGGTAATTACATATAGTACTGACGCTGGCTGGTGGCAGGACCCCACGGAAAAATTTCTAGGACCCCCCCACGTCAGGTGACTGGCGTCATAAGACGTCGGTATGAAGGGGCTGTCCCGGCCGCCCGCCTTCCAGTTCTTTCCCGCCACAGGCCTGGAAGGCCCGGACGAGAGAGAAGCAGATGTTTCCATTCCTGGAAAAAGAGCTGAAAAAGCCTAGGGGGATGGAGGGTGGGAAGGTATTACCTACTGCAAGAGCCTCTCTCGAAGATCTACTGTTACTTTAAGTTCTTACGTAACTGTACTATCTTACTTCGAGAGGGCTCTTGCAGTAGGTAATTTCATATAGGACTGAATCCCAAGCAGTCTGGAACAAATAAAAGGCACCAGGAGGAGGAAACTACTCCAGAAAGTAGCAGTAGCCTTGCAAGCCTCAAGACAGGAGGCCTTGCAGAACAGCTAGCCCAAAGCCTGCTCTACGGTGAGAGGCAATGTCCAAACTGTAGTGTTTTGTAAAGGTATGGACGGAAGTCCAGGTGGCGGCAGCACAGATATCTGCTGCACACACTTTCTTGAAACAAGCTGCAGAGACCACTACTCCATGAGTGCAGTGACCTCTGACTTGACCCGGAAGGGTCTTGTTGTAGTTGTCGTAATAATTGATGCAATGAGCCAACCACTTCAACAGGCATTGCTTGGAAACAGCATTGCCTTCCCTTTTGTGAGTAAAAGAGACGAACTGATCAGTCTTTCTGAGATCCTTTGTCCTGTTGGTCTCAGAATCCGGTGAACATCCATGGTATGGAGTAAATATTCCCCTTGGTTGGAGTACTGCATGAAAAAGGCAGGTAACTTTATGGACTGATTTAAAGTAGACTCTGCAACCACTTTAGGTAAAAACTTAGGGTTCGTGCAAAGAGCCACTTGTTCTTTGTGAAAAATCAAATAGGGGATTTTACACATAAGGGCCTGGAGCTCGGAAATTCTTTGAGCAGATGTAATGGCCACCAAGAAGCAAGTGTTCCATGAAAAACTTCAGATCTGCGGTTGCCGCAGGTTCGAAGGGAGGAAGGGTAAGTTTCTCGAGAATAAAGTTCAAGTCCCAAGGGGGAGCAGGAGTTTGGATGGGGGGTCTCGGATGAAGGACCCCTCTAAGAAAAGTCTTAGAGATCTCTAATTGGGCAAACACTTTATCAGCGAAAGGAACATGGTAGGCTAAAATAGCAGCCATATGCACTTTCAGGGAGGAATGACAGAGACCCAGGTCGAAGAGATGATGTAAATATTCCAGCAGAACGGCCAATGAACAGGAGAAAGGCTGAACTTTCCTAGAGGCAGCCCAAATAGAAAATCTCTTCCATTTCATGGCATAAGTGGATCTAGTGGAGGGTTGTCTAGGCTCCACCAGAATCTCCGCCACTTTTGGAGAGACACCAAAACGAGATTGAGCTAGGTCTGCAGGAGCCATGCATGAAGTTGCAGGGACTTAGGGCCCAGATGGACCAGGGTCCCCTGATCCTGGGCCAACAAACCTCGACATAAAGGAAGAGGAGGAGGAGGAACCTCTGAGTATTGTTGTAGAAAAGAGAACCAGATTTGCCTGAGCCAGAAAGGAGTGATCAGAATCATTCTCGCTCCTTCTGTGGTTAGTTTCTGCAATACACGAGGGACCAGAGGAATTGGTGGGAAAAAGCATAGACAAATCTGTCCTTCCAGTCTAGAGGTAGAGCGTCGCTCCAGAAAGCACCTAGCTCAGGAATGAGCGCGCAAAAGGTGGGAAGTTTTGCGTTTTGGGGGGAGGAGAACAGATCTACCTGCGGAGTCCCCCAAAACTGAAAGATGTCGTCTAGCACCTTTTGGTCCAAATCCCACTCGTGTGGTAGGGCAAAGAAGTGGCTTAGCTCGTCTGCCAGGGTATTGTCGACTCCTGGAACATGAATCGTAGTGAGGTAAGGTTGTGTTGAGTTGCCCAGTCCCCAACCCTCATTGCTTCCCTGCATAGAGGGCAGGATCGAGTCCCTCCCTGCTTGTTGATGTACCACATCACACACATTTGTCTGTCTAGACGGCTAGGTGATTGGGAAGAATGTATTGGTGAAGGGCTTGGAGAGCATACAGTACTGCTCAAAGCTCAAGCACATTGATGTAGAGAGCTAGTTCCAATCTGGACCATAAGCCCTGGGTTCGGTGAGGACCCAGATGGGCTCTCCACCCTTCGCATGATGCATCTGTGGGCAGAGTCTGTGGGGGGAGTATGACAGAAGGGGACGCCCCTGAAACAGGTTCTCTCGAACCATCCACCATTGCAAGTCTTGTGCCATCGGTGAGGAGATCAGAACTAGATGATCTAGGTCATCTACAAGTTGATCCCACTGGGAGCGAAGAGTCCACTGAGAGATCCTCATGTGAAGTAGAGCTCGGGGGACAGTTGGAATAGCAGCCGCCATAAGCCAGAGGAGACGGAGAATCGACCTCGCCAGAATCTTCCTGCATTCTGCTAGCAGGGAGATCTGGGACTGAAGAGAGGCCGCCCTGTCCGGAGGCAGGAAAGCCTTGTTCACTGTCATATCGAGGATAGCCCTGATGAACTGTAGTCTCTGGGAGGGAACCAGATGAGACTTGGAATGGTTGATGGTAATACCCAGACAAGTAAAAACCTGCTGGATGAGGGAGAGAAAATGCAGGAGCTCCTCCCTGGATGAGGCCGCCAGGAGTCAGTCATCCAGGTAAGGGAACAGCTGTATTCCCATTGTATGCAGGTGGGCCGCTACCACAGCCAGGCATTTGGTAAACACTTGGGGTGCAGAGGAAAGTCCAAACGGGAGCGCACGGAATTGGTAATGGTCCCCCTGAAACGCAAACCGAAGATACTTGCGGTGAGAAGGGCGAATGGGGATGTGCAGATATGCATCCTGCAAATCCAGCGCATAAAGCCACTGACCTGGCCAAAGGAGGGGTAGAAGGGTCTGCAGAGAGAGCATCCTGAACCTTTTGTATTCCATGTAAAGGTTCAAGGAGCTTAGACAGAGAATGGGTCTATCAAATCTGTCTTCTTTGGGACCAGGAAGAAATGTGAATAGTAACCCTTCCCTTGAAGATGAAGGGGAATGGGTTCTATAGCCCTCTTCTCGAGGAGGGCAGAGATTTCTTCCCAGACCAAAGGAAGATGATCCCTTGCGTAGGACGACTTTAGAAGTGGGTGGCGGGGTGGTTTCTGTAGAAACTCTATGGAGTGCCCTTCCGCTATAAGCTGGAGCACCCAAGAATCCCTCTCCCAACCCGGAAGGTGGAGGGAGAACCTCCCTTCTACCGGTTCCTCCAGTGTGTCCGGAGGCGGTGGGAGAGGGGAGTCAGGTGGTGCACCCACTGCTTTTTTGGGTGGGGGGGCCTGGCAGCTATGGGGGCCCGACGTTTAGTGGCCCACCTTCCTTGGGGTTTCACTTGTGGCCGACTGCATCTGCAAAAAGGACGGCGCTGTGGGTGATTGGGACAGTACATGGAATCCACAGATTTCAGAGCAGTTTCCTTCTCCTGTAAGTCGGTGATGATGTCCTTGACATCACTCCCGAAAAGCATCGACCCCCTGAAAGATATTTCCTGGATTGCGGATTGCACCTCCAGGACCAAACCTGACACACGGAGCCAGGCATGATGCTGTAGACTCACGGCGAAAGTGGAGCTCTGCCCGGCAGTGTCCACTGCATCGTATGTCGTCCGAAGAATGTGGCAACTGGCCGAACGAGCAGAACGGACTAGATCGGCCAACTCCTGCTTGACTTGAGAGTCAGGTAAGGAGTCTATCTTAGGCTCCGCCTGGGTAAGGATGGCCTTCTGGTAATCCCCCATATGGGCGACATAATTTAGGGTCTGAATTCCCAGCATGGAAGAGGCATAAATCTTTCTTCCATACTGGTCCAAGAGGCAAGATTCCTTATTCGGAGGAGACTAGCTCAGATGTTTGGGGTGTGCTGACCGGCCGTGAGCGGTGCTAATCATGACCGAATCTGCACGAGGGTGGGAGTCCAGATAGTCCACACCCTCAGGAGCCTGCTACAGCCTGTTAGACTTCCTAGGAAGTGGGGCTAATGCCGACGGTTGTTTCCAAATAGTGGAAACAAGGTGGGCGTGAGGCTCAATCCAGGGTGGCACTAAAATTGGAGCCGTCAGGGGCAGGTCCAGATGTTCGGCAAGTTTGAGTCACTGAGGATCTGGTTCCAAGGAGCACCACTGATGAACTTCCTGGATTTTCTGAGCATCTCCATGAAGGAAGGGTCCTCAGGAGGAGACTTCGGAGCAGTCCTCGGCCGGGGCTTAGATGGAGAGCGAGGCTTGGCATCTTTCTCGGAGCATCCTTCGGAAGAATCCGAGGAATCCGAGAGGGAAGAAGAATCAGAAGCAGACTAAGACTCCCTAACACGGCTGGGAGCAGGGATGGGTTCCTTGGGGGGTATCTGTGGACGCGTGTCCTGCCCCTCTTGGGATCCAGAGGGAAAGACCCTGGAGTCTGGAGGTGGTGAGGGGTGTGCCGCCTCAGACGTATGGGAGTCGGGGGTGGCACCGTTGCCGTAAGGCAGCTTTCTACCTCCTTGGTGAGCTAAGCCTTGGCCTCAACCCACCAGGAAGCAAGAGTCTCCAGCAGATCCATCGGTGGCCATAGGGGAGGTGGAGGAGAAGGAGGGGGAAAGGTGTACGGGTTGTACCTGTAAGGCTAGTATCCGAAACCCAGCAGCGGGAAAACCGGCACCGGGTATTGTGGCGTCAGGTACTGCGGTATCGGAGGGAACGGCGTCTGGTACTGCAGCGCTGGATACTGCGGTCCCAGGTACAACGTCCGGATAAGATGGCGGGTACCGGGTGCCAGAGGAGCTGCCAGAGCAGACGGCTCGGATAGTGGCCTCAAGGGGAGATCAACAGTGAGAGGCCCGGAGGGTGCAGGGCCTGACGGAAGGGGAATATCCCCCAACGGCATCAGCGGGAATGGCGTCAGATCCGGTTCCTTCGGAGGGTCTGATGGAGGTGGAAGATCCCCCGCATCACCTGAGGATGGGGGGAGAAATCCTCGGGGTCAGGCTGGGGTGACTCGGGCTCCCCAGATGGCAGCGAAGGCTGCGGGAACGGGTACACCATGGCGTGAGGGTCCATCTAGGTTCCGCCGCACGCCGGGGAGCAGACATGTGGCTTAGGGGCTAGTTCCTGGCGGGCACCGGGGGAGCTGGCATCTGTCTTACAGGGTCCCTCATCGAAGGCAGGCCGTGGTGGAGGAGCGGCCCTGTCCAAAGGGGACGTGGTCGTGTGCTGCCCCAAAGGGTCGGGCATCTTCTCGACCTTCTCCCGGCGAACATCGGAGGAGCAGACATCCGACTTATGGGAGTCGCCCACGGCAGTAGGCTGCAAGCCTGCGGCTGAACCGGGGGCGGAGGCCTTCTTTGGCCCGGAGGAGCCCGCAAGGCCCAAGCGAGAGCCAGACAGGCAGGCCAATGCCTCCTCCAAACCGTTGGAGGCTGCCATCAGATGGTCCCCAGAGGGGATGTTACCTGTGCCGCGACTCCAGGCGGAGTTGCGGAAGAGGAGGCCTTCTCCCTGTGCCTCTCCTTGTCCCGCTTTTTGAGATGTCCTTCCAGAGAAGTGGACCACCTGCCTCAGCTTCTACAACTCTTTCTCCATCTAAGACATCTTTTTCTTGAGAAGATGGGCTTCCAGGGACTGTTGGCGCCATTTGCGGGTAGCCGCGCTGAAGTTGAGGCAATGCTAGCACTTGTTGACCGGGTGGTTGGGGCCTAGGCAGAAAAGACAGAGGGAATGGCAGTCCTTGTGTGGCAGTTGAGCACCGCACGAGTCGCACTTGTTTTGTGCCTCGGAGGGTGCAGGGAATGACATACACCGATGATGACCTGACGATAGAAAAAAAAATAACTAATTTTCGAAACCGACGAAAGGTTATGGCTGACAAAGCACAAACCTTTCCGCAGATGCTGCACAAGCTAACGGTGGAAAGAACTGGAAGGCAGACGCCTGGGACCATCCTCTTTATATGGCGCGGTCACCTGACATGGGACGGTCCCTCACCAGGACTGCTAGCTAGAAACGTTCCATGGGGTCCAGCCGCTGGCTGGCGTCAGACCTATATGTAATTACCTACTGCAAGAGCCCTCTCGAAGTAAGATCTTTAGCTAGTAGTGTCGTGTCGGGGAACCATCCACCCAATGTCACGTGACCGATGTCAGCGCAACACTATGTAGTAGGCGGTCCCCAGGTTTGCCTTCCAGTTCTCCCGCCGGAGACCTCCATGGAGGTGTGACAGGAGAATGGATAAAGGAGGCTCCTGGAGCCTGAAACAAGCTGATGGAAAAAGAGCAGCCAACAAAACCTGGGGGAAGGAGGGAGGGAAAAAGGTGACCTTCTGCAAGACCCTTTCTCAAAGATCTACTGTTACGGTAAGTTCTTACATAACTGTACTATCTTACTTCGAAAGGGCTCTAGCAGTAGGTAATCGCCTTGAGGACCGAGTCCCAAGCAACGCGAATCAGAAGAAACAAACACAGCAGGCAGGAGAACTGCAGAATAGAGTAGGACGCTCAGGACAGGAGACCCTGAAGCACAGCTAGGCTAAAGCCTGCCCTTTGCCTAGAGGCACTGGCCAGACTGTAATGCTTTGTGAAAGTATGGGCAGAACTCCAAGTAGCTGCCGTACAAATATCCATAGCTGACATTCTTGAAACAAGCAACAGAGGCAGCCATATTTCTGGTGGAATGCCTCTTAACCTCCCCAGGGAGATTTTTCCATATTTCTAACAACAGAAAACAATACAGTTTGCCAACCACTTAGACATTGTTTGGAAACTGCTTCTCTCTCTTTGGCGTGAAACAAAAGAAAAAGTTGGTCCGTTTTTCGGACTGACTTGGTTCTGTTAGTGTAATGACGCAAAATTCTGTGAACATCTGAAGTACACGGAAGTTCCTCCCCCAATTAGAATGCTCGGCATAACAGACAGGCAGTTCAATAGACTGATTCAATGTAACCTCCGAAACCACCTTTGGTAAGAACTTAGGATTTGTATGGAGAGCCACCTGGTCTCTGTGAAAAATCAAATAAGACTCCTTACAAATCAAAGCCTGAAGTTCGGAAATCCTCCAAGCAGAAGTGACAGCAACCAATAATAGCACTTTCCACGGCAAACCGCGCATCTTGCAGGAACCAGCTAGTTTGAAGGGAAGTAGGGTCAACTTTTTCAGAATTAATTAAGATCTCATGGTGGCGCAGGATTGAGCACCAGGGGTTTCAGATGCAGGATCCCTTTCAAAAAGGTCTTAGAGACCTCAAACTGAGCCACAGTTTTGCCCTCCACAAGAGTGTGGTAGCCAGAAACAGCCGACAGGTGGACCTTTAAGGAAGATAAGATAAGGCCCAAGTCAGACAGGTGCAGAAGATACTCCAAGATTTGTGGCACCAGACAAGTGAAGGGGTCCCAGCCTTTCTAGGTGGCCCACAAGGAGAAGCACTTCCACTTTATAGCATATGTAGTCCTGATAGAAGGCTTCCTGGCTTCTACAAGGACCTGCGCTACTCTGGAGGAAACCCCGAAATGAGAAGCGGCCATGTCCTGAGGTGCCATGCATAAAGGTGAAGGGACTGCAACCCCGGATGGACAAGTTTGCCCTTCTCCTGAATCAGAAGATCGTGGCAGAGGGTTGGGGGACTAGAGGTTCCACCGCCAGCTGCTCAAGTAGCGAAACCCAGACCTGCCAAGGCCAAAAAGGGGCTATCAGAACCATATATATTGTATCTGTCCATTTCTAACTTCGGTCTCCTGTCACAAGATCGCGTCGGCCTTGCTCCTTCCCCTCCTTACTTATAGTGCTCCACTTCTGCTCACAACCAACTCTACAATCCTATCCCACCTAAAACGGGCCTACCAGAGCGGGCCGATTTGCTGTAGGTGTCAATGCACGTCACCACCACTGTGATGTCCTCTCTACCCTGGTATTCCACGCTCTGCTAAATGCACAAGCTGGTCCATAAATGCACTCCTCCTAGGCTTGGTAAGCCTGTACGGCTCCAACAGTCACAGCGCGCACCAAGATCTGCCTCACTACCCACCCCTGCTTATCGTGCCCAAATCGCGACATGCTGTGGCATGTAGACCTTTCACCTACTTTGCTGTGTCTGATTGTAACTCCTTGCCCAACCCCATACTATCATGCTTCTTGCTCCCAAAGTTTCAATCCACTTTGCTACCCTACCTCTCTCTGCCCCATGCTCCTGCTTCAGTTGATCCCTGCTCCAGCTTCCACTAGTCTATGGCCTACCATGTGTAGCTTTCCCTGGACCTCATCATGGGGGAAACTTTGAATTTTAATAGGATACCTACAAATATTATGCACTTTTCTACCTATGCTACTGCCGGTATAGTTGTGATTGCTACCCATTTACTGCTGCCATAGCTTGTTACGAGTCATTATATGTGCAATGCCAACCTGGCTGTACAAGTCTATTTGATGTAATTCTGTTATTGACTAACTTATGTAATTTCTGTCCATACTGTATGCTTTTAGATTCATCAATTCTTTGTTATTCCTCAACATGTAATTGGCACTTCCTCTGTAAACTGTTGTTTGTACTACCAATATATTGTATGTCCTGGGTCACCCCTGAAAAAGGGACAGCAATGACTCAGTGGACCCACCCAGTTACCAAAATTGAAATAAATAATATGCACCCTTTCCACTTGTAGCTTGAGCAGCATCCTCAGCAGAACTGGAATGGGAGGGAATGCATACAGAAAATGAGAGTTACATACCTACTGTAATTCTTTATCTTCTCTTGTATCTTCACCATTCATTACCACTGGGTGAAGCTGGAGGTGCGCACCAACTATGGGAGTCTTGTTTTGGGGGAGAGAGTCGGCGTTGACAGCACCACCCATGTAGCTTACGCATCGCACACAGATTGGCTGTTAGGTGCCGCAGATGACTCCACCATCCCAGTTTCCCAGTTCTGTTTGGTCAGAGAGGAAGAAACAGTTTTAGAAAAATAAAATGAGGCAGGAGAGCCGAGGTCCGTTGGGCTGACGTCGGGGAGACCGGCGTCCGACTTATCAAAAGGACTCGTCAGGCCTACATCGGAGGATCCGACACCTGACTTACTGACGGAAGCCAGGCAGGTGGGCTCTGGAGTCCCTGAAGCCTGAAAACAGCCCAGGCGCTCAGAGGATCCAATTGGGTGGCTTATTGGCCCTACTAAGCAACTCAGACATGCTGAAGGAATGAGCTTAAGACAAGCAAAAGCCTCGGATGTTACCAGGTGCCCACAGCGACTGTAAGCAATGGCGGCAGGGGATCCAAAGACTGTCCCTGAGGTGGGGCAGGCTTGACTGCAGCAGGAGCTGCTGCTCACCTATGGGGCCAGAGGGTAGCCGCGGGCGGGAAGGGGACCGATTTTGGTCCTGATGCTTCTCCTTATCCTTCTTCTTGTACCTGGGAGTTTCAGTCATGGAGGAGGAAGCGCTTCAGAGCTTCTGCAGGTCCTTTTCCATCATGGCCATCCTTTTCTTCAGTAAGTGAGCCTTGAGGGCCTGCTGGTGACGTTTCTGTGTGGTCTGGTTGAAGTTGGAACAGGCCTCACAATCCTCAACCCTGTATTCCAGGCCTAGTCAGAAGAGGCAGAGAGTATGAGAGTCTCTGAGCGGGAGCTGCGCACCACACAAAGCACTTATTTTTATGCGACTCAATGGAAGACTGACAACATGCACAAAAACTAAGAAAATACAAATTTGTAAAACAGAAACGGATACTGTCCTATGAAAGCGGTCGAACTGCAACATGCGATCTCCTCGAGGTCCGACATGATCAGGTCAACGTGGGAAAGAACTGGAAGGCAGGCATGGGGACTGCCCACTATATAGTGTCACACTGACACTGGTCACGTGAAGTTGGGTGGGGGTCCCCGTCAGACCCTGCTAGCTAAAGTTTCCATCTGGTTCTGACATCAAGGGAGCAGTCCTCAAGGTGATTACCTACTGCAAGAGCCCTCTCAAAGTAAAATCAATAGTTTGAGAGAAAAAATAATTGGATTTATTAATGTATTCAAGGAGTAAGCAGCTACAGCATTTCCCAAAATGTCTGGGATACAGCTTAGATGTCCCACGTTTTCCGTACTTCTACACACACACACACACCCCTTCTGTAACTACAGTACTTCTAAACACATTTACATGAAAACAGGTCAGTTATTCCACAAGAGCTGATCTGCTCCAAGAACATATGGATGGCCCAAGAAGTAGCAACATGGGCCTCTGTGTAGGCCGCTCATGTTTTAATCCTCAATATGAAAGCCCTGCCACCAGAATTCTGGGGCAGGGCCACCCCAAGTGCTTCCTGGGAGGTGGGGGGCTGCACACTGCCCAGTGTGATCCGAGCCTACAGTGTTGTGATCCTATAACGCAGGTGTAATGTCAGGGCAGGGAAAGTCAGAGAGTGTGTGTGTGTGTGTGTGAGAAAAGCACATTGGCTTATCAGAGAGAAGTCACCAACTGAAAATTGTCATCTTTCTACAGTCAGGCAATCTTGTTGGATCTTCTGTGGGATATAGGAAATAACGGACAGAAAAAATAACAAGAAAACTAATCCAAAGATTGGGAATGGCATCTTTGGAAAAAGGGAATTTGTTTGCTCATCTTCAAACATTTTTTTTTTTGTACATATCACTACTTTCTTTCTAGTGTAAAAGAGCTTTCAGTATAAACTCTTATTCGACGAGAACTTGAGAAGAAAGATGGAACAATCGGTCAGATGATGGTGCAGCAGCAGCACTTTGCAGGGTAGTCTTCAGCGTAGACCTGGTCCTCTTTTCCGTAGACAAAATAGGAATGCTGTTCTCCTTTCCAGCCATAAAGCACTTTAGTGACTGGGATCAGCTCAATGGTTTGTTTCTGAAATTAACAGGAAATACAGACCTGTAAGCATGAGGACTTGTTTCAGGTACATATTATTGAGCTTGTTGAGTACATGTTTTTATTAGCTTTTGATGACCTTATAACTAAAACACTGTCCTAATCCACAGGTAAGGCTGTGCAAGTAGAAGAATAAAGACCCCACCATCAGCATCACGTGAATGCCATACTATGGTATTAGCATACCTCAATCCATACCAGGGTCTGGTTAACCATTTATTGGGGGGGGGGCAGATACTCCCATATAAAAAAAAATCTAAATATCAATTGATTATGTTAGAAATGAGGGACTCCCCCTAGCCCCACAAATTAACCTGGCAACAGGTCAGTTTTCTGTGTTACGATCGCTATTGCTGGCACAGTAGTATCGCATAGCATAGCGCAGTGTGTGCATCTACTAACTGCCCCATAGTACTACCACAGAACTAACAGACACTCTATTGGTCCTACGAGTACTAGGGAATTGGTTACATTGCAAAACACTGATCAACTAGTGGGGTCCTTAGCCCACCACTTGCGCTGGCAAAGCAGAGGTATGGACAGACTGGACAGACCAACCTAGCCTTCTGGTGCTGACATTTCTAGGTTTCTAACTCACCAAAAGAGAACATTTTTTGATTTAACTTTCTTTATTGCTGGCCCCCTAAGAACTCTCAAGCAGACCCCACTCTCCTCCAATCACTGACCCACCTGTTGTTCACCCACTGGGAAATCAGGGACAGACACTCCCCATGTACCTTGGTCCAACGAACCCCTGCGGACTATCCCACCAGATCCAAGGTGAGGGATCGGGAGAGCTAGCGAGACAAACCCAGCATTGGGTGTGTGGTAGGGGGGGCACTGGGGATTGCTGTCGCCTATCCTATGGGCCAGGGTTTTTCTGTGGCTGCATGTTTCCCCTGGAGTGCAGACATGCAATGACATCTGTGCACTGGCGTGCCGATATTCACCGCCGCTCCACCCCATTACTGCGTCACCTCCTACAGTGCCACCAGTCTCCATCGGGGGCCACTGTGAAACGATGCAAGGCCCACTACCCACCCTAGGAAAGGAGAGCAGTCCTCTGACGCTCAATCCTCTCCTCCCTGACCACCAATGGCCTGAGTCCGCTCCCTCAACTCCGGTTGTTGCTGGTGTGAGGTGGAGTTCAGTCCTCAACACTTAGCGCCTGCCGGCACCAAAAGAGAATATTAATACCTCGCCATAACCCCCCACACACAGACACACACACACAAAATACAAATATATACTTTTAAAGGTAACATGCAAGTTCAGACTATACTACAGAATGCTATAGATGATCAGAAATTAAATCAGCTTTTCTTAAAGAGCAGATGACACCTTTGTGAAAACTAAGGAAAAATAAAATTACGTACCTACCGTAATTATGATCTTTCTGTGTATCTTCACCATTCATCACTTTTTGGGTATCTGCGGAGGTCAGGACCCATAAAACTTTTTTTTTTTTTTTTTTTTTTTAAAAGGTAGGTGGAGCCAACGCACCATCAGCGCCACCCTCGAGGCCATCGCACTGTGTGGCGCTCGAGGGTTGGCCATTAGGCTGCATTGACTCCGACTGCCTGCCAGTTCTGAGTCGCCAGCGAGGTAAGAGGAAGGGAGTGGAGGGTGGGACAAGGAAGTCCAAGGGACAGAAAAAGGAAAAGATATATAAACCAAAAGGAGAAATAATGACTGAGAGGACACAAAGGGAGAAAAGTCGGAAACTAAAGAGATTGGGAGGGGCCCCAATCTCTGGAAAAGGAAGAGGGAGGTAGGGAGGGTAAAGAATTTAGGAGGAGAGGGGGGAGTTAAACATCCCAGACCCTGGTCCGTCTCCAGATTATATAGGAACTGCAGCCAAAGGCTTTCTGCCAGAATTCAAGGCACAGAATGGCTGGCAAACACTCCAGATAAATAGAGTCTGCTATTCTGGAAGAAGGACAGGGTACAGAGAATTAACAGCCTCTCAATGAAGATTATTGGTGAAAAAAGGGGAAACTTTTTTTTTTTTTTTTTTTAATACAAGGAGAAAAGCTTGGATGGGAACAGGGAGGAGGAGAGAAAGGAGGGCAACTTACAACTCCCACCCCACAGGGGTGGAGCCAAAGCACTGGAGAAGGAGTGCCCAGCCAGTCCACTCTCCCGAACATTATTCCCTGTGTGCCTCTGTTTTACCCCTACCCCAAGAAAGGCAGGGGAAGAGTTGGGCAGAGAGAGGGAGGGGGACCCTGAAACTGAGGCCCCAGGGGGATGGAGGGTGGGATCGTGATGAATGGTGAAGATACACAGAAAGATCATAATTACGGTAGGTACATAATTTTCATATCTTATCTGTGTCAATCTTCACCATTCATCACTGTTGGGTGAGTACCGAACCCACCGAAGGGGGTTTGTTTTACACCCTAAGGGACAAAGTCTCTTAGCTCTCAGTGGGTGATGCACTAAGAGGAAGAACCTTCAGGGCCTGGAGAGGCCTGAGAGTGGGAAGAGAGGATGGGTCCCCGGAGAAGGAGATTGCCTCGACAAGCGCCGTCTCACTCTACAGGAGAAGAGATAGGTTCTCTGGTGAGCGGAGTTAATCACCCTATGCCGGGCCAAGGGGGACAACCGGGAAAGACGCAGCCATGCCGGCTGCCTAGTGCAGATCGCTGTCCCTACGACCCTGGTTGCTACCTCGTTGGCATCATAGGACGCCCTCGCTTGGTGCTTTGCTAGCTCCAGGCCACGTGCAGAGAGTGCAATGGCATGTCTGGTTTGCTCCATATCAGGCAATGAGGCTTGGAGCTGACCTAGCCTGGACCACAAGAACCTGTCATAGGCTGCATAGTGGGCCTGATGTGCAGAAATGGACAGCAATAACCGTGCAGAGTAGAAAGTCCTCCTACCCCAGAAGTCAAAATCCGAGGAGTCTTGATCTGGGGGCCAGTCACAGTGAAGGGCATGAAGCCCATCAGGAGAATACAACTGCACCAATCCGGACTGCGGATGAGGCATGGAACCTGGAGACCCCGGGGGTGCGCAATACCTCTGGCTGAGATCCCTAGGGGCAGGACTCCAGAGAAGGGCCTCTGCCAGGAATGCAACGACGCCTCCCGAAAGGGAGCAGGCCAGGGTAGCACCACAAGGGTTGCCTCGCCAAAATCGCCTAGAAGGGCATGCGTCGATTGCTGGTAGTGGAACGAGTAAGGTGCAAGTCCTCCAACATCCTCAAGAGGAAGCGCTGATACTCAGCAAGATCAGCAGCTGGAGAGATGTGGACAGAAGGTTCCTCTCCCCCAGAAGAGGGGGATGAGGAGCTGGAGGGCACCGGCTGTTCAGTGGGTGGCTGCACGGGGTGGGGGGGGGGACGTTGAAAAACCTGTCTGTCCATTGCCCTAACGTAAGCTGGGAACCGAGCAGCCACAGCCCTGAACTGCTCCCAGGAGAGAGGCCCGCTAGGACCAAGGATGCCTGGGAGCGCAGGAGAATGTGGCAGAGGGATGGGGACAGAGCCGAGAAGAGATGTCGGCTGACCTCCGCCTGGGCTAAGGAGCGGACCGGGAGCACCCACAGAAGAAGGTGCCCCGGAAGACCCCACAGCCGAGGCCATGAGAGACAGGAGTCCCACTAAGGAACCAAGGAGAGAGAAAGGTGCCCAGTGATCAGAACAGCTGGAGCAACAGAACAGCTGAGCTGGAGACAGAAAGAGAGAAAGGGAATGTCAGGAGGGACAGCATGACCTGATGACAGAGATTCCCTTGAAGGTCTACTGCCATGGTAAGTTCTTGCATAACTGTTCTATCTTCTTAGGGGATACGCCTGTCATCAGGTCACATCTATGGAATGAGTCCCAAGCAGTGCTGTGAGCAAGAACAGTCTGGGTGGCAGGAGGCCAGAGGCCTATGAAAGAAGGCTCTGAAGCACAGCAAGGCCAAAGCCTGCCCTTCTGAGGAATGCAGTATCCAGACTGTAGTGCTTGGTGAAAGTGTGGACAGTACACCAAGCGGCAGCAGTGCAAAACTTGGCTGCAGACATGCCTCTGAAACAGGCAACTGAAGTGGCCATGCCTGTGGTAGAATGGTCCTTAATAACCCTGGAAGTACCTTACTGTACTTCCTGTAACAAAAAATAATGCAGTTGGCCAAGCATAGTTTTGAAACTGGAGCGTCCTCTCTACCAGGGGGAAAAGAAACAAATAACCGTGTGGATTTCCTGCATTCCTTGGTACAGTGTGTATAGTAATGCAAAATTCTATGCACATCCAAAGTACTGTATGGAGGAATGCTCCCCCTGGATTGGCATGCTCTGGATAATAAACAAGTAGGTGGATGGACTGGTTGAGGGTAAACTCAGACACCACCTTGGGAAGAAACATAGAAATTGATGGCAGATAAGGACCGCAAGGCCCATCCAGTCTGCCCATTTTTCTTACCTTATGAATGTGCCATAGGCCTTTACTCTGTCAATGGCCTATCTATTCATACTCATCTGTGTTGCTCCCTTATGCCTGTCCCATGCCTGTTTGAAGCTCTGCACTGTATGTCATATCCACCTCTTCCTGAGGTAGGCTGTTCCATGCATCCACCACCCTTTCTGTGAAAAAGAACTTCCTCAGATTACCTCTTAATCGGCATCCTTCTAATCTCATGCTGTGTCCTCTTGTCCTAGTTTTCATATACATTGTACTAAAACATGTTAGACTCTCACTTTATTAATGCCTTTAAGATGTTTGAATGTTTTGATAACATCACCTCTCTCCCTCCCTCCTTTGCTCTAGGGTATACATATTGAGCTCCATTAATCTGTTCTCGTATGTTTTCTTATGCAGCCCCTGCACCATTTTGGTTACCCTTCACTGGACTGTCTCAATTTGGTTAATGTCCTTGTGAAGGTGTGGCCTCCAGTACTGCACACAGCATCCCAGATGGGGCCTAACCAGCGTCTTGTAAAGAGGGATTATTATCTCCCTCTTATGACTTGTGATACCCCTACTAATACATCCCAACATCCCTCTAGCCTTACCTACTGCACAAGGATTAGTACACAAAGAGACCCTATCTTTGTGGAAAATAAAATAAGGCTGCTCACACATGAGAGCCTGTAGCTCTGAAATTCTTGAGCAGAAGTAACAGCAACTAAGAATAACGCTTTCCATGACAGAAAGCATAGCTTGCAAAGACGTGTCTGGCTCAGAAGGAGGCAGGATCGACTCTCCAAACAAAACTGCAGTCCCAAGCCGGAACTGGGTTGTGGATGGCAGGCTTTAATGAAGAATGCCTCTCAGAAATGGACGGGCCACATCCAGCTGTGCCACCGTACAACCATCAATGGGCACATGGAAGGCTGATATGGCAAACAGCTGCATTTTCAGGGAGGAGTATTTGAGACCAGCATTAGACAACGTCAGGAGATGCTCCAAAACCTGGTTCTTTGGACAGGTGAAAGGGTCCAGTTGGTGAGAAGCGGCCCAGATAGCAAACCGCTTCAACTTCACAGAATAAGTGGCCCTGGTGCAGGGTTTTCTGGCAGCCACCATGACATCAGCCACCTTCTGAGCTATGCATGCAGATGGAGAGATTTGAGGTCTGGATGGACCAGAGTCCTCTGTGCTTGTGTCAACAGGTCCAGGCAAAGGGGAAGGGGGAACTGTAGGTTCAACAGCCAGTTGCTGCAGCAATGGAAACCATATCTGCTGCGACCAAAATGGGGCTACCAGAATCAAGGTGGTGCCCTCCATCTGTAGTTTGATGAGACCCCTCTGAATGAGATGGATTTAGGGAATGCATAAGGAAACCTCCCTTTCCAGGAGAGGGACAATACATCTCGCCAGAAAACTCCAGGGCCTGGATCTAGCAAGCAGAAACGTGGCAATTTTGCATTGAGTGGGGACGCAAAAAGATCCAACTCTGGGTGATCCAACCTGTCGAACAGGTCTTCTGCGACAGAGGTCAACAGTTCCCCCACTCATGCACTTTGGACTGTGACTGGCTGAGGCTATCTGCCACGGCATTTTGGGCACCTGGCACATAGATAGCTGACAGTTCTAGACCGTGATCTAGAGCCCAGTACCAGACACTCATTTCCCAGCACAGAGGATAAGAATGGGTCCCCCCTTGCTTGTTGAAGTAATAGACTACACTGAGATTGTACAATTGTGCCCAGGGAGAGATGGTTCTGGAAGGCCTATAAGGCATACAGAACTGCACTCATTTCTAGAACGTTTATGTGGAGGTAAGTCTCCCTGCAGGACCAGAAGCCCTGGGTCTGATAGGGGCCTAGATGGGCTCCCCAACTCTTATCCAAAGCATCTGTGGTGAGGATCTATTGGGGGGTGGGGATCAGAAAGGAAACTCCTTTTCAGAGATTGGCCAGATTCATCCACCAGTGAAGCACTGTGCAAACTGGCGCGGAGACAAGGACCGGCTGATCTAGATTTCCTGAACGCTGATCCCATTGGACCCTGAGGGTCCACTACAGGATCCTCATGTCTAACCTGGCCAGAGGGACCATCAGGATGGCCGCTGCCATGAAGCCGGAGGAAAGTGCTGGCTGGAACATGCTGAATCTGCGCCACCTCCTGGGTCTGGGCAATAAGGCGGTCCACCTTGTCTTGGGGAAGGAAGGCCTTGCCCAGAGTAGAGTCCAGGACTGCCCCTGTGAATTGTAATCTCTGAGAAGGGGTCAGCACAGACTTGGGTCAATTAATTGGCTGTGATGCCCAAGGAGTGGAACAATTGCGGGGTGTGCTCCAGGGCGAACAACAAGAGCTCTCTGGACTGGGCTTTCAGTAACTAGTCATCCAGGTATGGGAACACATACAGGCCCTCACGCCAAAGGGCCACTGCCACAGCTGCTAAGCACTTGGTAAAGACCTGTGACAGAGGATAAGCCAAAGGATAATACCCTGACCTGGTAATGCTCCCCTGGAACAGGAAATGCAGGGAACGCCTGTGAAGGGGCAAACCATGATATGCAGATAGGCATCCTGCATATCAAGGTACCATAGCCAGTTGCTCTGCTTGAGCAGTGTGAGAAAGCTGTGCAAAGTGACCACCTGGAACCTTTTGTACTGAATAAAAAGGTTTGGTTCCTTGAGGTCTAGTATGGGCCTGAAGTTCACTGTTCTCTTGGGAATCAGGAAGAGCTTAGAATAGAACCCCTTGTTCCTTTGCCACCTGGACACTGGTTCTATGGCCTGTCTGTGCAGCAAGGTGAGGACCTCTTCCCTAAGTACCTCTGTGTGGTCTGGAGGGTAAAACAGAGGGACTGGGGGAACATCTGAAGGCTGCTCTAGAAGCTCGAGAGCATGTCCCCCCATTTGATCATCTGCAGGATCCAAGCATCTGTTGTGATGATTCTCCATTGGGACAAATGGAGGGAGAATCTGCCTCCGACCACCTCCTCCTGACTCAAGAGAGGAAGGGAGTCCTGCACGGAGTCAGACAGAGGCTGAATCGGCGGCAAGGGCTGCACTGCCACCTCTGGGTTGCTTGGCAGAGGAGCCGATGGAGGAAGAGAGAGCAGGTAAGGCTGAGCTGGCTCTGCATTTATCCTGAAGTTTGCCTCCAGGGCCCAACTTGTGGAAGGGCTTCCAAAAGGAGGACCATGGCCTACTCCTGGGCTGCGTATGATATAAGGAGTGGACAGATCAAATGGCCCTACCACAGACCTGCATTTCATTAATAATGTCCTGCACATCTGGACCAAAAAGTTTGTGACCCACAAAAGGAGCATTTAACTGGCACTGGCAAAGCCAGAGACCCACAGTCAGGAGTGCCGTTTAAGGCAAATGCCAGAGGCAGCTGCCCTGGCTGTAGTGTCAACCATATCAGAGGTGCTTGCTAACATCTTCCGAGACCTGAAGTACTTTGAGAAGCTCCTGCTTGTGAGAACACTCAGGAAGGGACTGAACAGACGCTTTGCCCTTACTCCAGAGAGTATTTTGGCACTTAAGATGGGCCAAGTAACTGACAATCCGAAAGGCAAGGGTGGCTGAGGCAAAAGTCCTTTTGTCCCACAGATCCAACCTTCTGGACTCCTGGTCAGGGGGGCAGGGAGCTAAAGAACATAGAGGCCTTAGTCCTGTCAGGGGCAGTTTAATGACCACAGAGTCAGTCTCAGGCTGGGCTGCATAAAAGTGTAACCCTTGAGGCACCTGATAAAGTTTGTTGGCCCTCCTAGGCATAGCTGACACCATATTGTGTCTGCACCAGGCTGCCGTGGCTGCACCATTCAAGGCTGGTAGCAGAGAAGGCATAATCGTAGGTGGAGACTCGGGGATCTCCAAGAAGTCCACCATATTCCTTCTGGTTTCATCCTCCCCCTCAGTTTGCAACCCCATAGTAGAGGAGAGCTGTTTCATGATACTGAAAAAGGAGGGGTCCTCGTGGGGGACCCAGAAGTTTGCTTAACAGACTCCTCACTCATAGAGGAGATAATGGATCTATCAGAGGTTTCTGCATCAACTTCCTCTGCATTCTCCTCTTCATCAGGAATGAGAAGATCAGGATGGTACACTTCTTCATCATTGGACTGGTCTGGAGCAGGGACTGATGAAATGACGACTCCTTAGGGTGCTGCGGGCATGTGGGCCTAGCAGACAACGCCGCTGAAACATACCATAATGACGCAGCGTGATGATGGCCTGCACAGGCAGGATGATGGAAAAGGGAAGTAACAACGAGGTTAGAATGGTATTAACGCCAATGACAGGGAAGGTAACCATCGACAACACTGGAAAAGATGAAGAGGACGCGAGGCCCTGGTCCGACGACAAATAGCTAACTGAAGATGTAGCGGGTATGCCTGGCGCGGACAGATCATGAGGCTGAAAAGGTCTCGACAGCAGGGCAGGGCCAATGACAATTCCACAGATCTGACGGGCAGACAGAGAATCCATCGTGGGGGTCCTGGAAGATGCAGAGGCCTGCATGGGGTTAGGTGTTGACGCCGAAGCTGTCGACAGGGCAATCCCTGGAGGAGAAGAGGAGGAAGAATCCAGAGGAGACCGGAATCATTGGTGGTGGTGGTGGGGGGAACGGTTCATGGGCATCTCCTTATCCCGTTGAAAGTGTTTACCTGAGTATCTGTCCTAGCCTTAGCGCCTGCAAGCCCATGGAATATGCCGGCAACTAGGTGGAGGGGGCCGTGGAAGACCCCTGCTCTCTGCTGGTTACCTGCTGCTCCATGAGGAACTTCTGCAGGGCTTTCTTTCCTCAGCACGAGTGGTAAGAAAAAAATTACTCACCATAGTAATGTTATTTCTTCCAAGGGATTCTTCAGCATTATTGACAGGTGCAATATGCCAGCTAGGCCAAGCCGCCCTGGAGAGGAGGAGTCAATGTAAATGAGAAAAACACTGGCCAATCAGAATAGAGAGAGAGGAGAGTGCTGCCTGCAGTCAGCCTGATGGACCCCAGAACTGTTTCGATGCTGAAAAAGAGCACAAATTGTGCCCCACAGGGGCGAAATACTGTTAGCAAAAATAACTGACAATTCCAAACCACTATTGTGAAACAAATCAACAAGAAAACAGTAAACCTAAGCAAATTTGTCTCAACACCACAACACAGCCATCCCCAGACTGGTTTCGCAAGGGAGGATGGGTGGGAATATCAGTAATGCTGAAGAATCCCTTGGAAGAAATAACATTACTATGGTGAGTAGTTTTTTCTTCTCACCCCAGGAATTCATCACGTATTGGCAGGTGCAGACTACAAAGCAGTGCAGTTGGGAGGTGAGCACAGAAACCTACTTAGGGGAAAAAGGCTCTGTAGCACTGCTCTGCCGAATTTGGCATCAGATCTGGACTGCACATCCAAGCAGTAATGCTTTGTAAATGTGTGACCCACTTTCCAAGTAGTTGCTTCACAAACTTCTAGCAAAGGGACGTCTTGTGTTGCTGCCACAGAGGCAGTGGTGCCCCTAGTAGAGTGGGCTCTGAGCCCAAGAGGGCTGTAACAGAACTGGATACAAGAGAATTCAGTGGGAAATGGATCTCTTGGTCACTGGTTTCCCTCTGCCCACTTCACCATAGGTGAGAAAGAGCAGTGTGTGAGTCTCAAACTGCTAGTAAGTAAAAAGACAGGGCTCTCTTGACGTCCAGACTATGCAACTTGCATTCGCCTGGACTGGATGGGTCTGTGAAAAGAACTGGCAAGGAAATAGACTGGTTAAGATGGAAGTCAAAAACCACCCTGGGCAGAAATTTCCTATTTCTCCTAAGGACTTTGTCCTTGTGGGGAATTATGTAATTAGAATCTAAACAAAGGGTCTGCAACTCTAACACCCATCTGGCGGAGGTAAGGGCCACTAGAAAAACAGTCTTCCAGGTAACAAACTTAAGATCAGCGGTAGCCATGGGCTCGAAAGAAGGCTCCATGAGCTTGACTATACAAAGGCTCAAGTCCCAAGAGGGAACAGGTTCCCTCAGAGGGGGCTGGAGGTGCAGCAGACCCTTGAAAAACTTTTTGAAAACAGGCTGTGAGATAACAGATTTCTCTTTTCCAGTAGAAAGATAGGCTCAGATGGCTGCTAGATGTACTCACAAGGATGACGCCTTCAAGCATTCTACCTGAAGGTGTACTACATAATCCAGCAAGATAGGAGGAGGAGCCTGCAAGGGCTCTACAGTCCTTATTGTTGAACCACATTGAGGTCTTCCACTCATAAGCAAGCGTTTTCCTAGAGCTAGGTTTTTTGGCCATTTGCAGAATTTTAGGACCTGCTCAGAGTACTGGTATTCAGGAAATTCTAGCTCCTCAAGAACCAGGCTTTGAGGTGAAGAGACTGGATACTGGGAAACTATTCCTGTCTGAGAAAGAGTCAGGAGATTGTGGGATGGAGGCAGTCTGATGTGCTTCTTGACTTGACAAGGCGAGGAGCAGGAGTGCCAAGGCTGTCTCACCCAATCCTGAGACACTAGAATCAAGGTAGCTGGCTGAGCCCTGAGCTTGAGACGGACCCTGTAAATCAGAGGAAAAGCATAGAGGTGCCTCCTTGTAGTCCAGGGTCTGAGCGTCCAACTGGGATGGTCCCCAGCACTGGGGCCTGCAGCAATACTGGGGTAACTGGTGGGTAAGGATGGACGTAAACTGGTCCAGATCTGGAACACCACCTACTGAAAACTGTGGCTAGGACCAGTTTGTTGAGGGTCCACTCACAGTAGCCCTAACTAATGTGGCTTAGCACATCTGCCAGAGTGTTGACCTTGCCTAGAAGATGTCCTTATCTGGAATGACTGATCTCTGAGCTGTGGAGCGAAAGTCTTGATGGCCAGAAACACTGCTTTGAGTTCCAAAAGATTGATATGGAGTGTGGATTCTTTGGGCATCCAACTTAGGGCGGTCCCTAGGTTGGCGCTGTCATCAAGGCACAGGTCAGGAAGTTTACTAAAAACCAGGAGCAGTTGTAAAATTTTCAAAAATATTTATTTACACTAGCAGTAACATTAAAAAAATGTACTTGTTCAGAATAACTATTTACAAAGGAAGAATAAATAGCAGATTCAGAGTTTTCCTTCAATTTCTGTGTGCACATCTTGCAAGCAATTACAGCTCTGTCTTACAAGTCTTTCCAACCCCCCATTCTTAACAAGCATCTTCCAAAGTGTTCTTGTATATTTCAGGCAGGTGCTGGCAGGAACACTGTGCCTGAGCTGAGGCACCTTTTCCACCGTTCTTCTGCAAAAGGCTTAAAAATTGCACTCAGGTGATCCTTTTGATTTTCTAAGTTTTTTGCAATCATCTCAAACTACAATTATATACATTTAAAAAATTAACACTATTTAATTTCTAAACAAAGGGATCCCAATATCAGTTACACTTCCACACACTGATTTGCATATATTTTTATACCAGCAGATATGCAAGGAAAAAAAAGACAGCAAGGGAGACTGAGGGACAGTGAGAGGCAAATAACTGCAAGACTGTCAGGGGGATCAAATCCTAGGTCTCACAGGAAAATCTGGTTGCACAGACAGGAAAGGATAGAACAGATCCTTGCATTTAAACATTTTCTCCATAACAACTGGGACAGGGTCCTATTCTATCCTGTCACAGGCACCCCAACCTAGAAGGAATGCATCCGTCGTCAGGATCGGAGAGGGTTGCTGAATCTAAAAAGGAACCCCTGCCCTGAGAATTTCTGTTTCCTTCCACCAGTCCAGAGCCTGCATAAAGGTTTTTGACTGGTACTAGCTTTGCAAAGAGTCCTTTTTCTGGGACTAATGAGATCTGAGGTGGTACTGAACATCTCTCATCTGGAATCTGGCACCTGGGACTATTGTGGTCATTGAGGGCCATGTGGCAGAGTAGTCTGAGGAAGTGTCTAGCTGGTCTCAGTTGGCCTAGACTGAATGAATTTAGCAGAGTGAGAAAATTCTGAATTTTGTCTGCAGGAAGGGAAGCCTTCCCCTGCAGTGTGTTGAGCTCTGCTCCTATAAATTGCAGGATTTGGGTAGGCTGAAACAGATTTTTCTTTGTTGATAATGAAACCCAGAGACTGTAGAGTGCATTTTATTCTGGCTTAGGGCTTCTGAAATTGCCTGAGAAGAACAGGCTACGATCAGCCAATCGTCTAGGCAGGAAGACTGAGATTCCTCGTCTTCTGAGATGAGCTGCAAACACTGCCAGGCACTTGGTGAACACCCTGAGAGCGGATGTCAGCCCAAAAGGCATGGCTGCAAACTGGTAATGACCCGAGGGCAGCCTAAACTGGAGACATTGTCTATGGGACTGCCTTACTGGAACATGAAAGTAGGCATCCTTTAGATCCAGTAAGACTAGCCAGTCCCCTTGCTTTAGAGAATGAATTACCCGAGTCAAGGTTACCATCTTGAACTTTGATTTTAGCAGGTACCTGTTCAGGTACCTTAGGTCCAGAATAGGTTGCCACTCTTCATTTTTCTTCAGGGTTAGGAAATACCTGGAATAGAGACCCTTTCCCCACTGGGGAAGAGGTATGCTTTCAATGACTTTGGCCTCCCAAAGAGTCTTGACCTCTATCTCTAACAGCTGTTTTTCTGTTGGGGTAAGAGGTTTAGAGAGCCAGGGACCACGTCCTGTTCCACTACCTCCAACACCTACTTGTCAGGTGATTTGATGCCAATAATGGAGGTAGTGGGAGAGCCTGCCATCTACAGGAAGAGGGGAGGCGACCAAAAAGGAGTCAGGATGACTGCTGTCTGGACTGAGTAGACAGAACAGGAGAGGGGTTGTCTCTCGTCTGACCTCTCCCTGTGAAAAAATCTCTCATTTGGGAAGAATCCATAGGTACTGGCATAAGAAAGAATGCCCTAGGAAAATAACCCCTGCCCCTCCTTCTCTGAGACTTCTGGGAGGAAAATAGAAACATAGAAACATAGAAGTTGACGGCAGATAAGGACCGCAAGGCCCATCCAGTCTGCCCATTTCTTTTTCTACCTTATAAATGTGCCATCGGCCTTTGCTCTGTCAGTGACCTATCTATTCATAGTCATTTGTATTGCTCCCTTGTGCCTATCCATGCCTGTTTGAAGCCCTGCACTGTATTCATAGCCACCACTTCTTGTGGTAAGCCATTCCATGCATCTACCACCCTTTCTGTGAAAAGAATTTCTCACATTCCCCTTAATCGGCCTCCCTCTAATCTCATGCTGTGTCCTCTTGTCCTGCTATTTTTCTTATATTTAAACATGTTAGACTCTTTCACCTTGTTTATGCCCTTAAGGTGTTTAAATGTCTCGATCATATCACCTCTCTCCCTCCTTTGCTCAAGGGTATACATATTGAGCTCCGTTACTCTGTCCTCAATGTCTTCTGATGCAGTCCCTGCACCATTTTGTTGCCTTCTCTGGACTGCCTCAATTTGGTTAATGTCCTTGTGAAGGTGTGGCCTCCAATACTGCCGCAGTACTCCAGATGGGGCCTAACCAATGTCTTGTACAGAGGATTATTACCTCCTCTTACGACTTAGTGATACCTTACTAATACACCCTAACACCCCCTAGCTCACTCCACTGCTTTAGAGGTCTGCTTGATGATTTTAGGTCATCAGTGATGATGATGCCCAAGTCTCTTTCTTCCTTTGTGACTGCTAGCAACTCCCCTCCCAGCCTATAAGTGGCTTCAGAGTTTCTCTTCCCTATGTGCATGATTTTGCACTTCTTTGCATTAAATCCCAGTTGCCACTCTTCTGACCATTCTGCTAGTTTATCCAGATCTCTTCTCATTCTGCCCACCCCATCTGGATCATCTACTCTGTTGCAGATCTTGGTGTCATCTGCAAACAGACAAGCCTTACCCTCTAGTCCATCTGCGGGTCACTAATGAAGATGTTGAATAGGACTGGCCCCAGGACTGATCCTGAAGTACCCCACTTTGACTTGCATCTCTTCTGACTGTATACCATTTACCACCACTCTCTGTTTTCTGCCAGTCAACCAGTTTGCCACCCAGTTGACCAACTTCTGGCCCACCCAGGCCTACCTAGCTTATTTATCAATCTTCTATGTGGAACAGTGTCAAAAGCTTTGCTGAAGTCAAGGTAGGCGACATCAACTGCTCCCTTGGTCCACCACTCTGGTTACCCAGTCAAAGAAATCTATGAGATTAGTTTGACAGGACCTTCCTTTGTAAACCCATGCTGTCTTGGATCCTGTGCCCCTATGGATTCCAGGTGTTGCACTATCCTTTCCTTAAGGAGTGCCTCCATAATCTTGCCCACTACTGAGGTAAGACTGACCGGTCTGTAGTTCCCGCCTCCTCCTGCTACCACTCTTGTGGAGTGGGATCACATGAGCCCTTCTCCAGTCTTCTGGGACCTCTCCTGTGCTCAGAGACTCACTAAACAATTCTGCTAATGGCTCTGCTAGTTCCTCCTTTAGCTCCTTTAGTACCCTGGGATGTATGCCATCAGGTCCCATTGCCTTATCCACCCTGAGCTTAGCAAGCTCTTGTAGGACCCTTTCTTTTGTGAAGGGAGTAGTGCTCACCTCCCTCCCCCCTGTGTCCATGATGCTGAGCTGTGGGCCCTGCCCTACCTTCTCTTCAGTAAATACTGAGCAAAAGTATCTATTTAGGATAGATGCCTTTACAGGGTCCTCCTCCTCACATGCTCCCTTTTCTCCATTAAGCTTAGCAATACCCCCTCTGGACTTTCTCCTTTCACTAATGTATCTATAGAAAGTCTTGTCACCTTCTTTTACTGTTTGTGCTAGTGCTTCCTCAGTTTGGGACTTTGCCTGCCTTACTGCCTTACCTGCTTCCCTTAGGGCAGTTTGGTATGCCTCCCTATCTTCATCCCTGTGTCCCTTATATTTTCTGAAGGCCAGCCTTTTGGCTCTGATCTTTTCTGCTACTGTATTTGAGAACCAAAGTGGTTTCCTTCTTCTTTTGCACTTCCTTTTCTGTCTAACACAATGGGATGTTGCTTCAAGTATTGTATCCTTAATGCTTGCCCACTTTGCCTGTACCTTCTCACCTGTGTTTCTTTTGCCAGGGCTAGCTTAACTCTGTTGGCCATCTTATCAAAGTCAGCTCCTCTGAAGTCCCATATTTTGCCTTGGAATGGGATGATTTAGATGTAGTAATAGAATTGAACCATACCATGTGATGGTCACTGGCCCAGGTGACCTTCTACCTGGAGATCTGTGATCCCTTCTTTGTTAGTCAGTACTAGATCTAGGATAGCCCTGTCTCTTGTGGGTTGCTGTACCAGTTGTTTGAGGCCCTCCCCTGTAGGAATCCACTATGAGTCTAGTTCTGGCAGATGTTCCTGCTGGTATTGACCAATCTGTATCTGGCATGTTGAAGTCTCCCATTATCAGAACCTCCCCTTTAGCTGTCATGTTTTGTATATCTTCTAACAGTAATGTGTCTATGTCCTCCCTCTGGTCTGGGGCCTGTAGACAACCCCAGTTCTTATGGCTGTCCATTTCCCTGTTTCCAGGGTGACCCACAGTTCTTCTGGCTCCTTATGTGTATTCTGATTTCTGTAGCTTTGATATTTTCATTAACATACAGACCTCCTCCCCCTTTTTGCACCTCGGTCTCTTCTGAACAATTATGTAGCCAGGTACTAAAGTCTCCCAAGTGTGATTACTGGTAAACCACGTCTGCTAATTGCTACTATGTCCAGTTTAGCCTCTGACATTATTGCCTGCAGGTCTGGTATCTTATTTCCCAGGCTGTGAGCATTTGTATACATGATTTTCCATTGGCCAGATTTTGGTGTGTTAGTTGTTGGGTGAAGTTTGGCATTACCCCTGTGCATCGTATGGGGAGACAAACCTTTTTTCTTACCTGGTGATGCAAATGAATGGCAAACGCGCTGAATTCCTGTTTGACCACTAGCTGAGGGGGGAAGGGTGTTCTTCCCATTCGACGTATGGGGTGCTGCACCCCTCTCCCCATTTGCTAGTTTAAATATTCTGCAAAGGCGTCAAACTTCTGCCCCAATGCACTGACTCCCTCTTTAGTCAGATGCAGTCCATCAAATTTAAAGAACTTTCGCTCCCAGAACTGTTGCCAGTTCCCTACAAATCCGTGTCCTTTCCTGGCACCAGTCCTTGAGCCATGTGTTTAGCTCCCTATCTCTCCCTTCTCTGACCTTCGTCCATCTGCTCTCCCTTCTCCCAGACTGGCAGGATCTCAGAAGGAGATGCCGAGCCGAAATAGATGATAGTTTGTCACCCAGCCTAGTCAGGTGTTCCTTGGTCTCACAACTGACCGAAAGGGTTTATCTTTGGCAGTTACTCTTGGAAGTAGTTTTGAACTCATCCATTCTTTTCATGTAGCCTCAGTTTGGTCCCGAAGGTTGTTCTCACAGGAAAATCCATAGCTTGCGATTGGATATCCTGAGTGAGACTTTTGTTCTTAACCAAACAAACCACCTGAGAGAAATGGCCTGTGCCATGACCCTCAAGGCTATGTATCGTTATCTCTGACCATGAGAAACTGATACCTAGTAGCTTTCTCGGGCCAGGGCTCAGACTATCTGAAAGAGCCTCCTGGTGTCTCACTGCCCTGGGCAACTGCTCCACTCAACCCGAGAGGGGTTGCTAGAGATTCAAGGGTATGTTTGAAATCTTCTGGGGCGAGAACATTTATGTATGCTGCCCCTACCCTTTGGAATTCTCTACCCCGTCGGTTACATGAGTGCTCGACTGTAGAGGGCTTTAAACAAGCACTAAATACTTACTTTTGGAACCAAGCTTTTGGTGATTAACTAAAGGATGTTATCAGTATTACTCTTTTTGTTAAGAGGTTCTGTGTGAATACTGTGATTTTAATTATTAAGGCGCCTTGGTTTTTTGAAAGGCGCCATATAAATAAAGTATTATTATTCTTCTTTAAAGGTGGTTTATAACAACATGTGTTGATTTGTTCTTCAGGTGCCTATACGAACACATCATTGGGTTTTGTATTCTCATTTAGGCTGGTTGGCCCAGATAGCCGGAATTGAATATTTTTGTGGTTGTGCTATTTTCAAACGTGTTTTACTCAAGTCATTGTTTACTCTATACAATCTTGTCAAGTTATGTACTGTTCTTCCCAGCTTGTGGGCATCTAATGATAGTATATTTGACACTGTTATACCTAAACTTAAAATAGCACGTTGTGCTTTTTCTATAGCCGGCACTCAATTCTGGAATATATTGCTCCCCTCAGTGCGTCAGGCTTCATCGTTAATTGGTTTCAAGACAAAATTGAAAGAATACTTACTATCAAAATTGTCTTGTAGCTGCTCTTTGTAATTGATTGTTCTATGTTATGTATTGTGGTTTTTTTTTTTTTTTTTTTTATTGATCCCAGGTCAGACCTGAAAAAGGGCCAGTGGTCCAGTGTCCCTACTCGATTAACAAATGAATAAATAAATTATAATACCCTCTTGAAAAAACATTCCTAAAAATGCGGAAAAGAGTTTTATGTTTTTATCCATTAAACCATTTACATCCCATGTTATTGTCATAAAAAGTTTTTGGTTAGTTGTAGAATACAGTTAGGGGTTGCCATGCTGCTTTTGGTTATATCTGCTTTCAAAGTGACAGTTTTAGAGCTTGTCGCCTCATAACAAAAGTCATTAAAAGTCCCAATGTAGCCGCCCAGTGGCACAGAGGATGAGGCGCTGGATGCCACACCCTAACCACGCTGGAGACCGGTGGGAACGGACTCAGGTTGTTGAGGGCTGGCAGGGGGAGGAGAGGATTGAGCGTCCGGTGGACTACTCTCCTCTCCTGGGGTGGGCTAGAGTGGTGCATCACTCTGTAGCGGCCCCCGTTGGAGACCGGAGGCACTACAAGAATGTCTCAATGTGGGCCAACAAAGAAAAACGTGAAAATAGCACGTCACCAACTGGATGACGGCAGCCCTACCTCCCTGCGCCTCTCTGCCGCGATGTGCCTCCAGGCTGCACTCTCCGCGCTCCGCCTAGATGGAAGAGTGCGACGAGCATTCGATCTCCCTCCTGCTGCCCCTGGGGTAGGAGGCCCCAGCGAAGGGATATGCCGGGTTGGTGGAGAAGGCAACGGCAGGGCTGGCTGCCCGAAGGAGTGGACGGGGATGTGCACAGTAGGAGGGATAAAAATAATATACAAATAAAAAAAGTCCCAAATGAAAAATAAAACTTGTCCCAAAACTATTCAATTTAGAAATACATGCAGAATGACAAGGACTTTAAAGAAACAGAAGAACCGATGACAGACAGACATGTATGTGAAGTGCCTTGAATGATGCCAATGGGTACAACTGTTGGAGCCAATTTCCTTGCTGCCATCTCGTACCCAACATGACAGGATAAATCATTATTCTAATAAAGCTCTCATATGCTCAGGAATTCATTTGTGCCAGTAAACCGGCTTAAAAACATTTTCCGAAGTATCAGAAAATGGTAATTCAAAACACCTAGGAGTCTTTAAATGCATACTCACAGTTGTCAAATAGGGTATGAGTTTCTTTTTTTTCCCCATTCAGATTTCTTTTTTTTTCAATTGTTTAACCAGGAGTGGCACACTAAACTGAAAGCTTGTTTACAGGTGCAACCTGTGAGAACATGGAAGTTGTTGCTCACGGTCATACATTATACAAGTGGGGGCTGTAGAACTCAAACCCAGTTCTCCAAATTTGCAGCTCAGAGCCTTAAACACTTTGCTATACTACCTTCCCTTTACCCCCACTGAGCCCTGGCAGGTGCTTTGGCCCTCCGGAGGACTCTTTCTCGGGTCCCGCCGCTCCCGCACTCGCCGACCCCGATGGCTACCCCATTGCGGGGCCAGGAAGGTGGCACCCCCTCCTGGACACCCAATCCAGAGGTCGGGGTCAGCCTCTGGATGAGGCAGACCATCATGGAGCCCAGCCAGGCTTCTTTTCTCCCTTTCACGCCTCCCACCAAGGTGACTACGCCAGTGTGTCTCCCAACCCATATCGCCCTCCAGCCACCACCAGAGGGTGATCAGCAGGTGGGACAACATGGCACCCTTCCCCCAAGAGAGGAGAGCAATCCTCCAGCCACTCAGTCCTCTCTCCCCTTGCCGAACCCGGGTCACCAGCATGGCGCAAGTTGTAGCGACCAGTGCCTCAACCTCCAGTGCCACTGGGCCAGCTATAGGGTATGAGTTTCAGAGAGCTCTGCAGTAATTTCTGTTTTAAAAATGAAAACTCCAAGTCTGCTGGCAACTGCTGCAGCCTTTGTACCACATTTCCTCCAACAGTTCAAAATGCCTAGTGGTCTGACAGTGCAATTAGCAAAGACAAGAATCAACTTCTTAAGCAAGGCCAAACTTTGGAACTGTAAGGGCTAGAAATGGTGGGCTGGATGTTTAAAAGTGATGATGCAGCTGCAGTTCACAACTTTTGGGCTACGTATGTGTCATCCGATATGCACCAAAATGTTTGAGTGCTATTTTGAAACATTGATGCATGTACGACAATTTCCCAGGTTATAGTGACGTCTCCCCCACACACACACAAGTGTCAATTTTTGCAGACATTGTGGACATTAAGACAAAACAATGCCACAATTCCAGGATGGTAATTCAAAGTATGATCTGCTCAACCCTGGCATTATAAATTATTTTTCAAGGGTGCTCCTGGTTGTGACTAATATCAATGAAAAAGAAAGTCCAGTGTCCAGAACCTCCCCACCAAAAAAACCTGCCCCAACATAGAAACATAGAATTTGACGGCAGATAAGGACCGCTTGGCCCACCCAGTCTGCCCATTTCCCTACCTGACGGATAAGCTGCAGATTCTAGTTAATCAACAGCTTACTTCCTCCTGCCCCCCCACTAGAATTGCCTTATGCCTGTCCCATGCATTCTTGAATTCTCCCACTGTTCCTGACTCCACAACCTCCTCAGGAAGGCTGTTCCATGCATCCACAACTCTCTCTGAAAAAATACTTTCTAACATTACCTCTGAGCGTCCCCCTCTATCTTCAAATTCTGCCCCTTGTTCTTGCATCTTCTTCTGAAAGATACTACCCTCTTGTACCTTGTTAACTCCCTTGAGATACTTCAAAGTTTCTATCATGTCCCTTCTCTCCCTCCTTTCCTCAAGGGTATACATATTAAGCTGCTTTAGTCTCTCCTCGTATGTCTTCTGGTGCAGACCTTGCACCATTTTGGTTGCCCTCCTCTGAACAGCCTCCACTCTGTCTATGTCTTTGCGGAGTTGGGGTCTCCAGAATTGCACACAGTACTCCAGATGGGGTCTCACTAACTGTCTGTAGAGAGGGATAACAACTTCCTGTTTTCTACTGTTGATGCCTCTCCCTATGCATCCCAGTATCCCCCCAGCCCTCCTTACTGCCTTCTCACATTGCTTGCCCACCTTTAGGTCATTCATTCATTCTTTATTTTTAAAAGGCGCTTTTCTCATAACCAAAGTGCCTGTACAATACATAAAACAATAAATAGACAGAATTAAAACTAACATAAATCATTAAAAACTATACTAAAAAAGATGTGTCTTCAAAGCTCCTTTAAAACTTTGGACAGTCGGGCAATTTCGCACCTGACGAGGCAGAGAATTCCACAGGGTCGAGGCCATAAAACTAAATGATCTAGCCCCTGAAGTTTTTAAATGAACCCTGGGAATCTCTAGCAATCCCTCGTCAGTGGATCGGAGGGGGCGGGGAGGACAGTAGGGACTCAGGAGCTCTTTCAGGTAAGTAGGTCCCTGATCGTGTAGGGCTTTATAGGACAGCAAACCGACCTTGAAGGTGATTCGCCAAAAAACTGGCAGCCAGTGCAGTCCGCGGAGCACAGGCATTATATGGCTGGATCTAGAAGATCCAGTCAACAACCTGGCCGCCGCATTCTGCACTAGCTGCAGGCGGCGAAGTTCAACCCCCGGTAGCCCCAGGTAAAGGGCGTTGCAATAGTCAAGGCGGGAGGTAACGAAAGCATGGATCAACGTTGGAAGATCCTCTGAAGGAACCAGATGCTTCACCCCGGGTGATGTTCCTCAGTTGGTAAAAGGAAGTTTTGACTACCGCTGACACCTGAGATTTAAACGTCAGACGGTCATCAAATACTACGCCCAGATTCCGCACCTGGTCTGAGGTCGTCAGCTGGACGCCCCCAAGCCCAAGCCTGAGGCGATCCAGCTAGCAGACCTGCCTCAGCTACCCTTGTCCTCGACCAACACCTCAATTTTCTCCGGGTTTAACCGCAGCCAACTCCCATTCATCCAGTCTTGGATCTCAGCAACGCAGTTATTAAATATCGAAAGGCAGCATCCTGGCTAGGCACAAAAGACATATACAGCTGGGTATCATCTGCATAGCAATGAAAACCCAAATCGTATCATCTAATAATCGCTCCTAACGACAGCATATACACTGCAAAGAACATGGGTGCTAGAATAGAACCCTCGCAGTCCCACAGGATAGGGAGACTGATGCCGAAGAAAAAATTCCAGACACCACCCTCTGAGTCCTACCCTCAAGGTAAGATCGAAACCACATGAGGACCGTATCAGACAATCCACAGATGGACCGCAGACGCTCTAACAGCACAGCATGATCAACAGTGTCAAATGCTGCAGAGAGATCGAGAAGTACCAAGATAGAACAGGTCCTACTATCTCGCTATTAGGAGGTCATTTAGTACCCGAACAAGTGCTGTCTCGGTACTATGCCTTTTCCTAAATCCAGACTGGAGAGAATCGTAGACATTGTTGTTGGTCAGATGACCATCCAGCTGCACTGCAACCACCTTCTCACTAACTTTACCCACAAAGGGTAAGTTAGAGACGGGTCTGTAATTTGCTAGACAATCTGGGTCCAAGGAGGGCTTCTTCAATAGAGGCTTAACTATAGCCTCCTTAAGAGGATCTGGAAAGATCCCCCTCTCCAAGGACCTCCAGACTATCAAAGCCAGGACTGGGCGATTTATCCACACAATCCACTAAGAGATGTGTGGGCCAGGATCCAAATCACAGTTGGTCGATGCTGGCGTCCGGATGATCATCACAATATCATTGATTGTGGGGAGGCTGAAGTCAGACCATGCAAACTGGGTGTCCGACATCTCCTGCCGACCATCACCACTCCACTGGAGAGGGAAGCAGGCGTCGATCTGATTTTGGCAACCTTATCTGCAAAGAAGAGAGCAAACTCCTCACACCGTTCTGGAGAAAAGGCTCTTCTGGGCTGAAGACAGACTGGATTGCACAGTCTGTCCACAGTCGAAAGAGCTGAGCTGGTCTATTCTGTGCGATGCCAATCTCTCTGGACAGGAATTCTGCCTTCTTACGAGATTGCGGATTGATAAGCCATGTAATGGTCCATCAAACTAAATTTGTCATCATCCAAACTGGACCTCCGCCAACGCCTCTCCAACCTTCGTCCAACTCTCCTCAACTCCCTCACGGTCTCATCGAACCAAGGAGACCTGGGATGAAGAGTGAGAGGACAAACACGAACAGGTGCAATGGAATCCAGGGCCCCTGTCACCGCCTTATTATAGGCATGTACCAGGTCCCCTGGATCCAAGCAATCTATCGGTAGGCCCGATAGGTCCAGCACTGCCATCAGGTCATCCGGGGACACACCCCTTAAAAGGCGGTACAGGACTATTTCCGAAGGGGCTGACCTCAAAACTGAACCTAATGGAGTGACGGTCCGACCATCCAACCGGTTCCACCACCGAGTCAGATATCCCCATCCCCAGAAGGAACACCAGGTTCAATGAATGTCCACCAATATGGGTCGAGGAGGAAATGACCTGTGTGAAGCCCAGTGATATCATCAACTGGAGGAAGTCTTGACCAAAACGTGAGAGTCCATCGTCAACCCAGGCACTGAAGTCCCCCAGAACCAACCATCTGGGGGACCCCAATGTCAGGTCGACAATGAAGTCTGCAACTTCCTGCAGGAAAACATTCTTGTCACCTGGTGGACAGTATACAAGAAGTATCCTGCACCCCACACCCTCGCCTGAGATACATTCAAAGGACCTGGTGACTCCCACCGGTACCTCCACCAGGCCCAGTTCTGTCCTAAAACAGATGGCAACACCCCCGCCCCTACAATCCTGCCTCGGGCAGTGTATCACCGAGTAACCGTCTGGAACTGCTGCCACTAAAACTGGCCCAGCATTTTCATCCAGCCAAGTCTCGGTGATGCACGCCAGGTCAGATGACCCAACAAAATCAGCTATAATAGCCGTTTTTTTTTTTTTAATAGACCTGGCGTTGCACAACACTGCCCGAGTAGGATGATCCTCCGAAGATGACCGCCTTACCTGCTGATCATAATCAGAACCCTTGGGTATGGGCACCAGACAGGGAGATCCCCTTTCCTGTGCCCATTTCGCCCCAGGGTGTCTCCTTGTCCCCACTATCTCTATCCGCCCGCTCCTTTCCATTCCCCCCAGGCCCAGCACCAGCCCTCCTCCTCCCCCTCACAATCCCCAGAGCCCTACATCTCCTATAGACCTCCAGGCGACAGGGGGACAGGAGAAAGGACGAAGGTCCCTGAGCCTAGAGAGATAATACCCGACTGTCCTACTATCATTCCAGCACATAATTAACACCACAAAAATCTAACAATTATTACCCCACTCAAAACACATAAACAACTAATCTACAAGATTAACATACAATTTTAAATTATAAATCTAATAAACACAACAACCAAATATCTAAATAACTTCAACTAAATATAAATACAATATCTATTTAACAAAACTATACCCTTTAAAATAAACTTCCAATAAATAAATCAACCCTATCAATGTCCATATTGTAAGTGTCAAAATGTGCCTTTAGATTTTCAGATTTATAAATATCACTTTGTCTTTCTGCCCCACCCACAGTACTCTCACCACTCACGGAAAGGGCTTTCCAGACTATACAAGCCCCCTAACATAAAACTGGCCCTTAACGTTAAGAGGCCCTTTAGTCCAAAGCCAATACCACTATTTCCTTTAAAAATAAGAGAGTTCCAAGGTCTTTTTTATGTCTACACCTATGTGCTCTCACCACTTCAGTATGATCCAGAATTTTATCAACCTCCTCTCACGAGGCTGAAACAATCCCAAATGTACTAAATTTTAGTCTTTCCAATATATAACAAACGCTGGCCAAAATCAAAAAATTCAGAAGTACATCACCAAACAAACGGTCCAGACAGTTCCACCTTCCTTCCAGCATTTAAGTTTCTCAGTCACCAGGAATCCTTCAGAATGGCGAACAGACAGGTAGCATATATGTTTCAGTTGCAGATTCTGGCTCTACCCGACCCTTAACACTGCGCAACTGTTTGAATAGAATGACAAAACTTTTTCAGGTTGTGATTAGCCAAAAATATCTTCAGGTTTATTTTTCGATTGAAGGAGGGATCCATCTTCAGAATAATTAAAGACGCAGTTGTTGCATTACTTAGAGGAACTTCGGGAGACAGAGTGCTCTCTGATTTTTGAAAACAAAGTTCCTTCCTCCCTCGCCTTTCTCGCATCCCTGCCACCTGATGCAACAACTGAGTCTTTAATTATTCTGAAGATGGATCCCTCCTTCAATCAAAAAATAAACCTGAAGATATTTTTGGGTAATCACAACCTGAAAAGGTTTGTCCTCTGTGCAAACAGTTCCATGATGTTAGTGAAGGGAGAACACAGAAAAGCAAGCAAGCGAGTGCACTCATAAAAATGTAATATTGTCAACGTCCCAAACATCACTGTATCCAAGTCTCTTTTACCCTTACTACCAGCAGCTTTTCTACAAAGGCCATCGGTTAGGAAGAAAATTAGCATTGTGATCACCTCAACTCAGATTTTTAGTCACGGAAGTCTGTTCAAGCTAAACTAGAGAATGTGGTAAAACAGCACCACCACTAACCTGTTAAATCACAGTAAATTCACTAGTTTAACTGTCTTTAATGCCTGGAGATTTTTCCTTTTTCTGTCAGACAAAACTAGATTTCTTAACAGAATGTAAGTGCTTTGTATTGAAAAAAGCTGCTCGACTACAACACTAAGCTCCGCTGTACAGCCAAAGGGTGCCAGGGCTACAGCTGCCAGTCCACCACACAGGGCGAGCACGTGAGGCGCATAAAACCAAAGCACATGCACATAGTGAGGAATGGCAGAAACACGGGGATTCGATCTTTTACTTATGCCAGTTTTACTCATGCTGCAGAGTTCTATGCAGCCGTGATTTTTTTTTTTTTTTAAAAACGAGCCACTTTTCAGCACTGGGAAAAAAAAAAACAACCTGAATGGAGAGAAAACAGTTAACATAAGGAGTCAATAAAAACACAGAAGTGGGTAGGACAAAATTCTTTATTATATAGCACAGCATTTAACCTGAAACAGAAAACGCATAAACAAGTGAATACCTGCTCTTTAAACATAGATTTCCCTAGTAAGCAGGTGAGAATAGGAAGGGGATTCTTCATGGTCAGCAAAGCAACACCATCAATCACAATTCTAAGTACTGTACTGCAGTACTTCATTTTTATGTTTGCATGCACACATGTGCAAGAAACAGTGCCACCATATGAGTTTTTCGTAGGTGTGGCACCCCTGCTTCCAATGCCTTCAGCGTTTTTGCAGGAGCGGCCGCATCGCACTAATGAATGTCCCAGCGGTCTATGACAGCAGTTCAGACTGCAGTGGTGTACAGTTGAAAGCAAATGACCACTACAATCAGTGGTGGTGGTGACGTGTAGGCAATTAGCATACTGCCCTGCCAACAGCAGAATGCAAACTGCCTCCACGTCACCATCGCTGATTGTAGCGGTGGTTGTATGCGTCCCCCCCTTTGTTGTGTGCCAAGGGGTGCCCAATCCCCTCGGCTCATGCTTACTCCCCCAGCACACTATGTCAGGCGGGGTGCCCAATCCCGTCTGCTCCAGTGCCCCTTCCCGACAAAAAAAACAAAAACTTCCAGGTGCCATGCTGGGAGCCCATCCTAGCGTGGTGGAAGTCCAGCATCCTCATGTGTACCCCTCCAGCACTGTATAGCCCAGCGGGGTGCCCAATCCCTGTTGGCTCCACTGCCCCGAAAACTTCCAGGTGCCATGCTGGAGTCCACCCCAGCGTGGCAAAAATCCCACATCGTCCATCTACAATAAAAAAAAAAATAACAAAAGAAAATGGTCCCTCGTTGACTCTTGCTCCCCTCCCACAACCTGCACCCACTCTCTGTTTACCCACCTCTCCACACACACCCTGACCACATACTTGGCTCCAGAGGCCAGCGCGATGATCTTCGGTGAAGCAGGAACACATCTGCACTCTTCAAAGCAGACTGCGAAGTGAAGAAATGTCGGTAAGCTATATAATGGCATAAATAGTTTTTTTTCCAACTTTGGTGCATATCTCAGTTATTTTTTTGAATTTTTGCACCAAATTTTCAACATGGGGTTCTTGGGACCCCATCTCATGAATTCAGTGACTGTCATTTGGTTATTCGGTCCCAAAAGGTGATTTCGCGGTCACTGCCCGGAATCACCTTTCAGGACCAATTAACGAAACAGTCACTGTTCATGAGGTGGGCTTTTAAAAAGCCGATGTTGCAACTTTGGTGAAAAAATGCCCAAAAATGACTGTTATGAGCGTGCATTGCACAATTCCTACGCACACTCGTAACTTCGAGAATGTTTACAATTTTCACTCCAGATTTTCAACATTGTCATTTTACCACACCTCCTTATGAACAGTACAGCTGTCATTTTTCACATCTCACCCAAAATGTGTTTTTGTACATGTAGCGCACAATGGCGCAGTCGGTGTGCGAAATCAATGTTTGTGACAGATTAAGAAAATTACAGTGACACTGTTCATGAGCAGAGGTCTTAAAATGGCTATGTTGGAAATTTGGTGACAAAAGTCCATAAAATTACTGTTACGAGCGTGCATTGTGCAGTTTCCACGCACCCTCATTAAGTTCACAGATTTGTAATATTTTTTGTCCAGATTTTCAACACCTCCTTTTGAACAGTACAGCTGTCATTTTCTACACCTTGGCCAAAAGGTGTTTTCGCACTTCCAGCACAGAATAGCGCGGTCGCTGTGTTAAATCAGTGTTCGGAACAGATTAAGAAAATCAGTGCGACACTGTTCACGAGCACAGCTCCCAAAATGCCTGTGTTGAAATTCTGCTGTAAAAAAAATCCCCAAATTAATTACATTACGGGTGTGCGTTGCGCAGTTTCTACGCACACTTGTGACTTCACCAGTTTTTTTATATTTTCATTCCAAGTTTTCAACATTACCATTTTTTACATCTCAGGAACAGTACAGCTGTCATTTTTCACATCCTGTTCGAAATGCGTTTTCGCACCTGTGGTGCCAAATGGCATAGTCGCTGTGCAAAATCACCTTTCAGCTAACGAACTGCTAGTGCCACTGTTCATGAGAGGGGGTCACAAAAAGCCCAAGTTGAAAAATTGAAGTAAAAATACCAAGAAACACCCAGGGCGTTATGATGTTTGACTAGAACGCCCTACCCTTTAGGGACTGACAGGCATCAGGGGTGTGACTTGGGATTGTCGACAGTAATGCTCATGCCATTCCACCTCCACCCTGCAGCCAGTGACAGGCATCGAGGTGCGCCTTGGACCCCCTGGCCCCAGAGTTCACCCCATTCTCCTATACTGCACCCATTTCAGCATGTTTCCTTATGGAATGAGGTGAACATAAAGCCCAAACACTCCAAAGCACACCTCGACACTTGTCAGTGTCTGCAGGGTAGGGTGATGTGAAACCCAGTAACTGTCATGGGCAATGACCCAAAGACACCCCCCAATGCCTGTCCATCTCTGCAGGGTGGCGGTGGAGTTGGTGTCAGTTCAATACTTCACTGCCATTCCTATACTGCATCTATAACTCCCGGACTTCCACTGCTAAAGCCAGCAAGCAAACATTCGGCATTGACATTTGCTTGTTTAAGTTATGTGTGTGTGTGTAACAAGAATTTTATGAGGGCAAATAACATTTAATTCTTATGTTTATAAATTTAAGACAGTTTTATTTTAGGGCCTAGTCGAAGGTTTTTAGTGAGTAAAGGTGACAGACGTTTGTGATGGCAGTCAGGAATGGCTGGTACTATTGATTTTATTGTGAACAGGCTACTGGACCTTCTTCCAGTGCTGTCATCATGGGATAATAATAATAATAACAACTTTATTTATTTAGCGCCTTTCAAGTACCAAGGCGCTGTACATATAAATCATAAAATCAAAGTATACATATAAAATCAACAATTCAAAACAGCATCAGTCCATAAAAGCCTTATTCCAGAAAAAAGTCTTGAAATCCCGCTTAAAGGCTTCCACGGTCGCGCATTCTCTAAGCCGGCGAGGCAGAGAGTTCCAGAGGGTAGGGGCCATGAACCCAAAGGCCCTAGCCCCAGAGGACTTCAATATAACCCTCGGAACCTCTAGCAACCCCTCGTCGGCTGGAACTGAGCTGTCGACGGGCTGCGGCGACCAGAAGCTCTTTCAAGTAGTCAGGGCCGAGTCCGCAGGGCTTTGAAGGTCAAAGACCTACTTTAAAGGTGATCCGCCACTGTATAGGCAGCCAGTGCAGATCGCGCAGCACAGGGGTGATATGTGTCCTTCTAGTCACCCCATCATTAACCTTGCAGCAGCGTTCTGCACTAGCTGCAAGCAGCGGATATCAACCCCAGGAAGCCCCAAGTAAAGGGAGTTGCAATAGTGAGGCAAGATGTCACGAAGCATGGACCAACACGGGTAAGTGCTGGAGCGGAACAAGGCGTTTCACCCTGGCGATGTTCCTAAGATGGTAAAATGCGGACTTAACGACTGCTGACACCTGATGACGAAGAGTCAGCCCGTCGTCAAGTACCACTCCCAGGTTACGCACCCGTTCAGAGGAAAGGATCAGATTCCCCCCTCCCCAGCAATACGCGAGAGAGCTGACCGGACCCCAACCCACCTGTCCCACGCCCCGGATCCATGACCAAAACCTCAGTCTTACCGGCATTCATCTTTAACCAGCTCACATTCATCCAGTCCTGGATTTCAGCGAGGCAGCTATTAAATGCTGAGAGAGCACTAACCTGGTCGGGGCAAAGACAGGTAGAGCTGGGTGTCATCAGCATAGCAGTGAAACCTCAGCCCATACCTTCTTACAATGTCTCCAAGGGGCAGCATATACACTGCAAACAACATGGGGAGGCACCGAACCCTGGGGGACACCACAATGCAGAGGGAAAGGGTCAGAAGAAAAAATCCCCGACACAACTCTCTGCGTTCTCCCAGATAAAAAAGATGAAAACCATCTGAGCACTGTACAAGACAGGCCACAGATGGACTCCAGGCGTTCGAGCAAAACCCCATGGTCTACAGTGTCAAAGGCTGAAGAGAGATCAAGGAGGACCAAGATAGAACGGTTCCTCTGATCTCTCGCCATCAGGAGATCATTGAGCACCCGAACCAGAGCAGTCTCGGTACTGTGCCTCTTACGAAAACCAGACTGGAGAGGTTCATAGATATTATGGATGGTCAAATGGTCCTCCAGCTGGTTTGCCACTACCTTCTCAATAACCTTCCCAATAAAGGGAAGGTTAGAGAGCGGTCTGTAGTTGGAAAAAACATCTAGGTCCAAAGAAGCCTTCTTCAAAAGGGGAGTCACCACAGCTTCCTTTAGGGAGCTAGGAAACTCGCCCAATTCTAGGCAGCACCAGATTATTTGAACCAGAAACGGGCCAACGATCTCAGCACAACCCAAAATTAGGGAGGTAGGGCCCGGATCTAAACTACAGCATGTAGGGCGCATCCCCTGGATAATCTGCATAATATCACTGAACGTCAGCAGGTCAAAGGAGCACCAGGAGACAGAGGATTTCGTGACCAAACGCCGACCAAAAGCTTCCCCCTTAGAGTGTGTTGGACGGATCTTGGATCTGATGTCAGCAACCTTATTCGCAAAGAATTGAGCGATCTCATCACACTCCTTCTGTGAAAAAGCTCGACGGAGCTGGACACAGGCTGGGTTGCACAGCCTGTCCACAGTTCTGAAGAGCTGAGCCGGTCGATTTTGAGTGACAGAGATCTCCCTGGACAGGAATTCTGCCTTCTTATGGGAGATCTCTGATTGGTAGAGCCGATAATGCTCCTCCAAACTAAGGCAGTCGGCATCCAGAGCTATCAGCTCTGGATATCAGCACTAGGTTCTGAGTTGCTCAGCCAATCAGATTACTGGATTTTTTTATAGCCATATTATAATCTTGTACTGTACTATATTTATATACTATAGTAGCAATAAATATATTTATATCTTTTTTCTTGATAAAGCTTTTTGGCCACCTCTGGCCTACTCATGCCGTCTTCAAGCTTGTTATAGCATGCCCAGCTCCAAATGCCACTCCCTCATCATCCTTCTGGTGGGGATCCACATGGAAAGGGACCTAAAGGCACCAGGGCCATCACTGATGGGCACTGGTGCACATGGAATTTTGTTTTTTCTCCATGGCTTCACCCTTCCCCAACGCCCTGTTGCAGGACATGTGCCCCCATGAACATCATCTTGGTCACATGTCACACAAGCCCCCTTGGCCCAACACAAGGGTAGCTACTGCCCTGGAAGCAGGGAGCCTCTGTCCCCTGGCTGGAAGCACTGTGCACCGCTGCACATTCCTGACTCCCCAGCCATCTGACTGACTTCCCCGGTCCATTCCCAAACCTGGGTCATCACCATTGAAGCATGTGGTGCTTCTGCTGCTCATCTGTCGGCCCTTAGGAATATTTGTTTATTTATTTGAAAGAGTTTCATCGGGAAAGAGAGCTTTAATAGCTTGTTCCAGATGCATCCTGAGGAATGGAAAAGGGGGATACAATTGATGGACTAGGATACAAATACAAGTAATGAAGTTTGGACATGCAGTCTAATACATTTAAAACGAACCAACTTTTGTGTAAGAATACAGCATGTGTTAACCGGGTAAGGAGTAATAAATAGAAACTATATACATTTATATACACAGGCATGTAAAAGTTACGAGTTAAACAACAACAACAAAGACATAAAACAAACATACACACAACGCAATACCACTGATAACCAATGATGCATTAACTATTAAGAAGTAAATGTGAAATAAATGTAGACAGGCTGGGTGGATAGGAAGAGGGAGATTAAACCATAACACATTTGAGCAGACAGCACTGAGATGAGACAACTATACGAAGTAGATGATTATGCAGAATAGGGCAGGAGAAAGGGGACAAATGTGAGGGGGGGGGTGGGGAAGGAAGCAAACCATTATCCTTAGGAACAAATTCCACACAGCTCAAAGTAAACCCAGCCAGTGTTGAAGAAAAAAGGAAAGCTAAGGAGGAGGCAGAAGGGGGTGAGAATGGAAAGACTATAACAGCAGTAGAGGAAAAGAGAGAAAGTGAAAGAGAGGAGGGGTAGGAAGCCAGACAGGGTTTTGAGGTGGGGTGAGAGCTAGCCACACAGCTCGATGTAAACCTAACCAGCTATATGCTTCAGGTAAGCCAGACAGGAGCAGAAGTTGGTAAACAAGGCAGTAGCAGTGAAGAGGAGAGGAATTGCAGATGAGCACTGGGGGCATTTACAGGATGGCGAAATGTGCTGACGCAGAAGAGTGGACAGGGAGTGAGTAGATGGAGCAGAGCAGACAGCTAAGGAAGTGAGTTCCAGGTGTTTGGAAAGCGACAGAAGGCAGCTCTCCCAGAGTTAAGAGGATCGGGCAGGGACGGCGAGAGTCCTATTGGGGGGAACTGCAGAGCATGAATTCTTATACTGACAGAACAATATTTAAATGACTTCTAGGAAGTGGAATTCAATTACACGTAAGGAAATAAATTATGCATATAGGATACATCAGAAGATACAAATGGGATTCCATCCTGGAGAACAACTACTTTTTTTCCTCATTTCTTATTCAGTCTATGCTCACCTGCTGAAGTATACGTGACGCTGAGGCAAACTGGGCCTGGTGCTCCCTGACACCTCGCTGGGAGGCCTCATTAATGGAAGGATCAGGAAAAGCAACTACAGGATACACCTGAAAAGTGGAAACAGAACAAAAATGGAAGAAGTTTTCATAAATCCCAGTTTATTTCCAGTTACACTTAACATTAGGCAACTCAAAATATAAGAAAAGGTTGCATTCAGCAAAGGAACTCTGACTTTGCTAACTTTCAGTACTTCATTATAAAATCATGACATCATTCTTATCCAGTGAGGACTGATTATTTCCAAACATTTTAGGTAGTCATATGTTTGTATGTGCAGTTACTGAGTCTCTTATGGTTGAAAGAGTGCATTAACAGAGTTTTTTGGTAGAAAAACTGAAAAGTTCTGGTACACACAGTACTTGAGAAGAAACCCCTATAACCGTAAGAGACACAGGAACTGAACATATAAACATATTATAAATCATGCTAAAGACCTTTGTTTAAAAAACTGAATTTGAATTTAAAATGTTTTACTTTGCAGAATATCAAGGAATCCCTTTGTGGGAAATGGACTGAGTCAACTCAATCAATCAAGTTTATTTCATATATTAATACGTACAATAGCGGTGTTTCTTATGAGATAAGGAGGTTATTTCATGGTGGTTTAGACAGAGGACCGCAAAGCAAAGCTGAGCGGTTCTGTCAGCCCAAAACAGTACAAGATAACCTCATCTCATAAGAAACACTGCTACCATACCTATTAATACATTAAGAGGCAATGTAACTGCCTCTACTGAAGGAAGAGAAATGTTTAAATAAGTTTAGTTTAGTTTCTTTTAGTTTGCCATACCCCCGGGCACACAATGGTAAATCCCTGGAGGATGTACTGAACCCCAGTTACAGAGCGGTTAATGGTGGCCAGTTCAACAGGGATAATTCAGTGGCTTACTGCTTGCTTTCTCTTTCAGGCATGAAGTTTTTCAAAGATTTTTTTCAGTTTCCATTTTTATCTGTTTTTGGTTTTCCTCAGTCCAGACAAAAGGGGTCATGTTCAGGACAGCAGGGAGCAGTGCAAGACGACACTGCATGCTGGTTAAGAGGTATAGTAATCTAGGGCTGTGATTGGCTGAGGCAGTTACACTGCTTTATTATCAGTGTTGAGTAAGTTACTTTTTCTATTACTTTCTATTACTTTTGGAAACTCATTCCAGGAAGCTCTGTGCAGTCACTGGCACGGATGGAGAAGTACTAGAAAAAATAGTACACCTTACCAGTTACAGTTCCAATTGTTTAACCAGGTGAGACACTAAGCTGAAAGCTTTTTTTCAGGTGCAAACCTGGGAGCACAGGGAAGTTAAGTGACTTGCTCAGGGTCACACAGTATATGCAAGTGGGGGTGGGGGGTGGGATTCAAACCCAGGTCTCCAGATTTGCAGCTCAGAGCCTTAAACCACTGCACTATACTGCCTCCTAAGTTACTTTATTTTTATGCAAAACAATACAAACGTAATAACTATAAGATTACATTTATTTGAAAGTATTAGGTTAGTTATTAGTTACTTTCAAATAAATAAGTAACTGTAAGGTGTATTACATATTCTAGTACTTCTCCATCCTTACTAGCGACTGCACAGAGCTTCTGGAACAAGTTCCAAAAGTAACAGAAAAGTAACTTGCTCAACACTTGATATACTGGAAAGGTATGTTAGTAAAAGAACAGGTTACTCACCTGTAACAGAAGTTCTAGGAATGGTATATGTTGTTAATCCACCTCTCTGGCATATCCCTTTCCCTTTAAATTCACGGAAAGTCTTCAAGCTGGTTCCTCCCACCCACCGGTGGTAAATACCTCAGCTCCGCCCCATGGCGCCAGATCTTAGCCGCTGCAAGCAAGGTGGTGCGCCTAAAGCCGGGGAGGTCGGATGAGTGCGTGTGGATGAACAACGTATACCACTCCTAGAACTACTGTTACAGATGAGTAACCTGTTCTTCTAGGAGCATGGATATGTTGTTCATCCACACTCTCTGGCAGACTCCAAGCAGTTCTCCGGGAGGAGGGAGGCAGGGCGCACACATCCTATTTAGGAAACAGAGATTGGAGAACCGAGGCCCCAAAACCAGCATCCGGCGTGACTCAAGGTCGATGTGGTAGTGGGTAATGAAGGTGTTTGCCGACTTTCAGGTAGCAACGCTGAGATTTCCTGGATGGGGATGTCCCTGGAAGCAGCCACATAGCAGCGCAAAGGTGGGAAGTTTTGCGTTTTGGGGGAGGAGAACAGATCTACCTGAGTCCCCAAAACTGAAAGATGTAGTCTAGCACTTTTGGTCCAAATCCCACCCGTGTGGTAGGGCAAAGAAGTGGCTTAGCTCTGCTCTGCCAGGGTATTGTCGACTCCTGGAACATGAATCGTAGTGAGGTAAGGTTGTGTTGAGTTGCCCAGTCCCCAACCCTCATTGCTTCCCTGCATAGAGGGCAGGATCGAGTCCCTCCCTGCTTGTTGATGTACCACATCACGCACATTTTGTCTGTCTAGACGGCTAGGTGATTGGGAAGAATGTATTGGTGAAGGGCTTGGAGAGCATACAGTACTGCTCAAAGCTCAAGCACATTGATGTAGAGAGCTAGTTCCAATCTGGACCATAAGCCCTGGGTTCGGTGAGGACCCAGATGGGCTCTCCACCCTTCGCATGATGCATCTGTGGGCAGAGTCTGTGGGGGGAGTATGACAGAAGGGGCGCCCTGAAACAGGTTCTCTCGAACCATCCACCATTACAAGTCTTGTGCCATCGGTGAGGAGATCAGAACTAGATGATCTAGGTCATCTACAAGTTGATCCACTGGGGCCGAAGGGTCCACTGAGAGATCCTCGTGAAGTAGAGCTCGGGGACAGTTGGAATAGCAGCACCATAAGCCAGAGGAGGCGGAGAATCGACCTGCCAGAATCTTCCTGCATTCTGCTAGCAGGGAGATCTGGGACTGAAGAGAGGCAGCCTGTCCGAGGCAGGAAAGCCTTGTTCACTGTCATATCGAGGATAGCCCTGATGAACTGTAGTCTCTGGGAGGAACCAGATGAGACTTGGAATGGTTGATGGTAATACCCAGACAAGTAAAACCTGCTGGATGAGGAGAGAAAAATGGGAGCTCACTCCCTGGATGAGGCCGCCGAGAGTCAGTCATCCAGGTAAGGGAACAACTGTATTCCCATTGTATGCAGGTGGGCCGCTACCACAGCCAGGCATTTGGTAAACACTTGGGGTGCAGAGGAAAGTCCAAACGGGAGCGCGACGGACTGGTAATGGTCCCCTGAAACGCAAAACCAAGATACTTGCGTGAGAAGGGCGAATGGGATGTGCAGATATGCATCCTGCAAATCCAGCGCATAAAGCCACTGACCTGGCCAAAGGAGGGTAGAAGGGTCTGCAGAGAGAGCATCCTGAACCTTTTGTATTCCATGTAAAGGTTCAAGGAGCTTAGACAGAGAATGGGTCTATCAAATCTGTCTTCTTTGGGACCAGGAAGAAATGTGAATAGTAACCCTTCCCTTGAAGATGAAGGGGAATGGGTTCTATAGCCCTCTTCTCGAGGAGGGCAGAGATTTCTTCCCAGACCAAAGGAAGATGATCCCTTGCGTAGGACGACTTTAGAAGTGGGTGGCGGGTGGTTTCTGTAGAAACTCTATGGAGTGCCCTTCCGCTATAAGCTGGAGCACCCAAGAATCCCTCTCCCAACCCGGAAGGTGGAGGGAGAACCTCCCTTCTACCGGTTCCTCCAGTGTGTCCGGAGGCGGTGGGAGAGGGGAGTCAGGTGGTGCACCCACTGCTTTTTTGGGTGGGGCCTGGCAGCTATGGGGGCCCGACGTTAGTGGCCCACCTTCCTTGGGGGTTTCACTTGTGGCGACTGCATCTGCAAAAAGGACGCAAGGCCTGTGGTGATTGGGACAGTACATGGAATCCACAGATTTCAGAGCAGTTTCCTTCTCCTGTAAGTCGGTGATGATGTCCTTGACATCACTCCCGAAAAGCATCGACCCCCTGAAAGATATTTCCTGGATTGCGGATTGCACCTCCAGGACCAAACCTGACACACGGAGCCAGGCATGATGCTGTAGACTCACGGCGAAGGGGCTCTGCCGGCAGTGTCCACTGCATCGGTATATGATCCGAAGAATGTGGCAACTGGCCGAACAGGCAGAGCGGACTAGATGGCCAACTCCTGCTTGACTTGAGAGTCAGGTAAGGAGTCTATCTTAGGCTCCGCCTGGGTAAGGATGGCCTTCTGGTAATCCCCCATATGGGCGACATAATTTAGGGTCTGAATTCCCAGCATGGAAGAGGCATAAATCTTTCTTCCATACTGGTCCAAGAGGCAAGATTCCTTATTCGGAGGAGACTAGCTCAGATGTTTGGGGTGTGTGCTGACGGCCGTGGCGGTGCTAATCATGACCGAATCTCTGCACGGTGGGAGTCCAGATAGTCCACACCCTCAGGGAGCCTGCTACAGCCTGTTAGACTTCCTAGGAAGTGGGGCTAATGCGGCGGTTGTTTCCAAATAGTGGAAACAAGGTGGGCGTGAGCTCAATCCAGGTGGCACTAAAATTGGAGCCGTCGAGGCAGGTCCAGATGTTCGGCAAGTTTAAGTCACTGAGGATCTGGTTCCAAGGAGCACCACTGATGAACTTCCTGGATTTTCTGAGCATCTCCATGAAGGAAGGGTCCTCAGGAGGAGACTTCGGAGCAGTCCTCGGCCGGGGCTTAGATGGAGAGCGAGGCTTGGCATCTTTCTCGGAGCATCCTTCGGAAGAATCCGAGGAATCCGAGAGGGAAGAAGAATCAGAAGCAGACTAAGACTCCCTAACACGGCTGGGAGCAGGGATGGGTTCCTTGGGGGGTATCTGTGGACGCGTGTCCTGCCCCTCTTGGGATCCAGAGGGAAAGACCCTGGAGTCTGGAGGTGGTGAGGGAGTGTGCCGCCTCAGACGTATGGGAGTCGGGGGTGGCACCGTTGCCGTAAGGCAGCTTTCTACCTCCTTGGTGAGCTAAGCCTTGGCCTCAACCCACCAGGAAGCAAGAGTCTCCAGCAGATCCATCGGTGGCCATAGGGGAGGTGGAGGAGAAGGAGGGGGAAAGGTGTACGGGTTGTACCTGTAAGGCTAGTATCCGAAACCCAGCAGCGGGAAAACCGGCACCGGGTATTGTGGCGTCAGGTACTGCGGTATCGGAGGGACCGGCGTCTGGTACTGCAGCGCTGGATACTGCGGTCCCAGGTACAACGGCGTCGGATAAGATGGCGGGTACCCGGGTGCCAGAGGAGCTGCCAGAGCAGACGGCTCGGATAGTGGCCTCAAGGGGAGATCAACAGTGAGAGGCCGGAGGGTGCAGGGCCTGACGGAAGGGGAATATCCCCCAACGGCATCAGCGGGAATGGCGTCAGATCCGGTTCCTTCGGAGGGTCTGATGGAGGTGGAAGATCCCCCGCATCACCTGAGGATGGGGGGAGAAATCCTCGGGGTCAGGCTGGGGTGACTCGGGCTCCCCAGATGGCAGCGAAGGCTGCGGGGAACCGGGTACAATTGGCGTGGGAGGGTCCATCGTAGGTTCCGTCGCACGTCGGGGGAGCAGACATGTGGCTTAGGGGCTAGTTCCTGGCGGGCACCGGGGGAGCTGGCATCTGTCTTACAGGGTCCCTCATCGAAGGCAGGCCGTGGTGGAGGAGCGGCCCTGTCCAAAGGGGACGTGGTCGTGTGCTGCCCCAAAGGGTCGGGCATCTTCTCGACCTTCTCCCGGCGAACATCGGAGGAGCAGACATCCGACTTATGGGAGTCGCCCACGGTGTAGGGGCTGCAAAGCCCGCGCCGAACTGGGGCGGAGGCCTCTTTGGCCCGGAGGAGCCCGCAAGGCCCAAGCGAGAGCCAGACAGGCAGGCCAATGCCTCCTCCAAACCGTTGGAGGCTGCCATCAGATGGTCCCCCAGAGGGGATGTTACCTGTGCCGCGACTCCAGGCGGAGTTGCGGAAGAGAAGCCTTCTCCTGTGCCTCTCCTTGTCCCGCTTTTGAGATGTCCTTCCAGAGAAGTGGACCACCTGCCTCAGCTTCTACAACTCTTTCTCCATCTAAGACATCTTTTTCTTGAGAAGATGGGCTTCCAGGGACTGTTGGCGCCATTCGCGGTAGCCGCGCTGAAGTTGAGGCAATGCTGGCACTTGTTGACCGGGTGGTTGGGGCCTAGGCAGAAAAGACAGAGGGAATGGCAGTCCTTGTGTGGCAGTTGGGCACCGCACGAGTCGCACTTGTTTTTGTGCTCGGAGGGTGTAGGGAATGACATACACCGATGATGACCTGACGATAGAAGAAAAAAATAACTAATTTTCGGTAAAACCGACGAAAGGTTAGGGCTGACAAAGCACAAACCTTTCCGCGAGATGCTGCACAAGCTAACGGTGGGAAAGAACTGGAAGGCAGACGTCTGGGACCATCCTCTTTATATGACGCCGGTCACCTGACATGGGGACGGTCCCTCACCAGGGACTGCTAGCTAGAAACGTTTCCATGGGGTCCAGCCGCTGGCTGGCGTCAGACCTATATGTAATTACCTACTGCAAGAGCCCTCTCGAAGTAAGATCTTTAGCTAGTAGTGTCGTGTCGGGGAACCATCCACCCAATGTCACGTGACCGATGTCAGCGCAACACTATGTAGTAGGCGGTCCCCAGGTTTGCCTTCCAGTTCTCCCGCCGGAGACCTCCATGGAGGTGTGACAGGAGAATGGATAAAGGAGGCTCCTGGAGCCTGAAACAAGCTGATGGAAAAAGAGCAGCCAACAAAACCTGGGGGAAGGAGGGAGGAAAAGGTGACCTTCAGAAGACCTTTTCAAAGATCTACTGTTACGGTAAGTTCTTACATAACTGTACTATCTTACTTCGAAAGGGCTCTAGCAGTAGGTAATCGCCTTGAGGACCGAGTCCCAAGCAACGCGAATCAGAAGAAACAAACACAGGAGGCAGGAGAACTGCAGAATAGAGTAGGACGCTCAGGACAGGAGACCCCGAAGCACAGCTAGGCTAAAGCCTGCCCTTTGCCTAGAGGCACTGGCCAGACTGTAATGCTTTGTGAAAGTATGGGCAGAACTCCAAGTAGCTGCCGTACAAATATCCATAGCTGACATTCTTGAAACAAGCAACAGAGGCAGCCATATTTCTGGTGGAATGCCTCTTAACCTCCCTAGGGAGATTTTCCATATTTCTAACAACAGAAAACAATACAGTTTGCCAACCACTTAGACATTGTTTGAAACTGCTTCTCTCTCTTGGCGTGAAACAAAAGAAAAAGTTGGTCCGTTTTCGGACTGACTTGGTTCTGTTAGTGTAATGCATAAAATTCTGTGAACATCTGAAGTACACGGAAGTTCCTCCCCCAATTAGAATGCTCGGCATAACAGACAGGCAGTTCAATAGACTGATTCAATGTAACCTCCGAAACCACCTTTGGTAAGAACTTAGGATTTGTATGGAGAGCCACCTGGTCTCTGTGAAAAATCAAATAAGACTCCTTACAAATCAAAGCCTGAAGTTCGGAAATCCTCCAAGCAGAAGTGACAGCAACCAATAATAGCACTTTCCACGGCAAACCGCGCATCTTGCAGGAACCAGCTAGTTTGAAGGGAAGTAGGGTCAACTTTTTCAGAATTAATTAAGATCTCATGGTGGCGCAGGATTGAGCACCAGGGTTTCAGATGCAGGATCCTTTCAAAAGGTCTTGAGACCTCAAACTGAGCCACAGTTTTGCCCTCCACAAGAGTGTGGTAGCCAGAAACAGCCGACAGGTGGACCTTTAAGGAAGATAAGATAAGGCCCAAGTCAGACAGGTGCAGAAGATACTCCAAGATTTGTGGCACCAGACAAGTGAAGGGGTCCCAGCCTTTCTAGGTGGCCCACAAGGAGAAGCACTTCCACTTTATAGCATATGTAGTCCTGATAGAAGGCTTCCTGGCTTCTACAAGGACCTGCGCTACTCTGGAGGAAACCCCGAAATGAGAAGCGGCCATGTCCTGAGGTGCCATGCATAAAGGTGAAGGGACTGCAACCCCGGATGGACAAGTTTGCCCTTCTCCTGAATCAGAAGATCGTGGCAGAGGGTTGGGGACTAGAGGTTCCACCGCCAGCTGCTCAAATGGCTGAAACCAGACCTGCCAAGGCCAAAAGGGCTATCAGAACCATATATATTGTATCTGTCCATTTCTAACTTGGTCTCCTGTCACAAGATCGCGTCCGGCCTTGCTCCTTCCCTCCTTACTTATAGTGCTCCACTTCTGCTCACAACCAACTCTACAATCCTATCCCACCTAAACGGGCCTACCAGAGCGGGCCGATTTGCTGTAGGTGTCAATGCACGCCACCACCACTGTGATGTCCTCTCTACCCTGGTATTCCACGCTCTGCTAAATGCACAAGCTGGTCCATAAATGCACTCCTCCTAGGCTTGGTAAGCCTGTACGGCTCCAACAGTCACAGCGCGCACCAAGATCTGCCTCACTACCCACCCCTGCTTATCGTGCCCAAATCGCGACATGCTGTGGCATGTAGACCTTTCACCTACTTTGCTGTGTCTGATTGTAACTCCTTGCCCAACCCCATACTATCATGCTTCTTGCTCCCAAAGTTTCAATCCACTTTGCTACCCTACCTCTCTCTGCCCCATGCTCCTGCTTCAGTTGATCCCTGCTCCAGCTTCCACTAGTCTATGGCCTACCATGTGTAGCTTTCCCTGGACCTCATCATGGGGGAAACTTTGAATTTTAATAGGATACCTACAAATATTATGCACTTTTCTACCTATGCTACTGCCGGTATAGTTGTGATTGCTACCCATTTACTGCTGCCATAGCTTGTTACGAGTCATTATATGTGCAATGCCAACCTGGCTGTACAAGTCTATTTGATGTAATTCTGTTATTGACTAACTTATGTAATTTCTGTCCATACTGTATGCTTTTAGATTCATCAATTCTTTTATTCCTCAACATGTAATTGGCACTTCCTCTGTAAACTGTTGTTTGTACTACCAATATATTGTATGTCCTGGGTCACCCTGAAAAAGGGACAGCAATGACTCCAGTGGACCCACCCAGTTACCAAAATTGAAATAAATAATATGCACCCTTTCCACTTGTAGCTTGAGCAGCATCCTCAGCAGAACTGGAATGGGAGGGAATGCATACAGAAAATGAGAGTTACATACCTACTGTAATTCTTTATCTTCTCTTGTATCTTCACCATTCATTACCACTGGGTGAAGCTGGAAGTGCGCACCAACTATGGGGTCTTGTTTTGGGGAAGAGAGTCGGCGTTG